>JAECXG010000813.1:0-1200000 GCA_018152135.1 Drosophila paulistorum
TCTACTAGCTGCTGGAACCATTCTACAGCCGCCATTTTGAGTTATATACCCGCCGCCAGTATAGTTGCTCTAATGCCGGAACCATTCTACAGACGTTATTTTGAGTGTTGTAGCCGTCATCTTTAATATAGTAGCTATACAAGCTGCTGGAACCATTCTACAGCCGTTATTTTGAGTGTTATAGACGCCAGCCTTTGTAGAGTAGCTCTGCAAGCTGCTGGAACCATTCTACAGCCGCCATTTTGAGTGTTATAGCCGCAAGCCAGTATATAGTAGCTCTACAAGCTGCTGGAACCATTCTACAGCCGTTATTTTGAGTGTTATAGCCGTCATCTTTAATATAGTAGCTATACAAGCTGCTGGAACCATTTACAGCCGTTATTTTGAGTTTTATATGAGCCAGCATTTATATAGTACCTCTACAAGCTGCTGGAACCATTCTACAGCCGCCATTTTAAGTTTTATTGCGGCCAGCCTTTATATAACAGCTATACAAGCTGCTTGAACCATTCTACAGCCGTTATTTTTGAGTGTTATAGACACAGGCCTTTATATAGTAGCTCTACAAGCTGCTGGAACCATTCTACAGCCGTTATTTTGAGTTTTATAGCAGCCAGCATTTATATAGTACCTCTACAAGTTGCTGGAACCATTCTACAGCCTCCATTTTGAGCGTTATAGCCGCCAGCATTTATATAGTAGCTCTACAAGCTGCTGGAACCACTCTACAGCCACCATTTTGAGTGTTATAGCGGCCAGCCTTTATATAACAGCTATACAAGCTGCTCGAATCATTCTACAGCCGCCATTTTGAGTGTTATAGCAGCCAGAGTTTTATAGGAGCCAGCATTTATATAGTACCTCTACAAGCTGCTGGAACCATTCTACAGCCTTCATTTTGAGACTTATAGCTGCCAACCTTTATATAGTAGCTCTACAAGCTGCTGGAACCATTCTACAGCCACCATTTTAAGTGTTATAGCCGCATGCCTTTATATAACAGCTATACAAGCTGCTGGAACCATTCTACAGCCTTCATTTTGAGACTTATAGCTGCCCACCTTTATATAGTAGCTCTACAAGCTGCAGAAACCATTCTACAGCAGCCATTTTGAGTGTTATAGCAGCCAGCATTTATATAGTACCTCTACAAGCTGCTGGAACCATTCTACAGCCGCAATTTTGAGTTTTATTGCGGGCAGCCTTTATATAACAGCTATACAAGCTGCTGGAACCATTCTACAGCCGTTATTTTGAGTGTTATAGCCGCCAGCCAGTATATAGTAGCTCTACAAGCTGCTGGAACCATTCTACAGCCGCCATTTTGAGTGTTATAGCAGCCAGCATTGAAATACTACCTCTACAAGCTGCTGGAACCATTCTACAGCCTCCATTTTGAGTGTTATGGCAGCCAGCCTTTATATAACAGCTATACAAGCTGCTGGAACCATTCTACAGCCGCCATTTTGAGTGTTATAGCAGCCAGAGTTTTATAGGAGCCAGCATTTATATAGTACCTCTACAAGCTGCTGGAACCATTCTACAGCCTTCATTTTGAGACTTATAGCTGCCAACCTTTATATAGTAGCTCTACAAGCTGTTGGAACCATTCTACAGCCGCCATTTTGGGTGTTATAGCAGCCAGCATTTATATAGTAGCTCTACAAGCTGCTGAAACCATTCTACAGCAGCCATTTTGAGTGTTATAGCCGCCAGCCTTTATATAGTAGCTCTACAAACTGCTGAAACCATTCTACAGCAGCCATTTTGAGTGTTATAGCAGCCAGAGTTTTATAGGGGCCAGCATTTAAATAGTACCTCTACAAGCTGCTGGAACTATTCTACAGCCTCCAATTTGAGACTTATAGCCGCCAACGTTTATATAGTAGCTCTACAAGCTGCTGGAACCATTCTACAGCCACCATTTTGAGTGTTATAGCGGCCAGCCTTTATATAACAGCTATACAAGCTGCTGGAACCATTCTACAGCCGTTATTTTGAGTGTTATAGCCGCCAGCCTTTATATAACAGCTATACAAGCTGCTGGAACCATTCTACAGCCACCATTTTGAGTGTTATAGCCGCCAGCGTTTATATAGTAGCTCTGCAAGCTGCTGGAACTATTCTACAGCCGCCATTTTGAGTGTTATAGCCGCCAGCCAGTATACATTAGCTCTACAAGCTGTTGGAACCATTCTACAGACGTTATTTTGAGTGTTATAGCCGGCATCTTTAATATAGTAGCTATACAAGCTGCTGGAACCATTCTACAGACACCATTTTGAGTGTTATAGCCGCCAGCCTGTATATAACAGCTATACAAACTGCTAGATCCATTCTACAGCCGCCATTTTGAGTGTTATAGCAACCAGAGTTTTATAGGAGCCAGCATTTATATAGTACCTCTACAAGCTGCTGGAACCATTCTACAGCCTTCATTTTGAGACTTATAGCTGCCAACCTTTATATAGTAGCTCTACAAGATGCTGGAACCATTCTACAGCCGCCATTTTGAGTGTTATAGCAGCCAGCATTTATATAGTAGCTCTACAAGCTACTGGAACCATTCTACAGCAGCCATTTTGAGCGTTACAGCCGCCAGCCTTTATATAGTAGCTCTACAAGCTGCTGAAACCATTCTACAGCATCCATTTGAACGTTATAGCAGCCAGCATTTATATAGTACCTCTATTAGCTGGAACCATTGTACAGCCTCCACTTTGAGTGTTATAGCCGCCAGCCTTTGTAGAGTAGCTCTGCAAGCTGCTGGAACCATTCTACAGCCGCCATTTTGAGTGTTATAGCCGCCAGCCTTTATATAGTAGCTCCACAAGCTGCTGGAACCATTCTACAGCAGCCATTTTGAGTGTTATAGCAGCCAGCATTTATATAGTACCTCTACAAGCACCTGGAACCATTTTACAGCCTCCATTTTGAGTGTTATAGCCGCCAGCCTTTATATAGTAGCTCTACAAGCTGCTAGAACCATTCTACAGCCGTCACTTGGAGTTTTATAGCAGCCAGCATTTATATAGTACCTCTACAAGCTGCTGAAACCATTCTACAGTCTCCATTTTGAGTTTTATTGCGGCCAGCCTTTATATAACAGCTATACAAGCTGCTGGAACCATTCTACAGCCACCATTTTGAGTGTTATAGCCGCCAGCCTGTCAATAACAGCTATACAAGCTGCTGGAACCATTCTACAGCCGCCATTTTGAGTGTTATAGCAGCCAGAGTTTTATAGGAGCCAGCATTTATATAGTACCTCTACAAGCTGCTGGAACTATTCTACAGCCTCCATTTTGAGACTTATATCCGCCAACGTTTATACAGTAGCTCTACGAGCTGCTGAAACCATTCTACAGCCGCCATTTTGAGTGTTATAGCAGCCAGCATTTATATAGTACCTCTACAATCTGCTGGAACCATTCTACAGCCGCCATTTTGAGTGTTATAGAAGCCATCCTTTATATAACAGCTATACAAGCTGCTGGAACCATTCTACAGCCGTTATTTTAAGTGTTATAGCCGCCAGCCTTTATATAACAGCTATACAAGCTGCTGGAACCATTCTACAGCCACCATTTTGAGTGTAATAGCTGCCTGCCTTTATATAGTAGCTCTGCAAGCTGCTGGAACCATTTTACAGCCGCTATTTTGAGTGTTATAGCGGCCAGCCTTTATATAGCAGCCATACAAGCTGCTGGAACCATTCTACAGCCGCCATTCTGAGTGTTATAGCAGCCAGCATTTACATAGTAAGTCTACAAGCTGCTGGAACCATTCTACAGCCGCCATTTTGAGTGTTATAGCAGCCAGCATTTATATAGTAGCTCTACAAGCTGCTGGATCCATTCTACAGCCGCCATTCTGAGTGTTATAGCCGCCAGCCTTTATATAGTAGCTCTACAAGCTGCTGGAACCATTCTACAGCCGTTATTTTGAGTGTTATAGCCGTCGTTTTTAATATAGTAGCTCTACAAGCTGCTGGAACCATTCTACAGCATCCATTTTGAGTGTTATAGCCGACAGCCCTTACATAGTAGCTCTACAAGCTGCTGGAACAATTCTACAGCCGTTATTTTGAGTTTTATAGCAGCTAGCATTTATATAGTACCTCTACAAGCTGCTGGAACCATTCTACAGCATCCACTTTGAGTGTTATAGCCGCCAGTCCTTGTACAGTAGCTCTACAAGCTGCTGGAACCATTCTACAGCCGTTATTTTGAGTGTTATAGCCGTCATCTTTAATATAAAAGCTCTACAAGCTGCTAGAACCATTCTACAGCCGTTATTTTGAGTTTTATAGCAGCCAGCATTTATGTAGTACCTCTACAAGTTGCTGGAACCATTCTACAGCCTCCATTTTGAGCGTTATAGCCGCCAGCCTTTATATAGAAGCTCTACAAGCTGCTGAAACCATTCTACAGCAGCCATTTTGAGTGTTATAGCAGCCAGCATTTATATAGTACCTCTACAAGCTGCTGGAACCATTCTACAGCCGCCATTTTGAGTTTTATTGCGGCCAGCCTTTATATAACAGCTATACAAGCTGCTGAAACCATTCTACAGCCGTTATTTTGAGTGTTATAGCCGCCAGCCAGTATATAGTAGCTCTACAAGCTGCTGGAACTATTCTACAGCCGCCATTCTGAGTGTTATAGCAGCCAGCATTTATATTGTACCTCTACAAGCTGCTGGAACCATTTTACAGCCGCCATTTTGAGTGTTATGGCAGCCAGCCTTTATATAACAGCTATACAAGCTGCTGGAACCATTCTACAGCCACCATTTTGAGTGTTATAGCCGCCAGCCTTTATATAACAGCTATACAAGCTGCTGGAACCATTTTACAGCCGTTATTTTGAGTGTTATAGCAGGCAGCCTTTATTTAACAGCTATACAAGCTGCTGGAACCATTCTACAGCCTCCACTTTGAGTGTTATAGCCGCCAGCCTTTGTAGAGTAGCTCTGCAAGCTGATGGAACCATTCTACAGCCGCCATTTTGAGTGTTATAGCCGCCAGCCTTTATATAGTAGCTCCACAAGCTGCTGGAACCATTCTACAGCATCCATTTTGAGTGTTATAGCAGCCAGCATTTATATAGTACCTCTACAAGCACCTGGAACCATTCTACAGCCTCCATTTTGAGTGTTATAGCCGCCAGCCTTTATATAGTAGCTCTACAAGCTGCTAGAACCATTCTACAGCCGTCACTTGGAGTTTTATAGCAGCCAGCATTTATATAGTACCTCTACAAGCTGCTGGAACCATTCTACAGTCTCCATTTTGAGTTTTATTGCGGCCAGCCTTTATATAACAGCTATACAAGCTGCTGGAACCATTCTACAGCCACCATTTTGAGTGTTATAGCCGCCAGCCTGTCAATAACAGCTATACAAGCTGCTGGAACCATTCTACAGCCGCCATTTTGAGTGTTATAGCAGCCAGAGTTTTATAGGAGCCACCATTTATATAGTACCTCTACAAGCTGCTGGAACCATTTTACAGCCGCTATTTTGAGTGTTATAGCGGCCAGCCTTTATATAGCAGCCATACAAGCTGCTGGAACCATTCTACAGCCGCCATTCTGAGTGTTATAGCAGCCAGCATTTACATAGTAAGTCTACAAGCTGCTGGAACCATTCTACAGCCGCCATTTTGAGTGTTATAGCAGCCAGTATTTATATAGTAGCTCTACAAGCTGCTGGATCCATTCTACAGCCGCCATTCTGAGTGTTATAGCCGCCAGCCTTTATATAGTAGCTCTACAAGCTGCTGGAACCATTCTACAGCCGTTATTTTGAGTGTTATTGCCGTCGTTTTTAATATAGTAGCTCTACAAGCTGCTGGAACCATTCTACAGCATCCATTTTGAGTGTTATAGCCGACAGCCCTTACATAGTAGCTCTACAAGCTGCTGGAACCATTCTACAGCCGTTATTTTGAGTTTTATAGCAGCTAGCATTTATATAGTACCTCTACAAGCTGCTGGAACCATTCTACAGCCTCCACTTTGAGTGTTATAGCCGCCAGCCCTTGTACAGTAGCTCTACAAGCTGCTGGAACCATTCTACAGCCGTTATTTTGAGTGTTATAGCCGTCATCTTTAATATAAAAGCTCTACAAGCTGCTAGAACCATTCTACAGCCGTTATTTTGAGTTTTATAGCAGCCAGCATTTATGTAATACCTCTACAAGTTGCTGGAACCATTCTACAGCCTCCATTTTGAGCGTTATAGCCGCCAGCCTTTATATAGAAGCTCTACAAGCTGCTGAAACCATTCTACAGCAGCCATTTTGAGTGTTATAGCAGCCAGCATTTACATAGTACCTCTACAAGCTGCTGGAACCATTCTACAGCCTCCATTTTGAGTTTTATTGCGGCCGGCCTTTATATAACAGCTATATAAGCTGTTGGAACCATTCTACAGCCGTTATTTTGAGTTTCATAGCAGCCAGCATTTATATAGTACCTCTACAAGTTGCTGGAACCATTCTACAGCCTCCATTTTGAGCGTTATAGCCGCCAGCCTTTATATAGTACCTCTACAAGCTGCTGGAACCATTCTACAGCCGCCATTTTGAGTTTTATTGCGGCCGGCCTTTATATAACAGCTATATAAGCTGTTGGAACCATTCTACAGCCGCCATTTTGAGTGTTATAGCAGCCAGCATTTATATAGTAGCTCTACAAGCTACTGGAACCATTCTACAGCAGCCATTTTGAGCGTTACAGCCGCCAGCCTTTATATAGTAGCTCTACAAGCTGCTGAAACCATTCTACAGCATCCATTTTGAACGTTATAGCAGCCAGCATTTATATAGTACCTCTATAAGCTGCTGGAACCATTGTACAGCCTCCACTTTGAGTGTTATAGCCGCCAGCCTTTGTAGAGTAGCTCTGCAAGCTGCTGGAACCATTCTACAGCCGCCATTTTGAGTGTTATAGCCGCCAGCCTTTATATAGTAGCTCCACAAGCTGCTGGAACCATTCTACAGCAGCCATTTTGAGTGTTATGGCAGCCAGCATTTATATAGTACCTCTACAAGCACCTGGAACCATTTTACAGCCTCCATTTTGAGTGTTATAGCCGCCAGCCTTTATATAGTAGCTCTACAAGCTGCTAGAACCATTCTACAGCCGTCACTTGGAGTTTTATAGCAGCCAGCATTTATATAGCACCTCTACAAGCTGCTGAAACCATTCTACAGTCTCCATTTTGAGTTTTATTGCGGCCAGCCTTTATATAACAGCTATACAAGCTGCTGGAACCATTCTACAGCCACCATTTTGAGTGTTATAGCCGCCAGCCTGTCAATAACAGCTATACAAGCTGCTGGAACCATTCTACAGCCGCCATTTTGAGTGTTATAGCAGCCAGAGTTTTATAGGAGCCAGCATTTATATAGTACCTCTACAAGCTGCTGGAACTATTCTACAGCCTCCATTTTGAGACTTATATCCGCCAAAGTTTATACAGTAGCTCTACGAGCTGCTGAAACCATTCTACAGCCGCCATTTTGAGTGTTATAGCAGCCAGCATTTATATAGTACCTCTACAATCTGCTGGAACCATTCTACAGCCGCCATTTTGAGTGTTATAGAAGCCATACTTTATATAACAGCTATACAAGCTGCTGGAACCATTCTACAGCCGTTATTTTAAGTGTTATAGCCGCCAGCCTTTATATAACAGCTATACAAGCTGCTGGAACCATTCTACAGCCACCATTTTGAGTGTAATAGCTGCCTGCCTTTATATAGTAGCTCTGCAAGCTGCTGGAACCATTTTACAGCCGCTATTTTGAGTGTTATAGCGGCCAGCCTTTATATAGCAGCCATACAAGCTGCTGGAACCATTCTACAGCCGCCATTCTGAGTGTTATAGCAGCCAGCATTTACATAGTAAGTCTACAAGCTGCTGGAACCATTCTACAGCCGCCATTTTGAGTGTTATAGCAGCCAGCATTTATATAGTAGCTCTACAAGCTGCTGGATCCATTCTACAGCCGCCATTCTGAGTGTTATAGCCGCCAGCCTTTATATAGTAGCTCTACAAGCTGCTGGAACCATTCTACAGCCGTTATTTTGAGTGTTATAGCCGTCGTTTTTAATATAGTAGCTCTACAAGCTGCTGGAACCATTCTACAGCATCCATTTTGAGTGTTATAGCCGACAGCCCTTACATAGTAGCTCTACAAGCTGCTGGAACAATTCTACAGCCGTTATTTTGAGTTTTATAGCAGCTAGCATTTATATAGTACCTCTACAAGCTGCTGGAACCATTCTACAGCATCCACTTTGAGTGTTATAGCCGCCAGTCCTTGTACAGTAGCTCTACAAGCTGCTGGAACCATTCTACAGCCGTTATTTTGAGTGTTATAGCCGTCATCTTTAATATAAAAGCTCTACAAGCTGCTAGAACCATTCTACAGCCGTTATTTTGAGTTTTATAGCAGCCAGCATTTATGTAGTACCTCTACAAGTTGCTGGAACCATTCTACAGCCTCCATTTTGAGCGTTATAGCCGCCAGCCTTTATATAGAAGCTCTACAAGCTGCTGAAACCATTCTACAGCAGCCATTTTGAGTGTTATAGCAGCCAGCATTTATATAGTACCTCTACAAGCTGCTGGAACCATTCTACAGCCGCCATTTTGAGTTTTATTGCGGCCAGCCTTTATATAACAGCTATACAAGCTGCTGAAACCATTCTACAGCCGTTATTTTGAGTGTTATAGCCGCCAGCCAGTATATAGTAGCTCTACAAGCTGCTGGAACTATTCTACAGCCGCCATTCTGAGTGTTATAGCAGCCAGCATTTATATTGTACCTCTACAAGCTGCTGGAACCATTTTACAGCCGCCATTTTGAGTGTTATGGCAGCCAGCCTTTATATAACAGCTATACAAGCTGCTGGAACCATTCTACAGCCACCATTTTGAGTGTTATAGCCGCCAGCCTTTATATAACAGCTATACAAGCTGCTGGAACCATTTTACAGCCGTTATTTTGAGTGTTATAGCAGGCAGCCTTTATTTAACAGCTATACAAGCTGCTGGAACCATTCTACAGCCTCCACTTTGAGTGTTATAGCCGCCAGCCTTTGTAGAGTAGCTCTGCAAGCTGATGGAACCATTCTACAGCCGCCATTTTGAGTGTTATAGCCGCCAGCCTTTATATAGTAGCTCCACAAGCTGCTGGAACCATTCTACAGCATCCATTTTGAGTGTTATAGCAGCCAGCATTTATATAGTACCTCTACAAGCACCTGGAACCATTCTACAGCCTCCATTTTGAGTGTTATAGCCGCCAGCCTTTATATAGTAGCTCTACAAGCTGCTAGAACCATTCTACAGCCGTCACTTGGAGTTTTATAGCAGCCAGCATTTATATAGTACCTCTACAAGCTGCTGGAACCATTCTACAGTCTCCATTTTGAGTTTTATTGCGGCCAGCCTTTATATAACAGCTATACAAGCTGCTGGAACCATTCTACAGCCACCATTTTGAGTGTTATAGCCGCCATCCTGTCAATAACAGCTATACAAGCTGCTGGAACCATTCTACAGCCGCCATTTTGAGTGTTATAGCAGCCAGAGTTTTATAGGAGCCACCATTTATATAGTACCTCTACAAGCTGCTGGAACCATTTTACAGCCGCTATTTTGAGTGTTATAGCGGCCAGCCTTTATATAGCAGCCATACAAGCTGCTGGAACCATTCTACAGCCGCCATTCTGAGTGTTATAGCAGCCAGCATTTACATAGTAAGTCTACAAGCTGCTGGAACCATTCTACAGCCGCCATTTTGAGTGTTATAGCAGCCAGTATTTATATAGTAGCTCTACAAGCTGCTGGATCCATTCTACAGCCGCCATTCTGAGTGTTATAGCCGCCAGCCTTTATATAGTACCTCTACAAGCTGCTGGAACCATTCTACAGCCGCCATTTTGAGTTTTATTGCGGCCAGCCTTTATATAACAGCTATATAAGCTGTTGGAACCATTCTACAGCCGTTATTTTGAGTTTCATAGCAGCCAGCATTTATATAGTACCTCTACAAGTTGCTGGAACCATTCTACAGCCTCCATTTTGAGCGTTATAGCCGCCAGCCTTTATATAGTACCTCTACAAGCTGCTGGAACCATTCTACAGCCGCCATTTTGAGTTTTATTGCGGCCAGCCTTTATATAACAGCTATACAGGCTGCTGAAACCATTCTACAGCCGTTATTTTGAGTGTTATAGCCGCCAGCCAGTATATAGTAGCTCTACAAGCTGCTGGAACTATTCTACAGCCGCCATTCTGAGTGTTATAGCCGCCAGCCTTTATATAGTAGCTCTACAAGCTGCTGGAACCATTCTACAGCCGTTATTTTGAGTGTTATTGCCGTCGTTTTTAATATAGTAGCTCTACAAGCTGCTGGAACCATTCTACAGCATCCATTTTGAGTGTTATAGCCGACAGCCCTTACATAGTAGCTCTACAAGCTGCTGGAACCATTCTACAGCCGTTATTTTGAGTTTTATAGCAGCTAGCATTTATATAGTACCTCTACAAGCTGCTGGAACCATTCTACAGCCTCCACTTTGAGTGTTATAGCCGCCAGCCCTTGTACAGTAGCTCTACAAGCTGCTGGAACCATTCTACAGCCGTTATTTTGAGTGTTATAGCCGTCATCTTTAATATAAAAGCTCTACAAGCTGCTAGAACCATTCTACAGCCGTTATTTTGAGTTTTATAGCAGCCAGCATTTATGTAATACCTCTACAAGTTGCTGGAACCATTCTACAGCCTCCATTTTGAGCGTTATAGCCGCCAGCCTTTATATAGAAGCTCTACAAGCTGCTGAAACCATTCTACAGCAGCCATTTTGAGTGTTATAGCAGCCAGCATTTACATAGTACCTCTACAAGCTGCTGGAACCATTCTACAGCCTCCATTTTGAGTTTTATTGCGGCCGGCCTTTATATAACAGCTATATAAGCTGTTGGAACCATTCTACAGCCGTTATTTTGAGTTTCATAGCAGCCAGCATTTATATAGTACCTCTACAAGTTGCTGGAACCATTCTACAGCCTCCATTTTGAGCGTTATAGCCGCCAGCCTTTATATAGTACCTCTACAAGCTGCTGGAACCATTCTACAGCCGCCATTTTGAGTTTTATTGCGGCCAGCCTTTATATAACAGCTATACAAGCTGCTGAAACCATTCTACAGCCGTTATTTTGAGTGTTATAGCCGCCAGCCAGTATATAGTAGCTCTACAAGCTGCTGGAACTATTCTACAGCCGCCATTCTGAGTGTTATAGCAGCCAGCATTTATATTGTACCTCTACAAGCTGCTGGAACCATTTTACAGCCGCCATTTTGAGTGTTATGGCAGCCAGCCTTTATATAACAGCTATACAAGCTGCTGAAACCATTCTACAGCACCCATTTTGAGTGTTATAGCCGCCAGCCAGTATATAGTAGCTCTGCAAGCTTCTGAAACCATTCTACAGCCACCATTTTGAGTGTTATAGCCGCCAGCTGGTATAAATAACAGCTATACAAGCTGCTAGAACCATTCTATAGCCGCCATTTTGAGTTTTATTGCGGCCAGCATTTATATAGTACCTCTACAAGTTGCTGGAACCATTCTACAGCCTCCATTTTGAGCGTTATAGCCGCCAGCCTTTATATAGTAGCTCTACAAGCTGCTGAAACCATTCTACAGCAGCCATTTTGAGTGTTAAAGCAGCCAGCATTTATATAGTACCTCTACAAGCTGCTGGAGCCATTCTACAGCCGCCATTTTGAGTTTTATTGCGGCCAGCCTTTATATAACAGCTATACAAGCTGCTGAAACCATTCTACAGCCGTTATTTTGAGTGTTATAGCCGCCAGCCAGTATATAGTAGCTCTACAAGCTGCTGGAACTATTCTACAGCCGCCATTCTGAGTGTTATAGCAGCCAGCATTTATATAGTACCTCTACAAGCTGCTGGAACCATTTTACAGCCGCCATTTTGAGTGTTATGGCAGCCAGCCTTTATATAACAGCTATACAAGCTGCTGGAACCATTCTACAGCCACCATTTTGAGTGTTATAGCCGCCAGCCTTTATATAACAGCTATACAAGCTGCTGGAACCATTTTACAGCCGTTATTTTGAGTGTTATAGCCGGCAGCCTTTATATAACAGCTATACAAGCTGCTGGAACCATTCTACAGCCTCCATTTTGAGTGTTGTAGCCGCCAGCCAGTATATAGTAGCTCTGCAAGCTTCTGAAACCATTCTACAGCCACCATTTTGAGTTTTATAGCCGCCAGCTGGTATAAATAACAGCTACACAAGCTGCTAGAACCATTCTATAGCCGCCATTTTGAGTGTTATAGCAGCCAGAGTTTTATAGGAGCCAGCATTTATATAGTAGCTCTACAAGCTGCTGGAACCATTCTACAGCCGCCATTTTGAGTGTTAAAGCAGCCAGCATTTATATAGTTTCTCTACAATCTGCTGGAACCATTCTACAGCCTCCATTTTGAACGTTATAGCGGCCAGCCTTTATATAACAGCTATACACGCTGCTGGAACCATTCTACAGCCGTTATTTTGAGTGTTATAGCCGCCAGCCTTTATATAACAGCTATACAAGATGCTGGAACCATTCTACAGCCACCATTTTGAGTGTTATAGCCGCCAGCCTTTATATAGTAGCTCTGCAAGCTGCTGGAACCATTCTACAGCCGCCATTTTGAGTTTTATAGCGGCCAGCCTTTATATAACAGCTATACAAGCTGCTGGAACCATTCTACAGCCGCCATTTTGAGTTTTATTGCGGCCAGCATTTATATAGTACCTCTACAAGTTGCTGGAACCATTCTACAGCCTCCATTTTGAGCGTTATAGCCGCCAGCCTTTATATAGTAGCTCTACAAGCTGCTGAAACCATTCTACAGCAGCCATTTTGAGTGTTATAGCAGCCAGCATTTATATAGTACCTCTACAAGCTGCTGGAACCATTCTACAGCCGCCATTTTGAGTTTTATTGCGGCCAGCCTTTATATGGTAGCTATACAAGCTGCTGAAACCATTCTACAGCCGTTATTTTGAGTGTTATAGCCGCCAGCCAGTATATAGTAGCTCTACAAGCTGCTGGAACTATTCTACAGCCGCCATTCTGAGTGTTATAGCAGCCAGCATTTATATAGTACCTCTACAAGCTGCTGGAACCATTTTACAGCCGCCATTTTGAGTGTTATGGCAGCCAGCCTTTATATAACAGCTATACAAGCTGCTGGAACCATTCTACAGCCACCATTTTGAGTGTTATAGCCGCCAGCCTTTATATAACAGCTATACAAGCTGCTGGAACCATTTTACAGCCGTTATTTTGAGTGTTATAGCCGGCAGCCTTTATATAACAGCTATACAAGCTGCTGGAACCATTCTACAGCCTCCATTTTGAGTGTTATAGCCGCCAGCCAGTATATAGTAGCTCTGCAAGCTTCTGAAACCATTCTACAGCCACCATTTTGAGTGTTATAGCTGCCAGCTGGTATAAATAACAGCTATACAAGCTGCTAGAACCATTCTATAGCCGCCATTTTGAGTTTTATTGCGGCCAGCCTTTATATAACAGTTATATAAGCTGTTGGAACCATTCTACAGTCGTTATTTTGAGTTTTATAGCAGCCAGCATTTATATAGTACCTCTACAAGTTGCTGGAACCATTCTACAGCCTCCATTTTGAGCGTTATAGCCGCCAGCCTTCATATAGTAGCTCTACAAGCTGCTGAAACCATTCTACAGCAGCCATTTTGAGTGTTATAGCAGCCAGCATTTATATAGTACCTCTACAAGCTGCTGGAACCATTCTACAGCCGCCATTTTGAGTTTTATTGCGGCCAGCCTTTATATAACAGCTATACAAGCTGCTGAAACCATTCTACAGCCGTTATTTTGAGTGTTATAGCCGCCAGCCAGTATATAGTAGCTCTACAAGCTGCTGAAACTATTCTACAGCCGCCATTCTGAGTGTTATAGCAGCCAGCATTTATATAGTACCTCTACAAGCTGCTGGAACCATTTTACAGCCGCCATTTTGAGTGTTATGGCAGCCAGCCTTTATATAACAGCTATACAAGCTGCTGGAACCATTCTACAGCCACCATTTTGAGTGTTATAGCCGCCAGCCTTTATATAACAGCTATACAAGCTGCTGGAACCATTTTACAGCCGTTATTTTGAGTGTTATAGCCGGCATCCTTTATATAACAGCTATACAAGCTGCTGGAACCATTCTACAGCCTCCATTTTGAGTGTTATAGCCGCCAGCCAGTATATAGTAGCTCTGCAAGCTTCTGAAACCATTCTACAGCCACCATTTTGAGTGTTATAGCCGCCAGCTGGTATAAATAACAGCTATACAAGCTGCTAGAACCATTCTATAGCCGCCATTTTGAGTGTTATAGCAGCCAGAGTTTTATAGGAGCCAGCATTTATATAGTAGCTCTACAAGCTGCTGGAACCATTCTACAGCCGTTATTTTGAGTGTTATAGCCGCCAGCCTTTATATAACAGCTATACAAGATGCTGGAACCATTCTACAGCCACCATTTTGAGTGTTATAGCCGCCAGCCTTTATATAGTAGCTCTGCAAGCTGCTGGAACCATTCTACAGCCGCCATTTTGAGTTTTATTGCGGCCAGCCTTTATATAACAGCTATACAAGCTGCTGGAACCATTCTACAGCCGCCATTTTGAGTGTTATAGCAGCCAGCATTTATATAGTACCTCTACAAGTTGCTGGAACCATTCTACAGCCTCCATTTTGAGCGTTATAGCCGCCAGCCTTTATATAGTAGCTCTGCAAGCTGCTGGAACCATTCTACAGCCGCCATTTTGAGTTTTATAGCAGCCAGCATTTATATAGTACCTCTACAAGTTGCTGGAACCATTCTACAGCCACCATTTTGAGTGTTATAGCCGCCAGCCTTTATACAGTAGCTCTACAAGCTGCTGGAACCATTCTACAGACGTTATTTTGAGTGTTATAGCCGCCAGCCTTTGTAGAGTAGCTATACAAACTGCTGGAACCATTCTACAGCCACCATTTTGAGTGTTATTGCCGCCAGCTGGTATATATAACAGCTATACAAGCTGCTAGAACCATTCTACAGCCGTTATTTTGAGTGTTATAGCCGCCAGCCAGTATATAGTAGCTCTAAAAGCTGCTGGAACTATTCTACAGCCATCATTTTGAGTGTTATAGCCGCCAGCCTTTATACAGTAGCTCTACAAGCTGCTGGAACCATTCTACAGACGTTATTTTGAGTGTTATAGCCGCCAGCCTTAGTAGAGTAGCTATACAAACTGCTGGAACCATTCTACAGCCACCATTTTGAGTGTTATTGCCGCCAGCTGGTATATATAACAGCTATACAAGCTGCTAGAACCATTCTACAGCCGCCATTTTGAGTGTTGTAGCAGCCACAGTTTTATGGGAGCCAGCATTTATATTGTAGCTCTACAAGCTGCTGGAACCATTCTACAGCCGCCATTTTGAGTGTTATAGTAGCCAGCATTTATATAGTACACCTACAAGTTGCTGGAACCATTCTACAGCCTCCATTTTGAGCGTTATAGCCGCCAGTCTTTATATAGTAGCTCTACAAGCTGCTGAAAACATTCTAAAGCCGTTATTTTGAATTTTATAGGAGCCAGCATTTATATAGTACCTCTACAAGCTGCTGGAACCATTCTACAGCAGCCATTTTGAGTGTTATAGCAGCCAGCATTTATATAGTACCTCTACAAGCTGCTGGAACCATTCTACAGCCGCCGTTTTGAGTTTTATTGCGGCCAGCCTTTATATAACAGCTATACAAGCTGTTGGAACCATTCTACAGCCGTTATTTTGAGTTTTATAGCAGCCAGCATTTATATAGTACCTCTACAAGTTGCTGGAACCATTCTACAGCCTCCATTTTGAGCGTTATAGCCGCCAGCCTTCATATAGTAGCTCTACAAGCTGCTGAAACCATTCTACAGCAGCCATTTTGAGTGTTATAGCAGCCAGCATTTATATAGTACCTCTACAAGCTGCTGGAACCATTCTACAGCCGCCATTTTGAGTTTTATTGCGGCCAGCCTTTATATAACAGCTATACAAGCTGCTGAAACCATTCTACAGCCGTTATTTTGAGTGTTATAGCCGCCAGCCAGTATATAGTAGCTCTACAAGCTGCTGAAACTATTCTACAGCCGCCATTCTGAGTGTTATAGCAGCCAGCATTTATATAGTACCTCTACAAGCTGCTGGAACCATTTTACAGCCGCCATTTTGAGTGTTATGGCAGCCAGCCTTTATATAACAGCTATACAAGCTGCTGGAACCATTCTACAGCCACCATTTTGAGTGTTATAGCCGCCAGCCTTTATATAACAGCTATACAAGCTGCTGGAACCATTTTACAGCCGTTATTTTGAGTGTTATAGCCGGCATCCTTTATATAACAGCTATACAAGCTGCTGGAACCATTCTACAGCCTCCATTTTGAGTGTTATAGCCGCCAGCCAGTATATAGTAGCTCTGCAAGCTTCTGAAACCATTCTACAGCCACCATTTTGAGTGTTATAGCCGCCAGCTGGTATAAATAACAGCTATACAAGCTGCTCGAACCATTCTATAGCCGCCATTTTGAGTGTTATAGCAGCCAGAGTTTTATAGGAGCCAGCATTTATATAGTAGCTCTACAAGCTGCTGGAACCATTCTACAGCCGTTATTTTGAGTGTTATAGCCGCCAGCCTTTATATAACAGCTATACAAGATGCTGGAACCATTCTACAGCCACCATTTTGAGTGTTATAGCCGCCAGCCTTTATATAGTAGCTCTGCAAGCTGCTGGAACCATTCTACAGCCGCCATTTTGAGTTTTATTGCGGCCAGCCTTTATATAACAGCTATACAAGCTGCTGGAACCATTCTACAGCCGCCATTTTGAGTGTTATAGCAGCCAGCATTTATATAGTACCTCTACAAGTTGCTGGAACCATTCTACAGCCTCCATTTTGAGCGTTATAGCCGCCAGCCTTTATATAGTAGCTCTGCAAGCTGCTGGAACCATTCTACAGCCGCCATTTTGAGTTTTATAGCAGCCAGCATTTATATAGTACCTCTACAAGTTGCTGGAACCATTCTACAGCCACCATTTTGAGTGTTATAGCCGCCAGCCTTTATACAGTAGCTCTACAAGCTGCTGGAACCATTCTACAGACGTTATTTTGAGTGTTATAGCCGCCAGCCTTTGTAGAGTAGCTATACAAACTGCTGGAACCATTCTACAGCCACCATTTTGAGTGTTATTGCCGCCAGCTGGTATATATAACAGCTATACAAGCTGCTAGAACCATTCTACAGCCGTTATTTTGAGTGTTATAGCCGCCAGCCAGTATATAGTAGCTCTAAAAGCTGCTGGAACTATTCTACAGCCATCATTTTGAGTGTTATAGCCGCCAGCCTTTATACAGTAGCTCTACAAGCAGCTGGAACCATTCTACAGACGTTATTTTGAGTGTTATAGCCGCCAGCCTTAGTAGAGTAGCTATACAAACTGCTGGAACCATTCTACAGCCACCATTTTGAGTGTTATTGCCGCCAGCTGGTATATATAACAGCTATACAAGCTGCTAGAACCATTCTACAGCCGCCATTTTGAGTGTTGTAGCAGCCACAGTTTTATGGGAGCCAGCATTTATATTGTAGCTCTACAAGCTGCTGGAACCATTCTACAGCCGCCATTTTGAGTGTTATAGTAGCCAGCATTTATATAGTACACCTACAAGTTGCTGGAACCATTCTACAGCCTCCATTTTGAGCGTTATAGCCGCCAGTCTTTATATAGTAGCTCTACAAGCTGCTGAAAACATTCTAAAGCCGTTATTTTGAATTTTATAGGAGCCAGCATTTATATAGTACCTCTACAAGCTGCTGGAACCATTCTACAGCAGCCATTTTGAGTGTTATAGCAGCCAGCATTTATATAGTACCTCTACAAGCTGCTGGAACCATTCTACAGCCGCCGTTTTGAGTTTTATTGCGGCCAGCCTTTATATAACAGCTCTACAAGCTGCTGGAACCATTCTACAGCCGTTATTTTGAGTGTTATAGCCGGCAGCCTTTATATAACAGGTATACAAGCTGCTGGAACCATTCTACAGCCGTTATTTTGAGTGTTATAGCCGCCAGCCTTTATATAACAGCTATACAAGATGCTGGAACCATTCTACAGCCACCATTTTGAGTGTTATAGCCGCCAGCCTTTATATAGTAGCTCTACAAGCTGCTTGAACCATTCTACAGCCGTTATTTCGAGTTTTATAGCAGCCAGCATTTATATAGTACACCTACAAGTTGCTGGAACCATTCTACAGCCTCCATTTTGAGCGTTATAGCCGCCAGTCTTTATATAGTAGCTCTACAAGCTGCTGAAAACATTCTAAAGCCGTTATTTTGAATTTTATAGGAGCCAGCATTTATATAGTACCTCTACAAGCTGCTGGAACCATTCTACAGCAGCCATTTTGAGTGTTATAGCAGCCAGCATTTATATAGTACCTCTACAAGCTGCTGGAACCATTCTACAGCCGCCGTTTTGAGTTTTATTGCGGCCAGCCTTTATATAACAGCTATACAAGCTGATGGAACCATTCTACAGCCGTTATTTTGAGTGTTATAGCCGCAGGCCTTTATATAGTAGCTCTACAAGCTGCTGGAACCATTCTACAGCCGTTATTTTAAGTTTTATAGCAGCCAGCATTTATATAGTACCCCTACAAGTTGCTGGAACCATTCTACAGCCTCCATTTTTAGATTTATTGCGGCCAGCCTTTATATAACAGCTATACAAGCTGCTGGAACCATTCTACAGCCGTTATTTTGAGTGTTATAGCCGCCCGCCAGTATATAGTAGCTCTACAAGATCCTGAAACGATTTTACAGCCGCTTTTTGAGTGTTATAGCGGCCAGCCTTTATATAACAGCTATACAAGCTGCTGGAACCATTCTACAGCCTCCATTTTGAGTGTTATAGCCGCCAGCCTTTGTAGCTCTGCAAGCTGCTGAAACCATTCTACAGCCGCCATTTTGAGTTTTATAGCAGCCAGCATTTATATAGTACCTCTACAAGTTGCTGGAACCATTCTACAGCCTCCATTTTGAGCGTTATAGCCGCCAGCCTTTATATAGTAGCTCTGCAAGCTGCTGGAACCATTCTACAGCCGCCATTTTGAGTTTTATAGCAGCCAGCATTTATATAGTACCTCTACAAGTTGCTGGAACCATTCTACAGCCACCATTTTGAGTGTTATAACGGCCAGCCTTTATGTAACAGCTATACGAGCTGCTGGAACCATTTTACAGCCGTTATTTTGGGTGTTATAGCCGGCAGCCTTTATATAACAGCTATACAAGCTGCTGGAACCATTATACAGCCTCCATTTTGAGTATTATAGCCGCCAGCCTTTATATAGTAGCTCTGCAAGCTTCTGAAACCATTCTACAGCCACCATTTTGAGTGTTATAGCCGCCAGCTGGTATAAATAACAGCTATACAAGCTGCTAGAACCATTCTACAGACACCATTTTGAGTGTTATAGCCGCCAGAGTTTTATAGGAGCCAGCATTTATATAGTAGCTCTACAAGCTGCTGGAACCATTCTACAGCCGCCATTTTGAGTGTTAAAGCATCCAGCATTTATATAGTACCTCTACAATCTGCTGGAACCATTCTACAGCCGCCATTTTGAGTGTTATAGCGGCCAGCCTTTATATAACAGCTATACAAGCTGCTGGAACCATTCTACAGCCGTTATTTTAAGTGTTATAGCCGCCAGCCTTAATATAACAGCTATACAAGATGCTGGAACCATTCTACAGCCACCATTTTGAGTGTTATAGCCGCCAGCCTTTATATAGTAGCTCTGCAAGCTGCTGGAACCATTCTACAGCCGCCATTTTGAGTTTTATTGCGGCCAGCCTTTATATAACAGCTATACAAGCTGCTGAAATCATTCTTCAGCCGTTATTTTGAGTGTTATAGCCGCCAGCCAGTATATAGTAGCTCTAAAAGCTGCTGGAACTATTCTACAGCCACCATTTTGAGTGTTATAGCCGCCAGCCTTTATACAGTAGCTCTACAAGCTGCTGGAACCATTCCACAGACGTTATTTTGAGTGTTATAGCCGCCAGCCTTTGTAGAGTAGCTATACAAACTGCTGGAACCATTGTACAGCCACCATTTTGAGTGTTATTGCCGCCAGCTGGTATATATAACAGCTATACAAGCTGCTAGAACCATTCTACAGCCGCCATTTTGAGTGTTATAGCAGCCACAGTTTTATAGGAGCCAGCATTTATATTGTAGCTCTACAAGCTGCTGGAACCATTCTACAGCCGCCATTTTGAGTGTTATAGCAGCCAGCATTTACATAGTACCTCTACAATCTACTGGAACCATTCTACAGCCGCCATTTGAGTGTTATAGCGGCCAGCCTTTATATAACAGCTATATAAGCTGCTGGAACCATTCTACAGCCACCATTTTGAGTGTTATAGCGGCCAGCCTTTATATAACAGCTATACAAGCTGCTGGAACCATTTTACAGCCGTTATTTTGAGTGTTATAGCCGGCAGCCTTTATATAACAGGTATACAAGCTGCTGGAACCATTCTACAGCCGTTATTTTGAGTGTTATAGCCGCCAGCCTTTATATAACAGCTATACAAGATGCTGGAACCATTCTACAGCCACCATTTTGAGTGTTATAGCCGCCAGCCTTTATATAGTAGCTCTACAAGCTGCTGGAACCATTCTACAGCCGTTATTTTGAGTTTTATAGCAGCCAGCATTTATATATTACCCCTACAAGTTGCTGGAACCATTCTACAGCCTCCATTTTGAGCGTTATAGCCGCCAGTCTTTATATAGTAGCTCTACAAGCTGCTGGAACCATTCTACAGCAGCCATTTTGAGTGTTATAGCAGCCAGCATTTATATAGTACCTCTACAAGCTGCTGGAACCATTCTACAGCCGCCGTTTTGAGTTTTATTGCGGCCAGCCTTTATATAACAGCTATACAAGCTGATGGAACCATTCTACAGCCGTTATTTTGAGTGTTATAGCCGCAGGCCTTTATATAGTAGCGCTACAAGCTGCTGGAACCATTCTACAGCCGCCATTTTGAGTTTTATAGCAGCCAGCATTTATATAGTACCACTACAAGTTGCTGGAACCATTCTACAGCCTCCATTTTGAGATTTATTGCGGCCAGCCTTTATATAACAGCTATACAAGCTGCTGGAACCATTCTACAGCCGTTATTTTGAGTGTTATAGCCGCCAGCCAGTATATAGTAGCTCTACAAGATCCTGGAACCATTTTACAGCCGCTTTTTTGAGTGTTATAGCGGCTAGCCTTTATATAACAGCTATACAAGCTGCTGGAACCATTCTACAGCCTCCATTTTGAGTGTTATAGCCGCCAGCCTTTGTAGCTCTGCAAGCTGCTGGAACCATTCTACAGCCGCCATTTTGAGTTTTATAGCAGCCAGCATTTATATAGTACCTCTACAAGTTGCTGGAACCATTCTACAGCCTCCATTTTGAGCGTTATAGCCGCCAGCACTTACAAAGTACCTCTACAAGCTGCTGGAACTATTCTGCAGCCGCCATTTTGAGTTTTATTGCGGCCACCCTTTATATAACAGCCATACAAGCTGCTGGAACCATTCTACAGCCGTTATTTTGAGTGTTATAGCCGCCAGCATTTATATAGTACCTCTACAAGTTGCTGGAACCATTTTACAGCCTCCATTTTGAGCGTTATAGCCGCCAGCCTTTATATAGTAGCTCTACAAGCTGCTGAAACCATTCTACAGCAGCCATTTTGAGTGTTATAGTAGCCAGCATTTATATAGTACCTCTACAAGCTGCTGGAACCATTCTACAGCCGCCATTTTGAGTTTTATTGCGGCCAGCCTTTATATAACATTTATACAAGCTGCTGGAAACATTCTACAGCCGTTATTTTGAGTTTTATAGCAGCCATCATTTATATAGTACCTCTACAAGTTGCTGGAACCATTCTACAGCGTCCATTTTGAGCGTTATAGCCGCCAGCCTTTATATGGTAGCTCTACAAGCTGCTGAAACCATTCTACAGCAGCCATTTTGAGTGTTATAGCAGCCAGCATTTATATAGTACCTCTACAAGCTGCTGGAACCATTCTACAGCCGCTATTTTGAGTTTTATTGCGGCCAGCCTTTATATAACAGCTCTACAAGCTGCTGAAACCATTCTACAGCCGTTATTTTGAGTGTTATAGCCGCCAGAACCATTCTACAGCCGTTATTTTGAGTTTTATAGGAGCCAGCATTTATATAGTACCTCTACAAGCTGCTGGAACCATTCTACAGCCGTTATTTTGAGTGTTATAGCCGCTAGCCTTTATATAACAGCTATACAAGCAGCTGGAACCATTCTACAGCCACCATTTTGAGTGTTATAGCCGCCAGCCTTTATATAGTAGCTCTGCAAGCTGCTGGAACCATTCAACAGCCACCATTTTGAGTGTTATAGCCGCCAGCCAGTATACAGTAGCTCTACAAGCTGCTGGAACCATTCTACAGACGTTATTTTGAGTGTTATAGCCGTCATCTCTAATATAGTAGCTATACAAGCTGCTGGAACCATTCTACAGCCACCATTTTGAGTGTTATAGCCGCCAGCCTGTATATAACAGCTATACAAGCTGCTAGAACCATTTTTCAGCCGCCATTTTGAGTGTTATAGCAGCCAGAGTTTTATAGGAGCCAGCATTTATATAGTACCTCCACAAGCTGCTGGAACCATTCTGCAGCCTCCGTTTTGAGTGTTATAGCCGCCAGCCTTTATATAGTAGCTCTACAAGCTGCTGGAACCATTCTACAGCCGCCATTTTGAGTGTTATAGCTGCCAGCATTTATATAGTACCTCTACAATCTGCTGGAACCATTCTACAGCCGCCATTTTGAGTATTATAGCGGCCAGCCTTTATATAACAGCTCTGCAAGCTGCTGGAACCATTTTACAGCCGCTATTTTGAGTGTTATAGCAGCCAGCATTTATATAGTAGCTCTACAAGCTGCTGGAACCATTCTACAGCCGTTATTTTGAGTGTTATAGCCGCCAGCCTTTGTAATGTAGCTCTGCAAGCTGCTGGCACCATTCTACAGCCGTTATTTTGAGTTTTATAGGTGCCAGCATTTATATAGTACCTCTACAAGTAAGTCTACATAGTATGTCTACAAGATGCTGGAACCATTCTACAGCCGCCATTTTGAGTGTTATAGCAGCCAGCATTTCTATAATAGCTCTACAAACTGCTGGAACCATTCTACAGCCGTTATTTTGAGTGTTATAGCCGCCAGAACCATTCTACAGCCGTTATTTTGAGTTTTATAGGAGCCAGCATTTATATAGTAGCTCTACAAGCTGCTGGAACCATTCTACAGCCGTTATTTTGAGTGTTATAGCCGCCACTTTGTAATGTAGCTCTGCAAGCTGCTGGCACCATTCTACAGCCGTTATTTTGAGTTTTATCGGAGCCAGCATTTATATAGTACCTCTACAAGTAAGTCTACATAGTACATCTACAAGATGCTGGAACCATTCTACAGCCTCCATTTTGAGTTTTAATGCGGCCAGCCTTTATATAACAGCTATACAAGCTGTTGGAACCATTCTACAGCCGTTATTTTGAGTTTTATAGCAGCCAGCATTTATATAGTACCTCTACAAGTTGCTGGAACCATTCTACAGCCTCCATTTTGAGCGTTATAGCCGTCATCTCTAATATAGTAGCTATACAAGCTGCTGGAACCATTCTACAGCCACCATTTTGAGTGTTATAGCCGCCAGCCTGTATATAACAGCTATACAAGCAGCTGGAACCATTCTACAGCCACCATTTTGAGTGTTATAGCCGCCAGCCAGTATACAGTAGCTCTACAAGCTGCTGGAACCATTCTACAGACGTTATTTTGAGTGTTATAGCCGTCATCTCTAATATAGTAGCTATACAAGCTGCTGGAACCATTCTACAGCCACCATTTTGAGTGTTATAGCCGCCAGCCTGTATATAACAGCTATACAAGCTGCTAGAACCATTTTTCAGCCGCCATTTTGAGTGTTATAGCAGCCAGAGTTTTATAGGAGCCAGCATTTATATAGTACCTCTACAAGCTGCTGGAACCATTCTGCAGCCTCCGTTTTGAGTGTTATAGCCGCCAGCCTTTATATAGTAGCTCTACAAGCTGCTGGAACTATTCTACAGCCGTTATTTTGAGTGTTGTAGCCGTCATCTTTAATATAGTAGCTCTACAAGCTGCTGGAACCATTCTACAGCCGTTATTTTGAGTGTTATAGCCGCCACTTTGTAATGTAGCTCTGCAAGCTGCTGGCACCATTCTACAGCCGTTATTTTGAGTTTTATAGGAGCCAGCATTTATATAGTACCTCTACAAGTAAGTCTACATAGTACATCTACAAGATGCTGGAACCATTCTACAGCCTCCATTTTGAGTTTTATTGCGGCCAGCCTTTATATAACAGCTATACAAGCTGTTGGAACCATTCTACAGCCGTTATTTTGAGTTTTATAGCAGCCAGCATTTATATAGTACCTCTACAAGTTGCTGGAACCATTCTACAGCCTCCATTTTGAGCGTTATAGCCGCCAGCCTTTATATAGTAGCTCTACAAGCTGCTGAAACCATTCTACAGCAGCCATTTTGAGTGTTATAGAAGCCAGCATTTATATAGTAACTCTACAAGCTGCTGGAACCATTCTACAGCCGCCATTTTGAGTTTCATTGCGGCCAGCCTTTATATAACATTTATACAAGCTGCTGAAACCATTCTACAGCCGTTATTTTGAGTGTTATACCCGCCAGCTAGTATATAGTAGCTCTACAAGCTGCTGGAACTATTCTACAGCCGCCATTCTGAGTGTTAAAGCAGCCAGCATTTATATAGTACCTCTACAAGCTGCTGGAACCATTTTACAGCCGCCATTTTGAGTGTTATGGCAGCCAGCCTTTATATAACAGCTATACAAGCTGCTGGAACCATTCTACAGCCATCATTTTGAGTGTTATAGCCGCCAGCCTTTATATAACAGCTATACAAGCTGCTGGAACCATTCTACAGCCACCATTTTGAGTGTTATAGCCGGCAGCCTTTATATAACAGCTATACAAGCTGCTGGAACCATTCTACAGCCTCCATTTTGAGTGTTATAGCCGCCAGCCTTTATATAGTAGCTCTGCAAGCTGCTGAAACCATTCTACAGCCACCATTTTGAGTGTTATAGCAGCCAGCTGGTATATATAACAGCTATACAAGCTGCTAGAACCATTCTACAGCCGCCATTTTGAGTGTTATAGCAGCCAGAGTTTTTTGGAGCCAGCATTTATATAGTAGCTCTACAAGCTACTGGAACTATTCTACAGCCACCATTTTGAGTGTTATAGCCGCCAGCCTTTATACAGTAGCTCTACAAGCTGCTGGATCCATGCTACAGACGTTATTTTGAGTGTTATAGCCGTCATCTTTAATATAGTAGCTATACAAGCTGCTGGAACCATTCTACAGCCACCATTTTGAGTGTTATAGCAGCCAGAGTTTTATAGGAGCCAGCATTTATATAGTAGCTCTACAAGCTGCTGGAACCATTGTACAGCCGCCATTTTGAGTGTTATAGCAGCCAGCATTTATATAGTACCTCTACAATCTGCTGGAACCATTCTACAGCCGCCATTTTGAGTGTAATAGCGGCCAGCCTTTGTATAACAGCTATACAAGCTGCTGGAACCATTCTACAGCCGTTATTTTGAGTGTTATAGCCGCCAGCCTTTATATAACAGCTAAACAAGATGCTGGAACCATTCTACAGCCACCATTTTGAGTGTTATAGCCGCCAGCTGGTATATATAACAGCTATACAAGCTGCTAGATTCATTCTACAGCCGCCATTTTGAGTGTTATAGCAGCCAGAGTTTTATAGGAGCCAGCATTTATATAGTAGCTCTACAAGCTGCTGGAACCATTGTACAGCCGCCATTTTGAGTGTTATAGCAGCCAGCATTTATATAGTACCTCTACAATCTGCTGGAACCATTCTACAGCCGCCATTTTGAGTGTTATAGCGGCCAGCCTTTATATAACAGCTATACAAGCTGCTGGAACCATTCTACAGCCGTTATTTTGAGTGTTATAGCCGCCAGCCTTTATATAACAGCTAAACAAGATGCTGGAACCATTCTACAGCCACCATTTTGAGTGTTATAGCCGCCAGCCTTTATACAGTAGCTCTACAAGCTGCTGGAACCATTCTACAGCCGTTATTTTGAGTGTTGTAGCCGTCATCTTTAATATAGTAGCTCTACAAGCTGCTGGAAGCATTCTACAGCCGTTATTTTGAGTGTTATAGCCGCCACTTTGTAATGTAGCTCTGCAAGCTGCTGGCACCATTCTACAGCCGTTATTTTGAGTTTTATAGGAGCCAGCATTTATATAGTACCTCTACAAGTAAGTCTACATAGTACGTCTACAAGATGCTGGAACCATTCTACAGCCTCCATTTTGTGTTTTATTGCGGCCAGCCTTTATATAACAGCTATACAAGCTGTTGGAACCATTCTACAGCCGTTATTTTGAGTTTTATAGCAGCCAGCATTTATATAGTACCTCTACAAATTGCTGGAACCATTCTACAGCCTCCATTTTGAGCGTTATAGCCGCCAGCCTTTATATAGTAGCTCTACAAGCTGCTGAAACCATTCTACAGCCGTTATTTTGAGTGTTGTAGCCGTCATCTTTAATATAGTAGCTCCACAAGCTGCTGGAACCATTCTAAAGCCGTTATTTTGAGTGTTATAGCCGCCACTTTGTAATGTAGCTCTGCAAGCTGCTGGCACCATTCTACAGCCGTTATTTTGAGTTTTACAGGAGCCAGCATTTATATAGAACCTCTACAAGTAAGTCTACATAGTACCTCTACAAGCTGCTGGAACCATTCTACAGCCTCCATTTTGAGTGTTATAGCCGCCAGCCTTTATACAGTAGCTCTACAAGCTGCTGGAACCATTCTACAGCCGTTATTTTGAGTGTTGTAGCCGTCATCTTTAATATAGTAGCTCTACAAGCTGCAGGAACCATTGTACAGCCGTTATTTTGAGTGTTATAGCCGCCAGCCTTTATATAACAGCTATACAAGATGCTGGAACCATTCTACAGCCACCATTTTGAGTGTTATAGCCGCCAGCCTTTATATAGTAGCTCTGCAAGCTGCTGGAACCATTCTACAGCCGCCATTTTGAGTTTTATTGCGGCCAGCCTTTATATAACAGCTATACAAGCTGCTGGAACCATTCTACAGCCGCCATTTTGAGTGTTATAGCAGCCAGCATTTATATAGTACCTCTACAAGTTGCTGGAACCATTCTACAGCCTCCATTTTGAGCGTTATAGCCGCCAGCCTTTATATAGTAGCTCTGCAAGCTGCTGGAACCATTCTACAGCCGCCATTTTGAGTTTTATAGCAGCCAGCATTTATATAGTACCTCTACAATCTGCTGGAACCATTCTACAGCCGCCATTTTGAGTGTTATAGCGGCCAGCCTTTATATAACAGCTATACAAGCTGCTGGAACCATTCTACAGCCGTTATTTTGAGTGTTATAGCCGCCAGCCTTTATATAACAGCTAAACAAGATGCTGGAACCATTCTACAGCCACCATTTTGAGTGTTATAGCCGCCAGCCTTTATACAGTAGCTCTACAAGCTGCTGGAACCATTCTACAGCCGTTATTTTGAGTGTTGTAGCCGTCATCTTTAATATAGTAGCTCTACAAGCTGCTGGAACCATTCTACAGCCGTTATTTTGAGTGTTATAGCCGCCACTTTGTAATGTAGCTCTGCAAGCTGCTGGCACCATTCTACAGCCGTTATTTTGAGTTTTATAGGAGCCAGCATTTATATAGTACCTCTACAAGTAAGTCTACATAGTACCTCTACAAGCTGCTGGAACCATTCTACAGCCTCCATTTTGAGTGTTATAGCCGCCAGCCTTTATACAGTAGCTCTACAAGCTGCTGGAACCATTCTACAGCCGTTATTTTGAGTGTTGTAGCCGTCATCTTTAATATAGTAGCTCTACAAGCTGCTGGAACCATTCTACAGCCGTTATTTTGAGTGTTATAGCCGCCACTTTGTAATGTAGCTCTGCAAGCTGCTGGCACCATTCTACAGCCGTTATTTTGAGTTTTATAGGAGCCAGCATTTATATAGTACCTCTACAAGTAAGTCTACATAGTACGTCTACAAGATGCTGGAACCATTCTACAGCCTCCATTTTGAGTTTTATTGCGGCCAGCCTTTATATAACAGCTATACAAGCTGTTGGAACCATTCTACAGCCGTTATTTTGAGTTTTAAAGCAGCCAGCATTTATATAGTACCTCTACAAGTTGCTGGAACCATTCTACAGCCTCCATTTTGAGCGTTATAGCCGCCAGCCTTTATAAAGTAGCTCTACAAGCTGCTGAAACCATTCTACAGCAGCCATTTTGAGTTTCATTGCGGCCAGCCTTTATATAACAGCTATACAAGCTGCTGAAACCATTCTACAGCCGTTATTTTGAGTGTTATACCCGCCAGCTAGTATATAGTAGCTCTACAAGCTGCTGGAACTATTCTACAGCCGCCATTCTGAGTGTTAAAGCAGCCAGCATTTATATAGTACCTCTACAAGCTGCTGGAACCATTTTACAGCCGCCATTTTGAGTGTTATGGCAGCCAGCCTTTATATAACAGCTATACAAGCTGCTGGAACCATTCTACAGCCATCATTTTGAGTGTTATAGCCGCCAGCCTTTATATAACAGCTATACAAGCTGCTGGAACCATTCTACAGCCACCATTTTGAGTGTTATAGCCGCCAGCCTTTATATAACAGCTATACAAGCTGCTGGAACCATTCTACAGCCATCATTTTGAGTGTTATAGCCGCCAGCCTTTATATAACAGCTATACAAGCAGCTGGAACCATTCTACAGCCACCATTTTGAGTGTTATAGCCGCCAGCCTTTATATAGTAGCTCTGCAAGCTGCTGGAACCATTCAACAGCCACCATTTTGAGTGTTATAGCCGCCAGCCAGTATACAGTAGCTCTACAAGCTGCTGGAACCATTCTACAGACGTTATTTTGAGTGTTATAGCCGTCATCTCTAATATAGTAGCTATACAAGCTGCTGGAACCATTCTACAGCCACCATTTTGAGTGTTATAGCCGCCAGCCTGTATATAACAGCTATACAAGCTGCTAGAACCATTTTTCAGCCGCCATTTTGAGTGTTATAGCAGCCAGAGTTTTATAGGAGCCAGCATTTATATAGTACCTCTACAAGCTGCTGGAACCATTCTGCAGCCTCCGTTTTGAGTGTTATAGCCGCCAGCCTTTATATAGTAGCTCTACAAGCTGCTGGAACCATTCTACAGCCGCCATTTTGAGTGTTATAGCTGCCAGCATTTATATAGTACCTCTACAAGCTGCTGGAACCATTCTGCAGCCTCCGTTTTGAGTGTTATAGCCGCCAGCCTTTATATAGTAGCTCTACAAGCTGCTGGAACCATTCTACAGCCGCCATTTTGAGTGTTATAGCCGCCAGCCTTTATATAACAGCTATACAAGCAGCTGGAACCATTCTACAGCCACCATTTTGAGTGTTATAGCCGCCAGCCTTTATATAGTAGCTCTGCAAGCTGCTGGAACCATTCAACAGCCACCATTTTGAGTGTTATAGCCGCCAGCCAGTATACAGTAGCTCTACAAGCTGCTGGAACCATTCTACAGACGTTATTTTGAGTGTTATAGCCGTCATCTCTAATATAGTAGCTATACAAGCTGCTGGAACCATTCTACAGCCACCATTTTGAGTGTTATAGCCGCCAGCCTGTATATAACAGCTATACAAGCTGCTAGAACCATTTTTCAGCCGCCATTTTGAGTGTTATAGCAGCCAGAGTTTTATAGGAGCCAGCATTTATATAGTACCTCTACAAGCTGCTGGAACCATTCTGCAGCCTCCGTTTTGAGTGTTATAGCCGCCAGCCTTTATATAGTAGCTCTACAAGCTGCTGGAACCATTCTACAGCCGCCATTTTGAGTATTATAGCGGCCAGCCTTTATATAACAGCTATACAAGCTGCTGGAACCATTCTACAGCCTCCATTTTGAGTGTTATAGCCGCCAGCCTTTATATAGTAGCTCTGCAAGCTGCTGAAACCATTCTACAGCCACCATTTTGAGTGTTATAGCCGCCAGCTGGTATATATAACAGCTATACAAGCTGCTAGAACCATTCTACAGCCGCCATTTTGAGTGTTATAGCAGCCAGAGTTTTTTGGAGCCAGCATTTATATAGTAGCTCTACAAGCTGCTGAAACTATTCTACAGCCACCATTTTGAGTGTTATAGCCGCCAGCCTTTATACAGTAGCTCTACAAGCTGCTGGATCCATGCTACAGACGTTATTTTGAGTGTTATAGCCGTCATCTTTAATATAGTAGCTATACAAGCTGCTGGAACCATTCTACAGCCACCATTTTGAGTGTTATAGCCTCCAGCTGGTATATATAACAGCTATACAAGCTGCTAGAACCATTCTACAGCCGCCATTTTGAGTGTTATAGCAGCCAGAGTTTTATAGGAGCCAGCATTTATATAGTAGCTCTACAAGCTGCTGGAACCATTGTACAGCCGCCATTTTGAGTGTTATAGCAGCCAGCATTTATATAGTACCTCTACAAGCTGCTGGAACCATTCTACAGCCGCCATTTTGAGTGTTATAGCGGCCAGCCTTTATATAACAGCTATACAAGCTGCTGGAACCATTCTACAGCCGTTATTTTGAGTGTTATAGCCGCCAGCCTTTATATAACAGCTAAACAAGATGCTGGAACCATTCTACAGCCACCATTTTGAGTGTTATAGCCGCCAGCCTTTATATAGTAGCTCTGCAAGCTGCTGGAACCATTCTACAGCCGCCATTTTGAGTTTTATTGCGGCCAGCCTTTTTATAACAGCTATACAAGCTGCTGAAACCATTCTACAGCCGTTATTTTGAGTGTTATAGCCGGCAGCCAGTATATAGCTCTACAAGCTGCTGGAACTATTCTACAGCCACCATTTTGAGTGTTATAGCCGCCAGCCTTTATACAGTAGCTCTACAAGCTGCTGGATCCATGCTACAGACGTTATTTTGAGTGTTATAGCCGTCATCTTTAATATAGTAGCTATACAAGCTGCTGGAACCATTCTACAGCCACCATTTTGAGTGTTATAGCCGCCAGCTGGTATATATAACAGCTATACAAGCTGCTAGAACCATTCTACAGCCGCCATTTTGAGTGTTATAGCAGCCAGAGTTTTATAGGAGCCAGCATTTATATAGTAGCTCTACAAGCTGCTGGAACCATTCTACAGCCGCCATTTTGAGTGTTATAGCCGCCAGCATTTATATAGTACCACTACAATCTGCTGGAACCATTCTACAGCCTTCATTTTGAGTGTTATAGCGGCCAGCCTTTATATAACAGCTATACAAGCTGCTGGAACCATTCTACAGCCACCATTTTGAGTGTTATAGCGGCCAGCCTTTATATAACAGCTATACAAGCTGCTGGAACCATTTTACAGCCACCATTTTGAGTGTTATAGCCGCAAGCCTTTATATAGTAGCTCTGCAAGCTGCTGGAACCATTCTACAGCCGCCATTTTGAGTTTTATTGCGGCCAGCCTTTATATAACAGCTATACAAGCTGCTGAAACCATTCTACAGCCGTTGCTGGAACCATTCTACAGCCTCCATTTTGAGCGTTATAGCCGCCAGCCTTTATATAGTAGCTCTACAAGCTGCTGAAACCATTCTACAGCAGCCATTTTGAGTGTTATAGCAGCCAGCATTTATATAGTACCTCTACAAGCTGCTGGAACCATTCTACAGCCACCATTTTGAGTGTTATAGCCGCCAGCCTGAATATAACATCTATACAAGCTGCTAGAACCATTTGTCAGCCGCCATTTTGAGTGTTATAGCAGCCAGAGTTTTATAGGAGCCAGCATTTATATAGTACCTCTACAAGCTGCTGGAACCATTCTACAGCCTTCATTTTGAGACTTATAGCCGCCAACCTTTATATAGTCGCTCTACAAGCTGCTGGAACCATTCTACAGCCGCCATTTTGAGTGTTATAGCAGCCAGCATTTATATAGTAGCTATACAAGCTGCTGGAACCATTCTACAGCCACCATTTTGAGTGTTATAGCCGCCAGCCTGTATATAACAGCTATACAAGCTGCTAGAACCATTTGTCAGCCGCCATTTTGAGTGTTATAGCAGCCAGAGTTTTATAGGAGCGAGCATTTATATAGTACCTCTACAAGCTGCTGGAACCATTCTACAGCCTTCATTTTGAGACTTATAGCCGCCAACCTTTATATAGTAGCTCTACAAGCTGCTGGAACCATTCTACAGCCGCCATTTTGAGTGTTATAGCAGCCAGCATTTATATAGTACCTCTACAATCTGCTGGAACCATTCTACAGCCGCCATTTTGATTGTTATAGCGGCCAGCCTTTATATAACAGCTCTGCAAGCTGCTGGAACCATTTTACAGCCGCTATTTTGAGTGTTATAGCCGCTAGCCTTTATATAACAGCTATACAAGCTGCTGGAAACATTCTACAGCCGTTTTGAGTGTTACAGCCGAAGGCCTTTTTATAGTAGCTCTACAAGCTGCTGGAACCATTCTACAGCCGTTGTTTTGAGTTTTATAGCAGCCAGCATTTATATAGTACCTCTACAAGTTGCTGGAACCATTCTACAGCCTCCATTTTGAGCGTTATAGCCGCCAGCCTTTATATAGTAGCTCTACAAGCTGCTGAAACCATTCCACAGCAGCCATTTTGAGTGTTATAGCAGCCAGCATTTATATAGTACCTCTACAAGTTGCTGGAACCATTCTACAGCCGCCATTTTGAGTGTTATAGCGGCCAGCCTTTATATAACAGCTCTGCAAGCTGCTGGAACCATTTTACAGCCGCTATTTTGAGTGTTATAGCCGCTAGCCTTTATATAACAGCTATACAAGCTGCTGGAAACATTCTACAGCCGTTTTGAGTGTTATAGCCGAAGGCCTTTATATAGTAGCTCTACAAGCTGCTGGAACCATTCTACAGCCGTTGCTTTGAGTTTTATAGCAGCCAGCATTTATATAGTACCTCTACAAGTTGCTGGAACCATTCTACAGCCTCCATTTTGAGCGTTATAGCCGCCAGCCTTTATATAGTAGCTCTACAAGCTGCTGAAACCATTCTACAGAAGCCATTTTGAGTGTTATAGCAGCCAGCATTTATATAGTAGCTATACAAGCTGCTGGAACCTTTCTACAGCCACCATTTTGAGTGTTATAGCCGCCAGCCTGTATATAACAGCTATACAAGCTGCTAGAACCATTTGTCAGCCGCCATTTTGAGTGTTATAGCAGCCAGCATTTATATAGTACCTCTACAATCTGCTGGAACCATTCTACAGCCGCCATTTTGAGTGTTATAGCGGCCAGCCTTTATATAACAGCTATACAAGCTGCTGGAACCATTCTACAGCCGTTATTTTGAGTGTTATAGCCGCCAGCCTTTATATAACAGCTAAACAAGATGCTGGAACCATTCTACAGCCACCATTTTGAGTGTTATAGCCGCCAGCTGGTATATATAACAGCTATACAAGCTGCTAGAACCATTCTACAGCCGCCGTTTTGAGTGTTATAGCAGCCAGAGTTTTATAGGAGCCAGCATTTATATAGTAGCTCTACAAGCTGCTGGAACCATTGTACAGCCGCCATTTTGAGTGTTATAGCAGCCAGCATTTATATAGTACCTCTACAATCTGCTGGAACCATTCTACAGCCGCCATTTTGAGTGTTATAGCGGCCAGCCTTTATATAACAGCTATACAAGCTGCTGGAACCATTCTACAGCCGTTATTTTGAGTGTTATAGCCGCCAGCCTTTATATAACAGCTAAACAAGATGCTGGAACCATTCTACAGCCACCATTTTGAGTGTTATAGCCGCCAGCCTTTATACAGTAGCTCTACAAGCTGCTGGAACCATTCTACAGCCGTTATTTTGAGTGTTGTAGCCGTCATCTTTAATATAGTAGCTCTACAAGCTGCTGGAAGCATTCTACAGCCGTTATTTTGAGTGTTATAGCCGCCACTTTGTAATGTAGCTCTGCAAGCTGCTGGCACCATTCTACAGCCGTTATTTTGAGTTTTATAGGAGCCAGCATTTATATAGTACCTCTACAAGTAAGTCTACATAGTACGTCTACAAGATGCTGGAACCATTCTACAGCCTCCATTTTGTGTTTTATTGCGGCCAGCCTTTATATAACAGCTATACAAGCTGTTGGAACCATTCTACAGCCGTTATTTTGAGTTTTATAGCAGCCAGCATTTATATAGTACCTCTACAAATTGCTGGAACCATTCTACAGCCTCCATTTTGAGCGTTATAGCCGCCAGCCTTTATATAGTAGCTCTACAAGCTGCTGAAACCATTCTACAGCCGTTATTTTGAGTGTTGTAGCCGTCATCTTTAATATAGTAGCTCCACAAGCTGCTGGAACCATTCTACAGCCGTTATTTTGAGTGTTATAGCCGCCACTTTGTAATGTAGCTCTGCAAGCTGCTGGCACCATTCTACAGCCGTTATTTTGAGTTTTATAGGAGCCAGCATTTATATAGTACCTCTACAAGTAAGTCTACATAGTACGTCTACAAGATGCTGGAACCATTCTACAGCCTCCATTTTGTGTTTTATTGCGGCCAGCCTTTATATAACAGCTATACAAGCTGTTGGAACCATTCTACAGCCGTTATTTTGAGTTTTATAGCAGCCAGCATTTATATAGTATCTCAACAAGCTGCTGGAACCATTCTACAAACACCATTTTGAATGTTATAACGGCCAGAATTTATATAGTAGCTCTACAAGCTGCTGAAACCATTCTACAGCCGTTATTTTGAGTGTTGTAGCCGTCATCTTTAATATAGTAGCTCCACAAGCTGCTGGAACCATTCTACAGCCGTTATTTTGAGTGTTATAGCCGCCACTTTGTAATGTAGCTCTGCAAGCTGCTGGCACCATTCTACAGCCGTTATTTTGAGTTTTATAGGAGCCAGCATTTATATAGTACCTCTACAAGTAAGTCTACATAGTACGTCTACAAGATGCTGGAACCATTCTACAGCCACCATTTTGTGTTTTATTGCGGCCAGCCTTTATATAACAGCTATACAAGCTGTTGGAACCATTCTACAGCCGTTATTTTGAGTTTCATAGCAGCCAGCATTTATATAGTATCTCAACAAGCTGCTGGAACCATTCTACAGCCTCCACTTCGATTGTTATAGCCGCCAGCCTTTGTAAAGTAGCTCTGCAAGGTACTGGAACCATTCTACAGCCGCCATTTTGAGTGTTATACCAGTCAGCATTTATATAGTACCTCTACAAGCTGCTGGAACCATTCTACATCCGCCATTTTGAGTTTTATAGCGGCCAGCCAGTATATAGTAGCTCTACAAGCTGCTGGAACCATTCTACAGCCGTTATTTTGAGTGTTATAGCCGTCATCTTTAATATAGTAGCTATACAAGCTGCTGGAACCATTCTACAGCCGTAATTTTGAGTTTTATATGAGCCAGCATTTATATAGTACCTTTACAAGCTTCTGGAACCATTCTACAGCCTCTATTTTGAGTGTTATAGCCGCCAGCCTTTATATAGTAGCTCTACAAGCTGCTGGAACCATTCTACAGCAGTAATTTTGAGTTTTATAGCAGCCAGCATTTATATAGTATCTCAACAAGCTGCTGGAACCATTCTACAGCCTCCACTTTGAGTGTTATAGCCGCCAGCCTTTGTAAAGTAGCTCTGTAAGCTACTGGAACCATTTAACAGCCGCTATTTTGAGTGTTATAGCGGCCAGTCTTTATATAGCAACTATACAAGCTGCTGGAACCATTCTACAGCCGCCATTCTGAGTGTTATAGCAGCCAGCATTTACATAGTAAGTCTACGAGCTGCTGGAACCATTCTACAACCGCAATTTTGAGTGTTATAGCCGACAGCTTTTATATAGTAGCTCTACAAGCTGCTGATACCATTCTAAAGCCGTTGTTTTAAGTTTTATAGGGCCCAGCATTTATATAGTACCTCTACAAGCTCCTGGAACCATTCTACAGCCTCCATTTTGAGTGTTATAGCCGCCAGCCTTTATACAGTAGCTCTACAAGCCGCTGGAACCATTCTACAGCCGTTATTTTGAGTTTTATAGGAGCCAGCATTTATATAGTACCTCTGCAAGCTGCTGGAACCATTCTACAGCCGCCATTTTGAGTGTTATAGCGGCCAGCCAGTATATAGTAGCTCTACAAGCTGCTGGAACCATTCTACAGCCGTTAATTTGAGTCTTATAGCCGTCATCTTTAATATAGTATCTCTACAAGCTGCTGGAACCATTCTACAGCATCCATTTTGAGTGTTATAGCCGACAGCTTTTATATAGTAGCTCTACAAGCTGCTGATACCATTCTAAAGCCGTTATTTTGAGTTTTATAGGAGCCAGCATTTATATAGTACCTCTACAAGCTCTTGGAACCATTCTGCAGCCTCCATTTTGAGTGTTATAGCCGCCAGCCCTTATACAGTAGCTCTACAAGCCGCTGAAACCATTCTACAGCCTTAATTTTGAGTTTTATAGGAGCCAGCATTTATACAGTACCTCTGCAAGCTGCTGGAACCATTCTACAGCCGCCATTTTGAGTGTTATAGCCGCCAGAATTTATATAGTAGCTCTACAAGCTGCTAGGACCATTCTACAGCCGTTATTTTGAGTGTTATATTCGTCAACTTTAATATAGTATCTCTGCACGCTGCTGGAACCATTCAACAGCATCCATTTTGAGTGTTATAGCCGCCAGCCTTTATATAGTAGCTCTACAAGCTGCTGCAACCATTCTACAGCCTCCATTTTGAGTGTTATAGCTGCCAGCCTTTATATAAAAGCTCTACAAGCTGCTGCAACCATTCTACAGCATCCATTTTGAGTGTTTTAGCAGCCAGCATTTATATAGTACCTCTGCAAGCTGCTGGAACCATTCTACAGCCGCCATTTTGAGTGTTATAGCCGCCAGCCTTTATATAGTAGCTCTACAAGCTGCTGGGACCATTCTACAGCCGTTATTTTGAGTGTAATAGCCGTCATCTTTAATATAGTATCTCTACAAGCTGCTGGAACCATTCTACAGCATCCATTTTGAGTGTTATAGCCGCCAGCCTTTATATAGTAGCTCTACAAGCTGCTGGAACCATTCTACAGCCTCCATATTGAGTGTTATAGCCGTCATCTTTAATAGAGTAGCTCTACAAGCTGCTGCAACCATTCTACAGCCTCCATTTTGAGTGTTATAGCAGCTAGCCTTTATATAAAAGCTCTACAAGCTGCTGCATCCATTCTACAGCATCCATTTTGAGTGTTATAGCAGCCAGCATTTATATAGTACCTCTGCAAGCTGCTGGAACCATTCTACAGCCTCCATTTTGAGTGTTATAGCCGTCATCTTTAATAGAGTAGCTCTACAAGCTGCTGGAACCATTCTACAGCATCCATTTTGAGTGTTATAGCCGCCAGCCTTTATATAGTAACTCTACAAGCTACTGGAACCATTCTACAGCCGCCATTTTGAGTTTTATAGCAGTCAGCATTTATATAGTACCTCAACAAGCTGCTGGAACCATTCTACAGCCGCCATTTTGAGTTTTATAGCGTCCAGCCTTAATATAGTACCTCAACAAGCTGCTGGAACCATTCTACAGCCGCCATTTTGCGTTTTATAGCAGTCAGCATTTATATTATACCTCAACAAGCTGCTGGAACCATTCTACAGCCGATATTTTGAGTTTTATAGCGGCCAGCCTTTATGTATTTGAGTGTTATAGCCGCCAGCCTTTATATAACAGCTATACAAGCTGCTGGAACCATTCTACAGCCGTTATTTTGAGTGTTATAGCCACCAGCCTGTATATAGTCGCTCTGCAAAATGCTGGAACCATTTTACAGCCGCTTTTTTGAGTGTTATAGCGGCCAGCCTTTATATAACAGCTATACAAGCTGCTGGAACCATTTTACAGCCGTTATTTTGAGTTTTATATGATCCAGCATTTATATAGTACCTCTACAAGCTGCTGGAACCATTCTACAGCCGTTATTTTGAGTTTTATATGAGCCAGCATTTATATAGTACCTCTACAAGCTGCTGGAACCATTCTACAGCCTCTACTTTGAGTGTTATAGCCGCCAGCCTTTATATAGTAGCTCTAAAAGCTGCTGGAACCATTCTACAGCCGTTATTTTGAGTTTTATAGCAGCCAGCATTTATGTATATAGTATCTCAACAAGCTGCTGGAACCATTCTACAGCCTCCACTTTGAGTGTTATAGCTGCCAGCCTTTGTAAAGTAGCTCTACAAGCTACTGGAACCATTCTACAGCCGCCATTTTGAGTGTTATAGCAGTCAGCATTTATATAGTAGCTCTACAAGCTGCTGGAACCATTCTACAGCCGCCATTTCGAGCGGTAAAGCAGCCAGCATTTATATAGTAGCTCCACTAGCTGCTGGAACCATTCTACAGCCGCCATTTTGAGTGTTATAGCCGCCAGCCAGTATATAGTAGCTCTACAAGCTGCCGGAACCATTCTACAGACGTTATTTTGAGTGTTATAGCCGTCATCTTTAATATAGTAGCTATACAAGCTGCTGGAACCATCCTACAGCCGTTATTTTGAGTGTTATAGCCACCAGCCTTTGTAGAGTAGCTCTGCAAGCTGCTGGAACCATTCTACAGCCACCATTTTGAGTGTTATAACGGCCAGCATTTTTAAAGCAGCTATACAAGCTGCTGGAACAATTCTACAGCCGCCATTTTGAGTGTTATAGCAGCCAGCATTTACATAGTACCTCTACAAGCTGCTGGAACCATTCTACAGCCGCCATTTCGAGCGGTAAAGCAGCCAGCATTTATATAGTAGCTCTACTAGCTGCTGGAACCATTCTTCAGCCGCCATTTTGAGTGTTATAGCCGCCAGCCAGTATATAGTAGCTCTACAAGCTGCCGGAACCATTCTACAGACGTTATTTTGAGTGTTGTAGCCGTCATCTTTAATATAGTAGCTATACAAGCTGCTGGAACCATTCTACAGCCGTTATTTTGAGTGTTATAGACGCCAGCCTTTGTAGAGTAGCTCTGCAAGCTGCTGGAACCATTCTACAGCCGCCATTTTGAGTGTTATAGCCGCAAGCCAGTATATAGTAGCTCTACAAGCTGCTGGAACCATTCTACAGCCGTTATTTTGAGTGTTATAGCCGTCATCTTTAATATAGTAGCTATACAAGCTGCTGGAACCATTTTACAGCCGTTATTTTGAGTTTTATATGAGCCAGCATTTATATAGTACCTCTACAAGCTGCTGGAACCATTCTACAGCCGCCATTTTAAGTTTTATTGCGGCCAGCCTTTATATAACAGCTATACAAGCTGCTGGGACCATTCTACAGCCGTTATTTTGAGTGTTATATTCGTCAACTTTAATATAGTATCTCTACAAGCTGCTGGAACCATTCAACAGCATCCATTTTGAGTGTTATAGCCGCCAGCCTTTATATAGTAGCTCTACAAGCTGCTGCAACCATTCTACAGCCTCCATTTTGAGTGTTATAGCCGCCAGCCTTTATATAAAAAGCTCTACAAGCTGCTGCAACCATTCTACAGCATCCATTTTGAGTGTTATAGCAGCCAGCATTTATATAGTACCTCTGCAAGCTGCTGGAACCATTCTACAGCCGCCATTTTGAGTGTTATAGCCGCCAGCCTTTATATAGTAGCTCTACAAGCTGCTGGAACCATTCTACAGCCGTTATTTTGAGTGTCATAGCCGTCATCTTTAATATAGTATCTCTACAAGCTGCTGGAACCATTCTACAGCATCCATTTTGTGTGTTATAGCCGCCAGCCTTTATATAGTAGCTCTACAAGCTGCTGGAACCATTCTACAGCCTCCATTTTGAGTGTTATAGCCGTCATCTTTAATAGAGTAGCTCTACAAGCTGCTGGAACCATTCTACAGCATCAATTTTGAGTGTTATAGCCGCCAGCCTTTATATAGTAACACTACAAGCTGCTGGAACCATTCTACAGCCGTTATTTTGAGTTTTATAGCAGCCAGCATTTATATAGTATCTCAACAAGCTGCTGGAACCACTCTACAAACACCATTTTGAGTGTTATAACGGCCAGAATTTATATAATATCTCAACAAGCTGCTGGAACCATTCTACAGCCTCCACTTTGATTGTTATAGCCGCCAGCCTTTGTAAAGTAGCTCTGCAAGGTACTGGAACCATTCTACAGCCGCCATTTTGAGTGTTATAGCAGTCAACATTTATATAGTACCTCTACAAGCTGCTGGAACCATTCTACATCCGCCATTTTGAGTTTTATAGCGGCCAGCCGGTATATAGTAGCTCTACAAGCTGCTGGAACCATTCTACAGCCGTTATTTTGAGTGTTATAGCCGTCATCTTTAATATAGTAGCTATACAAGCTGCTGGAACCATTCTACAGCCGTAATTTTGAGTTTTATATGAGCCAGCATTTATATAGTACCTTTACAAGCTTCTGAAACCATTCTACAGCCTCTATTTTGAGTGTTATAGCCGCCAGCCTTTATATAGTAGCTCTACAAGCTGCTGGAACCATTCTACAGTAGTTATTTTGAGTTTTATAGCAGCCAGCATTTATATAGTATCTCAACAAGCTGCTGGAACCATTCTACAGCCTCCACTTTGAGTGTTATAGCCGCCAGCCTTTGTAAAGTAGCTCTGTAAGCTACTGGAACCATTTAACAGCCGCTATTTTGAGTGTTATAGCGGCCAGTCTTTATATAGCAGCTATACAAGCTGCTGGAACCATTCTACAGCCGCCATTCTGAGTGTTATAGCCGACAGCTTTTATATAGTAGCTCTACAAGCTGCTGATACCATTCTAAAGCCGTTGTTTTAAGTTTTATAGGAGCCAGCATTTATATAGTACCTCTACAAGCTCCTGGAACCATTCTACAGCCTCCATTTTGAGTGTTATAGCCGCCAGCCTTTATACAGTAGCTCTACAAGCCGCTGGAACCATTCTACAGCCGTTATTTTGAGTTTTATAGGAGCCAGCATTTATATAGTACCTCTGCAAGCTGCTGGAACCATTCTACAGCCGCCATTTTGAGTGTTATAGCCGCCAGCCTTTGTAAAGTAGCTCTGTAAGCTACTGGAACCATTTAACAGCCGCTATTTTGAGTGTTATAGCAGCCAGCATTTACATAGTAAGTCTACGAGCTGCTGGAACCATTCTACAACCGCCATTTTGAGTGTTATAGCCGACAGCTTTTATATAGTAGCTCTACAAGCTGCTGATACCATTCTAAAGCCGTTGTTTTGAGTTTTATAGGAGCCAGCATTTATATAGTACCTCTACAAGCTCCTGGAACCATTCTACAGCCTCCATTTTGAGTGTTATAGCCGCCAGCCTTTATACAGTAGCTCTACAAGCCGCTGGAACCATTCTACAGCCGTTATTTTGAGTTTTATAGGAGCCAGCATTTATATAGTACCTCTGCAAGCTGCTGGAACCATTCTACAGCCGCCATTTTGAGTGTTATAGCGGCCAGCCAGTATATAGTAGCTCTACAAGCTGCTGGAACCATTCTACAGCCGTTATTTTGAGTTTTATATGAGCCAGCATTTATATAGTACCTCTGCAAGCTGCTGGAACCATTCTACAGCCTCCATTTTGAGTGTTATAGCCGTCATCTTTAATAGAGTAGCTCTACAAGCTGCTGGAACCATTCTACAGCATCCATTTTGAGTGTTATAGCCGCCAGCCTTTATATAGTAACTCTACAAGCTACTGGAACCATTCTACAGCCGCCATTTTGAGTTTTATAGCAGTCAGCATTTATATAGTACCTCAACAAGCTGCTGGAACCATTCTACAGCCTCCGTTTTGAGTGTTATAGCCGCCAGCATTTATATAGTACCTCTACAAGCTGCTGGAACCATTCTACAGCCGCCATTTTGAGTGTTATAGCCGCCAGCCTTTATATAACAGCTATACAAGCAGCTGGAACCATTCTACAGCCACCATTTTGAGTGTTATAGCGGCCAGCCAGTATATAGTAGCTCTACAAGCTGCTGGAACCATTCTACAGCCGTTATTTTGAGTTTTATATGAGCCAGCATTTATATAGTACCTCTGCAAGCTGCTGGAACCATTCTACAGCCTCCATTTTGAGTGTTATAGCCGTCATCTTTAATAGAGTAGCTCTACAAGCTGCTGGAACCATTCTACAGCATCCATTTTGAGTGTTATAGCCGCCAGCCTTTATATAGTAACTCTACAAGCTACTGGAACCATTCTACAGCCGCCATTTTGAGTTTTATAGCGTCCAGCCTTAATATAGTACCTCAACAAGCTGCTGGAACCATTCTACAGCCGATATTTTGAGTTTTATAGCGGCCAGCCTTTATGTATTTGAGTGTTATAGCCGCCAGCCTTTATATAACAGCTATACAAGCTGCTGGAACCATTCTACAGCCGTTATTTTGAGTGTTATAGCCACCAGCCTGTATATAGACGCTCTGCAAGATGCTGGAACCATTTTACAGCCGCTTTTTTGAGTGTTATAGCGGCCAGACTTTATATAACAGCTATACAAGCTGCTGGAACCATTTTACAGCCGTTATTTTGAGTTTTATATGATCCAGCATTTATATAGTACCTCTACAAGAACCATGGAACCATTCTACAGCCGATATTTTGAGTTTTATATGAGCCAGCATTTATATAGTACCTCTACAAGCTGCTGGAACCATTCTGCAGCCTCCGTTTTGAGTGTTATAGCCGCCAGCATTTATATAGTACCTCTACAAGCTGCTGGAACCATTCTGCAGCCTCCGTTTTGAGTGTTATAGCCGCCAGCCTTTATATAGTAGCTCTACAAGCTGCTGGAACCATTCTACAGCCGCCATTTTGAGTGTTATAGCCGCCAGCCTTTATATAACAGCTATACAAGCAGCTGGAACCATTCTACAGCCACCATTTTGAGTGTTATAGCCGCCAGCCTTTATATAGTAGCTCTACAAGCTGCTGGAACCATTCTGCAGCCTCCGTTTTGAGTGTTATAGCCGCCAGCCTTTATATAGTAGCTCTACAAGCTGCTGGAACCATTCTACAGCCGCCATTTTGAGTGTTATAGCCGCCAGCCTTTATATAACAGCTATACAAGCAGCTGGAACCATTCTACAGCCACCATTTTGAGTGTTATAGCCGCCAGCCTTTATATAGTAGCTCTGCAAGCTGCTGGAACCATTCAACAGCCACCATTTTGAGTGTTATAGCCGCCAGCCAGTATACAGTAGCTCTACAAGCTGCTGGAACCATTCTACAGACGTTATTTTGAGTGTTATAGCCGTCATCTCTAATATAGTAGCTATACAAGCTGCTGGAACCATTCTACAGCCACCATTTTGAGTGTTATAGCCGCCAGCCTGTATATAACAGCTATACAAGCTGCTAGAACCATTTTTCAGCCGCCATTTTGAGTGTTATAGCAGCCAGAGTTTTATAGGAGCCAGCATTTATATAGTACCTCTACAAGCTGCTGGAACCATTCTGCAGCCTCCGTTTTGAGTGTTATAGCCGCCAGCCTTTATATAGTAGCTCTACAAGCTGCTGGAACCATTCTACAGCCGCCATTTTGAGTATTATAGCGGCCAGCCTTTATATAACAGCTATACAAGCTGCTGGAACCATTCTACAGCCTCCATTTTGAGTGTTATAGCCGCCAGCCTTTATATAGTAGCTCTGCAAGCTGCTGAAACCATTCTACAGCCACCATTTTGAGTGTTATAGCCGCCAGCTGGTATATATAACAGCTATACAAGCTGCTAGAACCATTCTACAGCCGCCATTTTGAGTGTTATAGCAGCCAGAGTTTTTTGGAGCCAGCATTTATATAGTAGCTCTACAAGCTGCTGAAACTATTCTACAGCCACCATTTTGAGTGTTATAGCCGCCAGCCTTTATACAGTAGCTCTACAAGCTGCTGGATCCATGCTACAGACGTTATTTTGAGTGTTATAGCCGTCATCTTTAATATAGTAGCTATACAAGCTGCTGGAACCATTCTACAGCCACCATTTTGAGTGTTATAGCCTCCAGCTGGTATATATAACAGCTATACAAGCTGCTAGAACCATTCTACAGCCGCCATTTTGAGTGTTATAGCAGCCAGAGTTTTATAGGAGCCAGCATTTATATAGTAGCTCTACAAGCTGCTGGAACCATTGTACAGCCGCCATTTTGAGTGTTATAGCAGCCAGCATTTATATAGTACCTCTACAAGCTGCTGGAACCATTCTACAGCCGCCATTTTGAGTGTTATAGCGGCCAGCCTTTATATAACAGCTATACAAGCTGCTGGAACCATTCTACAGCCGTTATTTTGAGTGTTATAGCCGCCAGCCTTTATATAACAGCTAAACAAGATGCTGGAACCATTCTACAGCCACCATTTTGAGTGTTATAGCCGCCAGCCTTTATATAGTAGCTCTGCAAGCTGCTGGAACCATTCTACAGCCGCCATTTTGAGTTTTATTGCGGCCAGCCTTTTTTATAACAGCTATACAAGCTGCTGAAACCATTCTACAGCCGTTATTTTGAGTGTTATAGCCGGCAGCCAGTATATAGCTCTACAAGCTGCTGGAACTATTCTACAGCCACCATTTTGAGTGTTATAGCCGCCAGCCTTTATACAGTAGCTCTACAAGCTGCTGGATCCATGCTACAGACGTTATTTTGAGTGTTATAGCCGTCATCTTTAATATAGTAGCTATACAAGCTGCTGGAACCATTCTACAGCCACCATTTTGAGTGTTATAGCCGCCAGCTGGTATATATAACAGCTATACAAGCTGCTAGAACCATTCTACAGCCGCCATTTTGAGTGTTATAGCAGCCAGAGTTTTATAGGAGCCAGCATTTATATAGTAGCTCTACAAGCTGCTGGAACCATTCTACAGCCGCCATTTTGAGTGTTATAGCCGCCAGCATTTATATAGTACCTCTACAAGCTGCTGGAACCATTCTACAGCCTTCATTTTGAGTGTTATAGCGGCCAGCCTTTATATAACAGCTATACAAGCTGCTGGAACCATTCTACAGCCACCATTTTGAGTGTTATAGCGGCCAGCCTTTATATAACAGCTATACAAGCTGCTGGAACCATTTACAGCCACCATTTTGAGTGTTATAGCCGCAAGCCTTTATATAGTAGCTCTGCAAGCTGCTGGAACCATTCTACAGCCGCCATTTTGAGTTTTATTGCGGCCAGCCTTTATATAACAGCTATACAAGCTGCTGAAACCATTCTACAGCCGTTGCTGGAACCATTCTACAGCCTCCATTTTGAGCGTTATAGCCGCCAGCCTTTATATAGTAGCTCTACAAGCTGCTGAAACCATTCTACAGCAGCCATTTTGAGTGTTATAGCAGCCAGCATTTATATAGTACCTCTACAAGCTGCTGGAACCATTCTACAGCCACCATTTTGAGTGTTATAGCCGCCAGCCTGAATATAACATCTATACAAGCTGCTAGAACCATTTGTCAGCCGCCATTTTGAGTGTTATAGCAGCCAGAGTTTTATAGGAGCCAGCATTTATATAGTACCTCTACAAGCTGCTGGAACCATTCTACAGCCTTCATTTTGAGACTTATAGCCGCCAACCTTTATATAGTCGCTCTACAAGCTGCTGGAACCATTCTACAGCCGCCATTTTGAGTGTTATAGCAGCCAGCATTTATATAGTAGCTATACAAGCTGCTGGAACCATTCTACAGCCACCATTTTGAGTGTTATAGCCGCCAGCCTGTATATAACAGCTATACAAGCTGCTAGAACCATTTGTCAGCCGCCATTTTGAGTGTTATAGCAGCCAGAGTTTTATAGGAGCGAGCATTTATATAGTACCTCTACAAGCTGCTGGAACCATTCTACAGCCTTCATTTTGAGACTTATAGCCGCCAACCTTTATATAGTAGCTCTACAAGCTGCTGGAACCATTCTACAGCCGCCATTTTGAGTGTTATAGCAGCCAGCATTTATATAGTACCTCTACAATCTGCTGGAACCATTCTACAGCCGCCATTTTGATTGTTATAGCGGCCAGCCTTTATATAACAGCTCTGCAAGCTGCTGGAACCATTTTACAGCCGCTATTTTGAGTGTTATAGCCGCTAGCCTTTATATAACAGCTATACAAGCTGCTGGAAACATTCTACAGCCGTTTTGAGTGTTACAGCCGAAGGCCTTTTTATAGTAGCTCTACAAGCTGCTGGAACCATTCTACAGCCGTTGTTTTGAGTTTTATAGCAGCCAGCATTTATATAGTACCTCTACAAGTTGCTGGAACCATTCTACAGCCTCCATTTTGAGCGTTATAGCCGCCAGCCTTTATATAGTAGCTCTACAAGCTGCTGAAACCATTCTACAGCAGCCATTTTGAGTGTTATAGCAGCCAGCATTTATATAGTACCTCTACAAGTTGCTGGAACCATTCTACAGCCGCCATTTTGAGTGTTATAGCGGCCAGCCTTTATATAACAGCTCTGCAAGCTGCTGGAACCATTTTACAGCCGCTATTTTGAGTGTTATAGCCGCTAGCCTTTATATAACAGCTATACAAGCTGCTGGAAACATTCTACAGCCGTTTTGAGTGTTATAGCCGAAGGCCTTTATATAGTAGCTCTACAAGCTGCTGGAACCATTCTACAGCCGTTGCTTTGAGTTTTATAGCAGCCAGCATTTATATAGTACCTCTACAAGTTGCTGGAACCATTCTACAGCCTCCATTTTGAGCGTTATAGCCGCCAGCCTTTATATAGTAGCTCTACAAGCTGCTGAAACCATTCTACAGAAGCCATTTTGAGTGTTATAGCAGCCAGCATTTATATAGTAGCTATACAAGCTGCTGGAACCTTTCTACAGCCACCATTTTGAGTGTTATAGCCGCCAGCCTGTATATAACAGCTATACAAGCTGCTAGAACCATTTGTCAGCCGCCATTTTGAGTGTTATAGCAGCCAGCATTTATATAGTACCTCTACAATCTGCTGGAACCATTCTACAGCCGCCATTTTGAGTGTTATAGCGGCCAGCCTTTATATAACAGCTATACAAGCTGCTGGAACCATTCTACAGCCGTTATTTTGAGTGTTATAGCCGCCAGCCTTTATATAACAGCTAAACAAGATGCTGGAACCATTCTACAGCCACCATTTTGAGTGTTATAGCCGCCAGCTGGTATATATAACAGCTATACAAGCTGCTAGAACCATTCTACAGCCGCCGTTTTGAGTGTTATAGCAGCCAGAGTTTTATAGGAGCCAGCATTTATATAGTAGCTCTACAAGCTGCTGGAACCATTGTACAGCCGCCATTTTGAGTGTTATAGCAGCCAGCATTTATATAGTACCTCTACAATCTGCTGGAACCATTCTACAGCCGCCATTTTGAGTGTTATAGCGGCCAGCCTTTATATAACAGCTATACAAGCTGCTGGAACCATTCTACAGCCGTTATTTTGAGTGTTATAGCCGCCAGCCTTTATATAACAGCTAAACAAGATGCTGGAACCATTCTACAGCCACCATTTTGAGTGTTATAGCCGCCAGCCTTTATACAGTAGCTCTACAAGCTGCTGGAACCATTCTACAGCCGTTATTTTGAGTGTTGTAGCCGTCATCTTTAATATAGTAGCTCTACAAGCTGCTGGAAGCATTCTACAGCCGTTATTTTGAGTGTTATAGCCGCCACTTTGTAATGTAGCTCTGCAAGCTGCTGGCACCATTCTACAGCCGTTATTTTGAGTTTTATAGGAGCCAGCATTTATATAGTACCTCTACAAGTAAGTCTACATAGTACGTCTACAAGATGCTGGAACCATTCTACAGCCTCCATTTTGTGTTTTATTGCGGCCAGCCTTTATATAACAGCTATACAAGCTGTTGGAACCATTCTACAGCCGTTATTTTGAGTTTTATAGCAGCCAGCATTTATATAGTACCTCTACAAATTGCTGGAACCATTCTACAGCCTCCATTTTGAGCGTTATAGCCGCCAGCCTTTATATAGTAGCTCTACAAGCTGCTGAAACCATTCTACAGCCGTTATTTTGAGTGTTGTAGCCGTCATCTTTAATATAGTAGCTCCACAAGCTGCTGGAACCATTCTACAGCCGTTATTTTGAGTGTTATAGCCGCCACTTTGTAATGTAGCTCTGCAAGCTGCTGGCACCATTCTACAGCCGTTATTTTGAGTTTTATAGGAGCCAGCATTTATATAGTACCTCTACAAGTAAGTCTACATAGTACGTCTACAAGATGCTGGAACCATTCTACAGCCTCCATTTTGTGTTTTATTGCGGCCAGCCTTTATATAACAGCTATACAAGCTGTTGGAACCATTCTACAGCCGTTATTTTGAGTTTTATAGCAGCCAGCATTTATATAGTATCTCAACAAGCTGCTGGAACCATTCTACAAACACCATTTTGAATGTTATAACGGCCAGAATTTATATAGTAGCTCTACAAGCTGCTGAAACCATTCTACAGCCGTTATTTTGAGTGTTGTAGCCGTCATCTTTAATATAGTAGCTCCACAAGCTGCTGGAACCATTCTACAGCCGTTATTTTGAGTGTTATAGCCGCCACTTTGTAATGTAGCTCTGCAAGCTGCTGGCACCATTCTACAGCCGTTATTTTGAGTTTTATAGGAGCCAGCATTTATATAGTACCTCTACAAGTAAGTCTACATAGTACGTCTACAAGATGCTGGAACCATTCTACAGCCACCATTTTGTGTTTTTATTGCGGCCAGCCTTTATATAACAGCTATACAAGCTGTTGGAACCATTCTACAGCCGTTATTTTGAGTTTCATAGCAGCCAGCATTTATATAGTATCTCAACAAGCTGCTGGAACCATTCTACAGCCTCCACTTCGATTGTTATAGCCGCCAGCCTTTGTAAAGTAGCTCTGCAAGGTACTGGAACCATTCTACAGCCGCCATTTTGAGTGTTATACCAGTCAGCATTTATATAGTACCTCTACAAGCTGCTGGAACCATTCTACATCCGCCATTTTGAGTTTTATAGCGGCCAGCCAGTATATAGTAGCTCTACAAGCTGCTGGAACCATTCTACAGGCGTTATTTTGAGTGTTATAGCCGTCATCTTTAATATAGTAGCTATACAAGCTGCTGGAACCATTCTACAGCCGTAATTTTGAGTTTTATATGAGCCAGCATTTATATAGTACCTTTACAAGCTTCTGGAACCATTCTACAGCCTCTATTTTGAGTGTTATAGCCGCCAGCCTTTATATAGTAGCTCTACAAGCTGCTGGAACCATTCTACAGCAGTAATTTTGAGTTTTATAGCAGCCAGCATTTATATAGTATCTCAACAAGCTGCTGGAACCATTCTACAGCCTCCACTTTGAGTGTTATAGCCGCCAGCCTTTGTAAAGTAGCTCTGTAAGCTACTGGAACCATTTAACAGCCGCTATTTTGAGTGTTATAGCGGCCAGTCTTTATATAGCAACTATACAAGCTGCTGGAACCATTCTACAGCCGCCATTCTGAGTGTTATAGCAGCCAGCATTTACATAGTAAGTCTACGAGCTGCTGGAACCATTCTACAACCGCAATTTTGAGTGTTATAGCCGACAGCTTTTATATAGTAGCTCTACAAGCTGCTGATACCATTCTAAAGCCGTTGTTTTAAGTTTTATAGGACCCAGCATTTATATAGTACCTCTACAAGCTCCTGGAACCATTCTACAGCCTCCATTTTGAGTGTTATAGCCGCCAGCCTTTATACAGTAGCTCTACAAGCCGCTGGAACCATTCTACAGCCGTTATTTTGAGTTTTATAGGAGCCAGCATTTATATAGTACCTCTGCAAGCTGCTGGAACCATTCTACAGCCGCCATTTTGAGTGTTATAGCGGCCAGCCAGTATATAGTAGCTCTACAAGCTGCTGGAACCATTCTACAGCCGTTAATTTGAGTGTTATAGCCGTCATCTTTAATATAGTATCTCTACAAGCTGCTGGAACCATTCTACAGCATCCATTTTGAGTGTTATAGCCGACAGCTTTTATATAGTAGCTCTACAAGCTGCTGATACCATTCTAAAGCCGTTATTTTGAGTTTTATAGGAGCCAGCATTTATATAGTACCTCTACAAGCTCTTGGAACCATTCTGCAGCCTCCATTTTGAGTGTTATAGCCGCCAGCCCTTATACAGTAGCTCTACAAGCCGCTGAAACCATTCTACAGCCTTAATTTTGAGTTTTATAGGAGCCAGCATTTATACAGTACCTCTGCAAGCTGCTGGAACCATTCTACAGCCGCCATTTTGAGTGTTATAGCCGCCAGAATTTATATAGTAGCTCTACAAGCTGCTAGGACCATTCTACAGCCGTTATTTTGAGTGTTATATTCGTCAACTTTAATATAGTATCTCTGCACGCTGCTGGAACCATTCAACAGCATCCATTTTGAGTGTTATAGCCGCCAGCCTTTATATAGTAGCTCTACAAGCTGCTGCAACCATTCTACAGCCTCCATTTTGAGTGTTATAGCTGCCAGCCTTTATATAAAAGCTCTACAAGCTGCTGCAACCATTCTACAGCATCCATTTTGAGTGTTATAGCAGCCAGCATTTATATAGTACCTCTGCAAGCTGCTGGAACCATTCTACAGCCGCCATTTTGAGTGTTATAGCCGCCAGCCTTTATATAGTAGCTCTACAAGCTGCTGGGACCATTCTACAGCCGTTATTTTGAGTGTAATAGCCGTCATCTTTAATATAGTATCTCTACAAGCTGCTGGAACCATTCTACAGCATCCATTTTGAGTGTTATAGCCGCCAGCCTTTATATAGTAGCTCTACAAGCTGCTGGAACCATTCTACAGCCTCCATATTGAGTGTTATAGCCGTCATCTTTAATAGAGTAGCTCTACAAGCTGCTGCAACCATTCTACAGCCTCCATTTTGAGTGTTATAGCAGCTAGCCTTTATATAAAAGCTCTACAAGCTGCTGCATCCATTCTACAGCATCCATTTTGAGTGTTATAGCAGCCAGCATTTATATAGTACCTCTGCAAGCTGCTGGAACCATTCTACAGCCTCCATTTTGAGTGTTATAGCCGTCATCTTTAATAGAGTAGCTCTACAAGCTGCTGGAACCATTCTACAGCATCCATTTTGAGTGTTATAGCCGCCAGCCTTTATATAGTAACTCTACAAGCTACTGGAACCATTCTACAGCCGCCATTTTGAGTTTTATAGCAGTCAGCATTTATATAGTACCTCAACAAGCTGCTGGAACCATTCTACAGCCGCCATTTTGAGTTTTATAGCGTCCAGCCTTAATATAGTACCTCAACAAGCTGCTGGAACCATTCTACAGCCGCCATTTTGCGTTTTATAGCAGTCAGCATTTATATTATACCTCAACAAGCTGCTGGAACCATTCTACAGCCGATATTTTGAGTTTTATAGCGGCCAGCCTTTATGTATTTGAGTGTTATAGCCGCCAGCCTTTATATAACAGCTATACAAGCTGCTGGAACCATTCTACAGCCGTTATTTTGAGTGTTATAGCCACCAGCCTGTATATAGTCGCTCTGCAAAATGCTGGAACCATTTTACAGCCGCTTTTTTGAGTGTTATAGCGGCCAGCCTTTATATAACAGCTATACAAGCTGCTGGAACCATTTTACAGCCGTTATTTTGAGTTTTATATGATCCAGCATTTATATAGTACCTCTACAAGCTGCTGGAACCATTCTACAGCCGTTATTTTGAGTTTTATATGAGCCAGCATTTATATAGTACCTCTACAAGCTGCTGGAACCATTCTACAGCCTCTACTTTGAGTGTTATAGCCGCCAGCCTTTATATAGTAGCTCTAAAAGCTGCTGGAACCATTCTACAGCCGTTATTTTGAGTTTTATAGCAGCCAGCATTTATGTATATAGTATCTCAACAAGCTGCTGGAACCATTCTACAGCCTCCACTTTGAGTGTTATAGCTGCCAGCCTTTGTAAAGTAGCTCTACAAGCTACTGGAACCATTCTACAGCCGCCATTTTGAGTGTTATAGCAGTCAGCATTTATATAGTAGCTCTACAAGCTGCTGGAACCATTCTACAGCCGCCATTTCGAGCGGTAAAGCAGCCAGCATTTATATAGTAGCTCCACTAGCTGCTGGAACCATTCTACAGCCGCCATTTTGAGTGTTATAGCCGCCAGCCAGTATATAGTAGCTCTACAAGCTGCCGGAACCATTCTACAGACGTTATTTTGAGTGTTATAGCCGTCATCTTTAATATAGTAGCTATACAAGCTGCTGGAACCATCCTACAGCCGTTATTTTTAGTGTTATAGCCACCAGCCTTTGTAGAGTAGCTCTGCAAGCTGCTGGAACCATTCTACAGCCACCATTTTGAGTGTTATAACGGCCAGCATTTTTAAAGCAGCTATACAAGCTGCTGGAACAATTCTACAGCCGCCATTTTGATAGTACATAGTACCTCTACAAGCTGCTGGAACCATTCTACAGCCGCCATTTCGAGCGGTAAAGCAGCCAGCATTTATATAGTAGCTCTACTAGCTGCTGGAACCATTCTTCAGCCGCCATTTTGAGTGTTATAGCCGCCAGCCAGTATATAGTAGCTCTACAAGCTGCCGGAACCATTCTACAGACGTTATTTTGAGTGTTGTAGCCGTCATCTTTAATATAGTAGCTATACAAGCTGCTGGAACCATTCTACAGCCGTTATTTTGAGTGTTATAGACGCCAGCCTTTGTAGAGTAGCTCTGCAAGCTGCTGGAACCATTCTACAGCCGCCATTTTGAGTGTTATAGCCGCAAGCCAGTATATAGTAGCTCTACAAGCTGCTGGAACCATTCTACAGCCGTTATTTTGAGTGTTATAGCCGTCATCTTTAATATAGTAGCTATACAAGCTGCTAGAACCATTTTACAGCCGTTATTTTTAGTTTTATATGAGCCAGCATTTATATAGTACCTCTACAAGCTGCTGGAACCATTCTACAGCCGCCATTTTAAGTTTTATTGCGGCCAGCCTTTATATAACAGCTATACAAGCTGCTGGGACCATTCTACAGCCGTTATTTTGAGTGTTATATTCGTCAACTTTAATATAGTATCTCTACAAGCTGCTGGAACCATTCAACAGCATCCATTTTGAGTGTTATAGCCGCCAGCCTTTATATAGTAGCTCTACAAGCTGCTGCAACCATTCTACAGCCTCCATTTTGAGTGTTATAGCCGCCAGCCTTTATATAAAAGCTCTACAAGCTGCTGCAACCATTCTACAGCATCCATTTTGAGTGTTATAGCAGCCAGCATTTATATAGTACCTCTGCAAGCTGCTGGAACCATTCTACAGCCGCCATTTTGAGTGTTATAGCCGCCAGCCTTTATATAGTAGCTCTACAAGCTGCTGGAACCATTCTACAGCCGTTATTTTGAGTGTCATAGCCGTCATCTTTAATATAGTATCTCTACAAGCTGCTGGAACCATTCTACAGCATCCATTTTGTGTGTTATAGCCGCCAGCCTTTATATAGTAGCTCTACAAGCTGCTGGAACCATTCTACAGCCTCCATTTTGAGTGTTATAGCCGTCATCTTTAATAGAGTAGCTCTACAAGCTGCTGGAACCATTCTACAGCATCAATTTTGAGTGTTATAGCCGCCAGCCTTTATATAGTAACACTACAAGCTGCTGGAACCATTCTACAGCCGTTATTTTGAGTTTTATAGCAGCCAGCATTTATATAGTATCTCAACAAGCTGCTGGAACCACTCTACAAACACCATTTTGAGTGTTATAACGGCCAGAATTTATATAATATCTCAACAAGCTGCTGGAACCATTCTACAGCCTCCACTTTGATTGTTATAGCCGCCAGCCTTTGTAAAGTAGCTCTGCAAGGTACTGGAACCATTCTACAGCCGCCATTTTGAGTGTTATAGCAGTCAACATTTATATAGTACCTCTACAAGCTGCTGGAACCATTCTACATCCGCCATTTTGAGTTTTATAGCGGCCAGCCGGTATATAGTAGCTCTACAAGCTGCTGGAACCATTCTACAGCCGTTATTTTGAGTGTTATAGCCGTCATCTTTAATATAGTAGCTATACAAGCTGCTGGAACCATTCTACAGCCGTAATTTTGAGTTTTATATGAGCCAGCATTTATATAGTACCTTTACAAGCTTCTGAAACCATTCTACAGCCTCTATTTTGAGTGTTATAGCCGCCAGCCTTTATATAGTAGCTCTACAAGCTGCTGGAACCATTCTACAGTAGTTATTTTGAGTTTTATAGCAGCCAGCATTTATATAGTATCTCAACAAGCTGCTGGAACCATTCTACAGCCTCCACTTTGAGTGTTATAGCCGCCAGCCTTTGTAAAGTAGCTCTGTAAGCTACTGGAACCATTTAACAGCCGCTATTTTGAGTGTTATAGCGGCCAGTCTTTATATAGCAGCTATACAAGCTGCTGGAACCATTCTACAGCCGCCATTCTGAGTGTTATAGCCGACAGCTTTTATATAGTAGCTCTACAAGCTGCTGATACCATTCTAAAGCCGTTGTTTTAAGTTTTATAGGAGCCAGCATTTATATAGTACCTCTACAAGCTCCTGGAACCATTCTACAGCCTCCATTTTGAGTGTTATAGCCGCCAGCCTTTATACAGTAGCTCTACAAGCCGCTGGAACCATTCTACAGCCGTTATTTTGAGTTTTATAGGAGCCAGCATTTATATAGTACCTCTGCAAGCTGCTGGAACCATTCTACAGCCGCCATTTTGAGTGTTATAGCCGCCAGCCTTTGTAAAGTAGCTCTGTAAGCTACTGGAACCATTTAACAGCCGCTATTTTGAGTGTTATAGCAGCCAGCATTTACATAGTAAGTCTACGAGCTGCTGGAACCATTCTACAACCGCCATTTTGAGTGTTATAGCCGACAGCTTTTATATAGTAGCTCTACAAGCTGCTGATACCATTCTAAAGCCGTTGTTTTGAGTTTTATAGGAGCCAGCATTTATATAGTACCTCTACAAGCTCCTGGAACCATTCTACAGCCTCCATTTTGAGTGTTATAGCCGCCAGCCTTTATACAGTAGCTCTACAAGCCGCTGGAACCATTCTACAGCCGTTATTTTGAGTTTTATAGGAGCCAGCATTTATATAGTACCTCTGCAAGCTGCTGGAACCATTCTACAGCCGCCATTTTGAGTGTTATAGCGGCCAGCCAGTATATAGTAGCTCTACAAGCTGCTGGAACCATTCTACAGCCGTTATTTTGAGTTTTATATGAGCCAGCATTTATATAGTACCTCTGCAAGCTGCTGGAACCATTCTACAGCCTCCATTTTGAGTGTTATAGCCGTCATCTTTAATAGAGTAGCTCTACAAGCTGCTGGAACCATTCTACAGCATCCATTTTGAGTGTTATAGCCGCCAGCCTTTATATAGTAACTCTACAAGCTACTGGAACCATTCTACAGCCGCCATTTTGAGTTTTATAGCAGTCAGCATTTATATAGTACCTCAACAAGCTGCTGGAACCATTCTACAGCCGCCATTTTGAGTTTTATAGCGTCCAGCCTTAATATAGTACCTCAACAAGCTGCTGGAACCATTCTACAGCCGATATTTTGAGTTTTATAGCGGCCAGCCTTTATGTATTTGAGTGTTATAGCCGCCAGCCTTTATATAACAGCTATACAAGCTGCTGGAACCATTCTACAGCCGTTATTTTGAGTGTTATAGCCACCAGCCTGTATATAGTCGCTCTGCAAGATGCTGGAACCATTTTACAGCCGCTTTTTTGAGTGTTATAGCGGCCAGACTTTATATAACAGCTATACAAGCTGCTGGAACCATTTTACAGCCGTTATTTTGAGTTTTATATGATCCAGCATTTATATAGTACCTCTACAAGAACCATGGAACCATTCTACAGCCGATATTTTGAGTTTTATATGAGCCAGCATTTATATAGTACCTCTACAAGCTGCTGGAACCATTCTACAGCCTCTACTTTGAGTGTTATAGCCGCCAGCCTTTATATAGTAGCTCTAAAAGCTGCTGGAACCATTCTACAGCCGTTATTTTGAGTTTTATAGCAGCCAGCATTTATGTATATAGTATCTCAACAAGCTGCTGGAACCATTCTACAGCCTCCATTTTGAGTGTTATAGCTGCCAGCCTTTGTAAAGTAGCTCTACAAGCTACTGGAACCATTCTACAGCCGCCATTTTGAGTGTTATAGCAGTCAGCATTTATATAGTAGCTCTACAAGCTGCTGGAACCTTTCTACAGCCGCCATTTCGAGCGGTAAAGCAGCCAGCATTTATATAGTAGCTCCACTAGCTGCTGGAACCATTCTACAGCCGCCATTTTGAGTGTTATAGCCGCCAGCCAGTATATAGTAGCTCTACAAGCTGCCGGAACCATTCTACAGACGTTATTTTGAGTGTTATAGCCGTCATATTTAATATAGTAGCTATACAAGCTGCTGGAACCATCCTACAGCCGTTATTTTGAGTGTTATAGCCACCAGCCTTTGTAGAGTAGCTCTGCAAGCTGCTGGAACCATTCTACAGCCACCATTTTGAGTGTTATAACGGCCAGCATTTTTAAAGCAGCTATACAAGCTGCTGGAACAATTCTACAGCCGCCATTTTGAGTGTTATAGCAGCCAGCATTTACATAGTACCTCTACAAGCTGCTGGAACCATTCTACAGCCGCCATTTCGAGCGGTAAAGCAACCAGCATTTATATAGTAGCTCTACTAGCTGCTGGAACCATTCTACAGCCGCCATTTTGAGTGTTATAGCCGCCAGCCAGTATATAGTAGCTCTACAAGCTGCCGGAACCATTCTACAGACGTTATTTTGAGTGTTGTAGCCGTCATCTTTAATATAGTAGCTATACAAGCTGCTGGAACCATTCTACAGCCGTTATTTTGAGTGTTATAGACGCCAGCCTTTGTAGAGTAGCTCTGCAAGCTGCTGGAACCATTCTACAGCCGCCATTTTGAGTGTTATAGCCGCAAGCCAGTATATAGTAGCTCTACAAGCTGCTGGAACCATTCTACAGCCGTTATTTTGAGTGTTATAGCCGTCATCTTTAATATAGTAGCTATACAAGCTGCTGGAACCATTTTACAGCCGTTATTTTGAGTTTTATATGAGCCAGCATTTATATAGTACCTCTACAAGCTGCTGGAACCATTCTACAGCCGCCATTTTAAGTTGTATTGCGGCCAGCCTTTATATAACAGCTATACAAGCTGCTTGAACCATTCTACAGCCGTTATTTTGAGTGTTATAGACACAGGCCTTTATATAGTAGCTCTACAAGCTGCTGGAACCATTCTACAGCCGTTATTTTGAGTTTTATAGCAGCCAGCATTTATATAGTACCTCTACAAGTTGCTGGAACCATTCTACAGCCTCCATTTTGAGCGTTATAGCCGCCAGCCTTTATATAGTAGCTCTACAAGCTGCTGGAACCACTCTACAGCCACCATTTTGAGTGTTATAGCGGCCAGCCTTTATATAACAGCTATACAAGCTGCTCGAATCATTCTACAGCCGCCATTTTGAGTGTTATAGCAGCCAGAGTTTTATAGGAGCCAGCATTTATATAGTACCTCTACAAGCTGCTGGAACCATTCTACAGCCTTCATTTTGAGACTTATAGCTGCCAACCTTTATATAGTAGCTCTACAAGCTGCTGGAACCATTCTACAGCCACCATTTTAAGTGTTATAGCCGCATGCCTTTATATAACAGCTATACAAGCTGCTGGAACCATTCTACAGCCTTCATTTTGAGACTTATAGCTGCCCACCTTTATATAGTAGCTCTACAAGCTGCAGAAACCATTCTACAGCAGCCATTTTGAGTGTTATAGCAGCCAGCATTTATATAGTACCTCTACAAGCTGCTGGAACCATTCTACAGCCGCAATTTTGAGTTTTATTGCGGGCAGCCTTTATATAACAGCTATACAAGCTGCTGGAACCATTCTACAGCCGTTATTTTGAGTGTTATAGCCGCCAGCAAGTATATAGTAGCTCTACAAGCTGCTGGAACCATTCTACAGCCGCCATTTTGAGTGTTATAGCAGCCAGCATTGAAATACTACCTCTACAAGCTGCTGGAACCATTCTACAGCAGCCATTTTGAGACTTATAGCTGCCAACCTTTATATAGTAGCTCTACAAGCTGTTGGAACCATTCTACAGCCGCCATTTTGGGTGTTATAGCAGCCAGCATTTATATAGTAGCTCTACAAGCTGCTGAAACCATTCTACAGCAGCCATTTTGAGTGTTATAGCCGCCAGCCTTTATATAGTAGCTCTACAAACTGCTGAAACCATTCTACAGCAGCCATTTTGAGTGTTATAGCAGCCAGAGTTTTATAGGGGCCAGCATTTAAATAGTACCTCTACAAGCTGCTGGAACTATTCTACAGCTTCCAATTTGAGACTTATAGCCGCCAACGTTTATATAGTAGCTCTACAAGCTGCTGGAACCATTCTACAGCCACCATTTTGAGTGTTATAGCGGCCAGCCTTTATATAACAGCTATACAAGCTGCTGGAACCATTCTACAGCCGTTATTTTGAGTGTTATAGCCGCCAGCCTTTATATAACAGCTATACAAGCTGCTGGAACCATTCTACAGCCACCATTTTGAATGTTATAGCCGCCAGCGTTTATATAGTAGCTCTGCAAGCTGCTGGAACTATTCTACAGCCGCCATTTTGAGTGTTATAGCCGCCAGCCAGTATACATTAGCTCTACAAGCTGTTGGAACCATTCTACAGACGTTATTTTGAGTTTTATATGATCCAGCATTTATATAGTACCTCTACAAGAACCATGGAACCATTCTACAGCCGATATTTTGAGTTTTATATGAGCCAGCATTTATATAGTACCTCTACAAGCTGCTGGAACCATTCTACAGCCTCTACTTTGAGTGTTATAGCCGCCAGCCTTTATATAGTAGCTCTAAAAGCTGCTGGAACCATTCTACAGCCGTTATTTTGAGTTTTATAGCAGCCAGCATTTATGTATATAGTATCTCAACAAGCTGCTGGAACCATTCTACAGCCTCCATTTTGAGTGTTATAGCTGCCAGCCTTTGTAAAGTAGCTCTACAAGCTACTGGAACCATTCTACAGCCGCCATTTTGAGTGTTATAGCAGTCAGCATTTATATAGTAGCTCTACAAGCTGCTGGAACCATTCTACAGCCGCCATTTCGAGCGGTAAAGCAGCCAGCATTTATATAGTAGCTCCACTAGCTGCTGGAACCATTCTACAGCCGCCATTTTGAGTGTTATAGCCGCCAGCCAGTATATAGTAGCTCTACAAGCTGCCGGAACCATTCTACAGACGTTATTTTGAGTGTTATAGCCGTCATATTTAATATAGTAGCTATACAAGCTGCTGGAACCATCCTACAGCCGTTATTTTGAGTGTTATAGCCACCAGCCTTTGTAGAGTAGCTCTGCAAGCTGCTGGAACCATTCTACAGCCACCATTTTGAGTGTTATAACGGCCAGCATTTTTAAAGCAGCTATACAAGCTGCTGGAACAATTCTACAGCCGCCATTTTGAGTGTTATAGCAGCCAGCATTTACATAGTACCTCTACAAGCTGCTGGAACCATTCTACAGCCGCCATTTCGAGCGGTAAAGCAACCAGCATTTATATAGTAGCTCTACTAGCTGCTGGAACCATTCTACAGCCGCCATTTTGAGTGTTATAGCCGCCAGCCAGTATATAGTAGCTCTACAAGCTGCCGGAACCATTCTACAGACGTTATTTTGAGTGTTGTAGCCGTCATCTTTAATATAGTAGCTATACAAGCTGCTGGAACCATTCTACAGCCGTTATTTTGAGTGTTATAGACGCCAGCCTTTGTAGAGTAGCTCTGCAAGCTGCTGGAACCATTCTACAGCCGCCATTTTGAGTGTTATAGCCGCAAGCCAGTATATAGTAGCTCTACAAGCTGCTGGAACCATTCTACAGCCGTTATTTTGAGTGTTATAGCCGTCATCTTTAATATAGTAGCTATACAAGCTGCTGGAACCATTTTACAGCCGTTATTTTGAGTTTTATATGAGCCAGCATTTATATAGTACCTCTACAAGCTGCTGGAACCATTCTACAGCCGCCATTTTAAGTTGTATTGCGGCCAGCCTTTATATAACAGCTATACAAGCTGCTTGAACCATTCTACAGCCGTTATTTTGAGTGTTATAGACACAGGCCTTTATATAGTAGCTCTACAAGCTGCTGGAACCATTCTACAGCCGTTATTTTGAGTTTTATAGCAGCCAGCATTTATATAGTACCTCTACAAGTTGCTGGAACCATTCTACAGCCTCCATTTTGAGCGTTATAGCCGCCAGCCTTTATATAGTAGCTCTACAAGCTGCTGGAACCACTCTACAGCCACCATTTTGAGTGTTATAGCGGCCAGCCTTTATATAACAGCTATACAAGCTGCTCGAATCATTCTACAGCCGCCATTTTGAGTGTTATAGCAGCCAGAGTTTTATAGGAGCCAGCATTTATATAGTACCTCTACAAGCTGCTGGAACCATTCTACAGCCTTCATTTTGAGACTTATAGCTGCCAACCTTTATATAGTAGCTCTACAAGCTGCTGGAACCATTCTACAGCCACCATTTTAAGTGTTATAGCCGCATGCCTTTATATAACAGCTATACAAGCTGCTGGAACCATTCTACAGCCTTCATTTTGAGACTTATAGCTGCCCACCTTTATATAGTAGCTCTACAAGCTGCAGAAACCATTCTACAGCAGCCATTTTGAGTGTTATAGCAGCCAGCATTTATATAGTACCTCTACAAGCTGCTGGAACCATTCTACAGCCGCAATTTTGAGTTTTATTGCGGGCAGCCTTTATATAACAGCTATACAAGCTGCTGGAACCATTCTACAGCCGTTATTTTGAGTGTTATAGCCGCCAGCAAGTATATAGTAGCTCTACAAGCTGCTGGAACCATTCTACAGCCGCCATTTTGAGTGTTATAGCAGCCAGCATTGAAATACTACCTCTACAAGCTGCTGGAACCATTCTACAGCAGCCATTTTGAGACTTATAGCTGCCAACCTTTATATAGTAGCTCTACAAGCTGTTGGAACCATTCTACAGCCGCCATTTTGGGTGTTATAGCAGCCAGCATTTATATAGTAGCTCTACAAGCTGCTGAAACCATTCTACAGCAGCCATTTTGAGTGTTATAGCCGCCAGCCTTTATATAGTAGCTCTACAAACTGCTGAAACCATTCTACAGCAGCCATTTTGAGTGTTATAGCAGCCAGAGTTTTATAGGGGCCAGCATTTAAATAGTACCTCTACAAGCTGCTGGAACTATTCTACAGCTTCCAATTTGAGACTTATAGCCGCCAACGTTTATATAGTAGCTCTACAAGCTGCTGGAACCATTCTACAGCCACCATTTTGAGTGTTATAGCGGCCAGCCTTTATATAACAGCTATACAAGCTGCTGGAACCATTCTACAGCCGTTATTTTGAGTGTTATAGCCGCCAGCCTTTATATAACAGCTATACAAGCTGCTGGAACCATTCTACAGCCACCATTTTGAATGTTATAGCCGCCAGCGTTTATATAGTAGCTCTGCAAGCTGCTGGAACTATTCTACAGCCGCCATTTTGAGTGTTATAGCCGCCAGCCAGTATACATTAGCTCTACAAGCTGTTGGAACCATTCTACAGACGTTATTTTGAGTGTTATAGCCGGCATCTTTAATATAGTAGCTATACAAGCTGCTGGAACCATTCTACAGACACCATTTTGAGTGTTATAGCCGCCAGCCTGTATATAACAGCTATACAAACTGCTAGATCCATTCTACAGCCGCCATTTTGAGTGTTATAGCAACCAGAGTTTTATAGGAGCCAGCATTTATATAGTACCTCTACAAGCTGCTGGAACCATTCTACAGCCTTCATTTTGAGACTTATAGCTGCCAACCTTTATATAGTAGCTCTACAAGATGCTGGAACCATTCTACAGCCGCCATTTTGAGTGTTATAGCAGCCAGCATTTATATAGTAGCTCTACAAGCTACTGGAACCATTCTACAGCAGCCATTTTGAGCGTTACAGCCGCCAGCCTTTATATAGTAGCTCTACAAGCTGCTGAAACCATTCTACAGCATCCATTTTGAACGTTATAGCAGCCAGCATTTATATAGTACCTCTATAAGCTGCTGGAACCATTGTACAGCCTCCACTTTGAGTGTTATAGCCGCCAGCCTTTGTAGAGTAGCTCTGCAAGCTGCTGGAACCATTCTACAGCCGCCATTTTGAGTGTTATAGCCGCCAGCCTTTATATAGTAGCTCCACAAGCTGCTGGAACCATTCTACAGCAGCCATTTTGAGTGTTATAGCAGCCAGCATTTATATAGTACCTCTACAAGCACCTGGAACCATTTTACAGCCTCCATTTTGAGTGTTATAGCCGCCAGCCTTTATATAGTAGCTCTACAAGCTGCTAGAACCATTCTACAGCCGTCACTTGGAGTTTTATAGCAGCCAGCATTTATATAGTACCTCTACAAGCTGCTGGAACCATTCTACAGTCTCCATTTTGAGTTTTATTGCGGCCAGCCTTTATATAACAGCTATACAAGCTGCTGGAACCATTCTACAGCCACCATTTTGAGTGTTATAGCCGCCAGCCTGTCAATAACAGCTATACAAGCTGCTGGAACCATTCTACAGCCGCCATTTTGAGTGTTATAGCAGCCAGAGTTTTATAGGAGCCAGCATTTATATAGTACCTCTACAAGCTGCTGGAACTATTCTACAGCCTCCATTTTGAGACTTATATCCGCCAACGTTTATACAGTAGCTCTACGAGCTGCTGAAACCATTCTACAGCCGCCATTTTGAGTGTTATAGCAGCCAGCATTTATATAGTACCTCTACAATCTGCTGGAACCATTCTACAGCCGCCATTTTGAGTGTTATAGAAGCCATCCTTTATATAACAGCTATACAAGCTGCTGGAACCATTCTACAGCCGTTATTTTAAGTGTTATAGCCGCCAGCCTTTATACATTAGCTCTACAAGCTGTTGGAACCATTCTACAGACGTTATTTTGAGTGTTATAGCCGGCATCTTTAATATAGTAGCTATACAAGCTGCTGGAACCATTCTACAGCCACCATTTTGAGTGTTATAGCCGCCAGCCTGTCAATAACAGCTATACAAGCTGCTGGAACCATTCTACAGCCGCCATTTTGAGTGTTATAGCAGCCAGAGTTTTATAGGAGCCAGCATTTATATAGTACCTCTACAAGCTGCTGGAACTATTCTACAGCCTCCATTTTGAGTGTTATAGCCGCCAGTCCTTGTACAGTAGCTCTACAAGCTGCTGGAACCATTCTACAGTCTCCATTTTGAGTTTTATTGCGGCCAGCATTTATATAGTACCTCTACAATCTGCTGGAACCATTCTACAGCCGCCATTTTGAGTGTTATAGAAGCCATCCTTTATATAACAGCTATACAAGCTGCTGGAACCATTCTACAGCCGTTATTTTAAGTGTTATAGCCGCCAGCCTTTATATAACAGCTATACAAGCTGCTGGAACCATTCTACAGCCACCATTTTGAGTGTAATAGCTGCCTGCCTTTATATAGTAGCTCTGCAAGCTGCTGGAACCATTTTACAGCCGCTATTTTGAGTGTTATAGCGGCCAGCCTTTATATAGCAGCCATACAAGCTGCTGGAACCATTCTACAGCCGCCATTCTGAGTGTTATAGCAGCCAGCATTTACATAGTAAGTCTACAAGCTGCTGGAACCATTCTACAGCCGCCATTTTGAGTGTTATAGCAGCCAGCATTTATATAGTAGCTCTACAAGCTGCTGGATCCATTCTACAGCCGCCATTCTGAGTGTTATAGCCGCCAGCCTTTATATAGTAGCTCTACAAGCTGCTGGAACCATTCTACAGCCGTTATTTTGAGTGTTATAGCCGTCGTTTTTAATATAGTAGCTCTACAAGCTGCTGGAACCATTCTACAGCATCCATTTTGAGTGTTATAGCCGACAGCCCTTACATAGTAGCTCTACAAGCTGCTGGAACAATTCTACAGCCGTTATTTTGAGTTTTATAGCAGCTAGCATTTATATAGTACCTCTACAAGCTGCTGGAACCATTCTACAGCATCCACTTTGAGTGTTATAGCCGCCAGTCCTTGTACAGTAGCTCTACAAGCTGCTGGAACCATTCTACAGTCTCCATTTTGAGTTTTATTGCGGCCAGCCTTTATATAACAGCTATACAAGCTGCTGGAACCATTCTACAGCCACCATTTTGAGTGTTATAGCCGCCAGCCTGTCAATAACAGCTATACAAGCTGCTGGAACCATTCTACAGCCACCATTTTGAGTGTTATAGCCGCCAGCCTGTCAATAACAGCTCTACAAGCTGCTGGAACCATTCTACAGCCGTTATTTTGAGTGTTATTGCCGTCGTTTTTAATATAGTAGCTCTACAAGCTGCTGGAACCATTCTACAGCATCCATTTTGAGTGTTATAGCCGACAGCCCTTACATAGTAGCTCTACAAGCTGCTGGAACCATTCTACAGCCGTTATTTTGAGTTTTATAGCAGCTAGCATTTATATAGTACCTCTACAAGCTGCTGGAACCATTCTACAGCCTCCACTTTGAGTGTTATAGCCGCCAGCCCTTGTACAGTAGCTCTACAAGCTGCTGGAACCATTCTACAGCCGTTATTTTGAGTGTTATAGCAGTCATCTTTAATATAAAAGCTCTACAAGCTGCTAGAACCATTCTACAGCCGTTATTTTGAGTTTTATAGCAGCCAGCATTTATGTAATACCTCTACAAGTTGCTGGAACCATTCTACAGCCTCCATTTTGAGCGTTATAGCCGCCAGCCTTTATATAGAAGCTCTACAAGCTGCTGAAACCATTCTACAGCAGCCATTTTGAGTGTTATAGCAGCCAGCATTTACATAGTACCTCTACAAGCTGCTGGAACCATTCTACAGCCTCCATTTTGAGTTTTATTGCGGCCGGCCTTTATATAACAGCTATATAAGCTGTTGGAACCATTCTACAGCCGTTATTTTGAGTTTCATAGCAGCCAGCGTTTATATAGTACCTCTACAAGTTGCTGGAACCATTCTACAGCCTCCATTTTGAGCGTTATAGCCGCCAGCCTTTATATAGTACCTCTACAAGCTGCTGGAACCATTCTACAGCCGCCATTTTGAGTTTTATTGCGGCCAGCCTTTATATAACAGCTATACAAGCTGCTGAAACCATTCTACAGCCGTTATTTTGAGTGTTATAGCCGCCAGCCAGTATATAGTAGCTCTACAAGCTGCTGGAACTATTCTACAGCCGCCATTCTGAGTGTTATAGCAGCCAGCATTTATATTGTACCTCTACAAGCTGCTGGAACCATTTTACAGCCGCCATTTTGAGTGTTATGGCAGCCAGCCTTTATATAACAGCTATACAAGCTGCTGAAACCATTCTACAGCACCCATTTTGAGTGTTATAGCCGCCAGCCAGTATATAGTAGCTCTGCAAGCTTCTGAAACCATTCTACAGCCACCATTTTGAGTGTTATAGCCGCCAGCTGGTATAAATAACAGCTATACAAGCTGCTAGAACCATTCTATAGCCGCCATTTTGAGTTTTATTGCGGCCAGCATTTATATAGTACCTCTACAAGTTGCTGGAACCATTCTACAGCCTCCATTTTGAGCGTTATAGCCGCCAGCCTTTATATAGTAGCTCTACAAGCTGCTGAAACCATTCTACAGCAGCCATTTTGAGTGTTAAAGCAGCCAGCATTTATATAGTACCTCTACAAGCTGCTGGAACCATTCTACAGCCGCCATTTTGAGTTTTATTGCGGCCAGCCTTTATATAACAGCTATACAAGCTGCTGAAACCATTCTACAGCCGTTATTTTGAGTGTTATAGCCGCCAGCCAGTATATAGTAGCGCTACAAGCTGCTGGAACTATTCTACAGCCGCCATTCTGAGTGTTATAGCAGCCAGCATTTATATAGTACCTCTACAAGCTGCTGGAACCATTTTACAGCCGCCATTTTGAGTGTTATGGCAGCCAGCCTTTATATAACAGCTCTACAAGCTGCTGGAACCATTCTACAGCCACCATTTTGAGTGTTATAGCCGCCAGCCTTTATATAACAGCTATACAAGCTGCTGGAACCATTTTACAGCCGTTATTTTGAGTGTTATAGCCGGCAGCCTTTATATAACAGCTATACAAGCTGCTGGAACCATTCTACAGCCTCCATTTTGAGTGTTGTAGCCGCCAGCCAGTATATAGTAGCTCTGCAAGCTTCTGAAACCATTCTACAGCCACCATTTTGAGTGTTATAGCCGCCAGCTGGTATAAATAACAGCTACACAAGCTGCTAGAACCATTCTATAGCCGCCATTTTGAGTGTTATAGCAGCCAGAGTTTTATAGGAGCCAGCATTTATATAGTAGCTCTACAAGCTGCTGGAACCATTCTACAGCCGCCATTTTGAGCGTTAAAGCAGCCAGCATTTATATAGTACCTCTACAATCTGCTGGAACCATTCTACAGCCTCCATTTTGAGCGTTATAGCGGCCAGCCTTTATATAACAGCTATACACGCTGCTGGAACCATTCTACAGCCGTTATTTTGAGTGTTATAGCCGCCAGCCTTTATATAACAGCTATACAAGATGCTGGAACCATTCTACAGCCACCATTTTGAGTGTTATAGCCGCCAGCCTTTATATAGTAGCTCTGCAAGCTGCTGGAACCATTCTACAGCCGCCATTTTGAGTTTTATTGCGGCCAGCCTTTATATAACAGCTATACAAGCTGCTGGAACCATTCTACAGCCGCCATTTTGAGTTTTATTGCGGCCAGCATTTATATAGTACCTCTACAAGTTGCTGGAACCATTCTACAGCCTCCATTTTGAGCGTTATAGCCGCCAGCCTTTATATAGTAGCTCTACAAGCTGCTGAAACCATTCTACAGCAGCCATTTTGAGTGTTATAGCAGCCAGCATTTATATAGTACCTCTACAAGCTGCTGGAACCATTCTACAGCCGCCATTTTGAGTTTTATTGCGGCCAGCCTTTATATGGTAGCTATACAAGCTGCTGAAACCATTCTACAGCCGTTATTTTGAGTGTTATAGCCGCCAGCCAGTATATAGTAGCTCTACAAGCTGCTGGAACTATTCTACAGCCGCCATTCTGAGTGTTATAGCAGCCAGCATTTATATAGTACCTCTACAAGCTGCTGGAACCATTTTACAGCCGCCATTTTGAGTGTTATGGCAGCCAGCCTTTATATAACAGCTATACAAGCTGCTGGAACCATTCTACAGCCACCATTTTGAGTGTTATAGCCGCCAGCCTTTATATAACAGCTATACAAGCTGCTGGAACCATTTTACAGCCGTTATTTTGAGTGTTATAGCCGGCAGCCTTTATATAACAGCTATACAAGCTGCTGGAACCATTCTACAGCCTCCATTTTGAGTGTTATAGCCGCCAGCCAGTATATAGTAGCTCTGCAAGCTTCTGAAACCATTCTACAGCCACCATTTTGAGTTTTATTGCGGCCAGCCTTTATATAACAGTTATATAAATTGTTGGAACCATTCTACAGCCGTTATTTTGAGTTTTATAGCAGCCAGCATTTATATAGTACCTCTACAAGTTGCTGGAACCATTCTACAGCCTCCATTTTGAGCGTTATAGCCGCCAGCCTTCATATAGTAGCTCTACAAGCTGCTGAAACCATTCTACAGCAGCCATTTTGAGTGTTATAGCAGCCAGCATTTATATAGTACCTCTACAAGCTGCTGGAACCATTCTACAGCCGCCATTTTGAGTTTTATTGCGGCCAGCCTTTATATAACAGCTATACAAGCTGCTGAAACCATTATACAGCCGTTATTTTGAGTGTTATAGCCGCCAGCCAGTATATAGTAGCTCTACAAGCTGCTGAAACTATTCTACAGCCGCCATTCTGAGTGTTATAGCAGCCAGCATTTATATAGTACCTCTACAAGCTGCTGGAACCATTTTACAGCCGCCATTTTGAGTGTTATGGCAGCCAGCCTTTATATAACAGCTATACAAGCTGCTGGAACCATTCTACAGCCACCATTTTGAGTGTTATAGCCGCCAGCCTTTATATAACAGCTATACAAGCTGCTGGAACCATTTTACAGCCGTTATTTTGAGTGTTATAGGCGGCATCCTTTATATAACAGCTATACAAGCTGCTGGAACCATTCTACAGCCTCCATTTTGAGTGTTATAGCCGCCAGCCAGTATATAGTAGCTCTGCAAGCTTCTGAAACCATTCTACAGCCACCATTTTGAGTGTTATAGCCGCCAGCTGGTATAAATAACAGCTATACAAGCTGCTAGAACCATTCTATAGCCGCCATTTTGAGTGTTATAGCCGCCAGCCTTTATATAGTAGCTCTGCAAGCTGCTGGAACCATTCTACAGCCGCCATTTTGAGTTTTATTGCGGCCAGCCTTTATATAACAGCTATACAAGCTGCTGGAACCATTCTACAGCCGCCATTTTGAGTGTTATAGCAGCCAGCATTTATATAGTACCTCTACAAGTTGCTGGAACCATTCTACAGCCGCCATTTTGAGTTTTATTGCGGCCAGCCTTTATATAACAGCTATACAAGCTGCTGGAACCATTCTACAGCCGCCATTTTGAGTGTTATAGCAGCCAGCATTTATATAACAGCTATACAAGATGCTGGAACCATTCTACAGCCACCATTTTGAGTGTTATAGCCGCCAGCCTTTATATAGTAGCTCTGCAAGCTGCTGGAACCATTCTACAGCCGTTATTTTGAGTGTTATAGCCGCCAGCCTTTATATAACAGCTATACAAGATGCTGGAACCATTCTACAGCCACCATTTTGAGTGTTATAGCCGCCAGCCTTTATATAGTAGCTCTGCAAGCTGCTGGAACCATTCTACAGCCGCCATTTTGAGTTTAATTGCGGCCAGCCTTTATATAACAGCTATACAAGCTGCTGGAACCATTCTACAGCCGCCATTTTGAGTGTTATAGCAGCCAGCATTTATATAGTACCTCTACAATTGCTGGAACCATTCTACAGCCTCCATTTTGAGCGTTATAGCCGCCAGCCTTTATATAGTAGCTCTGCAAGCTGCTGGAACCATTCTACAGCCGCCATTTTGAGTTTTATAGCAGCCAGCATTTATATAGTACCTCTACAAGTTGCTGGAACCATTCTACAGCCACCATTTTAAGTGTTATAGCCGCCAGCCTTTATACAGTAGCTCTACAAGCTGCTGGAACCATTCTACAGACGTTATTTTGAGTGTTATAGCCGCCAGCCTTTGTAGAGTAGCTATACAAACTGCTGGAACCATTCTACAGCCACCATTTTGAGTGTTATTGCCGCCAGCTGGTATATATAACAGCTATACAAGCTGCTAGAACCATTCTACAGCCGTTATTTTGAGTGTTATAGCCGCCAGCCAGTATATAGTAGCTCTAAAAGCTGCTGGAACTATTCTACAGCCATCATTTTGAGTGTTATAGCCGCCAGCCTTAGTAGAGTAGCTATACAAACTGCTGGAACCATTCTACAGCCACCATTTTGAGTGTTATTGCCGCCAGCTGGTATATATAACAGCTATACAAGCTGCTAGAACCATTCTACAGCCGCCATTTTGAGTGTTGTAGCAGCCACAGTTTTATGGGAGCCAGCATTTATATTGTAGCTCTACAAGCTGCTGGAACCATTCTACAGCCGCCATTTTGAGTGTTATAGTAGCCAGCATTTATATAGTACACCTACAAGTTGCTGGAAGCATTCTACAGCCTCCATTTTGAGCGTTATAGCCGCCAGTCTTTATATAGTAGCTCTACAAGCTGCTGAAAACATTCTAAAGCCGTTATTTTGAATTTTATAGGAGCCAGCATTTATATAGTACCTCTACAAGCTGCTGGAACCATTCTACAGCAGCCATTTTGAGTGTTATAGCAGCCAGCATTTATATAGTACCTCTACAAGCTGCTGGAACCATTCTACAGCCGCCGTTTTGAGTTTTATTGCGGCCAGCCTTTATATAACAGCTATACAAGCTGTTGGAACCATTCTACAGCCGTTATTTTGAGTTTTATAGCAGCCAGCATTTATATAGTACCTCTACAAGTTGCTGGAACCATTCTACAGCCTCCATTTTGAGCGTTATAGCCGCCAGCCTTCATATAGTAGCTCTACAAGCTGCTGAAACCATTCTACAGCAGCCATTTTGAGTGTTATAGCAGCCAGCATTTATATAGTACCTCTACAAGCTGCTGGAACCATTCTACAGCCGCCATTTTGAGTTTTATTGCGGCCAGCCTTTATATAACAGCTATACAAGCTGCTGAAACCATTCTACAGCCGTTATTTTGAGTGTTATAGCCGCCAGCCAGTATATAGTAGCTCTACAAGCTGCTGAAACTATTCTACAGCCGCCATTCTGAGTGTTATAGCAGCCAGCATTTATATAGTACCTCTACAAGCTGCTGGAACCATTTTACAGCCGCCATTTTGAGTGTTATGGCAGCCAGCCTTTATATAACAGCTATACAAGCTGCTGGAACCATTCTACAGCCACCATTTTGAGTGTTATAGCCGCCAGCCTTTATATAACAGCTATACAAGCTGCTGGAACCATTTTACAGCCGTTATTTTGAGTGTTATAGCCGGCATCCTTTATATAACAGCTATACAAGCTGCTGGAACCATTCTACAGCCTCCATTTTGAGTGTTATAGCCGCCAGCCAGTATATAGTAGCTCTGCAAGCTTCTGAAACCATTCTACAGCCACCATTTTGAGTGTTATAGCCGCCAGCTGGTATAAATAACAGCTATACAAGCTGCTAGAACCATTCTATAGCCGCCATTTTGAGTGTTATAGCAGCCAGAGTTTTATAGGACCCAGCATTTATATAGTAGCTCTACAAGCTGCTGGAACCATTCTACAGCCGTTATTTTGAGTGTTATAGCCGCCAGCCTTTATATAACAGCTATACAAGATGCTGGAACCATTCTACAGCCACCATTTTGAGTGTTATAGCCGCCAGCCTTTATATAGTAGCTCTGCAAGCTGCTAGAACCATTCTACAGCCGCCATTTTGAGTTTTATTGCGGCCAGCCTTTATATAACAGCTATACAAGCTGCTGGAACCATTCTACAGCCGCCATTTTGAGTGTTTTAGCAGCCAGCATTTATATAGTACCTCTACAAGTTGCTGGAACCATTCTACAGCCGTTATTTTGAGTGTTATAGCCGCCAGCCTTTATATAACAGCTATACAAGATGCTGGAACCATTCTACAGCCTCCATTTTGAGCGTTATAGCCGCCAGCCTTTATATAGTAGCTCTGCAAGCTGCTGGAACCATTCTACAGCCGCCATTTTGAGTTTTATAGCAGCCAGCATTTATATAGTACCTCTACAAGTTGCTGGAACCATTCTACAGCCACCATTTTGAGTGTTATAGCCGCCAGCCTTTATACAGTAGCTCTACAAGCTGCTGGAACCATTCTACAGACGTTATTTTGAGTGTTATAGCCGCCAGCCTTTGTAGAGTAGCTATACAAACTGCTGGAACCATTCTACAGCCACCATTTTGAGTGTTATTGCCGCCAGCTGGTATATATAACAGCTATACAAGCTGCTAGAACCATTCTACAGCCGTTATTTTGAGTGTTATAGCCGCCAGCCAGTATATAGTAGCTCTAAAAGCTGCTGGAACTATTCTACAGCCATCATTTTGAGTGTTATAGCCGCCAGCCTTTATACAGTAGCTCTACAAGCTGCTGGAACCATTCTACAGACGTTATTTTGAGTGTTATAGCCGCCAGCCTTAGTAGAGTAGCTATACAAACTGCTGGAACCATTCTACAGCCACCATTTTGAGTGTTATTGCCGCCAGCTGGTATATATAACAGCTATACAAGCTGCTAGAACCATTCTACAGCCGCCATTTTGAGTGTTGTAGCAGCCACAGTTTTATGGGAGCCAGCATTTATATTGTAGCTCTACAAGCTGCTGGAACCATTCTACAGCCGCCATTTTGAGTGTTATAGTAGCCAGCATTTATATAGTACACCTACAAGTTGCTGGAACCATTCTACAGCCTCCATTTTGAGCGTTATAGCCGCCAGTCTTTATATAGTAGCTCTACAAGCTGCTGAAAACATTCTAAAGCCGTTATTTTGAATTTTATAGGAGCCAGCATTTATATAGTACCTCTACAAGCTGCTGGAACCATTCTACAGCAGCCATTTTGAGTGTTATAGCAGCCAGCATTTATATAGTACCTCTACAAGCTGCTGGAACCATTCTACAGCCGCCGTTTTGAGTTTTATTGCGGCCAGCCTTTATATAACAGCTATACAAGCTGATGGAACCATTCTACAGCCGTTATTTTGAGTGTTATAGCCGCAGGCCTTTATATAGTAGCTCTACAAGCTGCTGGAACCATTCTACAGCCGTTATTTTGAGTGTTATAGCCGGCAGCCTTTATATAACAGGTATACAAGCTGCTGGAACCATTCTACAGCCGTTATTTTGAGTGTTATAGCCGCCAGCCTTTATATAACAGCTATACAAGATGCTGGAACCATTCTACAGCCACCATTTTGAGTGTTATAGCCGCCAGCCTTTATATAGTAGCTCTACAAGCTGCTTGAACCATTCTACAGCCGTTATTTCGAGTTTTATAGCAGCCAGCATTTATATAGTACACCTACAAGTTGCTGGAACCATTCTACAGCCTCCATTTTGAGCGTTATAGCCGCCAGTCTTTATATAGTAGCTCTACAAGCTGCTGAAAACATTCTAAAGCCGTTATTTTGAATTTTATAGGAGCCAGCATTTATATAGTACCTCTACAAGCTGCTGGAACCATTCTACAGCAGCCATTTTGAGTGTTATAGCAGCCAGCATTTATATAGTACCTCTACAAGCTGCTGGAACCATTCTACAGCCGCCGTTTTGAGTTTTATTGCGGCCAGCCTTTATATAACAGCTATACAAGCTGATGGAACCATTCTACAGCCGTTATTTTGAGTGTTATAGACGCAGGCCTTTATATAGTAGCTCTACAAGCTGCTGGAACCATTCTACAGCCGTTATTTTAAGTTTTATAGCAGCCAGCATTTATATAGTACCCCTACAAGTTGCTGGAACCATTCTACAGCCTCCATTTTTAGATTTATTGCGGCCAGCCTTTATATAACAGCTATACAAGCTGCTGGAACCATTCTACAGCCGTTATTTTGAGTGTTATAGCCGCCCGCCAGTATATAGTAGCTCTACAAGATCCTGAAACCATTTTACAGCCGCTTTTTTGAGTGTTATAGCGGCCAGCCTTTATATAACAGCTATACAAGCTGCTGGAACCATTCTACAGCCTCCATTTTGAGTGTTATAGCCGCCAGCCTTTGTAGCTCTGCAAGCTGCTGAAACCATTCTACAGCCGCCATTTTGAGTTTTATAGCAGCCAGCATTTATATAGTACCTCTACAAGTTGCTGGAACCATTCTACAGCCTCCATTTTGAGCGTTATAGCCGCCAGCCTTTATATAGTAGCTCTGCAAGCTGCTGGAACCATTCTACAGCCGCCATTTTGAGTTTTATAGCAGCCAGCATTTATATAGTACCTCTACAAGTTGCTGGAACCATTCTACAGCCACCATTTTGAGTGTTATAACGGCCAGCCTTTATGTAACAGCTATACGAGCTGCTGGAACCATTTTACAGCCGTTATTTTGAGTGTTATAGCCGGCAGCCTTTATATAACAGCTATACAAGCTGCTGGAACCATTATACAGCCTCCATTTTGAGTATTATAGCCGCCAGCCTTTATATAGTAGCTCTGCAAGCTTCTGAAACCATTCTACAGCCACCATTTTGAGTGTTATAGCCGCCAGCTGGTATAAATAACAGCTATACAAGCTGCTAGAACCATTCTATAGCCGCCATTTTGAGTGTTATAGCAGCCAGAGTTTTATAGGAGCCAGCATTTATATAGTAGCTCTACAAGCTGATGGAACCATTCTACAGCCGCCATTTTGAGTGTTAAAGCATCCAGCATTTATATAGTACCTCTACAATCTGCTGGAACCATTCTACAGCCGCCATTTTGAGTGTTATAGCGGCCAGCCTTTATATAACAGCTATACAAGCTGCTGGAACCATTCTACAGCCGTTATTTTAAGTGTTATAGCCGCCAGCCTTTATATAACAGCTATACAAGATGCTGGAACCATTCTACAGCCACCATTTTGAGTGTTATAGCCGCCAGCCTTTATATAGTAGCTCTGCAAGCTGCTGGAACCATTCTACAGCCGCCATTTTGAGTTTTATTGCGGCCAGCCTTTATATAACAGCTATACAAGCTGCTGAAACCATTCTTCAGCCGTTATTTTGAGTGTTATAGCCGCCAGCCAGTATATAGTAGCTCTAAAAGCTGCTGGAACTATTCTACAGCCACCATTTTGAGTGTTATAGCCGCCAGCCTTTATACAGTAGCTCTACAAGCTGCTGGAACCATTCCACAGACGTTATTTTGAGTGTTATAGCCGCCAGCCTTTGTAGAGTAGCTATACAAACTGCTGGAACCATTCTACAGCCACCATTTTGAGTGTTATTGCCGCCAGCTGGTATATATAACAGCTATACAAGCTGCTAGAACCATTCTACAGCCGCCATTTTGAGTGTTATAGCAGCCACAGTTTTATAGGAGCCAGCATTTATATTGTAGCTCTACAAGCTGCTGGAACCATTCTACAGCCGCCATTTTGAGTGTTATAGCAGCCAGCATTTACATAGTACCTCTACAATCTACTGGAACCATTCTACAGCCGCCATTTGAGTGTTATAGCGGCCAGCCTTTATATAACAGCTATATAAGCTGCTGGAACCATTCTACAGCCACCATTTGGAGTGTTATAGCGGCCAGCCTTTATATAACAGCTATACAAGCTGCTGGAACCATTTTACAGCCGTTATTTTGAGTGTTATAGCCGCCAGCCTTTATATAACAGCTATACAAGATGCTGGAACCATTCTACAACCACCATTTTGAGTGTTATAGCCGCCAGCCTTTATATAGTAGCTCTACAAGCTGCTGGAACCATTCTACAGCCGTTATTTTGAGTTTTATAGCAGCCAGCATTTATATATTACCCCTACAAGTTGCTGGAACCATTCTACAGCCTCCATTTTGAGCGTTATAGCCGCCAGTCTTTATATAGTAGCTCTACAAGCTGCTGGAACCATTCTACAGCAGCCATTTTGAGTGTTATAGCAGCCAGCATTTATATAGTACCTCTACAAGCTGCTGGAACCATTCTACAGCCGCCGTTTTGAGTTTTATTGCGGCCAGCCTTTATATAACAGCTATACAAGCTGATGGAACCATTCTACAGCCGTTATTTTGAGTGTTATAGCCGCAGGCCTTTATATAGTAGCTCTACAAGCTGCTGGAACCATTCTACAGCCGTTATTTTGAGTTTTATAGCAGCCAGCATTTATATAGTACCACTACAAGTTGCTGGAACCATTCTACAGCCTCCATTTTGAGATTTATTGCGGCCAGCCTTTATATAACAGCTATACAAGCTGCTGGAACCATTCTACAGCCGTTATTTTGAGTGTTATAGCCGCCAGCCAGTATATAGTAGCTCTACAAGATCCTGGAACCATTTTACAGCCGCTTTTTTGAGTGTTATAGCGGCCAGCCTTTATATAACAGCTATACAAGCTGCTGGAACCATTCTACAGCCGTTATTTTGAGTGTTATAGCCGCCAGAACCATTCTACAGCCGTTATTTTGAGTTTTATAGGAGCCAGCATTTATATAGTACCTCTACAAGCTGCTGGAACCATTCTACAGCCATTATTTTGAGTGTTATAGCCGCTAGCCTTTATATAACAGCTATACAAGCAGCTGGAACCATTCTACAGCCACCATTTTGAGTGTTATAGCCGCCAGCCTTTATATAGTAGCTCTGCAAGCTGCTGGAACCATTCAACAGCCACCATTTTGAGTGTTATAGCCGCCAGCCAGTATACAGTAGCTCTACAAGCTGCTGGAACCATTCTACAGACGTTATTTTGAGTGTTATAGCCGTCATCTCTAATATAGTAGCTATACAAGCTGCTGGAACCATTCTACAGCCACCATTTTGAGTGTTATAGCCGCCAGCCTGTATATAACAGCTATACAAGCTGCTAGAACCATTTTTCAGCCGCCATTTTGAGTGTTATAGCAGCCAGAGTTTTATAGGAGCCAGCATTTATATAGTACCTCTACAAGCTGCTGGAACCATTCTGCAGCCTCCGTTTTGAGTGTTATAGCCGCCAGCCTTTATATAGTAGCTCTACAAGCTGCTGGAACCATTCTACAGCCGCCATTTTGAGTGTTATAGCTGCCAGCATTTATATAGTACCTCTACAATCTGCTGGAACCATTCTACAGCCGCCATTTTGAGTATTATAGCGGCCAGCCTTTATATAACAGCTCTGCAAGCTGCTGGAACCATTTTACAGCCGCTATTTTGAGTGTTATAGCAGCCAGCATTTATATAGTAGCTCTACAAGCTGCTGGAACCATTCTACAGCCGTTATTTTGAGTGTTATAGCCGCCAGCCTTTGTAATGTAGCTCTGCAAGCTGCTGGCACCATTCTACAGCCGTTATTTTGAGTTTTATAGGAGCCAGCATTTATATAGTACCTCTACAAGTAAGTCTACATAGTAAGTCTACAAGATGCTGGAACCATTCTACAGCCGCCATTTTGAGTGTTATAGCAGCCAGCATTTCTATAATAGCTCTACAAGCTGCTGGAACCATTCTACAGCCGTTATTTTGAGTGTTATAGCCGCCAGAACCATTCTACAGCCGTTATTTTGAGTTTTATAGGAGCCAGCATTTATATAGTACCTCTACAAGCTGCTGGAACCATTCTACAGCGTCCATTTTGAGTGTTATAGCCGCCAGCCTTTATACAGTAGCTCTACAAGCTGCTGGAACCATTCTACAGCCGTTATTTTGAGTGTTGTAGCCGTCATCTTTAATATAGTAGCTCTACAAGCTGCTGGAACCATTCTACAGCCGTTATTTTGAGTGTTATAGCCGCCACTTTGTAATGTAGCTCTGCAAGCTGCTGGCACCATTCTACAGCCGTTATTTTGAGTTTTATAGGAGCCAGCATTTATATAGTACCTCTAGAAGTAAGTCTACATAGTACATCTACAAGATGCTGGAACCATTCTACAGCCTCCATTTTGAGTTTTATTGCGGCCAGCCTTTATATAACAGCTATACAAGCTGTTGGAACCATTCTACAGCCGTTATTTTGAGTTTTATAGCAGCCAGCATTTATATAGTACCTCTACAAGTTGCTGGAACCATTCTACAGCCTCCATTTTGAGCGTTATAGCCGCCAGCCTTTATATAGTAGCTCTACAAGCTGCTGAAACCATTCTACAGCAGCCATTTTGAGTGTTATAGAAGCCAGCATTTATATAGTAACTCTACAAGCTGCTGGAACCATTCTACAGCCGCCATTTTGAGTTTCATTGCGGCCAGCCTTTATATAACATTTATACAAGCTGCTGAAACCATTCTACAGCCGTTATTTTGAGTGTTATACCCGCCAGCTAGTATATAGTAGCTCTACAAGCTGCTGGAACCATTTTACAGCCGCCATTTTGAGTGTTATGGCTGCCAGCCTTCATATAACAGCTATACAAGCTGCTGGAACCATTCTACAGCCATCATTTTGAGTGTTATAGCCGCCAGCCTTTATATAACAGCTATACAAGCTGCTGGAACCATTCTACAGCCACCATTTTGAGTGTTATAGCCGGCAGCCTTTATATAACAGCTATACAAGCTGCTGGAACCATTCTACAGCCTCCATTTTGAGTGTTATAGCCGCCAGCCTTTATATAGTAGCTCTGCAAGCTGCTGAAACCATTCTACAGCCACCATTTTGAGTGTTATAGCCGCCAGCTGGTATATATAACAGCTATACAAGCTGCTAGAACCATTCTACAGCCGCCATTTTGAGTGTTATAGCAGCCAGAGTTTTTGGAGCCAGCATTTATATAGTAGCTCTACAAGCTACTGGAACTATTCTACAGCCACCATTTTGAGTGTTATAGCCGCCAGCCTTTATACAGTAGCTCTACAAGCTGCTGGATCCATGCTACAGACGTTATTTTGAGTGTTATAGCCGTCATCTTTAATATAGTAGCTATACAAGCTGCTGGAACCATTCTACAGCCACCATTTTGAGTGTTATAGCAGCCAGAGTTTTATAGGAGCCAGCATTTATATAGTAGCTCTACAAGCTGCTGGAACCATTGTACAGCCGCCATTTTGAGTGTTATAGCAGCCAGCATTTATATAGTACCTCTACAATCTGCTGGAACCATTCTACAGCCGCCATTTTGAGTGTTATAGCGGCCAGCCTTTATATAACAGCTATACAAGCTGCTGGAACCATTCTACAGCCGTTATTTTGAGTGTTATAGCCGCCAGCCTTTATATAACAGCTAAACAAGATGCTGGAACCATTCTACAGCCACCATTTTGAGTGTTATAGCCGCCAGCTGGTATATATAACAGCTATACAAGCTGCTAGAACCATTCTACAGCCGCCATTTTGAGTGTTAAAGCAGCCAGAGTTTTATAGGAGCCAGCATTTATATAGTAGCTCTACAAGCTGCTGGAACCATTGTACAGCCGCCATTTTGAGTGTTATAGCAGCAAGCATTTATATAGTACCTCTACAATCTGCTGGAACCATTCTACAGCCGCCATTTTGAGTGTTATAGCGGCCAGCCTTTATATAACAGCTATACAAGCTGCTGGAACCATTCTACAGCCGTTATTTTGAGTGTTATAGCCGCCAGCCTTTATATAACAGCTAAACAAGATGCTGGAACCATTCTACAGCCACCATTTTGAGTGTTATAGCCGCCAGCCTTTATACAGTAGCTCTACAAGCTGCTGGAACCATTCTACAGCCGTTATTTTGAGTGTTGTAGCCGTCATCTTTAATATAGTAACTCTACAAGCTGCTGGAAGCATTCTACAGCCGTTATTTTGAGTGTTATAGCCGCCACTTTGTAATGTAGCTCTGCAAGCTGCTGGCACCATTCTACAGCCGTTATTTTGAGTTTTATAGGAGCCAGCATTTATATAGTACCTCTACAAGTAAGTCTACATAGTACGTCTACAAGATGCTGGAACCATTCTACAGCCGCCATTTTGAGTGTTATAGCGGCCAGCCTTTATATAACAGCTATACAAGCTGCTGGAACCATTCTACAGCCGTTATTTTGAGTGTTATAGCCGCCAGCCTTTATATAACAGCTAAACAAGATGCTGGAACCATTCTACAGCCACCATTTTGAGTGTTATAGCCGCCAGCCTTTATACAGTAGCTATACAAGCTGTTGGAACCATTCTACAGCCGTTATTTTGAGTTTTATAGCAGCCAGCATTTATATAGTACCTCTACAAATTGCTGGAACCATTCTACAGCCTCCATTTTGAGCGTTATAGCCGCCAGCCTTTATATAGTAGCTCTACAAGCTGCTGAAACCATTCTACAGCCGTTATTTTGAGTGTTGTAGCCGTCATCTTTAATATAGTAGCTCCACAAGCTGCTGGAACCATTCTACAGCCGTTATTTTGAGTGTTATAGCCGCCACTTTGTAATGTAGCTCTGCAAGCTGCTGGCACCATTCTACAGCCGTTATTTTGAGTTTTACAGGAGCCAGCATTTATATAGAACCTCTACAAGTAAGTCTACATAGTACCTCTACAAGCTGCTGGAACCATTCTACAGCCTCCATTTTGAGTGTTATAGCCGCCAGCCTTTATACAGTAGCTCTACAAGCTGCTGGAACCATTCTACAGCCGTTATTTTGAGTGTTGTAGCCGTCATCTTTAATATAGTAGCTCTACAAGCTGCTGGAACCATTGTACAGCCGCCATTTTGAGTGTTATAGCAGCCAGCATTTATATAGTACCTCTACAATCTGCTGGAACCATTCTACAGCCGCCATTTTGAGTGTTATAGCGGCCAGCCTTTATATAACAGCTATACAAGCTGCTGGAACCATTCTACAGCCGTTATTTTGAGTGTTATAGCCGCCAGCCTTTATATAACAGCTAAACAAGATGCTGGAACCATTCTACAGCCACCATTTTGAGTGTTATAGCCGCCAGCCTTTATACAGTAGCTCTACAAGCTGCTGGAACCATTCTACAGCCGTTATTTTGAGTGTTGTAGCCGTCATCTTTAATATAGTAGCTCTACAAGCTGCTGGAACCATTCTACAGCCGTTATTTTGAGTGTTATAGCCGCCACTTTGAAATGTAGCTCTGCAAGCTGCTGGCACCATTCTACAGCCGTTATTTTGAGTTTTATAGGAGCCAGCATTTATATAGTACCTCTACAAGTAAGTCTACATAGTACCTCTACAAGCTGCTGGAACCATTCTACAGCTTCCATTTTGAGTGTTATAGCCGCCAGCCTTTATACAGTAGCTCTACAAGCTGCTGGAACCATTCTACAGCCGTTATTTTGAGTGTTGTAGCCGTCATCTTTAATATAGTAGCTCTACAAGCTGCTGGAACCATTCTACAGCCGTTATTTTGAGTGTTATAGCCGCCACTTTGTAATGTAGCTCTGCAAGCTGCTGGCACCATTCTACAGCCGTTATTTTGAGTTTTATAGGAGCCAGCATTTATATAGTACCTCTACAAGTAAGTCTACATAGTACGTCTACAAGATGCTGGAACCATTCTACAGCCTCCATTTTGAGTTTTATTGCGGCCAGCCTTTATATAACAGCTATACAAGCTGTTGGAACCATTCTACAGCCGTTATTTTGAGTTTTAAAGCAGCCAGCATTTATATAGTACCTCTACAAGTTGCTGGAACCATTCTACAGCCTCCATTTTGAGCGTTATAGCCGCCAGCCTTTATATAGTAGCTCTACAAGCTGCTGAAACCATTCCACAGCAGCCATTTTGAGTTTCATTGCGGCCAGCCTTTATATAACAGCTATACAAGCTGCTGAAACCATTCTACAGCCGTTATTTTGAGTGTTATAGCCGCCACTTTGTAATGTAGCTCTGCAAGCTGCTGGCACCATTCTACAGCCGTTATTTTGAGTTTTATAGGAGCCAGCATTTATATAGTACCTCTACAAGTAAGTCTACATAGTACGTCTACAAGATGCTGGAACCATTCTACAGCCTCCATTTTGAGTTTTATTGCGGCCAGCCTTTATATAACAGCTATACAAGCTGTTGGAACCATTCTACAGCCGTTATTTTGAGTGTTGTAGCCGCCATCTTTAATATAGTAGCTCTACAAGCTGCTGGAACCATTCTACAGCCGTTATTTTGAGTGTTATAGCCGCCACTTTGTAATGTAGCTCTGCAAGCTGCTGGCACCATTCTACAGCCGTTATTTTGAGTTTTATAGGAGCCAGCATTTATATAGTACCTCTACAAGTAAGTCTACATAGTACCTCTACAATCTACTGGAACCATTCTACAGCCGCCATTTGAGTGTTATAGCGGCCAGCCTTTATATAACAGCTATATAAGCTGCTGGAACCATTCTACAGCCACCATTTGGAGTGTTATAGCGGCCAGCCTTTATATAACAGCTATACAAGCTGCTGGAACCATTTTACAGCCGTTATTTTGAGTGTTATAGCCGCCACTTTGTAATGTAGCTCTGCAAGCTGCTGGCACCATTCTACAGCCGTTATTTTGAGTTTTATAGGAGCCAGCATTTATATAGTACCTCTACAAGTAAGTCTACATAGTACGTCTACAAGATGCTGGAACCATTCTACAGCCTCCATTTTGAGTTTTATTGCGGCCAGCCTTTATATAACAGCTATACAAGCTGTTGGAACCATTCTACAGCCGTTATTTTGAGTTTTAAAGCAGCCAGCATTTATATAGTACCTCTACAAGTTGCTGGAACCATTCTACAGCCTCCATTTTGAGCGTTATAGCCGCCAGCCTTTATATAGTAGCTCTACAAGCTGCTGAAACCATTCCACAGCAGCCATTTTGAGTTTCATTGCGGCCAGCCTTTATATAACAGCTATACAAGCTGCTGAAACCATTCTACAGCCGTTATTTTGAGTGTTATACCCGCCAGCTAGTATATAGTAGCTCTACAAGCTGCTGGAACCATTCTACAGCCGCCATTCTGAGTGTTAAAGCAGCCAGCATTTATATAGTGCCTCTACAAGCTGCTGGAACCATTTTACAGCCGCCATTTTGAGTGTTATGGCAGCCAGCCTTTATATAACAGCTATACAAGCTGCTGGAACCATTCTACAGCCATCATTTTGAGTGTTATAGCCGCCAGCCTTTGTATAACAGCTATACAAGCTGCTGGAACCATTCTACAGCCACCATTTTGAGTGTTATAGCCGGCAGCCTTTATATAACAGCTATACAAGCTGCTGGAACCATTCTACAGCCTCCATTTTGAGTGTTATAGCCGCCAGCCTTTATATAGTAGCTCTGCAAGCTGCTGAAACCATTCTACAGCCACCATTTTGAGTGTTATAGCCGCCAGCTGGTATATATAACAGCTATACAAGCTGCTAGAACCATTCTACAGCCGCCATTTTGAGTGTTATAGCAGCCAGAGTTTTTTGGAGCCAGCATTTATATAGTAGCTCTACAAGCTGCTGAAACTATTCTACAGCCACCATTTTGAGTGTTATAGCCGCCAGCCTTTATACAGTAGCTCTACAAGCTGCTGGATCCATGCTACAGACGTTATTTTGAGTGTTATAGCCGTCATCTTTAATATAGTAGCTATACAAGCTGCTGGAACCATTCTACAGCCACCATTTTGAGTGTTATAGCCGCCAGCTGTTATATATAACAGCTATACAAGCTGCTAGAACCATTCTACAGCCGCCATTTTCAGTGTTATAGCAGCCAGAGTTTTATAGGAGCCAGCATTTATATAGTAGCTCTACAAGCTGCTGGAACCATTGTACAGCCGCCATTTTGAGTGTTATAGCAGCCAGCATTTATATAGTACCTCTACAATCTGCTGGAACCATTCTACAGCCGCCATTTCGAGTGTTATAGCGGCCAGCCTTTATATAACAGCTATACAAGCTGCTGGAACCATTCTACAGCCGTTATTTTGAGTGTTATAGCCGCCAGCCTTTATATAACAGCTAAACAAGATGCTGGAACCATTCTACAGCCACCATTTTGAGTGTTATAGCCGCCAGCCTTTATATAGTAGCTCTGCAAGCTGCTGGAACCATTCTACAGCCGCCATTTTGAGTTTTATTGCGGCCAGCCTTTTTATAACAGCTATACAAGCTGCTGAAACCATTCTACAGCCGTTATTTTGAGTGTTATAGCCGCCAGCCAGTATATAGCTCTACAAGCTGCTGGAACTATTCTACAGCCACCATTTTGAGTGTTATAGCCGCCAGCCTTTATACAGTAGCTCTACAAGCTGCTGGATCCATGCTACAGACGTTATTTTGAGTGTTATAGCCGTCATCTTTAATATAGTAGCTATACAAGCTGCTGGAACCATTCTACAGCCACCATTTTGAGTGTTATAGCCGCCAGCTGGTATATATAACAGCTATACAAGCTGCTAGAACCATTCTACAGCCGCCATTTTGAGTGTTATAGCAGCCAGAGTTTTATAGGAGCCAGCATTTATATAGTAGCTCTACAAGCTGCTGGAACCATTCTACAGCCGCCATTTTGAGTGTTATAGCAGCCAGCATTTATATAGTACCACTACAATCTGCTGGAACCATTCTACAGCCTTCATTTTGAGTGTTATAGCGGCCAGCCTTTATATAACAGCTATACAAGCTGCTGGAACCATTCTACAGCCACCATTTTGAGTGTTATAGCGGCCAGCCTTTATATAACAGCTATACAAGCTGCTGGAACCATTTTACAGCCACCATTTTGAGTGTTATAGCCGCCAGCCTTTATATAGTAGCTCTGCAAGCTGCTGGAACCATTCTACAGCCGCCATTTTGAGTTTTATTGCGGCCAGCCTTTATATAACAGCTATACAAGCTGCTGAAACCATTCTACAGCCGTTGCTGGAACCATTCTACAGCCTCCATTTTGAGCGTTATAGCCGCCAGCCTTTATATAGTAGCTCTACAAGCTGCTGAAACCATTCTACAGCAGCCATTTTGAGTGTTATAGCAGCCAGCATTTATATAGTACCTCTACAAGCTGCTGGAACCATTCTACAGCCACCATTTTGAGTGTTATAGCCGCCAGCCTGAATATAACAGCTATACAAGCTGCTAGAACCATTTGTCAGCCGCCATTTTGAGTGTTATAGCAGCCAGAGTTTTATAGGAGCCAGCATTTATATAGTACCTCTACAAGCTGCTGGAACCATTCTACAGCCTTCATTTTGAGACTTATAGCCGCCAACCTTTATATAGTAGCTCTACAAGCTGCTGGAACCATTCTACAGCCGCCATTTTGAGTGTTATAGCAGCCAGCATTTATATAGTAGCTATACAAGCTGCTGGAACCATTCTACAGCCACCATTTTGAGTGTTATAGCCGCCAGCCTGTATATAACAGCTATACAAGCTGCTAGAACCATTTGTCAGCCGCCATTTTGAGTGTTTATAGGAGCGAGCATTTATATAGTACCTCTACAAGCTGCTGGAACCATTCTACAGCCTTCATTTTGAGACTTATAGCCGCCAACCTTTATATAGTAGCTCTACAAGCTGCTGGAACCATTCTACAGCCGCCATTTTGAGTGTTATAGCAGCCAGCATTTATATAGTACCTCTACAATCTGCTGGAACCATTCTACAGCCGCCATTTTGATTGTTATAGCGGCCAGCCTTTATATAACAGCTCTGCAAGCTGCTGGAACCATTTTACAGCCGCTATTTTGAGTGTTATAGCCGCTAGCCTTTATATAACAGCTATACAAGCTGCTGGAAACATTCTACAGCCGTTTTGAGTGTTACAGCCGAAGGCCTTTTTATAGTAGCTCTACAAGCTGCTGGAACCATTCTACAGCCGTTGCTGGAACCATTCTACAGCCTCCATTTTGAGCGTTATAGCCGCCAGCCTTTATATAGTAGCTCTACAAGCTGCTGAAACCATTCTACAGCAGCCATTTTGAGTGTTATAGCAGCCAGCTTTTATATAGTACCTCTACAAGTTGCTGGAACCATTCTACAGCCTCCATTTTGAGCGTTATAGCCGCCAGCCTTTATATAGTAGCTCTACAAGCTGCTGAAACCATTCTACAGCAGCCATTTTGAGTGTTATAGCAGCCAGCTTTTATATAGTACCTCTACAAGTTGCTGGAACCATTCTACAGCCTCCATTTTGAGCGTTATAGCCGCCAGCCTTTATATAGTAGCTCTACAAGCTGCTGAAACCATTCTACAGCAGCCATTTTGAGTGTTATAGCAGCCAGCATTTATATAGTACCTCTACAATCTGCTGGAACCATTCTACAGCCGCATTTTGAGTGTTATAGCGGCCAGCCTTTATATAACAGCTCTGCAAGCTGCTGGAACCATTTTACAGCCGCTATTTTGAGTGTTATAGCCGCTAGCCTTTATATAACAGCTATACAAGCTGCTGGAAACATTCTACAGCCGTTTTGAGTGTTATAGCCGAAGGCCTTTATATAGTAGCTCTACAAGCTGCTGGAACCATTCTACAGCCGTTGTTTTGAGTTTTATAGCAGCCAGCATTTATATAGTACCTCTACAAGTTGCTGGAACCATTCTACAGCCTCCATTTTGAGCGTTATAGCCGCCAGCCTTTATATAGTAGCTCTACAAGCTGCTGAAACCATTCTACAGAAGCCATTTTGAGTGTTATAGCATCCAGCATTTATATAGTAGCTATACAAGCTGCTGGAACCTTTCTACAGCCACCATTTTGAGTGTTATAGCCGCCAGCCTGTATATAACAGCTATACAAGCTGCTAGAACCATTTGTCAGCCGCCATTTTGAGTGTTATAGCAGCCAGAGTTTTATAGGTGCCAGCATTTATATAGTACCTCTACAAGCTGCTGGAACCATTCTACAGCCTTCATTTTGAGACTTAGAGCCGCCAACCTTTATATAGTAGCTCTACAAACTGCTGGAACCATTCTACAGCCGCCATTTTGAGTGTTATAGCAGCCAGCATTTATATAGTACCTCTACAATCTGCTGGAACCATTCTACAGCCGCCATTTTGAGTGTTATAGCGGCCAGCCTTTATATAACAGCTCTGCAAGCTGCTGGAACCATTTTACAGCCGCTATTTTGAGTGTTATAGCCGCTAGCCTTTATATAACAGCTATACAAGCTGCTGGAAACATTCTACAGCCGTTTTGAGTGTTATAGCCGAAGGCCTTTATATAGTAGCTCTACAAGCTGCTGGAACCATTCTACAGCCGTTGTTTTGAGTTTTATAGCAGCCAGCATTTATATAGTACCTCTACAATTTGCTGGAACCATTCTACAGCCTCCATTTTGAGCGTTATAGCCGTCATCTTTAATATAGTAGCTCTACAAGCTGCTGAAACCATTCTACAGCAGCCATTTTGAGTGTTATAGCCGCCAGCCTTTATATAGTAGCTCTACAAGCTGCTGAAACCATTCTACAGAAGCCATTTTTAGTGTTATAGCATCCAGCATTTATATAGTAGCTATACAAGCTGCTGGAACCTTTCTACAGCCACCATTTTGAGTGTTATAGCCGCCAGCCTGTATATAACAGCTATACAAGCTGCTAGAACCATTTGTCAGCCGCCATTTTGAGTGTTATAGCAGCCAGAGTTTTATAGGAGCCATCATTTATATAGTACCTCTACAAGCTGCTGGAACCATTCTACAGCCTTCATTTTGAGACTTAGAGCCGCCAACCTTTATATAGTAGCTCTACAAACTGCTGGAACCATTCTACAGCCGCCATTTTGAGTGTTATAGCAGCCAGCATTTATATAGTACCTCTACAATCTGCTGGAACCATTCTACAGCCGCCATTTTGAGTGTTATAGCGGCCAGCCTTTATATAACAGCTCTGCAAGCTGCTGGAACCATTTTACAGCCGCTATTTTGAGTGTTATAGCCGCTAGCCTTTATATAACAGCTATACAAGCTGCTGGAAACATTCTACAGCCGTTTTGAGTGTTATAGCCGAAGGCCTTTATATAGTAGCTCTACAAGCTGCTGGAACCATTCTACAGCCGTTGTTTTGAGTTTTATAGCAGCCAGCATTTATATAGTACCTCTACAATTTGCTGGAACCATTCTACAGCCTCCATTTTGAGCGTTATAGCCGTCATCTTTAATATAGTAGCTCTACAAGCTGCTGAAACCATTCTACAGCAGCCATTTTGAGTGTTATAGCAGCCAGCATTTATATAGTACCTCTACAAGCTGCTGGAACCATTCTACAGCCGCCATTTTGAGTTTTATTGCGGCCAGCCTTTATATAACAGCTATACAAGCTGCTGGAACCATTCTACAGCCGCCATTTTGAGTGTTATAGCAGCCAGCATTTATATACTAGCTCTACAAGCTGCTGGAACCATTCTACAGCCGTTATTTTGAGTGTTATAGCCGCCAGAACCATTCTACAGCCGTTATTTTGAGTTTTACAGGAGCCAGCATTTATATAGTACCTCTACAAGCTGCTGGAACCATTCTACAGCCGTTATTTTGAGTGTTATAGCCGCTAGCCTTTATATAACAGCTATACAAGCTGCTGGAACCATTCTACAGCCACCATTTTGAGTGTTATAGCAGCCAGCCTTTATATAGTAGCTCTGCAAGCTGCTGGAACCATTCTACAGCCGCCAATTTTGAGTGTTATAGCCGCCAGCCAGTATACAGTAGCTCTACAAGCTGCTGGAACCATTCTACAGACGTTATTTTGAGTGTTATAGCCGTCATCTTTAATATAGTAGCTATACAAGCTGCTGGAACCATTCTACAGCCGCTATTTTGAGTGTTATAGCCGCCAGCCTGTATATAACAGCTATACAAGCTGCTAGAACCATTTTTCAGCCGCCATTTTGAGTGTTATAGCAGCCAGAGTTTTATAGGAGCCAGCATTTATATAGTACCTCTACAAGCTGCTGGAACCATTCTACAGCCTTCATTTTGAGACTTATAGCCGCCAACCTTTATATAGTAGCTCTACAAGCTGCTGGAACCATTCTACAGCCGCCATTTTGAGTGTTATAGCAGCCAGCATTTATATAGTACCTCTACAATCTGCTGGAACCATTCTACAGCCGCCATTTTGAGTGATATAGCGGCCAGCCTTTATATAACAGCTCTGCAAGCTGCTGGAACCATTTTACAGCCGCTATTTTGAGTGTTATAGCGGCCAGAGTTTTATAGGAGCGAGCATTTATATAGTACCTCTACAAGCTGCTGGAACCATTCTACAGCCTTCATTTTGAGACTTATAGCCGCCAACCTTTATATAGTAGCTCTACAAGCTGCTGGAACCATTCTACAGCCGCCATTTTGAGTGTTATAGCAGCCAGCATTTATATAGTACCTCTACAATCTGCTGGAACCATTCTACAGCCGCCATTTTGATTGTTATAGCGGCCAGCCTTTATATAACAGCTCTGCAAGCTGCTGGAACCATTTTACAGCCGCTATTTTGAGTGTTATAGCCGCTAGCCTTTATATAACAGCTATACAAGCTGCTGGAAACATTCTACAGCCGTTTTGAGTGTTACAGCCGAAGGCCTTTTTATAGTAGCTCTACAAGCTGCTGGAACCATTCTACAGCCGTTGTTTTGAGTTTTATAGCAGCCAGCATTTATATAGTACCTCTACAAGTTGCTGGATCCATTCTACAGCCTCCATTTTGAGCGTTATAGCCGCCAGCCTTTATATAGTAGCTCTACAAGCTGCTGAAACCATTCTACAGCAGCCATTTTGAGTGTTATAGCAGCCAGCATTTATATAGTACCTCTACAATCTGCTGGAACCATTCTACAGCCGCCATTTTGAGTGTTATAGCGGCCAGCCTTTATATAACAGCTCTGCAAGCTGCTGGAACCATTTTACAGCCGCTATTTTGAGTGTTATAGCCGCTAGCCTTTATATAACAGCTCTACAAGCTGCTGGAACCATTCTACAGCCGTTGTTTTGAGTTTTATAGCAGCCAGCATTTATATAGTACCTCTACAAGTTGCTGGAACCATTCTACAGCCACCATTTTGAGCGTTATAGCCGCCAGCCTTTATATAGTAGCTCTACAAGCTGCTGAAACCATTCTACAGCAGCCATTTTGAGTGTTATAGCAGCCAGCATTTATATAGTAGCTATACAAGCTGCTGGAACCTTTCTACAGCCACCATTTTGAGTGTTATAGCCGCCAGCCTGTATATAACAGCTATACAAGCTGCTAGAACCATTTGTCAGCCGCCATTTTGAGTGTTATAGCAGCCAGAGTTTTATAGGAGCCAGCATTTATATAGTACCTCTACAAGCTGCTGGAACCATTCTACAGCCTTCATTTTGAGACTTAGAGCCGCCAACCTTTATATAGTAGCTCTACAAGCTGCTGGAACCATTCTACAGCCGCCATTTTGAGTGTTATAGCAGCCAGCATTTATATAGTACCTCTACAATCTGCTGGAACCATTCTACAGCCGCCATTTTGAGTGTTATAGCGGCCAGCCTTTATATAACAGCTCTGCAAGCTGCTGGAACCATTTTACAGCCGCTATTTTGAGTGTTATAGCCGCTAGCCTTTATATAACAGCTATACAAGCTGCTGGAAACATTCTACAGCCGTTTTGAGTGTTATAGCCGAAGGCCTTTATATAGTAGCTCTACAAGCTGCTGGAACCATTCTACAGCCGTTGTTTTGAGTTTTATAGCAGCCAGCATTTATATAGTACCTCTACAATTTGCTGGAACCATTCTACAGCCTCCATTTTGAGCGTTATAGCCGTCATCTTTAATATAGTAGCTCTACAAGCTGCTGAAACCATTCTACAGCAGCCATTTTGAGTGTTATAGCAGCCAGCATTTATATAGTACCTCTACAAGCTGCTGGAACCATTCTACAGCCGCCATTTTGAGTTTTATTGCGGCCAGCCTTTATATAACAGCTATACAAGCTGCTGGAACCATTCTACAGCCTCCATTTTGAGTGTTATAGCAGCCAGCATTTATATACTAGCTCTACAAGCTGCTGGAACCATTCTACAGCCGTTTTTTTGAGTGTTATAGCCGCCAGCCAGTATACAGTAGCTCTACAAGCTGCTGGAACCATTCTACAGACGTTATTTTGAGTGTTATAGCCGTCATCTTTAATATAGTAGCTATACAAGCTGCTGGAACCATTCTACAGCCGCTATTTTGAGTGTTATAGCCGCCAGCCTGTATATAACAGCTATACAAGCTGCTAGAACCATTTTTCAGCCGCCATTTTGAGTGTTATAGCAGCCAGAGTTTTATAGGAGCCAGCATTTATATAGTACCTCTACAAGCTGCTGGAACCATTCTACAGCCTTCATTTTGAGACTTATAGCCGCCAACCTTTATATAGTAGCTCTACAAGCTGCTGGAACCATTCTACAGCCGCCATTTTGAGTGTTATAGCAGCCAGCATTTATATAGTACCTCTACAATCTGCTGAAACCATTCTACAGCCGCCATTTTGAGTGATATAGCGGCCAGCCTTTATATAACAGCTCTGCAAGCTGCTGGAACCATTTTACAGCCGCTATTTTGAGTGTTATAGCGGCCAGCCTTTATATAGCAGCTATACAAGCTGCTGGAACCATTCTACAGCCGCCATTCTGAGTGTTATAGCAGCCAGCATTTATATAGTAGCTCTACAAGCTGCTGGAACCATTCTACAGCCGTTATTTTGAGTGTTATAGCCGCCAGCATTTATATAGTACCTCTACAAGTAAGTCTACATAGTAAGTCTACAAGATGCTGGAACCATTCTACAGCCGTTATTTTGAGTGTTATAGCCGCCAGAACCATTCTACAGACGTTATTTTGAGTTTTATAGGAGCCAGCATTTATATAGTACCTCTACAATCTGCTGGAACCATTCTACAGCCTCCATTTTGAGTGTTGTAGCCCTCATCTTTAATATAGTAGCTCTACAAGCTGCTGGAACCATTCTACAGCCGTTATTTTGAGTTTTATAGCAGCCAGCATTTATATAGTACCTCTGCAAGTTGCTGGAACCATTCTACAGCCTCCATTTTGAGCGTTATAGCCGCCAGCCTTTATATAGTAGCTCTACAAGCTGCTGAAACCATTCTACAGCAGCCATTTTGAGTGTTATAGTAGCCAGCATTTATATAGTACCTCTACAAGCTGCTGGAACCATTCTACAGCCGCCATTTTGAGTTTTATTGCGGCCAGCCTTTATATAACAGCTATACAAGCTGCTGGAAACATTCTACAGCCGTTATTTTGAGTGTTATAGCCGAAGGCCTTTATATAGTAGCTCTACAAGCTGCTGAAACCATTCTACAGCCGTTATTTTGAGTTTTATAGCAGCCAGCATTTATATAGTACCTCTACAAGTTGCTGGAACCATTCTACAGCCTCCATTTTGAGCGTTATAGCCGCCAGCCTTTATATAGTAGCTCTACAAGCTGCTGAAACCATTCTACAGCCACCATTTTGAGTGTTATAGCAGCCAGCATTCATATAGTACCTCTACAAGCTGCTGGAACCATTCTACAGCCGCCATTTTGAGTTTTATTGCGGCCAGCCTTTATATAACAGCTATACAAGCTGCTGGAACCATTCTACAGCCGCCATTTTGAGTGTTATAGCAGCCAGCATTTATATAGTAGCTCTACAAGCTGCTGGAACCATTCTACAGCCGCTATTTTGAGTGTTATAGCCGCCAGAACCATTCTACAGCCGTTATTTTGAGTTTTATAGGAGCCAGCATTTATATAGTACCTCTACAAGCTGCTGGAACCATTCTACAGCCGTTATTTTGAGTGTTGTAGCCGTCATCTTTAATATAGTAGCTCTACAAGCTGCTGGAACTATTCTACAGCCGTTATTTTGAGTTTTATAGCAGCCAGCATTTATATAGTACCTCTACAAGTTGCTGGAACCAATCTACAGCCTCCATTGTGAGCGTTATAGCCGCCAGCCTTTATTTAGTAGCGCTACAAGCTGCTGAAACGATTCTACAGCAGCCATTTTGAGTGTTATAGTAGCCAGCACTTATATAGTACCTCTACAAGCTGCTGGAACCATTCTACAGCCGCCATTTTGAGTTTTATTGCGGCCAGCCTTTATATAACAGCTATACAAGCTGCTGGAAACGTCTACAGCCGTTATTTTGAGTGTTATAGCCGCAGGCCTTTATATAGTAGCTCTACAAGCTGCTGGAACCATTCTACAGCCGTTATTTTGAGTTTTATAGGAGCCAGCATTTATATAGTACCTCTACAAGTTGCTGGAACCATTCTACAGCCGTTATTTTGAGTGTTATAGCCGCCAGCCTTTGTAGAGTAGCTCTACAAGCGGCTGGAACCATTCTACAGCCGTTATTTTGAGTGTTATAGCCACCAGCCAGTATATAGTAGCTCTACAAGCTGTTGGAACTATTCTACAGCCGCCATTTTGAGTGTTATAGCAGCCAGCATTTATATAGTACTTCTACAAGCTGCTGGAACCATTCTACAGCCGTTATTTTGAGTTTTATAGGAGCCAGCATTTATATAGTACCTCTACAAGCTGCTGGAACCATTCTACAGCCGGTATTTTGAGTGTTATAGCCGCCAGCCTTTGTAGAGTAGCTCTACAAGTAGCTGGAACCATTCTACAGCCGTTATTTTGAGTGTTGTAGTCGTCATCTTTAATATAGTAGCTCTACAAGCTGCTGGAATCATTCTACAGCCGTTAATTTGAGTTTTATAGCAGCCAGCATTTATATAGTACCTCTACAAGTTGCTGGAACCAATCTACAGCCTCCATTTTGAGCGTTATAGCCGCCAGCCTTTGTTTAGTAGCGCTACAAGCTGCTGAAACCATTCTACAGCAGCCATTTTGAGTGTTATAAAAGCCAGCATTTATATAGTACCTCTACAAGCTGCTGGAACCATTCTACAGCCGCCATTTTGAGTTTTATTGCGGCCAGCCTTTATATAACAGCTATACAAGCTGCTGGAAACATCTACAGCCGTTATTTTGAGTGTTATAGCCGCAGGCCTTTATATAGTAGCTCTACAAGCTGCTGGAACCATTCTACAGCCGTTATTTTGAGTTTTATAGGAGCCAGCATTTATATAGTACCTCTACAAGTTGCTGGAACCATTCTACAGCCTCCATTTTGAGCGTTATAGCCGCCAGCCTTTATATAGTAGCTCTACAAGCTGCTGAAACCATTCTACAGCAGCCATTTTGAGTGTTATAGCAGCCAGCGTTTATATAGTACCTCTACAAGCTGCTGGAACCATTCTACAGCCGCCATTTTGAGTTTTATTGCGGCCAGCCTTTATATAACAGCTATACAAGCTGCTGGAACCATTCTACAGCCGTTATTTTGAGTGTTATAGCCACCAGCCAGTATATAGTAGCTCTACAAGCTGTTGGAACTATTCTACAGCCGCCATTTTGAGTGTTATAGCAGCCAGCATTTATATAGTACTTCTACAAGCTGCTGGAACCATTCTACAGCCGTTATTTTGAGTGTTATAGCGGCCAGCCTTTATATAACACCTATACAAGCTGCTGGAACCATTTTACAGCCTCGATTTTGAATGTTATAGCCGCAAGCCTTTATATAACGGCTATACAAGCTGCTGGAACCATTCTACAGCCACCATTTTGAGTGTTATAGCCGCCAGCCTGTATATAGTAGCTCTGCAAGCTGCTGGAACCATTTTACAGCCGCTATTTTGAGTGTTATAGCCGCCAGCCTTTACAGAGTAGCTCTACAAGCTGCTGGAACCATTCTACAGACGTTATTTTGAGTGTTATAGCGGCCAGCCTTTATATAACAGCTTTACAAGCTGCTGGAACCATTTTACAGCCTCGATTTTGAGTGTTATAGCCGCCAGCCTTTATATAGTAGCTCTACAAGCTGCTGGAACCATTCTACAGCCGTTATTTTGAGTTTTATAGGAGCCAGCATTTATATGGTACCTCTACAAGCTGCTGGAACCATTCTACAGCCTCCATTTTGAGTGTTATAGCCGCCAGCCTTTACATAACAGCTCTACACGCTGCTGAAACCACTCTACAGCCACCATTTTGAGTGTTATAGCCGCCAGCCTTTATATAACAGCTATACAAGCTACTGGAACCATTCTACAGTCACCATTTTGAGTGTTATAGCCGCCAGCCTGTATATAGTAGCTCTGCAAGCTGCTGGAACCATTTTACAGCCGCTATTTTGAGTGTTATAGCAGCCAGAGTTTTATAGGAGCCAGCATTTATATAGTACCTCTACAAGCTGCTGGAACCATTCTATAGCCTCCATTTTGAGTGTTATAGCCGCCAGCATGTATATAGTAGCTCTGCAAGCTGCTGGAACCATTTTACAGCCGCTACTTTGAGTGTTATAGCCGCAAGCCTTTATATAACAGCTCTACAAGCTAATGGAACCATTCTACAGCCGCCATTTTGAGTTTTATTGCGGCCAGCCTTTATATAACAGCTATACAAGCTGCTGGAACCATTCTACAGCCGTTATTTTGAGTGTTATAGCCGCAGGCCTTTATATAGTAGCCATTTTGAGTGTTATAGCAGCCAGCATTTATATAGTACCTCTACAAGCTGCTGGAACCATTCTACAGCCGCCATTTTGAGTGTTATGGCAGACAGCCTTTTTGCTGGAAACATTCTACAGCCTCCATTTTGAGTGTTATAGCCGCCAGCTTTTATATAGTAGCTCTGCAAGATCCTGGAACCATTTTACAGCCGCATTTTTGAGTGTTATAGCGGCCAGCCTTTATATAACAGCTATACAAGCTGCTGGAACCATTCTACAGCCGTTATTTTGAGTGTTATAGCCGCCAGCCTTTATATAGTAGCTCTGCAAGATCCTGGAACCATTTTACAGCCACCATTTTGAGTGTTATAGTCGCCAGCTTTCATATAACAGCTATACAAGCTGCTGGAACCATTCTACAGCCACCATTTTGAGTGTTATAGCCGCCAGCCTTTATATAACAGCTATACAAGCTGCTGGAACCATTCTACAGCTACCATTTTGAGTGTTATAGCGGCCAGCCTTTATATAACAGCTCTACAAGCTGCTGGAACCATTCTACAGCCTCCATTTTGAGTGTTATAGCCGCCAGCCTTTACACAGTAGCTCTACAAGCTGCTGGTACCATTCTTCATACGTTATTTTGAGTGTTATAGCCGCCAGCCTTTATATAACAGCTATACAAGCTGCTGGAACCTTTCTACAGCTACCATTTTGAGTGTTATAGCGGCCAGCCTTTATATAACAGCTCTACAAGCTGCTGGAACCATTCTACAGCCTCCATTTTGAGTGTTATAGCCGTCAGCCTTTACATAGTAGCTCTACAAGCTGCTGGAACCATTCTACAGACGTTATTTTGAGTGTTATAGCAGTCATCTTTAATATAGTAGCTATACAAGCTGCTGGAACCATTCTACAGCCGTTATTTTGAGTGTTATAGCCGCCAGCCTTTGTAGAGTAGCTCTGCAAGCTGCTGGAACCATTCTACAGCCGCCATTTTGAGTGTTAAACCCGCCAGCCTTTACATAGTAGCTCTACAAGCTGCTGGAACCATTCTACAGACGTTGTTTTGAGTGTTATAGCAGTCATCTTTAATATAGTAGCTAAACAAGCTGCTGGAACCATTCTACAGCCGTTATTTTGAGTGTTATAGCCGCCAGCCTTTGTAGAGTAGCTCTGCAAGCTGCTGGAACCATTCTACAGCCTCCATTTTGAGTGTTATAGCCGCCAGCCTTTACATAGTAGCTCTACAAGCTGCTGGAACCATTCTACAGACGTTATTTTGAGTGTTATAGCAGTCATCTTTGATATAGTAGCTATACAAGCTGCTGGAACCATTCTACAGCCGTTATTTTGAGTGTTAAACCCGCCAGCCTTTATATAACAGCTCTACAAGCTACTGGAACCATTCTACAGCCTCCATTTTGAGTGTTATAGCCGCCAGCCTTTACATAGTAGCTCTACAAGCTGCTGGAACCATTCTACAGACGTTATTTTGAGTGTTATAGCAGTCATCTTTGATATAGTAGCTATACAAGCTGCTGGAACCATTCTACAGCCGTTATTTTGAGTGTTATAGCCGCCAGCCTTTATATAGTAGCTCTGCAAGATACTGGAACCATTTTACAGCCGCTTTTTTGAGTGCTATAGCCGCCAGCCTTCATATAACAACTATACAAGCTGCTGGAACCATTCTACAGCCACCATTTTGAGTGTTATAGCCGCCAGCCTTTATATAACAGCTATACAAGCTGCTGGAACCATTCTACAGCTACCATTTTGAGTGTTATAGCGGCCAGCCTTTATATAACAGCTCTACAAGCTGCTGGAACCATTCTACAGCCTCCATTTTGAGTGTTATAGCCGCCAGCCTTTACATAGTAGCTCTACAAGCTGCTGGAACCATTCTACAGACGTTATTTTGAGTGTTATAGCCGCCAGCCTTTGTAGAGTAGCTCTGCAAGCTGCTGGAACCATTCTACAGCCGCCATTTTGAGTGTTAAACCCGCCAGGCTTTATATAGTAGCTCTACAAGCTGCTGGAACCATTCTACAGCCGCCATTTTGAGGGTTATAGCCGCCAGCCAGTATACAGTAGCTCTGCAAGCTGCTGGAACCATTTTCCAGCCGAGATTTTGAGTGTTATAGCCGCAAGCCTTTATATAACAGCGCTACAAGCTGCTGGAACCATTCTACAGCCGCCATTTTGAGTTTTATAGGAGCCAGCATTTATATAACAGCTACACAAGCTGCTGGAACCATTCTACAGCCGCCATTTTGAGGGTTATAGCCGCCAGCCAGTATACAGTAGCTTTAAGCTATAAGCAGTCATCTTTAATATAGTAGCTATACAAGCTGCTGGAACCATTTTACAGCCGTTATTTTGAGTGTTATAGCCGCCAGCCTTTGTAGAGTAGCTCTGCAAGCTGCTGGAACCATTCTACAGCCGCCATTTTGAGTGTTAAACTCGCCAGCATTTATATAGTAGCTCTACAAGCTGCTGGAACCATTCTACAGCCGCCATTTTGAAGGTTATAGCCGCCAGCCAGTATACAGTAGCTCTGCAAGCTGCTGGAACCATTTTACAGCCGAGATTTTGAGTGTTATAGCCGCAAGCCTTTATACAACAGCGCTACAAGCTGCTGGAACCATTCTATAGCCGCCATTTTGAGTTTTATAGGAGCCAGCATTTCTATAACAGCTATACAAGCTGCTGGAACCATTCTACAGCTGCCATTTTATGGGTTATAGCCGCCAGCCAGTATACAGTAGCTCTGCAAGCTGCTGGAACCATTTTACAGCCACCATTTTGAGTGTTATAGCCGCCAGCCTTTATATAACATCTATACAAGCTGCTGGAACCATTCTACAGCTACCATTTTGAGTGTTATAGCGGCCAGCCTTTATATAACAGCTATACAAGCTGCTGGAACCATTCTACAGCTACCATTTTGAGGGCTATAGCCGCCAGCCAGTATACAGTAGCTCTGCAAGCTGCTGGAACCATTTTACAGCCGTTATTTTGAGTCTTATAGCAGCCAGCATTTATATAGTATCTCAACAAGCTGCTGGAACCATTCTACAGCCGCCATTTTGAGTCTTATAGCCGCCATCTTTAAAATAGTAGGTATACAAGCTGCTGGAACCATTCTACAGCCACCATTTTGAGTGTTATAGCCGTCATCTTTAATATAGTAGCTATACAAGCTGCTGGAACCATTCTACAGCCTCCATTTTGAGTGTTATAGCCGCCAGCCTTTTCGTAGTAGCTCTACAAGCTGCTGGAACCATTCTACAGCCGTTATTTTGAGTTTTATAGGAGCCAGCATTTATATGGTACCTCTACAAGCTGCTGGAACCATTCTACAGCCTCCATGTTGAGTGTTATAGCCGCCAGCCTTTATATAATAGCTCTACACGCTGCTGGAACCATTCTACAGCCACCATTTTGAGTGTTATAGCCGCCAGCCTTTATATAACAGCTATACAAGCTACTGGAACCATTCTACAGTCACCATTTTGAGTGTTATAGCCGCCAGCCTGTATATAGTAGCTCTGCAAGCTGCTGGAACCATTTTACAGCCGCTATTTTGAGTGTTATAGCCGCAAGCCTTTATATAACAGCTATACAAGCTGCTGGAACCATTCTACAGCCGCTATTTTGAGTGTTATAGCAGCCAGAGTTTTATAGGAGCCAGCATTTATATAGTACCTCTACAAGCTGCTGGAACCATTCTACAGCCTCCATTTTGAGTGTTATAGCCGCCAGCATGTATATAGTAGCTCTGCAAGCTGCTGGAACCATTTTACAGCCGCTACTTTGAGTGTTATAGCCGCAAGCCTTTATATAACAGCTCTAAAAGCTGCTGGAACCATTCTACAGCTGCCATTTTGAGTTTTATAGCGGCCAGCCTTTATATAACAGCTATACAAGCTGCTGGAACCATTCTACAGCCGTTATTTTGAGTGTTATGGCGGCCAGCCTTTATATAACAGCTCTACAAGCTGCTGGAACCATTCTACAGCCTCCATTTTGAGTGTTATAGCCGCCAGCCTTTACATAGTAGCTCTACAAGCTGCTGGAACCATTCTACAGACGATATTTTGAGTGTTATAGCAGTCATCTTTATCATAGTAGCTATACAAGCTGCTGGTACCATTCTACAGCCATTATTTTGAGTGTTATAGCCGCCAGCCTTTATATAGTAGCTCTGCAAGATCCTGGAACCATTTTACAGCCGCTTTTTTGAGTGTTATAGCGGCCAGCCTTTATATAACAGCTATACAAGCTGCTGGAACCATTCTACAGCTACCATTTTGAGGGTTATAGCCGCCAGCCAGTATACAGTAGCTCTGCAAGCTGCTGGAACCATTTTACAGCCGAGATCTTGAGTGTTATAGCCGCAAGCCTTTATATAACAGCGCTACAAGCTGCTGGAACCATTCTACAGCCGCCATTTTGAGTTTTATAGGAGCCAGCATTTATATAACAGCTATACAAGCTGCTGGAACCATTCTACAACCTCCATTTTGAGTGTTATAGCCGCCAGCCTTTACATAGTAGCTCTACAAGCTGCTGGAACCATTCTACAGACGTTATTTTGAGTGTTATAGCAGTCATCTTTATCATAGTAGCTATACAAGCTGCTGGTACCATTCTACAGCCGTTATTTTGAGTGTTATAGCCGCCAGCCTTTATATAGTAGCTCTGCAAGATCCTGGAACCATTTTACAGCCGATTTTTTGAGTGTTATAGCCGCCAGCCTTCATATAACAGCTATACAAGCTGCTGGAACCATTCTACAGCCACCATTTTGAGTGTTATAGCCGCCAGCATTTATATAACAGCTATACAAGCTGCTGGAACCATTCTACAGCTACCATTTTGAGTGTTACAGCGGCCAGCCTTTATATAACAGCTATACAAGCTGCTGGAACCATTCTACAGCTACCATTTTGAGGGTTATAGCCGCCAGCCAGTATACAGTAGCTCTGCAAGCTGCTGGAACCATTTTATATAGTAGCTCTGCAAGATCCTGAAACCATTTTACAGCCGCATTTTTGAGTGTTATAGCGGCCAGCCTTCATATAACAGCTGTACAAGCTGCTGGAACCATTCTACAGCCTCCATTTTGAGTGTTATAGCCGCCAGCCTTTACATAGTAGCTCTACAAGCTGCTGGAACCATTCTACAGACGTTATTTTGAGTGTTATAGCAGTCATCTTTAATATAGTAGCTATACAAGCTGCTGGAACCATTCTACAGCCTCCATTTTGAGTGTTATAGCCGCCAGCCTTTATATAGTAGCTCTACACGCTGCTGGAACCATTCTACAGCCACCATTTTGAGTGTTATAGCCGCCAGCCTTTATATAACAGCTATACAAGCTACTGGAACCATTCTACAGTCACCATTTTGAGTGTTATAGCCGCCAGCCTGTATATAGTAGCTCTGCAAGCTGCTGGAACCATTTTACAGCCGCTATTTTGAGTGTTATAGCCGCAAGCCTTTATATAACAGCTCTACAAGCTGCTGGAACCATTCTACAGCCTCCATTTTGAGTGTTATAGCCGCCAGCCTTTATATAGTAGCTCTGCAAGATCCTGGAACCATTTTACAGCCGCTTTTTTGAGTGTTATAGCGGCCAGCCTTTATATAACAGCTATACAAGCTGCTGGAACCATTCTACAGCTACCATTTTGAGGGTTATAGCCGCCAGCCAGTATACAGTAGCTCTGCAAGCTGCTGGAACCATTTTACAGCCGATATTTTGAGTGTTATAGCCGCCAGCCTTTATATAGTAGCTCTGCAAGATCCTGGAACCATTTTACAGCCGCTTTTTGAGTGTTATAGCGGCCAGCCTTTATATAATAGCTATACAAGCTGCTGGAACCATTCTACAGCTACCATTTTGAGGGTTATAGCCGCCAGCCAGTATACAGTAGCTCTGCAAGCTGCTGGAACCATTTTACAGCCGAGATCTTGAGTGTTATAGCCGCAAGCCTTTATATAACAGCGCTACAAGCTGCTGGAACCATTCTACAGCCGCCATTTTGAGTTTTATAGGAGCCAGCATTTATATAACAGCTATACAAGCTGCTGGAACCATTCTACAGCTACCATTTTGAGTGTTATAGCGGCCAGCCTTTATATAACAGCTATACAAGCTGCTGGAACCATTCTACAGCTACCATTTTGAGGGTTATAGCCGCCAGCCAGAATACAGTAGCTCTGCAAGCTGCTGGAACCATTTTACAGCCGAGATCTTGAGTGTTATAGCCGCAAGCCTTTAAATAACAGCGCTACAAGCTGCTGGAACCATTCTACAGCCGCCATTTTGAGTTTTATAGGAGCCAGCATTTATATAACAGCTATACAAGCTGCTGGAACCATTCTACAGCTACCATTTTGAGTGTTACAGCGGCCAGCCTTTATATAACAGCTATACAAGCTGCTGGAACCATTCTACAGCTACCATTTTGAGGGTTATAGCCGCCAGCCAGTATACAGTAGCTCTGCAAGCTGCTGGAACCATTTTATATAGTAGCTCTGCAAGATCCTGAAACCATTTTACAGCCGCATTTTTGAGTGTTATAGCGGCCAGCCTTCATATAACAGCTATACAAGCTGCTGGAACCATTCTACAGCCTCCATTTTGAGTGTTATAGCCGCCAGCCTTTACATAGTAGCTCTACAAGCTGCTGGAACCATTCTACAGACGTTATTTTGAGTGTTATAGCAGTCATCTTTAATATAGTAGCTATACAAGCTGCTGGAACCATTCTGCAGCCGTTATTTTGAGTGGTATAGCCGCCAGCCTTTGTAGAGTAGCTCTGCAAGCTGCTGGAACCATTCTACAGCCGCCATTTTGAGTGTTATAGCCGTCATCTTTAATATAGTAGCTATACAAGCTGCTGGAACCATTCTACAGCCTCCATTTTGAGTGTTATAGCCGCCAGCCTTTATATAGTAGCTCTACACGCTGCTGGAACCATTCTACAGCCACCATTTTGAGTGTTATAGCCGCCAGCCTTTATATAACAGCTATACAAGCTACTGGAACCATTCTACAGTCACCATTTTGAGTGTTATAGCCGCCAGCCTGTATATAGTAGCTCTGCAAGCTGCTGGAACCATTTTACAGCCGCTATTTTGAGTGTTATAGCCGCAAGCCTTTATATAACAGCTCTACAAGCTGCTGGAACCATTCTACAGCCTCCATTTTGAGTGTTATAGCCGCCAGCCTTTATATAGTAGCTCTACACGCTGCTGGAACCATTCTACAGCCACCATTTTGAGTGTTATAGCCGCCAGCCTTTTTATAACAGCTATACAAGCTACTGGAACCATTCTACAGTCACCATTTTGAGTGTTATAGCCGCCAGCCTGTATATAGTAGCTCTGCAAGCTGCTGGAACCATTTTACAGCCGCTATTTTGAGTGTTATAGCCGCAAGCCTTTATATAACAGCTCTACAAGCTGCTGGAACCATTCTACAGCCTCCATTTTGAGTGTTATAGCCGCCAGCCTTTATATAGTAGCTCTGCAAGATCCTGGAACCATTTTACAGCCGCTTTTTTGAGTGTTATAGCGGCCAGCCTTTATATAACAGCTATACAAGCTGCTGGAACCATTCTACAGCTACCATTTTGAGGGTTATAGCCGCCAGCCAGTATACAGTAGCTCTGCAAGCTGCTGGAACCATTTACAGCCGATATTTTGAGTGTTATAGCCGCCAGCCTTTATATAGTAGCTCTGCAAGATCCTGGAACCATTTTACAGCCGCTTTTTTGAGTGTTATAGCGGCCAGCCTTTATATAACAGCTATACAAGCTGCTGGAACCATTCTACAGCTACCATTTTGAGGGGTTATAGCCGCCAGCCAGTATACAGTAGCTCTGCAAGCTGCTGGAACCATTTTACAGCCGAGATCTTGAGTGTTATAGCCGCAAGCCTTTATATAACAGCGCTACAAGCTGCTGGAACCATTCTACAGCCGCCATTTTGAGTTTTATAGGAGCCAGCATTTATATAACAGCTATACAAGCTGCTGGAACCATTCTACAGCTACCATTTTGAGTGTTATAGCGGCCAGCCTTTATATAACAGCTATACAAGCTGCTGGAACCATTCTACAGCTACCATTTTGAGGGTTATAGCCGCCAGCCAGAATACAGTAGCTCTGCAAGCTGCTGGAACCATTTTACAGCCGAGATCTTGAGTGTTATAGCCGCAAGCCTTTAAATAACAGCGCTACAAGCTGCTGGAACCATTCTACAGCCGCCATTTTGAGTTTTATAGGAGCCAGCATTTATATAACAGCTATACAAGCTGCTGGAACCATTCTACAGCTACCATTTTGAGTGTTACAGCGGCCAGTCTTTATATAACAGCTATACAAGCTGCTGGAACCATTCTACAGCTACCATTTTGAGGGTTATAGCCGCCAGCCAGTATACAGTAGCTCTGCAAGCTGCTGGAACCATTTTACAGCCGATATTTTGAGTGTTATAGCCGCCAGCCTTTATATAGTAGCTCTGCAAGATCCTGGAACCATTTTACAGCCGCTTTTTTGAGTGTTATAGCGGCCAGCCTTTATATAACAGCTATACAAGCTGCTGGAACCATTCTACAGCTACCATTTTGAGGGTTATAGCCGCCAGCCAGTATACAGTAGCTCTGCAAGCTGCTGGAACCATTTTACAGCCGCCAGCCTTTATATAACAGCTATACAAGCTACTGGAACCATTCTACAGTCACCATTTTGAGTGTTATAGCCGCCAGCCTGTATATAGTAGCTCTGCAAGCTTCTGGAACCATTTTACAGCCGCTATTTTGAGTGTTATAGCCGCAAGCCTTTATATAACAGCTCTACAAGCTGCTGGAACCATTCTACAGCCTCCATTTTGAGTGTTATAGCCGCCAGCCTTTATATAGTAGCTCTGCAAGATCCTGGAACCATTTTACAGCCGCTTTTTTGAGTGTTATAGCGGCCAGCCTTTATATAACAGCTATACAAGCTGCTGGAACCATTCTACAGCTACCATTTTGAGGGTTATATCCGCCAGCCAGTATACAGTAGCTCTGCAAGCTGCTGGAACCATTTACAGCCGATATTTTGAGTGTTAAAGCCGCCAGCCTTTATATAGTAGCTCTGCAAGATCCTGGAACCATTTTACAGCCGCTTTTTTGAGTGTTATAGCGGCCAGCCTTTATATAACAGCTATACAAGCTGCTGGAACCATTCTACAGCTACCATTTTGAGGGTTATAGCCGCCAGCCTTTATATAGTAGCTCTGCAAGATCCTGGAACCATTTTACAGCCGCTTTTTTGAGTGTTATAGCGGCCAGCCTTTATATAACAGCTATACAAGCTGCTGGAACCATTCTACAGCCGCCATTTTGAGTGTTATAGCAGCCAGAGTTTTTTGGAGCCAGCATTTATATAGTAGCTCTACAAGCTACTGGAACTATTCTACAGCCACCATTTTGAGTGTTATAGCCGCCAGCCTTTATATAGTAGCTCTGCAAGATCCTGGAACCATTTTACAGCCGCTTTTTTGAGTGTTATAGCGGCCAGCCTTTATATAACAGCTATACAAGCTGCTGGAACCATTCTACAGCTACCATTTTGAGGGTTATAGCCGCCAGCCAGTATACAGTAGCTCTGCAAGCTGCTGGAACCATTTTACAGCCGATATTTTGAGTGTTAAAGCCGCCAGCCTTTATATAGTAGCTCTGCAAGATCCTGGAACCATTTTACAGCCGCTTTTTTGAGTGTTATAGCGGCCAGCCTTTATATAACAGCTATACAAGCTGCTGGAACCATTCTACAGCTACCATTTTGAGGGTTATAGCCGCCAGCCTTTATATAGTAGCTCTGCAAGATCCTGGAACCATTTTACAGCCGCTTTTTTGAGTGTTATAGCGGCCAGCCTTTATATAACAGCTATACAAGCTGCTGGAACCATTCTACAGCTACCATTTTGAGGGTTATAGCCGCCAGCCAGTATACAGTAGCTCTGCAAGCTGCTGGAACCATTTTACAGCCGAGATCTTGAGTGTTATAGCCGCAAGCCTTTATATAACAGCGCTACAAGCTGCTGGAACCATTCTACAGCCTCCATTTTGAGTGTTATAGCCGCCAGCCTTTATATAGTAGCTCTGCAAGATTCTGGAACCATTTTACAGCCGCTTTTTTGAGTGTTATAGCGGCCAGCCTTTATATAACAGCTACACAAGCTGCTGGAACCATTCTACAGCTACCATTTTGAGGGTTATAGCCGCCAGCCTGTATACAGTAGCTCTACAAGCTGCTGGAACCATTCTACAGACGTTATTTTGAGTGTTATAGCAGTCATCTTTAATATAGTAGCTATACAAGCTGCTGGAACCATTCTACAGCCGTTATTTTGAGTGTTATAGCCGCCAGCCTTTGTAGAGTAGCTCTGCAAGCTGCTGGAACCATTCTACAGCCGCCATTTTGAGTGTTAAACCCGCCAGCCTTTATATAGTAGCTCTACAAGCTGCTGGAACCATTCAACAGCCGCCATTTTGAGGGTTATAGCCGCCAGCCAGTATACAGTAGCTCTGCAAGCTGCTGGAACCATTTTACAGCCGAGATCTTGAGTGTTATAGCCGCAAGCCTTTATATAACAGCGCTACAAGCTGCTGGAACCATTCTACAGCCGCCATTTTGAGTTTTATAGGAGCCAGCATTTATATAACAGCTATACAAGCTGCTGGAACCATTCTACAGCTACCATTTTGAGTGTTATAGCGGCCAGCCTTTATATAACAGCTATACAAGCTGCTGGAACCATTCTACAGCTACCATTTTGAGGGTTATAGCCGCCAGCCAGAATACAGTAGCTCTGCAAGCTGCTGGAACCATTTTACAGCCGAGATCTTGAGTGTTATAGCCGCAAGCCTTTAAATAACAGCGCTACAAGCTGCTGGAACCATTCTACAGCCGCCATTTTGAGTTTTATAGGAGCCAGCATTTATATAACAGCTATACAAGCTGCTGGAACCATTCTACAGCTACCATTTTGAGTGTTATAGCGGCCAGCCTTTATATAACAGCTATACAAGCTGCTGGAACCATTCTACAGCTACCATTTTGAGGGTTATAGCCGCCAGCCAGTATACAGTAGCTCTGCAAGCTGCTGGAACCATTTTACAGCCGATATTTTGAGTGTTATAGCCGCCAGCCTTTATATAGTAGCTCTGCAAGATCCTGGAACCATTTTACAGCCGCTTTTTTGAGTGTTATAGCGGCCAGCCTTTATATAACAGCTATACAAGCTGCTGGAACCATTCTACAGCTACCATTTTGAGGGTTATAGCCGCCAGCCAGTATACAGTAGCTCTGCAAGCTGCTGGAACCATTTTACAGCCGCCAGCCTTTATATAACAGCTATACAAGCTACTGGAACCATTCTACAGTCACCATTTTGAGTGTTATAGCCGCCAGCCTATATATAGTAGCTCTGCAAGCTTCTGGAACCATTTTACAGCCGCTATTTTGAGTGTTATAGCCGCAAGCCTTTATATAACAGCTCTACAAGCTGCTGGAACCATTCTACAGCCTCCATTTTGAGTGTTATAGCCGCCAGCCTTTATATAATAGCTCTGCAAGATCCTGGAACCATTTTACAGCCGCTTTTTTGAGTGTTATAGCGGCCAGCCTTTATATAACAGCTATACAAGCTGCTGGAACCATTCTACAGCTACCATTTTGAGGGTTATAGCCGCCAGCCAGTATACAGTAGCTCTGCAAGCTGCTGGAACCATTTTACAGCCGATATTTTGAGTGTTATAGCCGCCAGCCTTTATATAGTAGCTCTGCAAGATCCTGGAACCATTTTACAGCCGCTTTTTTGAGTGTTATAGCGGCCAGCCTTTATATAACAGCTATACAAGCTGCTGGAACCATTCTACAGCTACCATTTTGAGGGTTATAGCCGCCAGCCAGTATACAGTAGCTCTGCAAGCTGCTGGAACCATTTACAGCCGCCAGCCTTTATATAACAGCTATACAAGCTACTGGAACCATTCTACAGTCACCATTTTGAGTGTTATAGCCGCCAGCCTGTATATAGTAGCTCTGCAAGCTTCTGGAACCATTTTACAGCCGCTATTTTGAGTGTTATAGCCGCAAGCCTTTATATAACAGCTCTACAAGCTGCTGGAACCATTCTACAGCCTCCATTTTGAGTGTTATAGCCGCCAGCCTTTATATAGTAGCTCTGCAAGATCCTGGAACCATTTTACAGCCGCTTTTTGAGTGTTATAGCGGCCAGCCTTTATATAACAGCTATACAAGCTGCTGGAACCATTCTACAGCTACCATTTTGAGGGTTATAGCCGCCAGCCAGTATACAGTAGCTCTGCAAGCTGCTGGAACCATTTTACAGCCGATATTTTGAGTGTTAAAGCCGCCAGCCTTTATATAGTAGCTCTGCAAGATCCTGGAACCATTTTACAGCCGCTTTTTTGAGTGTTATAGCGGCCAGCCTTTATATAACAGCTATACAAGCTGCTGGAACCATTCTACAGCTACCATTTTGAGGGTTATAGCCGCCAGCCTTTATATAGTAGCTCTGCAAGATCCTGGAACCATTTTACAGCCGCTTTTTTGAGTGTTATAGCGGCCAGCCTTTATATAACAGCTATACAAGCTGCTGGAACCATTCTACAGCCGCCATTTTGAGTGTTATAGCAGCCAGAGTTTTTGGAGCCAGCATTTATATAGTAGCTCTACAAGCTACTGGAACTATTCTACAGCCACCATTTTGAGTGTTATAGCCGCCAGCCTTTATATAGTAGCTCTGCAAGATCCTGGAACCATTTTACAGCCGCTTTTTTGAGTGTTATAGCGGCCAGCCTTTATATAACAGCTATACAAGCTGCTGGAACCATTCTACAGCTACCATTTTGAGGGTTATAGCCGCCAGCCAGTATACAGTAGCTCTGCAAGCTGCTGGAACCATTTTACAGCCGATATTTTGAGTGTTAAAGCCGCCAGCCTTTATATAGTAGCTCTGCAAGATCCTGGAACCATTTTACAGCCGCTTTTTTGAGTGTTATAGCGGCCAGCCTTTATATAACAGCTATACAAGCTGCTGGAACCATTCTACAGCTACCATTTTGAGGGTTATAGCCGCCAGCCTTTATATAGTAGCTCTGCAAGATCCTGGAACCATTTTACAGCCGCTTTTTTGAGTGTTATAGCGGCCAGCCTTTATATAACAGCTATACAAGCTGCTGGAACCATTCTACAGCTACCATTTTGAGGGTTATAGCCGCCAGCCAGTATACAGTAGCTCTGCAAGCTGCTGGAACCATTTTACAGCCGAGATCTTGAGTGTTATAGCCGCAAGCCTTTATATAACAGCGCTACAAGCTGCTGGAACCATTCTACAGCCTCCATTTTGAGTGTTATAGCCGCCAGCCTTTATATAGTAGCTCTGCAAGATTCTGGAACCATTTTACAGCCGCTTTTTTGAGTGTTATAGCGGCCAGCCTTTATATAACAGCTATACAAGCTGCTGGAACCATTCTACAGCTACCATTTTGAGGGTTATAGCCGCCAGCCTGTATACAGTAGCTCTACAAGCTGCTGGAACCATTCTACAGACGTTATTTTGAGTGTTATAGCAGTCATCTTTAATATAGTAGCTATACAAGCTGCTGGAACCATTCTACAGCCGTTATTTTGAGTGTTATAGCCGCCAGCCTTTGTAAAGTAGCTCTGCAAGCTGCTGGAACCATTCTACAGCCGCCATTTTGAGTGTTAAACCCGCCAGCCTTTATATAGTAGCTCTACAAGCTGCTGGAACCATTCAACAGCCGCCATTTTGAGGGTTATAGCCGCCAGCCAGTATACAGTAGCTCTGCAAGCTGCTGGAACCATTTACAGCCGAGATCTTGAGTGTTATAGCCGCAAGCCTTTATATAGCAGCGCTACAAGCTGCTGGAACCATTCTACAGCCGCCATTTTGAGTTTTATAGGAGCCAGCATTTATATAACAGCTATACAAGCTGCTGGAACCATTCTACAGCTACCATTTTGAGTGTTATAGCGGCCAGCCTTTATATAACAGCTATACAAGCTGCTGGAACCATTCTACAGCTACCATTTTGAGGGTTATAGCCGCCAGCCAGAATACAGTAGCTCTGCAAGCTGCTGGAACCATTTTACAGCCGAGATCTTGAGTGTTATAGCCGCAAGCCTTTAAATAACAGCGCTACAAGCTGCTGGAACCATTCTACAGCCGCCATTTTGAGTTTTATAGGAGCCAGCATTTATATAACAGCTATACAAGCTGCTGGAACCATTCTACAGCTACCATTTTGAGTGTTATAGCGGCCAGCCTTTATATAACAGCTATACAAGCTGCTGGAACCATTCTACAGCTACCATTTTGAGGGTTATAGCCGCCAGCCAGTATACAGTAGCTCTGCAAGCTGCTGGAACCATTTTACAGCCGATATTTTGAGTGTTATAGCCGCCAGCCTTTATATAGTAGCTCTGCAAGATCCTGGAACCATTTTACAGCCGCTTTTTTGAGTGTTATAGCGGCCAGCCTTTATATAACAGCTATACAAGCTGCTGGAACCATTCTACAGCTACCATTTTGAGGGTTATAGCCGCCAGCCAGTATACAGTAGCTCTGCAAGCTGCTGGAACCATTTTACAGCCGCCAGCCTTTATATAACAGCTATACAAGCTACTGGAACCATTCTACAGTCACCATTTTGAGTGTTATAGCCGCCAGCCTATATATAGTAGCTCTGCAAGCTTCTGGAACCATTTTACAGCCGCTATTTTGAGTGTTATAGCCGCAAGCCTTTATATAACAGCTCTACAAGCTGCTGGAACCATTCTACAGCCTCCATTTTGAGTGTTATAGCCGCCAGCCTTTATATAATAGCTCTGCAAGATCCTGGAACCATTTTACAGCCGCTTTTTTGAGTGTTATAGCGGCCAGCCTTTATATAACAGCTATACAAGCTGCTGGAACCATTCTACAGCTACCATTTTGAGGGTTATAGCCGCCAGCCAGTATACAGTAGCTCTGCAAGCTGCTGGAACCATTTTACAGCCGATATTTTGAGTGTTATAGCCGCCAGCCTTTATATAGTAGCTCTGCAAGATCCTGGAACCATTTTACAGCCGCTTTTTTGAGTGTTATAGCGGCCAGCCTTTATATAACAGCTATACAAGCTACTGGAACCATTCTACAGTCACCATTTTGAGTGTTATAGCCGCCAGCCTGTATATAGTAGCTCTGCAAGCTTCTGGAACCATTTTACAGCCGCTATTTTGAGTGTTATAGCCGCAAGCCTTTATATAACAGCTCTACAAGCTGCTGGAACCATTCTACAGCCTCCATTTTGAGTGTTATAGCCGCCAGCCTTTATATAATAGCTCTGCAAGATCCTGGAACCATTTTACAGCCGCTTTTTTGAGTGTTATAGCGGCCAGCCTTTATATAACAGCTATACAAGCTGCTGGAACCATTCTACAGCTACCATTTTGAGGGTTATAGCCGCCAGCCAGTATACAGTAGCTCTGCAAGCTGCTGGAACCATTTTACAGCCGATATTTTGAGTGTTATAGCCGCCAGCCTTTATATAGTAGCTCTGCAAGATCCTGGAACCATTTTACAGCCGCTTTTTTGAGTGTTATAGCGGCCAGCCTTTATATAACAGCTATACAAGCTGCTGGAACCATTCTACAGCTACCATTTTGAGGGTTATAGCCGCCAGCCAGTATACAGTAGCTCTGCAAGCTGCTGGAACCATTTTACAGCCGAGATCTTGAGTGTTATAGCCGCAAGCCTTTATATAACAGCGCTACAAGCTGCTGGAACCATTCTACAGCCGATATTTTGAGTGTTATAGCCGCCAGCCTTTATATAGTAGCTCTGCAAGATCCTGGAACCATTTTACAGCCGCTTTTTGAGTGTTATAGCGGCCAGCCTTTATATAACAGCTATACAAGCTGCTGGAACCATTCTACAGCTACCATTTTGAGGGTTATAGCCGCCAGCCTGTATACAGTAGCTCTACAAGCTGCTGGAACCATTCTCCAGACGTTATTTTGAGTGTTATAGCAGTCATCTTTAATGTAGTAGCTATACAAGCTGCTGGAACTATTCTACAGCCGTTATTTTGAGTGTTATAGCCGCCAGCCTTTGTAGAGTAGCTCTGCAAGCTGCTGGAACCATTCTACAGCCTCCATTTTGAGTGTTAAACCCGCCAGCCTTTATATAGTAGCTCTACAAGCTGCTGGAACCATTCTACAGCCGCCATTTTGAGGGTTATAGCCGCCAGCCAGTATACAGTAGCTCTGCAAGCTGCTGGAACCATTTTGCAGCCGAGATCTTGAGTGTTATAGCCGCAAGCCTTTATATAACAGCACTACAAGCTGCTGGAACCATTCTACAGCCGCCATTTTGAGTTTTATAGGAGCCAGCATTTATATAACAGCTATACAAGCTGCTGGAACCATTCTACAGCTACCATTTTGAGTGTTATAGCGGCCAGCCTTTATATAACAGCTATACAAGCTGCTGGAACCATTCTACAGCTACCATTTTGAGGGTTATAGCCGCCAGCCAGAATACAGTAGCTCTGCAAGCTGCTGGAACCATTTTACAGCCGAGATCTTGAGTGTTATAGCCGCAAGCCTTTAAATAACAGCGCTACAAGCTGCTGGAACCATTCTACAGCCGCCATTTTGAGTTTTATAGGAGCCAGCATTTATATAACAGCTATACAAGCTGCTGGAACCATTCTACAGCTACCATTTTGAGTGTTATAGCGGCCAGCCTTTATATAACAGCTATACAAGCTGCTGGAACCATTCTACAGCTACCATTTTGAGGGTTATAGCCGCCAGCCAGTATACAGTAGCTCTGCAAGCTGCTGGAACCATTTACAGCCGATATTTTGAGTGTTATAGCCGCCAGCCTTTATATAGTAGCTCTGCAAGATCCTGGAACCATTTTACAGCCGCTTTTTTGAGTGTTATAGCGGCCAGCCTTTATATAACAGCTATACAAGCTGCTGGAACCATTCTACAGCTACCATTTTGAGTGTTATAGCGGCCAGCCTTTATATAACAGCTATACAAGCTGCTGGAACCATTCTACAGCTACCATATTGAGGGTTATAGCCGCCAGCCAGAATACAGTAGCTCTGCAAGCTGCTGGAACCATTTTACAGCCGAGATCTTGAGTGTTATAGCCGCAAGCCTTTATATAACAGCGCTACAAGCTGCTGGAACCATTCTACAGCCGCCATTTTGAGTTTTATAGGAGCCAGCATTTATATAACAGCCATACAAGCTGCTGGAACCATTCTACAGCCTCCATTTTGAGTGTTATAGCCGCCAGCCTTTACATAGTAGCTCTACAAGCTGCTGGAACCATTCTACAGACGTTATTTTGAGTGTTATAGCAGTCATCTTTAATATAGTAGCTATACAAGCTGCTGGAACCATTCTACAGCCGTTATTTTGAGTGTTATAGCCGCCAGCCTTTATATAGTAGCTCTGCAAGATCCTGGAACCATTTTACAGCCGCTTTTTTGAGTGTTATAGCCGCCAGCCTTCATATAACAGCTATACAAGCTGCTGGAACCATTCTACAGCCACCATTTTGAGTGTTATAGCCGCCAGCCTTTATATAACAGCTATACAAGCTGCTGGAACCATTCTACAGCTACCATTTTGAGTGTTATAGCGGCCAGCCTTTTATATAACAGCTATACAAGCTGCTGGAACCATTCTACAGCTACCATTTTGAGGGTTATAGCCGCCAGCCAGTATACAGTAGCTCTGCAAGTTGCTGGAACCATTTTACAGCCGATATTTTGAGTGTTATAGCCGCCAGCCTTTATATAGTAGCTCTGCAAGATCCTGAAACCATTTTACAGCCGCATTTTTGAGTGTTATAGCGGCCAGCCTTCATATAACAGCTATACAAGCTGCTGGAACCATTCTACAGCCTCCATTTTGAGTGTTATAGCCGCCAGCCTTTACATAGTAGCTCTACAAGCTGCTGGAACCATTCTACAGACGTTATTTTGAGTGTTATAGCAGTCATCTTTAATATAGTAGCTATACAAGCTGCTGGAACCATTCTACAGCCTCCATTTTGAGTGTTATAGCCGCCAGCCTTTGTATAGTAGCTCTACAAGCTGCTGGAACCATTCTACAGCCGTTATTTTGAGTTTTATTGGAGCCAGCATTTATATGGTACCTCTACAAGCTGCTGGAACCATTCTACAGCCTCCATTATGAGTGTTATAGCCGCCAGCCTTTATATAGTAGCTCTACACGCTGCTGGAACCATTCTACAGCCACCATTTTGAGTGTTATAGCCGCCAGCCTGTATATAGTAGCTCTGCAAGCTGCTGGAACCATTTTACAGCCGCTATTTTGAGTGTTATAGCCGCAAGCCTTTATATAACAGCTCTACAAGCTGCTGGAACCATTCTACAGCCACCATTTTGAGTGTTATAGCCGCCAGCCTGTATATAGTAGCTCTGCAAGCTGCTGGAACCATTTTACAGCCGATATTTTGAGTGTTATAGCCGCCAGCCTTTATATAGTAGCTCTGCAAGATCCTGAAACCATTTTACAGCCGCATTTTTGAGTGTTATAGCGGCCAGCCTTCATATATTTTGAGTGTTATAGCCGCAAGCCTTTATATAACAGCTCTACAAGCTGCTGGAACCATTCTACAGCCTCCATTTTGAGTGTTATAGCCGCCAGCCTTTACATAGTAGCTCTACAAGCTGCTGGAACCATTCTACAGACGTCATCTTTAATATAGTAGCTATACAAGCTGCTGGAACCATTCTACAGACGTTATTTTGAGTGTTATAGCAGTCATCTTTAATATAGTAGCTATACAAGCTGCTGGAACCATTCTACTGCCGTTATTTTGAGTGTTATAGCCGCCAGCCTTCATATAACAGCTATACAAGCTGCTGGAACCATTCTACAGCCACCATTTTGAGTGTTATAGCCGACAGCCTTCAAATAACAGCTATACAAGCTGCTGGAACCATTCTACAGCCACCATTTTGAGTGTTATAGCAGCCAGAGTTTTATAGGAGCCAGCATTTATATAGTACCTCTACAAGCTGCTGGAACCATTCTACAGCCTCCATTTTGAGTGTTATAGCCGCCAGACTTTGTAGAGTAGCTCTGCAAGCTGCTGGAACCATTTTACAGCCGCTATTTTGAGTGTTATAGCCGCCAGCCTTTATATAACAGCTATACACGCTACTGGAACCATTCAACAGCCGTTATTTTGAGTGTAGTAGCCGCCATCCTTTATATAACAGCTATACAAGCTGCTGGAACCATTATACAGCCGCCATTTTGAGTGTTATAGCAGCCAGCATTTATATAGTAGCTCTGCAAGCTGCTGGAACCATTTTACAGCCGCTATTTTGAGTGTTATAGCCGCCAGCCTTTACATAACAGCTATACAAGCTGCTGGAACCATTCTACAGCCACCATTTTGAGTGTTATAGCAGTCATCTTTAATATAGTAGCTATACAAGCTGCTGGAACCATTCTACAGCCGTTATTTTGAGTGTTATAGCCGCCAGCCTTTATATAGTAGCTCTGCAAGATCCTGGAACCATTTTACAGCCGCTTTTTTGAGTGTTATAGCCGCCAGCCTTCATATAACAGCTATACAAGCTGCTGGAACCATTCTACAGCCACCATTTTGAGTGTTATAGCCGCCAGCCTTTATATAACAGCTATACAAGCTGCTGGAACCATTCTACAGCTACCATTTTGAGTGTTATAGCGGCCAGCCTTTATATAACAGCTATACAAGCTGCTGGAACCATTCTACAGCTACCATTTTGAGGGTTATAGCCGCCAGCCAGTATACAGTAGCTCTGCAAGTTGCTGGAACCATTTTACAGCCGATATTTTTGAGTGTTATAGCCGCCAGCCTTTATATAGTAGCTCTGCAAGATCCTGAAACCATTTTACAGCCGCATTTTTGAGTGTTATAGCGGCCAGCCTTCATATATTTTGAGTGTTATAGCCGCAAGCCTTTATATAACAGCTCTACAAGCTGCTGGAACCATTCTACAGCCTCCATTTTGAGTGTTATAGCCGCCAGCCTTTACATAGTAGCTCTACAAGCTGCTGGAACCATTCTACAGACGTCATCTTTAATATAGTAGCTATACAAGCTGCTGGAACCATTCTACTGCCGTTATTTTGAGTGTTATAGCCGCCAGCCTTTATATAGTAGCTCTGCAAGATCCTGGAACCATTTTACAGCCGCTTTTTTGAGTGTTATAGCCGACAGCCTTCAAATAACAGCTATACAAGCTGCTGGAACCATTCTACAGCCACCATTTTGAGTGTTATAGCAGCCAGAGTTTTATAGGAGCCAGCATTTATATAGTACCTCTACAAGCTGCTGGAACCATTCTACAGCCTCCATTTTGAGTGTTATAGCCGCCAGACTTTGTAGAGTAGCTCTGCAAGCTGCTGGAACCATTTTACAGCCGCTATTTTGAGTGTTATAGCCGCCAGCCTTTATATAACAGCTATACACGCTACTGGAACCATTCAACAGCCGTTATTTTGAGTGTAGTAGCCGCCATCCTTTATATAACAGCTATACAAGCTGCTGGAACCATTATACAGCCGCCATTTTGAGTGTTATAGCCGCCAGCCTTTGTATAGTAGCTCTACAAGCTGCTGGAACCATTCTACAGCCGTTATTTTGAGTTTTATTGGAGCCAGCATTTATATGGTACCTCTACAAGCTGCTGGAACCATTTTACAGCCGCTATTTTGAGTGTTATAGCCGCCAGCCTTTATATAACAGCTCTACAAGCTGCTGGAACCATTCTACAGCCTCCATTTTGAGTGTTATAGCCGCCAGCCTTTACATAGTAGCTCTACAAGCTGCTGGAACCATTCTACAGACGTTATTTTGAGTGTTATAGCAGTCATCTTTAATATAGTAGCTATACAAGCTGCTGGAACCATTCTACAGCCGTTATTTTGAGTGTTATAGCCGCCAGCCTTTATATAGTAGCTCTGCAAGATCCTGGAACCATTTTACAGCCGCTTTTTTGAGTGTTATAGCCGACAGCCTTCAAATAACAGCTATACAAGCTGCTGGAACCATTCTACAGCCACCATTTTGAGTGTTATAGCAGCCAGAGTTTTATAGGAGCCAGCATTTATACAGTACCTCTACAAGCTGCTGGAACCATTCTACAGCCTCCATTTTGAGTGTTATAGCCGCCAGACTTTGTAGAGTAGCTCTGCAAGCTGCTGGAACCATTTTACAGCCGCTATTTTGAGTGTTATAGCCGCCAGCCTTTATATAACAGCTATACACGCTACTGGAACCATTCAACAGCCGTTATTTTGAGTGTAGTAGCCGCCATCCTTTATATAACAGCTATACAAGCTGCTGGAACCATTATACAGCCGCCATTTTGAGTGTTATAGCAGCCAGCATTTATATAGTAGCTCTGCAAGCTGCTGGAACCATTTTACAGCCGCTATTTTGAGTGTTATAGCCGCCAGCCTTTACATAACAGCTATACAAGCTGCTGGAACCATTCTACAGCCACCATTTTGAGTGTTATAGCAGTCATCTTTAATATAGTAGCTATACAAGCTGCTGGAACCATTCTACAGCCGTTATTTTGAGTGTTATAGCCGCCAGCCTTTATATAGTAGCTCTGCAAGATCCTGGAACCATTTTACAGCCGCTTTTTTTGAGTGTTATAGCCGCCAGCCTTCATATAACAGCTATACAAGCTGCTGGAACCATTCTACAGCCACCATTTTGAGTGTTATAGCCGCCAGCCTTTATATAACAGCTATACAAGCTGCTGGAACCATTCTACAGCTACCATTTTGAGTGTTATAGCGGCCAGCCTTTATATAACAGCTATACAAGCTGCTGGAACCATTCTACAGCTACCATTTTGAGGGTTATAGCCGCCAGCCAGTATACAGTAGCTCTGCAAGTTGCTGGAACCATTTTACAGCCGATATTTTGAGTGTTATAGCCGCCAGCCTTTATATAGTAGCTCTGCAAGATCCTGAAACCATTTTACAGCCGCATTTTTGAGTGTTATAGCGGCCAGCCTTCATATATTTTGAGTGTTATAGCCGCAAGCCTTTATATAACAGCTCTACAAGCTGCTGGAACCATTCTACAGCCTCCATTTTGAGTGTTATAGCCGCCAGCCTTTACATAGTAGCTCTACAAGCTGCTGGAACCATTCTACAGACGTCATCTTTAATATAGTAGCTATACAAGCTGCTGGAACCATTCTACTGCCGTTATTTTGAGTGTTATAGCCGCCAGCCTTTATATAGTAGCTCTGCAAGATCCTGGAACCATTTTACAGCCGCTTTTTTGAGTGTTATAGCCGACAGCCTTCAAATAACAGCTATACAAGCTGCTGGAACCATTCTACAGCCACCATTTTGAGTGTTATAGCAGCCAGAGTTTTATAGGAGCCAGCATTTATATAGTACCTCTACAAGCTGCTGGAACCATTCTACAGCCTCCATTTTGAGTGTTATAGCCGCCAGACTTTGTAGAGTAGCTCTGCAAGCTGCTGGAACCATTTTACAGCCGCTATTTTGAGTGTTATAGCCGCCAGCCTTTATATAACAGCTATACACGCTACTGGAACCATTCAACAGCCGTTATTTTGAGTGTAGTAGCCGCCATCCTTTATATAACAGCTATACAAGCTGCTGGAACCATTATACAGCCGCCATTTTGAGTGTTATAGCAGCCAGCATTTATATAGTAGCTCTGCAAGCTGCTGGAACCATTTTACAGCCGCTATTTTGAGTGTTATAGCCGCCAGCCTTTACATAACAGCTATACAAGCTGCTGGAACCATTCTACAGCCACCATTTTGAGTGTTATAGCCGCCAGCCAGTATATAGTAGCTCTACAAGCTGCTGGAACCAATCTAGAGACGTTATTTTGAGTGTTATAGCCGTCATCTTTAATATAGTAGCTCTACAAGCTGCTGGAACCATTTTACAGCCGCTACTTTGAGTGTTATAGCCGCAAGCCCATATATAACAGCTCTACAAGCTGCTGGAACCATTCTACAGCTGCCATTTTGAGTTTTATTACGGCCAGCCTTTATATAACAGCTATACAAGCTGCTGGAACCATTCTACAGCCGTTATTTTGAGTGTTATAGCCGCAGGCCTTTATGTAGTAGCCATTTTGAGTGTTATAGCAGCCAGCATTTATATAGTACCTCTACAAGCTGCTGGAACCATTCAACAGCCGCCATTTTGAGTGTTATGGCAGACAGCCTTTATGCTGGAAACATTCTACAGCCTCCATTTTGAGTGTTATAGCCGCACAGATTTTATATAGTAGCTCTAGAAGCTGCTGGAACCATTCTACAGCCGTTTTTTTGAGTTTTATAGGAGCCATCATTTATATAGTACCTCTACAAGCTGCTGGAACCATTCAACAGCCGCCATTTTGAGTGTTATGGCAGACAGCCTTTGTAGAGTAGCTCTGCAAGCTGCTGGAACTATTCTACAGCCGCCATTTTGAGTGTTAAACCCGCCAGCCTTTATAAAGTAGCTCTACAAGCTGCTGGAACCATTCTACAGCCACCATTTTCAGTGTTATGGCAGCCAGCCTTTATGCTGGAAACATTCTACAGCCTCCATTTTGAGTGTTATAGCCGCACAGATTTTATATAGTAGCTCTAGAAGCTGCTGGAACCATTCTACAGCCGCTACTTTGAGTGTTATAGCCGCAAGCCCATATATAACAGCTCTACAAGCTGCTGGAACCATTCTACAGCTGCCATTTTGAGTTTTATTACGGCCAGCCTTTATATAACAGCTATACAAGCTGCTGGAACCATTCTACAGCCGTTATTTTGAGTGTTATAGCCGCAGGCCTTTATGTAGTAGCCATTTTGAGTGTTATAGCAGCCAGCATTTATATAGTACCTCTACAAGCTGCTGGAACCATTCAACAGCCGCCATTTTGAGTGTTATGGCAGACAGCCTTTATGCTGGAAACATTCTACAGCCTCCATTTTGAGTGTTATAGCCGCACAGATTTTATATAGTAGCTCTACAAGCTGCTGGAACCATTTTACAGCCGCTACTTTGAGTGTTATAGCCGCAAGCCCATATATAACAGCTCTACAAGCTGCTGGAACCATTCTACAGCTGCCATTTTGAGTTTTATTACGGCCAGCCTTTATATAACAGCTATACAAGCTGCTGGAACCATTCTACAGCCGTTATTTTGAGTGTTATAGCCGCAGGCCTTTATGTAGTAGCCATTTTGAGTGTTATAGCAGCCAGCATTTATATAGTACCTCTACAAGCTGCTGGAACCATTCAACAGCCGCCATTTTGAGTGTTATGGCAGACAGCCTTTATGCTGGAAACATTCTACAGCCTCCATTTTGAGTGTTATAGCCGCACAGATTTTATATAGTAGCTCTACAAGCTGCCGGAACCATTCTACAGCCGCCATTTTGAGTGTTATGGCAGCCAGCCTTTATATAACAGCTATACAAGCTGCTGGAACCATTCTACAGCCGTTATTTTGAGTGTTATAGCCGCCAGCCTTTACATAGTAGCTCTGCAAGATCCTGGAACCATTTTACAGCCGCTTTTTTGAGTGTTATAGCGGCCAGCCTTCATATAACAGCTATACAAGGAGCTGGAACCATTTTACAGCCTCCATTTTGAGTGTTATAGCCGCCAGCCTTTATATAACAGCTATACAAGCTGCTGGAACCATTCTACAGACGTTATTTTGAGTGTTATAGCAGTAATCTTTAATATAGTAGCTATACAAGCTGCTGGAACCATTCTACAGTCGTTATTTTGAGTGTTATAGCCGCCAGCCTTTGTAGAGTAGCTCTGCAAGCTGCTGGAACCATTCTACAGCCGCCATTTTGAGTGTTAAACCCGCCAGCCTTTATAAAGTAGCTCTACAAGCTGCTGGAACCATTCTACAGCCACCATTTTCAGTGTTATGGCAGCCAGCCTTTATATAACAGCTATACAAGCTGCTGGAACCATTCTACAGCCGTTATTTTGAGTGTTATAGCCGCCAGCCTTTACATAGTAGCTCTGCAAGATCCTGGAACCATTTTACAGCCGCTTCTTTGAGTGTTATAGCGGCCAGCCTTCATATAACAGCTATACAAGGAGCTGGAACCATTTTACAGCCTCCATTTTGAGTGTTATAGCCGCCAGCCTTTATATAACAGCTATACAAGCTGCTGGAACCATTCTACAGACGTTATTTTGAGTGTTATAGCAGTAATCTGTAATATAGTAGCTATACAAGCAGCTGGAACCATTCTACAGCCGTTATTTTGAGTGTTATAGCCGCCAGCCTTTACATAGTAGCTCTGCAAGATCCTCGAACCATTTTACAGCCGCTTTTTTGAGTGTTATAGCGGCCAGCCTTTATATAACAGCTATACAAGGAGCTGGAACCATTTTACAGCCTCCATTTTGAGTGTTATAGCCGCCAGCCTTTATATAACAGCTATACAAGCTGCTGGAACCATTCTACAGACGTTATTTTGAGTGTTATAGCAGTCATCTTTAATATAGTAGCTATACAAGCTGCTGGAACCATTCTACAGTCGTTATTTTGAGTGTTATAGCCGCCAGCCTTTGTAGAGTAGCTCTGCAAGCTGCCGGAACCATTCTACAGCCGCCATTTTGAGTGTTATGGCAGCCAGCCTTTATATAACAGCTATACAAGCTGCTGGAACCAATTTACAGCCGTTATTTTGAGTGTTATAGCCGCCAGCCTTTACATAGTAGCTCTGCAAGATCCTGGAACCATTTTACAGCCGCCATTTTGAGTGTTATGGCAGCCAGCCTTTATATAACAGCTATACAAGCTGCTGGAACCATTCTACAGACGTTATTTTGAGTGTTATAGCCGCCAGCCTTTACATAGTAGCTCTGCAAGATCCTGGAACCATTTTACAGCCGCTTTTTTGAGTGTTATAGCGGCCAGCCTTTATATAAAAGCTATACAAGGAGCTGGAACCATTCTACAGCCTCCATTTTGAGTGTTATAGCCGCCAGCCTTTATATAGTAGCTCTACACGCTGCTGGAACCATTCTACAGCTGGAACCGTTATTTTTAGTGTTATAGCCGCCAGCCTTTATATAACAGCTATACAAGCTACTGGAACCATTCTACAGCCACCATTTTGAGTGTTATAGCCGCCAGCCTGTATATAGTAGTTCTGCAAGCTGCTGGAACCATTTTACAGCCGCTATTTTGAGTGTTATAGCCGCAAGCCTTTATATAACAGCTATACAAGCTGCTGGAACCATTCTACAGCCGCCATTTTGAGTGTTATAGCAGCCAGAGTTTTATAGGAGCCAGCATTTATATAGTACCTCTACAAGCTGCTGGAACCATTCTACAGCCTCCATTTTGAGTGTTATAGCCGCCCGCCTGTATATAGTAGCTCTGCAAGCTGCTGGAACCATTTTACAGCCGCTATTTTGAGTGTTATAGCCGCAAGCCTTTATATCACAGCTCTACAAGCTGCTGGAACAATTCTACAGCTGCCATTTTGAGTTTTATTGCGGCCAGCCTTTATATAACAGCTATACAAGCTGCTGGAACCATTCTACAGCCGTTATTTTGAGTTTTATACCAGCCAGCATTTATATAGTACCTCTACAAGTTGCTGGAACCATTCTACAGCCTCCATTTTGAGCGTTATAGCCGCCAGCCTTTATATAGTAGCTCTACAAGCTGCCGGAACCATTCTACAGCCGCCATTTTGAGTGTTATGGCAGCCAGCCTTTATATAACAGCTATACAAGCTGCTGGAACCATTCTACAGCCGTTATTTTGAGTGTTATAGCCGCCAGCCTTTACATAGTAGCTCTGCAAGATCCTGGAACCATTTTACAGCCGCTTTTTTGAGTGTTATAGCGGCCAGCCTTCATATAACAGCTATACAAGGAGCTGGAACCATTTTACAGCCTCCATTTTGAGTGTTATAGCCGCCAGCCTTTATATAACAGCTATACAAGCTGCTGGAACCATTCTACAGACGTTATTTTGAGTGTTATAGCAGTAATCTTTAATATAGTAGCTATACAAGCTGCTGGAACCATTCTACAGTCGTTATTTTGAGTGTTATAGCCGCCAGCCTTTGTAGAGTAGCTCTGCAAGCTGCTGGAACCATTCTACAGCCGCCATTTTGAGTGTTAAACCCGCCAGCCTTTATAAAGTAGCTCTACAAGCTGCTGGAACCATTCTACAGCCACCATTTTCAGTGTTATGGCAGCCAGCCTTTATATAACAGCTATACAAGCTGCTGGAACCATTCTACAGCCGTTATTTTGAGTGTTATAGCCGCCAGCCTTTACATAGTAGCTCTGCAAGATCCTGGAACCATTTTACAGCCGCTTTTTGAGTGTTATAGCGGCCAGCCTTCATATAACAGCTATACAAGGAGCTGGAACCATTTTACAGCCTCCATTTTGAGTGTTATAGCCGCCAGCCTTTATATAACAGCTATACAAGCTGCTGGAACCATTCTACAGACGTTATTTTGAGTGTTATAGCAGTAATCTTTAATATAGTAGCTATACAAGCAGCTGGAACCATTCTACAGCCGTTATTTTGAGTGTTATAGCCGCCAGCCTTTACATAGTAGCTCTGCAAGATCCTCGAACCATTTTACAGCCGCTTTTTTGAGTGTTATAGCGGCCAGCCTTTATATAACAGCTATACAAGGAGCTGGAACCATTTTACAGCCTCCATTTTGAGTGTTATAGCCGCCAGCCTTTATATAACAGCTATACAAGCTGCTGGAACCATTCTACAGACGTTATTTTGAGTGTTATAGCAGTCATCTTTAATATAGTAGCTATACAAGCTGCTGGAACCATTCTACAGTCGTTATTTTGAGTGTTATAGCCGCCAGCCTTTGTAGAGTAGCTCTGCAAGCTGCCGGAACCATTCTACAGCCGCCATTTTGAGTGTTATGGCAGCCAGCCTTTATATAACAGCTATACAAGCTGCTGGAACCATTCTACAGCCGTTATTTTGAGTGTTATAGCCGCCAGCCTTTACATAGTAGCTCTGCAAGATCCTGGAACCATTTTACAGCCGCCATTTTGAGTGTTATGGCAGCCAGCCTTTATATAACAGCTATACAAGCTGCTGGAACCATTCTACAGACGTTATTTTGAGTGTTATAGCCGCCAGCCTTTACATAGTAGCTCTGCAAGATCCTGGAACCATTTTACAGCCGCTTTTTTGAGTGTTATAGCGGCCAGCCTTTATATAAAAGCTATACAAGGAGCTGGAACCATTTTACAGCCTCCATTTTGAGTGTTATAGCCGCCAGCCTTTATATAACAGCTATACAAGCTGCTGGAACCATTCTACAGACGTTATTTTGAGTGTTATAGCAGTCATCTTTAATATAGTAGCTATACAAGCTGCTGGAACCATTCTACAGTCGTTATTTTGAGTGTTATAGCCGCCAGCCTTTGTAGAGTAGCTCTGCAAGCTGCTGGAACCATTCTACAGCCGCCATTTTGAGTGTTATAGCCGCCAGCCTTTATATAGTAGCTTTACAAGCTGCTGGAACCATTCTACAGCCACCATTTTGAGTGTTATAGCAGTCATCTTTAATAAAGTAGCTATACAAGCTGCTGGAACCTTTCTACAGCCGTTATTTTGAGTGTTATAGCCGCCAGCCTTTGTAGAGTAGCTCTGCAAGCTGCTGGAACCATTCTACAGCCGCCATTTTGAGTGTTATAGCCGTCATCTTTAATATAGTAGCTCTGCAAGCTGCTGGAACCATTTTACAGCCGCTATTTTGAGTGTTATAGCCGCAAGCCTTTATATAACAGCTCTACAAGCTGCTGGAACAATTCTACAGCCGCCATTTTGAGTTTTATTGCGGCCAGCCTTTATATAACAGCTATACAAGCTGCTGGAACCATTCTACAGACGTTATTTTGAGTGTTATAGAAGTCATCTTTAATATAGTTGCTATTCAAGCTGCTGGAACCATTCTACAGTCGTTATTTTGAGTGTTATAGCCGCCAGCCTTTGTAGAGTAGCTCTGCAAGCTGCTGGAACCATTCTACAGCCACCATTTTGAGTGTTATAGCCCTCATCTTTAATATAGTAGCTATACAAGCTGCTGGAACCATTCTACAGCCACCATTTTGAGTGTTATAGCCGCCAGCCTTTATATAACAGCTATACAAGCTGCTGGAACCATTCTACAGCCGTTATTTTTAGTGTTATAGCCGCCAGCCTTTATATAACATCTCTACAAGCTGCTGGAACCATTCTACAGACGTTATTTTGAGTGTTATAGCAGTCATCTTTAATATAGTAGCTATACAAGCTGCTGGAACCATTCTACAGTCGTTATTTTGAGTGTTATAGCCGCCAGCCTTTGAAGAGTAGCTCTGCAAGCTGCTGGAACTAGAGGTGGGAAACTATCGATAGTCGGCACCATCGATAGCGGCGATAGTTTTTTACCAAACCATCGATAGTGCCTCGATAGTGCCATCGATAGTGCCTCGATAGTGACCTATATAAAACAACTAAAATTAATTTTTCAAAAACATAGTTTAATGTTTTTAATTATTTATATGTACATATATACGTTTTACGTCGCTTATTCGGTGGTTTCCGAGGAAGTAAGCCAAAGATTTTGGTTTAAAAATAACAAAATGTTCACATTCTCCTCCTTTAGACGTGTTCTGCGGTCTGATACTATTTGCCCTGCTTTGCTGAATACCCGCTCTGACTGGACAGAAGTGGCCGGAATGCAAAAGTATTTTAACATCAACGTTTTTATTGCAGGAAAGTCCGTCTGGTTAACCTAAGAAAAATATTAATGAGAACAAATTAATTTTTGGATATTGATATTTAAAATTTTATAATTTATTTCATCCATAATAAGGGATCAACATCTTGTTGGCTTAAGGGCCTTTCCAAATACTGCCTCTTCGCAATGATAGCATCCGATCGCGTGTTTCTAGCCATGGAACGGGCTTTGTTCCCAATGTAGTCGAAAAGCGGGTCCTTATTTGTTGAGATGGGTTCCACATTTGTGTCATTTGAACTATCTTTGTTCATTAAAGCCGTCAACTCGTTTTTGAAACAATGTGTAGCTTGTTCGGCATTTGACATATGTTGAAACCCAATCTTTTTAAATCGGGGATCTAAAATTGTCGCCATTCTCGTCGCATTTTTTTTTTCATATGGCGATAAACGTTTTACGATTGAATCTAATAAAACAGTGACCATTTTTTGTCCAACTTCAGTGTGTACATCCGAAGAAATAGTATGCGTTTTACGAATAAGTACATCTGTCAAAGGAATTATAAGCGAAATCGTAGCATATTTTTTTCACCAGATATTCTTTTGCTAACTTCTTCAAATACTGTAAGAATTTTTTCCATGTCCTTTCCATCAATTTCCTCCGCTTGAAATGGGAGTGGTGCATTGGATGTAGACAATAGTACTACTGCAATTTCATCATGGGTCGTCAGTATTCGTTGAATCATATAAAAGAAACTATTCCACCTAGTTGGAGTTTCTTGTAAAAGTGAATACCTAAACTTTTCTTGCGACATCTTAAACTTTTCATTAGCAATAGTGCTTTTTTTTGAAAAATTTTACAATTGCTTTACATTTTGAAATTATTGCCATTGTTTTTTCGTCATCGTAGAAATTTAGACCGTCTTGAACAACCAAATTTAACGTGTGAGCAAAGCAGGGAATGTTACGAAACTTTAACAGCTCGCAAGCTTTGATCATGGAGCTGGCATTGTCCGTGACAATACACTCAGTTTTGTCAAACAAACCCCAAGAATTTAAAACTTCTTGCAAAGTATTCGCAATATTTTGAGCTGAATGGTTCGTGGCATCCAATAGCTTTCTTGTTGCCAATGAAGCTGTTTTAAGAGTGAACTCATGAATAAAGTGGCTAGTCACTGTTAAAAAACTTATGTTGGCACGTGACGACCATATGTCACACGTAACAGCAACACTAGAAACTTCTTCTAGAATGGTTGAAAGCTTTGCCGAAGTTTCTTTAAATAAATCCATCATCAGCACACTTTGTAAATGACGGCGACTTGGCAGCTTGTACCTGGCATCCATAATTTTGCTGTACTTGATGAATCCACGATCCTCTACTATGCTATACGGTTGTACGTCCAAGGCAACCATCTCCGCTAAAGTTTTATCAATAATTTTTTTTCGCGATGAGTTGGAATCGTACAGGACAGAGTTTTTAATGTATGAATCTAAAGATGTCATACTTGATCGGCAGCTGCTGCTGGTGGATAATATGCTGTCGCCCTGATCTCCATAATTAGCGGAGTTCCTTTCATCGTCCCTTAAACTAGGATGAAACCGTTTCAGGTGATCCCGCAAGTTGGACGTATTTCCGCTTGTCTTGTACTCCTTTTCACAATTTAAGCACTTCGCAAATTTTTTATCATCTGATCTTTTAAAGTAATTCCACACATCAGATATTTTTGTTTTCTTTTTCAATTTATGGCTAGATGTTGTGGCCGCAGACCTCTTTTCCGATTCCGATGAGCTGCAATCGCATGTTTCTTTCGAATTGCGGCGTTTGCCTATTATAAAACACACATATTAATAGTTGCTTTGAAATTGCTTCAACTACTCTTATTTTTATTACCCATTTGGAGAAAGCGATCCATTTCATTAAAATTATGTTTTTGTTTTGTAATTGAAAGCAAAAAAAGTTTTCACCAGCCAAGCGACGCCACTTTTTCAAAACGCGGAATTTATTTCACAACTATTGGTCACACTATCGAGGCACTATCGATACACTATCGGTACTGCATGACCATCGATAGTGAGTCGACTCGATAGTGCTCAACCATCGATAGTGTCGATAGTGCCATCGATAGTTTCCCACCTCTAGCTGGAACCATTCTACAGCCACCATTTTGAGTGTTATAGCCCTCATCTTTAATATAGTAGCTATACAAGCTGCTGGAACCATTCTACAGCCACCATTTTGAGTGTTATAGCCGCCAGCCTTTATATAACAGCTATACAAGCTGCTGGAACCATTCTACAGCCGTTATTTTTAGTGTTATAGCCGCCAGCCTTTATATAACATCTCTACAAGCTGCTGGAACCATTCTACAGGCGTTATTTTGAGTGTTATAGCAGTCATCTTTAATATAGTAGCTATACAAGCTGCTGGAACCATTCTACAGCCTCCATTTTGAGTGTTATAGCCGCCAGCCTTTATATAGTAGCTCTACACGCTGCTGGAACCATTCTACAGCCACCATTTTGAGTGTTATAGCCGCCAGCCTTTATATAACAGCTATACAAGCTGCTGGAATCATTCTACAGCCGTTATTTTTAGTGTTATAGCCGCCAGCCTTTATATAACAGCTATACAAGCTACTGGAACCATTCTACAGCCACCATTTTGAGTGTTATAGCCGCCAGCCTGTAAATAGTAGCTCTGCATGCTGCTGGAACCATTTTACAGCCGCTATTTTGAGTGTTATAGCCGCAAGACTTTACAAGACAGGTATACAAGCTGCTGGAACCATTCTACAGCCGCCATTTTGAGTGTTATAGCAGCCAGAGTTTTATAGGAGCCAGCATTTATATAGTACCTCTACAAGCTGCTGGAACCATTCTACAGCCTCCATTTTGAGTGTTATAGCCGCCAGCCTGTATATAGTAGCTCTGCAAGCTGCTGGAACCATTTTACAGCCGCTATTTTGAGTGTTATAGCCGCAAGCCTATATATCACAGCTCTACAAGCTGCTGGAACAATTCTACAGCCGCCATTTTGAGTTTTATTGCGGCCAGCCTTTATATAACAGCTATACAAGCTGCTGGAACCATTCTACACCCGTTATTTTGAGTGTTATTGCCGCAGGCCTTTATATAGTAGCTCTACAAGCTTCTGGAACCATTCTACAGCCGTTATTTTGAGTTTTATAGCAGCCAGCATTTATATAGTACCTCTACAAGTTGCTGGAACCATTCTACAGCCTCCATTTTGAGCGTTATAGCCGCCAGCCTTTATATAGTAGCTCTACAAGCTGCCGGAACCATTCTACAGCCGTTATTTTGAGTGTTATAGCCGCCGGCCTTTATATAGTAGCTCTGCAAGATCCTGGAACCATTTTACAGCCGCTTTTTTGAGTGTTATAGCGGCCAGCCTTTATATAACAGCTATACAAGGAGCTGGAACCATTTTACAGCCTCCATTTTGAGTGTTATAGCCGCCAGCCTTTATATAACAGCTATACACGCTGCTGGAACCATTCTACAGACGTTATTTTGAGTGTTATAGCAGTCATCTTTTATATAGTAGCTATACAAGCTGCTGGAACCATTCTACAGTCGTTATTTTGAGTGTTATAGCCGCCAGCCTTTGTAAAGTAGCTCTGCAAGCTGCTGGAACCATTCTACTGCCGCCATTTTGAGTTTTATTGCGGCCAGCCTTTATATAACAGCTATACAAGCTGCTGGAATCATTCTACACCCGTTATTTTGAGTGTTATAGCCGCAGGCCTTTATATAGTAGCTCTACAAGCTGCTGGAACCATTCTACAGCCGTTATTTTGATTGGTGGTGTACAGCCACCATTTTGAGTGGTATAGCCGCCAGCCTTTATATAACAGCTATACAAGCTGCTGGAACCATTCTACAGACGTTATTTTGAGTGTTATAGCAGTCATCTTTAAAATAGTAGCTATTCAAGCTGCTGGAACCATTCTACAGCCGTTATTTTGAGTGTTATAGCCGCCAGCCTTTGTAGAGTAGCTCTGCAAGCTGCTGGAACCATTCTACAGCCGCCATTTTGATTGTTATAGCAGCCAGCATTTATATAGTAGCTCTACAAGCTGCTGGAACCATTCTACAGCCACCATTTTGAGTGTTATAGCCGTCATCTTTAATATAGTAGCTATACAAGCTGCTGGAACCATTCTACAGCCACCTTTTTGAGTGTTATAGCCGCCAGCCTTTATATAGTAGCTCTACAAGCTGCTGGAACAATTCTACAGACGTTATTTTGAGTGTTATAGCAGTCATCTTTAATATAGTAGCTATACAAGCTGCTGGAACCATTCTACTGCCGGTATTTTGAGTGTTATAGCCGCCAGCCTTTGTAGAGTAGCTCTGCAAGCTGCTGGAACCATTCTACAGCCGCCATTTTGAGTGTTATAGCCGCCAGCCTTTATATAGTAGCTCTACAAGCTGCTGGAACCATTCTACAGCCACCATTTTGAGTGTTATAGCCGTCATCTTTAATATAGTAACTATACAAGCTGCTGGAACCATTCTACAGCCTCCATTTTAAGTGTTCTAGCCGCCAGCCTTTATATAGTCGCTCTACAAGCTGCTGGAACCATTCTACAGCCTCCATTTTAAGTGTTATAGCCGCCAGCCTTTATATAGTAGCTCTACAAGCTGCTGGAACCATTCTACATCCGTTATTTTGAGTTTTATAGGAGCCAGCATTTATATAGTACCTCTACAAGCTGCTGGAACCATTATACAGCCTCCATTTTGAGTGTTATAGCCGCCAGCCTTTATATAGTAGCTCTACACGCTGCTGGAACCATTCTACAGCCACCATTTTGAGTGTTATAGCCGCCAGCCTTTATATAACAGCTATACAAGCTGCTGGAACCATTCTACAGCCGTTATTTTGAGTGTTATAGCCGCCAGCCTTTATATAACAGCTATACAAGCTGCTGGAACCATTCTACAGCCGTTATTTTGAGTGTTATAGCCGCCAGCCTTTATATAACAGCTATACAAGCTACTGGAACCATTCTACAGATACCATTTTGAGTGTTAAAGCCGCCGCCTGTATATAGTAGCTCTGCAAGCTGCTGGAACCATTTTACTGCCGCTATTTTGAGTGTTATAGCCGCAAGCCTTTATATAACAGCTATACAAGCTGCTGGAACCATTCTACAGCCGTTATTTTGAGATTTATAGGAGCCAGCATTTATATAGTACCTCTACAAGCTGCTGGAACCATTCTACAGCCTCCATTTTGAGTGTTATAGCCGCCAGCAGCGGCTGGAACCATTCTACAGCCACCATTTTGAGTGTTATAGCCGCCAGCCTTTATATAACAGCTATACAAGCTGCCGAAACCATTCTACAGACGTTATTTTGAGTGTTATAGCCGCCAGCCTTTATATAACAGCTATACAAGCTACTGGAACCATTCTACAGATACCATTTTGAGTGTTATAGCCGCCAGCCTGTATATAGTAGCTCTGCAAGCTGCTGGAACCATTTTACTGCCGCTATTTTGAGTGTTATAGCCGCCAGCATTTTTATAATACCTCTACAAGCTGCTGGAACCATTCTACAGCGTCCATTTTGAGACTTATAGCCGCCAACCTTTACATAGTAGCTCTACAAGCTGCTGGAACCATTCTACAGCCGCCATTTTGAGTGTTATAGCAGCCAGCATTTATATAGTACCTCTACAATCTGGTGGAAACATTCTACAGCCGCCATTTTGAGTGTTATACCGGCCAGCCTTTATATAACAGCTATTCAAGCTGCTGGAACCATTCTACAGCCGCCATTTTGAGTGTTATGGCAGCCAGCCTTTATATAACAGCTATACAAGCTGCTGGAACCATTCTGCAGCCGTTATTTTTAGTGTTATAGCCGCCAGCCTTTATATAGTAGCTCTGCAAGATGCTGAAACTATTTTCAGCCGCTTTTTTGAGTGTTATAGCGGCCAGCCTTTATATAACAGCTATACAAGCTGCTGGAACCATCCTACAGCCACCATTTTGAGTGTTATAGCCGCCAGCCTTTATATAACAGCTATACATTCTATACCATTCTATATCCATCGACGCTCTCGAGAAAGACGGACGTGTTTTTTTTCAAGCTCCCGCGTTTTTAACTGATTTACATTTATTTTATTTTGTTTTATCGGCATCGCGATCGAAATATTAATTAATTAGTAATTCTAACTTGCACCGTATCACTCGTTGCGTTTTTGTGTGTTTGTGTTAATAATTTTTAACAACTTTAATTTCTGCTTATAACCTTTGTTGGTTTTTTTCTTTTTCTTTTTTTTTTTTCTCTTTCTTTTCTTCCTCTCTCTCCCACTTTAACCTCATTTTTTCTGCCTTGCAAATCACAAGCAACGCTCTGTTGTTGTTGTCTTGCAATTTCTAGTGTTCTTGTTGCAGTGTTTTGTTATTGTGATTTCTAACTCCCGCGCTCGCGCTCTTTGACTTTTTTTTTCTCTCGTTTTCGTTTCACTCGTCGCCGTTATTTGCGCTCATATTGCAGTCTGTTGTGTGTCTGTAATTTAGAGTCTATATTCTCTTAGTCAGTGCTCTTTTCTTTTAACCCTTGTGCACCCTCAAAATCTCTATTTCTTATTATTTCTGGACCTCAGAGTGAGTTATATATTTTAATACCAAACATTTCTCATTTTTCAGTTTTATTTGTTTGATTACCAATTTTTTCTTATTACCTCATAATGAATGTTTGTTCGATTAAAAATTGTTTGCATCCCGCCCCACCCTTGAATAGTTTTATGTACTGTTGGTTGTGTAAAACTACAGTTCATGTTAAGTGTGCCGGCTTTACATGCAGGGTGAAGGATCTTTTAGATCAAAAAAAGGGTTTCAAATGAGGATGTGAGTCATGCCGGATCGTGGAAGATGAAATGGAACTTTTCATGCGGCAAACAAAGGATAACCTGATGAGTCTGTCTGCCAGTTTTCTTAAACTCTCGCAAGAGTTTAAAGCTGTTGAGTCTCAGTTTAGTAGTTTAACGCTACTGACTGAGTCTGGAAAGCGTAAGAAGGCGGGAGAACAGACTCCTGATTTGTCCTTGCGCTTGCCGGTCTCCACATCTATATCGGTTCCGACCCCTTCTCAACCAATGCAAACTCCAACTCCACAGACGATGTCTGTAGTGTCCGTTTTGTCTGGGCAAGAATCTACACCCATGGATATTACCGACAGGGATCCTAATGTTAGTAATGCCGGAGTGCCACTTGTTGCAACTGATGCTACAATTAATGCGGTAGCTGATGCAATACCTGGAATGCCGAAACCATTGGTGGGAGTGCCTCCTAAAAAACACATTTTTGTTTCGAGACTTCTCCCTCATGCTACATCGGATGATGTCATGGCCCACATTCGGGCTAAACTGAATGTCTCTAATATATCCATAGAAAAGTTTAAATTTTCATATTCTAGAGAAATTTCATCTTTTAAAATCAGTGTTCCAATTGAATTCTTTGACTGTATCTGCAGTTCTAGCTTCTGGCCGAAAAGCTTAATTGTGAAGGAGTTTACATCCAGAAAAATGAAGACACGGGGTCAAACAAGGATTCCTTCACCATCTATTCCTCTTTCTTCTTCATCTATTCCCACTCCTTCCTTATCTATTCCTTCTTCTACTCTATCGAAAAACTAACAACTTCCTTCTCTGTCGGCTATCAGAATGTCAGAGGCCTTAATACTAAACTGACTAAACTCTTTGTAGATAGTCTGTCATTTGATTTTGACCTAATATTCTTTACTGAGACTTGGTTAAAACCTGACGTTTTGGACGCCACAGTTTTACCCTCTAATTTCAACATTTTTAGACGTGATCGTACTGATCGTAGGGGTGGTGGAGTTCTTATTGCTGTAGATTCCGCCCTATCATCGGGTCTGATAACAATACCTGTCTCAAGTAGTATCGAATTTATATGCGTTAAGGTATCTTTTACTCGTTTTTCCATTTTTGTTACATGTTCTTACATTCCGCCCCAATCGGAATGGCCAACCTACTTACTACAATTAGAATCTATTAAATTTATACTTGAACTACTTTCTGCCAGAGACTCATTAATTGTCCTCGGGGACTTTAACCTGCCAACTATAACTTGGTCAACACTTAATGGTAGCAAAACGCTGCTGCCCTCTGGGTGTCACGATTTTATTGATGGTCTGCTTGAGCTTTCGTTGGCCAAGCTGAATTCGATTCCTAATACGTCTGGCAGATTTCTGGATCTGATTTTTACTTCTGATCCCAGTTTTTGTGAAGTATCTAGAACTAGTCCAATGGTGTTACAAGAGGATAGTTTTCATCCAACTTTAGAGTTATCTATTGAGTTTCCCAGCCGCGAGCCCATGTCCGAGTGTGATCCTACGGTACGCACCCGATGTTTTCGGAAGACTGACTTTGTCGCACTAAACAATGCCTTTCTTAATACCGATTGGACTAATTTATACACCTGTACGGATATGAACTCCGCCATTTCTTTATTTTATACCACTGTTGACTCAATCTTTAATGACTGTGTACCCCTAGTGTCTCCTGTGGTGACGCAAAAATCACCATGGTTTACGCGGGGGCTGTCAAAACTGATGAATCTTAAGTCTAGGTATTACAAAAAGTATAAAGTCACGGGTCTATCATCGGATCTTTCTCGTTACTTGGTTGCTAAATCGAATTTTATTATTTCTAATTTTAATTGCTATAATAATTACTTACAACGTTGCAAGTTGCAGTTCTCTGAAAATCCTAAAGAGTTCTATAGTTTCGTTAACTCAAAGCGACATTCTATCTCCCTTCCATCATTTGCAGTTTTTAATAATGTTTCGGCCTCTTCTGATCAATCTATTTTTAATTTATTTGCTAATTTCTTCTCGACTACGTACACATCCACTAAGTACAACTCTAGTCAGATATATCCATATCCTATAACGAAATCCAACTGCATTCTTAATCCTATTATAACGGAAAGTTCGGTAGCTAAGGAACTAATGACGATTAAGCCGGTATACTCACCGGGTCCAGACGGTATTCCCGCTTGTGTCCTGAGGTTCTGTGCGGAGTCATTGTGCTCGCCATTACTTAAGCTTTTTGAGTTGTCCGTTACACTGTCCGAGTTTCCAACTATATGGAAGGATTCGTTTATTTTACCTCTTCACAAATGTGGCAATAAATCCGACGTCACTAATTACAGAGGAATTTCTAAATTGTCAGCGATACCTAAATTGTTTGAGAAAATTATGACGTCTCAAATACAGCATTTATGTAAATCTATTTTTTCGCCATACCAGCATGGGTTTGTCAAGAATAGGTCTACCACAACTAACCTTCTACAGTTTACATCTTTTGTAATCCAAGGTTTTAAGAAACAAAAGCAAACTGATGTTATATATACGGATTTCAGTAAGGCTTTCGATTCGGTAAACCATGCCTTACTATTACATAAGCTGAATTTAGTTGGCTTTCCGGATGCTCTGCTTGCTTGGATATCACAATATCTAAGCAATAGGAGGCAGAGGGTTCTTTTTAAGTCCTCTCTTTCTAAGATCATTTGTGTTAAATCGGGAGTCCCACAGGGCAGTCACCTTGGCCCATTACTATTCACCATTTTTATTAATGATCTCCCCACCGTTCTTTTAAATTCTAGAGTTCTTATGTATTCCGATGATGTAAAAATCGCTAATCGCATCGTAGACTCTCTCTCATGTCATACCTTGCAAGCTGACCTGAATGCTTTTCAGGGGTGGTGTAGGGCTAACTTGTTATCGTTAAACTGTTCTAAGTGCAAAATTATGTCTTTTTATAGAGGTTCTCCCCAATTAACGAGTTACTTTTTAAATAATTTCCCGTTAGAAAGAATTAATAATACTTCTTTGGTTGTAAAAGATTTGGGGATCTTAATAGACCACAAATTTAGTTTTAATCAGCATATATCGACTACTGTTAGAAGGGCTAAAAGTGTTCTTGGCTTTATAAAGCGCTGGTCGAAGGAGTTCAAGGATCCATATACTACCAAAATACTTTATACTTCTTTAGTCCGTCCCATATTGGAGTATGGATCTTGTGTTTGGTCTCCTCAATATGAGTTTTATCAAAACAAATTAGAATCTGTACAAAAACAGTTTTTACTCTTTGCCTTTCGTGATTTGCGCTGGGATCCAACTGTACAACTTCCATCTTATTCTAGTCGACTTCAGTGATTTAACCTTCCTTCTTTAGCTAATCGTAGAACTATGCTTGGTGTAACTTTTCTTTACAAACATTTGAATGGTGAGATTGACTCTTCCGAGCTGTTGAGCCAAATTAACATTTCTGTTCCATCTAGAAGGACCCGCAATTTCACACCGCTTTTACTTCCCACTTGCATAACTAACTTTTCTCTGCATGAACCTTTTCGTATACTATGTAGTGACTACAACAGACTTTGGCACGTTATCGGTTCCGAAACATCGCTTCCCGGTATAAAAACTGCGATCTTGTCCTTCCTCGCTCGTAACTAGTTGTAATCATCTTTATTTTAACCTATCCTGTTTTCTTTTTATATTACATTTAATATTTTCTATTTCTTTAGTTTAATTTTATGTTTATATATGTATTACGCCTATGCCCTTAGGTCGGAGTGGGTAGAGGTTGTAACATTAATTTTACTTAGGGTCATTCGTAACAGGCCCGCGCCTGGTGTCATATGGGCCACTTGTTCATACTGAGCGTTGTACGACTACGTCTAAAAAAAATACAAGCTGCTGGAACAATTCTACAGCCACCAATTTGAGTGTTATAGCGGCCAGCCTTTATATAACAGCTATACAAGCTGCTGGAACCATTTTACAGCCATTATTTTGAGTGTTATAGCCGCCAGCCTGTATATAACAGCTATACAAGCTGCTGGAACCATTTTACAGCCGTTATTTTGAGTGTTATAGCCGCCAGCCTGTATATAACAGCTATACAAGCTGCTGGAACCATTCTACGGCCAGCATTTTGAGTGTTATAGCCGCCAGACTTTATATAACAGCTATACAAGCTGCTGGAACCATTCTACAGCCACCAATTTGAGTGTTATAGCGGCCAGCCTTTATATAACAGCTATACAAGCTGCTGGAACCATTCTACAGCCACCAATTTGAGTGTTATAGCGGCCAGCCTTTATATAACAGCTATACAAGCTGCTGGAACCATTCTACAGCCGCCATTCTGAGTGTTATACCAGCCAGCATTTACATAGTAAGTCTACAAGATGCTGGAACCATTCTACAGCCACCAATTTGAGTGTTATAGCAGCCAGCTTTTATATAACAGCTATACAAGCTGCTGGAACCATATTACAGCCGTTATTTTGAGTGTTATAGCCGCCAGCCTGTATATAACAGCTATACAAGCTGCTAGAACCATTCCACAGCCGCCATTTTGAGTGTTATAGCAGCCAGAGTTTTATAGGAGCCAGCATTTATATAGTACCTCTACAAGCTGCTGCAACCATTCTACAGCCTTCATTTTGAGACTTATAGCCGCCAACCTTTATATAGTAGCTCTACAAGCTGCTGGAACCATTCTACAGCCGCCATTTTGAGTGTTATAGCAGCCAGCATTTATATAGTACCTCTACAATATGCTGGAACCAGTCTACAGCCGCCATTTTGAGTGTTATAGCGGCCAGCCTTTATATAACAGCTATACAAGCTGCTGGAACCATTCTACAGCCGTTATTTTGAGTGTTATAGCCGCCAGCCTTTATATAACAGCTATACAAGCTGCTGGAACCATTCTACAGCCACCATTTTGAGTGTTATAGCCGCCAGCCTTTATATAGTAGCTCTGCAAGCTGCTGGAACCATTTTACAGCCGCTATTTTGAGTGTTGTAGCGGCCAGCCTTTATATAGCAGCTATACAAGCTGCTGGAACCATTCTACAGCCGTTATTTTGAGTGTTATAGCCGCCAGCCTTTATATAGTAGCTCTGCGAGATCCTGGAACCATTTTACAGCCGCTTTTTTGAGTGTTATAGCGGCCAACCTTTATATAACAGCTATACAAGCTGCTGGACCCATTCTACAGACGTTATTTTGAGTGTTATAGCAGTCATCTTTAATATAGTAGCTATACAAGTTCTTGGAACCATTCTACAGCCGTTATTTTGAGTGTTATAGCCGCCAGCCTTTTTAGAGTAACTCTGCAAGCTGCTGGAACCATTGTACAGCCCCCATTTTGAGTGTTATAGCCGCCAGCCTTTATATAGTAGCTCTCCAAGCGCTGGAACCATTCTACAGCCACCATGTTGAGTGTTATAGCCGTCATCTTTAATATAGTAGCTATACAAGCTGCTGGAACCATTCTACAGACTCTGTTTTGAGTGTTATAGCCGCCAGCCTTTATATAGTAGCTCTTCAAGCTGCTGGAACCATTCTACAGCCGCCATTTTGAGTGTTATAGCAGCCAGAGTTTTATAGGAGCCAGCATTTATATAGTACCTCTAGAAGTTCCTGGAACCATTCTTCAGCCTCCATTTTGAGTGTTATAGCAGCCAGCATTTATATAGTACCTCTACAATGTGCTGGAACCATTCTACAGCCGCCATTTTGAGTGTTATAGCCGCCAGCCTTTATATAACAGCTATACAAGCTGCTGGAACCATTTTACAGCCACCATTTTGAGTGTTATAGCCGCCAGCCTTTATATAGTAGCTCTACAAGCTGCTGGAACCATTCTACAGCCACCATTTTGAGTGTTATAGCCGCCATCTTCAATATAGTAGCTATACAAGCTGCTGGAACCATTCTACAGCCTCTATTTTGAGTGTTATAGCCGCCAGCCTTTACATAGTAGCTCTTCAAGCTGCTGGAACTATTCTACAGCCGCCATTTTGAGTGTTATAGCAGCCAGAGTTTTATAGGAGCCAGCATTTATATAGTACCTCTAGAAGTTGCTGGAACCATTCTTCAGCCTCCATTTTGAGACTTATAACCGCCAACCTTTATATAGTAGCTCTACAAGCTGCTGGAACCATTCTACAGCCGCCATTTTGAGTGTTATAGCAGCCAGCATTTATATAGTACCTCTACAATCTGCTGGAACCATTCTACAGCCGCCATTTTGAGTGTTATAGCCGCCAGCCTTTATATAACAGCTATACAAGCTGCTGGAACCATTCTACAGTCGTTATTTTGAGTGTTTTAGCCGCCAGCCTTTATATAGTAGCTCTACAAGCTGCTGGAACCATTCTACAGCCACCATTTTGAGTGTTATAGCCGTCATCTTTAATATAGTAGCTATACAAGCAGCTGGAACCATTCTACAGCCTCTATTTTGAGTGTTATAGCCGCCAGCCTTTATATAGTAGCTCTTCAAGCTGCTGGAACCATTTTACAGCCACTATTTTGAGTGTTATAGCGGCCAGCCTTTATATAGCAGCTATACAAGCTGCTGGAACCACTCTACAGCCGCCATTCTGATTGTTATAGCAGCCAGCATTTACATAGTACCTCTACAAGCTGCTGGAACCATTCTACAGCCGCCATTTTGAGTGTTATAGCCGCCAGCCTTTATATAGTAGCTCTACAAGCTGCTGGAACCATTCTACAGCCCTTATTTTTAGTGGTATAGCCGTCATCTTTAATATAGTAGCTATACAAGCTGCTGGAACCATTCTACAGCCCTTATTTTGAGTGGTATAGCCGTCATCTTTAATATAGTAGCTATACAAGCTGCTGGAACCATTCTACAGCCTCTATTTTGAATGTTATAGCGGCCAGCCTTTATATAGCAGCTATACAAGCTGCTGGAACCATTCTACAGCCCTTATTTTGAGTGGTATAGCCGTCATCTTTAATATAGTAGCTCTACAAGCTGCTGGAACCATTCTACAGCCTTCATTTTGAGTGTTATAGCCGACAGCCTTTATATAGTAGCTCTACAAGCTGCTGGAACCATTCTACAGCCGTTATTTTGAGTTTTATAGCAGCCAGTATTTATATAGTACCTCTACAATCTGCTGGAACCATTCTACAGCCTCCATTTTGAGCGTTATAGCCGCCAGCCTTTATATAGTACCTCTACAAGCTGCTGGAACCATTCTACAGCCGCTATTTTGAGTGTTATAGCCGCCAGACAGTATATAGTAGCTCTACAAGCTGCTGGAACCATTCTACAGCCTCCATTTTGTGCGTTATAGCCGCCAGCCTTTACATAGTAGCTCTACAAGCTGCTGAAACCATTCTACAGCAACCATTTTGAGGGTTATAGCAGCCAGCTTTTATATAGTAGCTCTACAAGCTGCTGGAACCATTCTACAGTCCTTATTTTGAGTGGTATGGCCGTCATCTTTAATATAGTAGCTCTACAATCTGCTGGAACCATTCTACAGCCTCCATTTTGAGCGTTATAGCCGCCAGCCTTTATATAGTAACTCTACAAGCTGCTGGAACCATTCTACAGCCGCTATTTTGAGTGTTATAGCCGCCAGCCAGTATATAGTAGCTCTACAAGCTGCTAGAACCAGTCTACAGCCTCCATTTTGAGCGTTATAGCCGCCAGCCTTTACATAGTAGCTCTACAAGCTGCTGAAACCATTCTACAGCCGCCATTTTGAGTGTTATAGCAGCCAGCATTTATATAGTACCTCTACAAGCTGCTGGAACTATTCTACAGCCGCCATTTTGAGTTTTATTGCGGCCAGTTTTTATATAACAGCTATACAGGCTGGTTGGAACCATTCTACAGCCGTTATTTTGAGTGTTATAGCCGCTAGCCAGTATATAGTAGATCTACAAGCTGCTGGAACTATTCTGCAGCCGCCATTTTGAGTGTTATAGCAGCCAGCATTTATATAGTACCTCTACAAGCTGCTGGAACCATTCTACAGCCGCCATTTTGAGTGGTATAGCCGTCATCTTTAATATAGTAGCTCTACAAGCAGGTGGAACCATTCTACAGCCTCCATTTTGAGTGTTATAGCCGACAGCCTTTATATAGTAGCTCTACAAGCTGCTGGAACCATTCTACAGCCGTTATTTTGAGTTTTATAGCAGCCAGTATTTATATAGTACCTCTACAATCTGCTGGAACCATTCTCCAGCCGCCATTTTGAGTGTTATAGCCGACAGCCTTTATATAACAGATATACAAGCTGCTGGAACCATATTACAGCCACCATTTTGAGTGTTATAGCCGCCAGCCTTTATATAGTAGCTCTACAAGCTGCTGGAACCATTCTACAGCCACCATTTTGAGTGTTATAGCCGTCATCTTTAATATAGTAGCTACACAAGCTGCTGGAACCATTCTACAGCCTCTATTTTGAGTGTTATAGCCGCCAGCCTTTATATAGTACCTCTACAATCTGCTGGAACCATTCTCCAGCCGCCATTTTGAGTGTTATAGCCGACAGCCTTTATATAACAGCTATACAAGCTGCTGGAACCATATTACAGCCACCATTTTGAGTGTTATAGCCGACAGCCTTTATATACTAGCTCTCAGCTGGAACCATTCTACAGCCGTTATTTTGAGTTTTATAGCAGCCAGTATTTATAAAGTACCTCTACAATCTGCTGGAACCATTCTACAGCCTCCATTTTGAGCGTTATAGCCGCCAGCATTTATACAGTAGCTCTACAAGCTGCTGGAACCATTCTACAGCCTCCATTTTGAGTGTTATAGCAGCCAGCATTTATATAGTAGCTCTACAAGCTGCTGGAACCATTCTACAGTCCTTATTTTGAGTGGTATGGCCGTCATCTTTAATATAGTAGCTCTACAAGCTGCTGGAACCATTCTACAGCATCCATTTTGAGTGTTATAGCCGACAGCCTTTATATAGTACCTCTACAATCTGCTGGAACCATTCTACAGCCTCCATTTTGAGCGTTATAGCCGCCAGCCTTTATATAGTAACTCTACAAGCTGCTGGAACCATTCTACAGCCGCTATTTTGAGTGTTATAGCCGCCAGCCAGTATATAGTAGCTCTACAAGCTGCTGGAACCATTCTACAGTCCTTATTTTGAGTGGTATGGCCGTCATCTTTAATATAGTACCTCTACAAGCTGCTGGAATTATTCTACAGCCGCCATTTTGAGTGTTATGGCAGCCAGCCTTTGTAAAGTAGCTCTGCAAGCTGCTGGAACCATTCTACAGCCGCCAATTGAGTGTTATGGCAGCCAGCCTTTATATAACAGCTATACAAGCTGCTGGAACCATTCTACAGACACCATTTTGAGTGTTATAGCCGCCAGCCTTTATATAGTAGCTCTGCAAGCTTCTAGAACCATTTTACAGCCGCTATTTTGTGTGTTATAGCGGCCAGCCTTTATATAGCAGCTATACAAGCTGCTGGAACCATTCTACAGCCGCCACTTTGAGTGTTATAGCAGCCAGCATTTATATAATAGCTCTACAAGCTGCTGGAACCATTCTACAGCCTCCATTTTGAGCGTTATAGCCGCCAGCCTTTATATAGTAGCTCTACAAGCTGCTGAAACCATTCTACAGCCGTTATTTTGAGTGTTATAGCCGCAGGCCTTTATATAGTAGCTCTACAAGCTGCTGGAACCATTCTACAGCCGTTATTTTGAGTTTTATAGCAGCCAGCATTTATATAGTACCTCTACAATCTGCTGGAATCATTCTACAGCCTCCATTTTGAGCGTTATAGCCGCCAGCATTTATATAGTACCTCAACAAGCTGCTGGAACCATTCTACAGCCGCTATTTTGAGTGTTATAGCCGCCAGCCAGTATATAGTAGCTCTACAAGCTGCTGGAGCCATTCTACAGCCTCCATTTTGAGCGTTATAGCCGCCAGCCTTTATATAGTAGCTCTACAAGCTGCTGAAACCATTCTACGGCAGCCATTTTGAGTGTTATAGCAGCCAGCATTTATATAGTGCCTCTACAAGCTGCTGGAACCATTCTACTGCCGCCATTTTGAGTTTTATTGCGGCCAGCCTTTATATAACAGCTATACAAGCTGCTGGAACCATTCTACAGCCGTTATTTTGAGTGTTATAGCCGCCAGCCTTTATATAACAGCTCTACAAGCTGCTGGAACTATTCTACAGCCGCCATTTTGAGTGTTATAGCAGCCAGCATTTATATAGTACCTCTACGAGCTGCTGGAACCATTTTACTGCCGCTTTTTTGAGTGTTATAGCGGCCAGCCTTTATATAGCAGCTATACAAGCTGCTGGAACCATTCAACAGCCACCATTTTGAGTGTTATAGCCGCCAGCCTTTATATAGTAGCTCTACAAGATGCTGAAACCATTCTACAGCCGTTATTTTGAGTGTTATAGCCGCAGGCCTTTATATAGTAGCTCTACAAGCTGCTGGAACCATTCTACAGCCGTTATTTTGAGTTTTATAGCAGCCAGCATTTATATAGTATATATAGTAGCTCTACAAGCTGCTGGAACCATTCTACAGCCCTTATTTTGAGTGGTATAGCCGTTATCTTTAATATAGTAGCTCTACAAGCTGCTGGAACCATTCTACAGCCTCCATTTTGAGTGTTATAGCCGACAGCCTTTATATAGTAGCTGTACAAGCTGCTGGAACCATTCTACAGCCTCCATTTTGAGCGTTATAGCCGCCAGCCTTTATATTGTAGCTCTACAAGCTGCTGAAACCATTCTACAGCCGTTATTTTGAGTGTTATAGCCGCAGGCCTTTATATAGTAGCTCTACAAGCTGCTGGAACCATTCTACAGCCGTTATTTTGAGTTTTATAGCAGCCAGCATTTATATAGTACCTCTACAAGTTGCTGGAACCATTCTACAGCCTCCATTTTGAGCGTTATAGCCGCCAGCCTATATATAGTAGCTCTACAAGCTGCTGGAACCATTCTACAGCTACCATTTTGAGTGTTATAGAGGCCAGCCTTTATATAACAGCTATAAAAGCTGCTGGAACCATTTTACAGCCTCGATTTTGAGTGTTATAGCCGCCAGCTTTTATATAACAGCTGTACAAGCTGCTGGAACCATTCTACAGCCACCATTTTGAGTGTTATAGCCGCCAGCCAGTATATAGTAGCTCTACAAGCTGCTGGAACCATTCTACAGCCGTTATTTTGAGTTTTATAGCAGCCAGCATTTATATAGTACCTCTACAAGTTGCTGGAACCATTCTACAGCCGCCATTTTGAGTGTTATAGCCGCCAGCCTTTATATAGTAGCTCTGCAAGATCCTGGAACCAATTTACAGCCGCTTTTTTGAGTGTTATAGCGGCCAGACTTTATATAGCAGCTCTACAAGCTGCTCGAACCATTCTACAGCTACCATTTTGAGTGTTATAGCGGCCAGCCTTTATATAAAAGCTGCTGGAACCATTTAACAGCCGCTATTTTGAGTGTTATAGCCGCCAGCTTTTATATAACAGCTATACAAGCTGCTGGAACCATTCTACATCCACCATTTTGAGTGTTATAGCCGCCAGCCAGTATATAGTAGCTCTTCAAGCTGCTGGAACCATTCTACAGCCGTTATTTTGAGTTTTATAGCAGCCAGCATTTATATAGTACCTCTACAAGTTGCTGAACCATTCTACAGACTCCATTTTGAGCTTTATAGCCGCCAGCCTTTATGTAACAGCTCTACAAGCTGCTGGAACAATTCTACAGACGTTATTTAGAGTGTTATAGCAGTCATCTTTAATATAGTAGCTATACAAGCTGCTGGAACCATTCTACAGCCGTTATTTTGAGTGTTATAGCCGCCAGCCTTTATATAACAGCTAAACAAGCGCTGGAACCATTTTACAGACGCTATTTTAAGTGTCATAGCTGCCAGCCTTTATATAACAGCTATACAAGCTGCTGGAACCATTCTACAGCCGCTATTTTCAGTGTTATAGCGGCCAGCATTGATACAGTAGCTCTACAAGCTGCTGGAACCATTCTACAGCCACCATTTTGAGTGTTGTAACGGCCAGCATTTATATAGCAGCTATACAAGCTGCTGGAACCTATCTACAGCTGCCATTTTGAGTGTTATAGCAGCCAGCATTTACATAGTACCTCTACAAGCATTCTACAGGCGTTATTTTGAGTGTTATAGCCGTCATCTTCAGTATAGTAGCTATACAAGCTGCTGGAACCATTCTACAGCCGTTATTTTGAGTATTATAGCCGCCAGCCTTTGTAGAGTAGCTCTGCAAGCTGCTGGAACCTTTCTACAGCCGCCATTTTGAGTGTTATAGCCGCCAGCCAGTATATAGTAGCTCTACAAGCTGCTGGAACCATTCTACAGGCGTTATTTTGAGTGTTATAGCCGTCATCTTTAATATAGTAGCTATACAAGCTGCTGGAACCATTCTACAGCCGTTATTTTGAGTTTTATATGAGCCAGCATTTATATAGTACATCTACAAGCTGCTGGAACCATTCTACAGCCTCTATTTTGAGTGTTATAGCCGCCAGCCTTTATATAGTAGCTCTACAAGCTGCTGGAAATGGTCTACAGTCGTTATTTTGAGTTTTATAGCAGCCAGCATTTATATAGTATCTCTACAAGCTGCTGGAACCATTCTACAGCCTCCACTTTGAGTGTTATAGCTGCCAGCCTTTGTAAAGTAGCTCTGCAAGCTACTGGAACCATTCTACAGCCTCCTTTTTGAGTGTTATAGCAGTTAGCATTTATATAGTACCTCTACAAGCTGCTGGAACCATTCTGCAGCCGCCATTTTGAGTTTTATAGCGGCCAGCCTTTATATATTTAAGTGTTATAGCCGCCAGCCTTTATAAAAAAGGCTATACAAGCTGCTGGAACCATTCTACAGGCACCATTTTAAGTGTTATAGCCGCCAGCCTTTATATAACAGCTATACAAGCTGCTGGAACCATTCTACAGCCGTTATTTTGAGTGTTATAGCCGCCAGCCTTTATATAACAGCTATACAAGCTGCTGGAACCATTCTACAGCCGCCATTTTAAGTGTTATAGCAGTCAGCATTTATATAGTAGCTCTACAAGCTGCTGGAACCATTCTACAGGCGTTATTTTGAGTGTTATAGCCGTCATCTTTAATATAGTAGCTATACAAGCTGCTGGAACCATTCTACAGCCGTTATTTTGAGTGTTATAGCCGCCAGCCTTTATATAACAGCTATACAAGCTGCTGGAACCACTTTACAGACGTTGTTTTCAGTGTTATAGCTGCTAGCCTTTATATAACAGCTATACAAGCTGCTGGAACCATTCTACAGCCGTTATTTTGACTGTTATAGCCGCCAGCATTTATATGACAGCTATACAAGCTGCTTGAACCATTGTACAGGCAACATTTTGAGTGTTATAGCTGCCAGCCTTTACATAACAGCTATACAAGCTGCTGGAACCATTCTACAGCTGTTATTTTGAGTGTTATAGCCGCCAGCCTTTATATAACAGCTATACAAGCTGCTGGAATTATTCTACAGCCGCCATTTTAAGTGTTATAGCAGTCAGCATTTATATAGTGCCTCTACAAGCTGCTGGAACCATTCTACAGCCGCCATTTTGAGTTTTATAGCGGCTAGCCTTTATATATTTGAGTGTTATAGCCGCCAGCCTTTATAAACCAGCTATACAAGCTGCTGTAACCATTCTACAGGCACCATTTTGAGTGTTATAGCCGCCAGCCTTTATATAACAGCTATACAAGCTGCTGGAACCATTTTACAGCCGTTATTTTGAGTGTTATAGCCGCCAGCCTTCATATAACAGCTATACAAGCTGCTGGAACCATTCTACAGCCGCTATTTTCAGTGTTATAGCGGCCAGCATTAATATAGTAGCTCTACAAGCTGCTGGAACCTTTTTACAGCCGCTATTTTCCGTGCTATAGCGGCCAGCCTTTATATAACAGCTATACAAGCTGCTGGAACCATTCTACAGCCGCCATTTTGAGTGTTATGGCCGCCAGCATTTATATAGTAGCTCTACAAGCTGCTGGAACCATTTTACAGCCGCTATTTTCAGTGTTATAGCGGCCAGCTTTTATATAACAGCTATACAAGCTGCTGGAACCATTCTACAGCCGTTATTTTGAGTGTTATAGCCGCCAGCCTTTATATAACAGCTATACAAGATGCTTGAACTATTCTACAGGCACCATTTTGAGTGTTATAGCCGCCAGCCTTTATGTAACAGCTATACAAGCTGCTGGAACCATTCTACAGCCGCCATTTTGAGTGTTATAGCAGTCAGCATTTATATAGTGCCTCTACAAGCTGCTGGAACCATTCTACAGCCGCCATTTTGAGTCTTAAAGCGCCCACCCTTTTAATATTTTAGTGTTATAGCCGCCAGCCTTTATAAAACAACTATACAAGCTGCTGGAACCATTATACAGCCTCCTATTTTGAGTGTTATAGCCGCCAGCCTTCATATAACAGCTATACAAGCTGCTGGAACCATTTGGAACCATTCTACAGCCGCTATTTTCAGTGTTATAGTGGCCAGCATTTATATAGTAGCTCTACAAGCTGCTGGAACCATTTTACAGCCGCTATTTTCAGTGTTATAGCGGCCAGCCTTTATATAACAGCTATAGAAGCTGCTGGAACCATTCTACAGCCGTTATTTTGAGTGTTATAGCCGCCAGCCTTTATATAACAGCTATACAAGCTGCTGGAACCATTCTACAGCCGCCATTTTGAGTGTTATAGCCGCCAGCATTTATATAGTAGCTCTACAAGCTGCTGGAACCATTCTACAGCCGCTATTTTCAGTGTTATAGCGGCCAGCCTTTATATAACAGCTATACAAGCTGCTGGAACCATTCTACAGCCGTTATTTTGAGTGTTATAGCCGCCAGGCTTTTATTTAACAGCTATACAAGCTGCTGGAACCATTCTACAGCCGCCATTTTGAGTGTTATAGCCGCCCGTTTTTATATAACAGCTATACAAGCTGCTGGAACCATTCTACAGCCGTTATTTTGAGTGTTATAGCCGCCAGCCTTTATATAACAGCTATACAAGCTGCTGGAACCATTCTACAGCCGCCATTTTGAGTGTTATAGCCGCCAGCCTTTATATAGAGCCTCTACAAGCTGCTGGAACCATTCTACAGCTGTTATTTTGAGTGTTATAGCCGCCGTTTTATATAACGCTATACAAGCTGCTGCCATTCTACAGCCGCTATTTTGAGTGTTATAGCAGCCAGCATTTATATACCAGCTATACAAGCTGCTGGAACCATTCTACAGGCACCATTTTGAGTGTTATAGCCGCCAGCCTTTATATAACAGCTATACAAGCTGCTGTAACCATTCTACAGGCACCATTTTGAGTGTTATAGCCGCCAGCCTTTATATGACAGCTATACAAGCTGCTGGAACCATTCTACAGCCGCTATTTTCAGTGTTATAGCGGCCAGCATTAATATAGTAGCTCTACAAGCTGCTGGAACCTTTTTACAGCCGCTATTTTCAGTGCTATAGCGGCCAGCCTTTATATAACAGCTATACAAGCTGCTGGAACCATTCTACAGCCGCCATTTTGAGTGTTATGGCGGCCAGCATTTATATAGTAGCTCTACAAACTGCTGGAACCATTTTACAGCCGCTATTTTTAGTGTTATAGCGGCCAGCTTTTATATAAAAGCTATACAAGCTGCTGGAACCATTCTACAGCCGTTATTTTGAGTGTTATAGCCGCCAGACTTTATATAACAGCTATACAAGATGCTTGAACCATTCTACAGGCACCATTTTGAGTGTTAAAGCCGCCAGCCTTTATATAACAGCTATACAAGCTGCTGGAACCATTCTACAGCCGTTATTTTGAGTGTTATAGCCGCCAGCCTTTATATAACAGCTATACAAGCTGCTGGAACCATTCTACAGCCGCCATTTTGAGTGTTATAGCAGTCAGCATTTATATTATGCCTCTACAAGCTGCTGGAACCATTTTACAGCCGCCATTTTGAGTCTTATAGCGGCCAGCCTTTATATATTTTAGTGTTATAGCCGCCAGCCTTTATAAACCAACTATACAAGCTGCTGGAACCATTCTACAGCCTCCATTTTGAGTGTTATAGCCGCCAGCCTTCATATAACAGCTATACAAGCTGCTGGAACCATTCTACAGCCGCTATTTTCAGTGTTATAGCGGCCAGCATTGACATAGTAGCTCTACAAGCTGCTGGAACCATTTTACAGCCGCTATTTTCAGTCTTATAGCGGCCAGCCTTTATATAACAGCTATAGAAGCTGCTGGAACCATTCTACAGCCGTTATTTTGAGTGTTATAGCCGCCAGCCTTTATATAACAGCTATACAAGCTGCTGGAACCATTCTACAGCCGCCATTTTGAGTGTTATAGCCGCCATCCTTTATATAAAAGCTATACAAGCTGCTGGAACCATTTTACAGCCGTTATTTTGAGTGTTATAGCCGCCAGCCTTCATATAACAGCTATACAAGCTGCTGGAACCATTCTACAGCCGTTATTTTGTGTGTTATAGCCGCCAGGCTTTTATTTAACAGCTATACAAGCTGCTGGAACCATTCTACAGCTGTTATTTTGAGTGTTATAGCCGCCAGCCTTTATATAACAGCTATACAAGCTGCTGGAACCGTTCTACAGCCGCCATTTTAAGTGTTATAGCAGTCAGCATTTATATAGTGCCTCTACAAGCTGCTGGAACCATTCTACAGCCGCCATTTTGAGTTTTATAGCGGCCAGCCTCTATATATTTGAGTGTTATAGCCGCCAGCGTTTATAAACCAGCTATACAAGCTGCTGTAACCATTCTACAGGCACCATTTTGAGTGTTATAGCCGCCAGCCTTTATATAACAGCTATATAAGCTGCTGGAACCATTTTACAGCCGTTATTTTGAGTGTTATAGCCGCCAGCCTTCATATAACAGCTATACAAGCTGCTGGAACCATTCTACAGCCGCTATTTTCAGTGTTACAGCGGCCAGCATTAATATAGTAGCTCTACAAGCTGCTGGAACCTATTTGCAGCCGCTATTTTCAGTGCTATAGCGGCCAGCCTTTATATAACAGCTATACAAGCTGCTGGAACCATTCTACAGCCGCCATTTTGAGTGTTATGGCGGCCAGCATTTATATAGTAGCTCTACAAGCTGCTGGAACCATTTTACAGCCGCTATTTTCAGTGTTATAGCGGCCAGCTTTTATATAACATCTATACAAGCTGCTGGAACCATTCTACAGCCGTTATTTTGAGTGTTATAGCCGCCAGACTTTATATAACAGCTATACAAGATGCTTGAACCATTCTACAGGCACCATTTTGAGTGTTAAAGCCGCCAGCCTTTATATAACAGCTATACAAGCTGCTGGAACCATTCTACAGCCGTTATTTTGAGTGTTATAGCCGCCAGCCTTTATATAACAGCTATACAAGCTGCTGGAACCATTCTACAGCCGCCATTTTGAGTGTTATAGCAGTCAGCATTTATATAGTGCCTCTACAAGCTGCTGGAACCATTCTACAGCCGCCATTTTGAGTCTTATAGCGGCCAGCCTTTATATATTTTAGTGTTATAGCCGCCAGCCTTTATAAACCAACTATACAAGCTGCTGGAACCATTCTACAGCCTCCATTTTGAGTGTTATAGCCGCCAGCCTTCATATAACAGCTATACAAGCTGCTGGAACCATTCTACAGCCGCTATTTTCAGTGTTATAGCGGCCAGCATTGACATAGTAGCTCTACAAGCTGCTGGAACCATTTTACAGCCGCTATTTTCAGTGTTATAGCGGCCAGCTTTTATATAACATCTATACAAGCTGCTGGAACCATTCTACAGCCGTTATTTTGAGTGTTATAGCCGCCAGACTTTATATAACAGCTATACAAGCTGCTGGAACCATTCTACAGCCGCCATTTTGAGTGTTATGGCGGCCAGCATTGACATAGTAGCTCTACAAGCTGCTGGAACCATTTTACAGCCGCTATTTTCAGTCTTATACCGGCCAGCCTTTATATAACAGCTATAGAAGCTGCTGGAACCATTCTACAGCCGTTATTTTGAGTGTTATAGCCGCCAGCCTTTATATAACAGCTATACAAGCTGCTGTAACCATTCTACAGGCACCATTTTGAGTGTTATAGCCGCCAGCCTTCATATAACAGCTATACAAGCTGCTGGAACCATTGACATAGTGGCTCTACAAGCTGCTGGAACCATTTAACAGCCGCTATTTTCAGTCTTATAGCGGCCAGCCTTTATATAACATCTATAGAAGCTGCTGGAACCATTCTACAGCCGTTATTTTGAGTGTTATAGCCGCCAGCCTTTATATAACAGCTATACAAGCTGTTGGAACCATTCTACAGCCGCCATTTTTAGTGTTATAGCCGCCAGGCTTTTATTTAACAGCTAAACAAGCTGCTGGAACCATTCTACAGCCGTTATTTTGACTGTTATAGCCGCCAGCATTTATATAACAGCTATACAAGCTGCTGGAACCATTCTACAGCCGTTATTTTGAGTGTTATAGCCGCCAGCCTTTATATAACAGCTATACAAGCTGCTGGAACTATTCTACAGCCGCTGTTTTGAGTGTTATAGCGGCCAGCATTAATATAGTAGCTCTACAAGCTGCGGGAACCATTCTACAGCCGTTATTTTGAGTGTTTTAGCCGCCAGCCTTTATATAACAGCTATACAAGCTGCTGGAACCATTCTACAGCCGCCATTTTGAGTGTTATGGCGGCCAGCATTTATATAGTAGCTCTACAAGCTGCTGGAACCATTCTACAGGCACCATTTTGAGTGTTAAAGCCGCCAGCCTTTATATAACAGCTATACAAGCTGCTGGAACTATTCTACAGCCGCTATTTTCAGTGTTATAGCGGCCAGCATTAATATAGTAGCTCTACAAGCTGCTGGAACCATTTTACAGCCGCTATTTTCAGTGTTATAGCGGCCAGCTTTTATATAACAGCTATACAAGCTGCTGGAACCATTCTACAGCCGTTGTTTTGAGTGTTATAGCCGCCAGACTTTATATAACAGCTATACAAGATGTTTGAACCATTCTACAGGCACCATTTTGAGTGTTAAAGCCGCCAGACTTGTATAACAGCTATACAAGCTGCTGGAACCATTCTACAGCCGCTATTTTGAGTGTTATAGCCGCCAGCCTTTATAAACCAACTATACAAGCTGCTGGAACCATTCTACAGCCTCCATTTTGAGTGTTATAGCCGCCAGCCTTTATATAAGAGCTATACAAGCTGCTGGAACCATTGACATAGTGGCTCTACAAGCTGCTGGAACCATTTTACAGCCGCTATTTTCAGTGTTATAGCCGCCAGCCTTTATATAACATCTATAGAAGCTGCTGGAACCATTCTACAGCCGTTATTTTGAGTGTTATAGCCGCCAGCCTTTATATAACAGCTATACAAGCTGCTGGAACCATTCTACAGCCGCCATTTTGAGTGTTATAGCGGCCAGCATTATATAGTTTTTAGTTTATAGCTTTATATAACAGCTCTACAAGCTGCTGGAACCATTCTACAGCCGTTATTTTGAGTGTTATAGCCGCCAGCCTTTATATAACAGCTATACAAGCTGCTGGAACCATTCTACAGCCGCCATTTTGAGTGTTATAGCGGCCAGCATTTATATAGTAGCTCTACAAGCTGCTGGAACCATTCTACAGCCGCTATTTTCAGTCTTATAGCGGCCAGGCTTTTATTTAACAGCTATACAAGCTGCTGGAACCATTCTACAGCCGCCATTTTGAGTGTTATAGCCGCCACTTTAAGTGTTATAGACGCCATCCTTTATATAACAGCTATACAAGCTGCTGGAACCATTCTACAGCTGTTATTTTGAGTGTTATAGCCGCCAGCCTTTATATAACAGCTATACAAGCTGCTGGAACCATTCTACAGCCGCCATTTTAAGTGTTATAGCAGTCAGCATTTATATAGTGCCTCTACAAGCTGCTGGAACCATTCTACAGCCGCCATTTTGAGTTTTATAGCGGCCAGCCTTTATATATTTGAGTGTTATAGCCGCCAGCCTTTATAAACCAGCTATACAAGCTGCTGTAACCATTCTACAGGCACCATTTTGAGTGTTATAGCCGCCAGCCTTTATATAACAGCTATACAAGCTGCTGGAACCATTTTACAGCCGTTATTTTGAGTGTTATAGCCGCCAGCCTTCATATAACAGCTATACAAGCTGCTGGAACCATTCTACAGCCGCTATTTTCAGTGTTATAGCGGCCAGCATTAATATAGTAGCTCTACAAGCTGCTGGAACCATTTTACAGCCGCTATTTTCAGTGTTATAGCGGCCAGCCTTTATATAACAGCTATACAAGCTGCTGGAACCATTCTACAGCCGCCATTTTGAGTGTTATGGCGGCCAGCATTTATATAGTAGCTCTACAAGCTGCTGGAACCATTTTACAGCCGCTATTTTCAGTGTTATAGCGGCCAGCTTTTATATAACAGCTATACAAGCTGCTGGAACCATTCTACAGCCGTTATTTTGAGTGTTATAGCCGCCAGACTTTATATAACAGCTATACAAGCTGCTTGAACCATTCTACAGGCACCATTTTGAGTGTTATAGCCGCCAGCCTTTATATAACAGCTATACAAGCTGCTGGAACCATTCTACAGCCGTTATTTTGAGTGTTATAGCCGCCAGCCTTTATATAACAGCTATACAAGCTGCTGGAACCATTCTACAGCCGCCATTTTGAGTGTTATAGCAGTCAGCATTTATATAGTGCCTCTACAAGCTGCTGGAACCATTCTACAGCCGCCATTTTGAGTCTTATAGCGGCCAGCCTTTATATATTTTAGTGTTATAGCCGCCAGCCTTTATAAACCAACTATACAAGCTGCTGGAACCATTCTACAGCCTCCATTTTGAGTGTTATAGCCGCCAGCCTTCATATAACAGCTATACAAGCTGCTGGAACCATTCTACAGCCGCTATTTTCAGTGTTATAGCGGCCAGCATTGACATAGTAGCTCTACAAGCTGCTGGAACCATTTTACAGCCGCTATTTTCAGTCTTATACCGGCCAGCCTTTATATAACAGCTATAGAAGCTGCTGGAACCATTCTACAGCCGTTATTTTGAGTGTTATAGCCGCCAGCCTTTATATAACAGCTATACAAGCTGCTGTAACCATTCTACAGGCACCATTTTGAGTGTTATAGCCGCAATCCTTTATATAAAAGCTATACAAGCTGCTGGAACCATTTTACAGCCGTTATTTTGAGTGTTATAGCCGCCAGCCTTCATATAACAGCTATACAAGCTGCTGGAACCATTCTACAGCCGTTATTTTGTGTGTTATAGCCGCCAGGCTTTTATTTAACAGCTATACAAGCTGCTGGAACCATTCTACAGCCGCCATTTTGAGTGTTATAGCCGCCAGGCTTTTATTTAACAGCTATACAAGCTGCTGGAACCATTCTACAGCCGTTATTTTGACTGTTATAGCCGCCAGCATTTATATAACAGCTATACAAGCTGCTTGAACCATTCTACAGGCAACAATTTGAGTGTTATAGCCGCCAGCCTTTATATAACAGCTACACAAGCTGCTGGAACTATTCTACAGCCGCTGTTTTGAGTGTTATAGCGGCCAGCATTAATATAGTAGCTCTACAAGCTGCGGGAACCATTCTACAGCCGTTATTTTGAGTGTTTTAGCCGCCAGCCTTTATATAACAGCTATACAAGCTGCTGGAACCATTCTACAGCCGCCATTTTGAGTGTTATGGCGGCCAGCATTTATATAGTAGCTCTACAAGCTGCTGGAACCATTCTACAGGCACCATTTTGAGTGTTAAAGCCGCCAGCCTTTATATAACAGCTATACAAGCTGCTGGAACTATTCTACAGCCACTATTTTCAGTGTTATAGCGGCCAGCATTAATATAGTAGCTCTACAAGCTGCTGGAACCTTTTTACAGCCGCTATTTTCAGTGTTATAGAGGCCAGCTTTTAAATAACTGCTATACAAGCTGCTGGAACCATTCTACAGCCGTTATTTTGAGTGTTATAGCCGCCAGACTTTATATAACAGCTATACAAGATGTTTGAACCATTCTACAGCCTCCATTTTGAGTGTTATAGCCGCCAGCCTTCATATAACAGCTATACAAGCTGCTGGAACCATTGACATAGTGGCTCTACAAGCTGCTGGAACCATTTTACAGCCGTTATTTTCAGTCTTATAGCGGCCAGCCTTTATAAACCAACTATACAAGCTGCTGGAACCATTCTACAGCCTCCATTTTGAGTGTTATAGCCGCCAGCCTTCATATAACAGCTATACAAGCTGCTGGAACCATTGACATAGTGGCTCTACAAGCTGCTGGAACCATTTTACAGCCGCTATTTTCAGTCTTATAGCGGCCAGCCTTTATATAACATCTATAGAAGCTGCTGGAACCATTCTACAGCCGTTATTTTGAGTGTTATAGCCGCCAGCCTTTATATAACAGCTATACAAGCTGCTGGAACCATTCTACAGCCTCCATTTTCAGTGTTATAGCCGCCAGCATTTATATAGTAGCTCTACAAGCTGCTGGAACCATTTTTAGCCGCTATTTTCAGTGTTATAGCGGCCAGCCTTTATATAACAGCTAAACAAGCTGCTGGAACCATTCTACAGCCGTTATTTTGAGTGTTATAGCCGCCAGGCTTTTATTTAACAGCTATACAAGCTGCTGGAACCATTCTACATCCGCCATTTTGAGTGTTATAGCCGCCACTTTAAGTGTTATAGACGCCATCCTTTATATAACAGCTCTACAAGCTGCTGGAACCATTCTACTGCCGCCATTTTGAGTCTTATAGCCGCCATCTCTATTATAGTAACAGCTATACAAGCTGCTGGAACCATTCTACAGCCGCCATTTTGAGTCTTATAGCCGCCATCTTTAATATAGTAGCTATACAAGCTGCTGGAACCATTCTACAGCCGCCATTTTGAGTGTTATAGCGCCAGCCTTTATTTTATCTAACAGCTATACAAGTTGCTGGAACCATTCTACAGCCGCCATTTTGAGTGTTATAGCCGCCAGCCTTTATATAACAGCTATACAAGCTGCTGGAACCATTCTACAGCCGTTATTTTGAGTGTTATAGCCGCCAGCCTTTATATAACAGCTATACAAGCTGCTGGAACCATTCTACAGCCGTTATTTTGAGTGTTATAGCCGCCAGCCTTTATATAACAGCTATACAAGCTGCTGAAACCATTCTACAGCCGCCATTTTGAGTGTTATAGCGGTCAGCATTTATATAGTGCCTCTACAAGCTGCTGGAACCATTCTACAGCCGCCATTTTGAGTCTTATAGCGGCCAGCCTTTATATATTTTAGTGTTATAGCCGCCAGCCTTTATAAACCAACTATACAAGCTGCTGGAACCATTCTACAGGCACCATTTTGAGTGTTATAGCCGCCAGCCTTCATATAACAGCTATACAAGCTGCTGGAACCATTCTACAGCCGCTATTTTCAGTCTTATAGCGGCCAGCCTTTATATAACAGCTATAGAAGCTGCTGGAACCATTCTACAGCCGTTATTTTGAGTGTTATAGCCGCCAGCCTTTATATAACAGCTATACAAGCTGCTGGAACCATTCTACAGCCGCTATTTTCAGTGTTATAGCCGCCAGCATTTATATAGTAGCTCTACAAGCTGCTGGAACCATTTTACAGCCGCTATTTTCAGTGTTATAGCGGCCAGCCTTTATATAACAGCTATACAAGCTGCTGGAACCATTCTACAGCCGTTATTTTGAGTGTTATAGCCGCCAGGCTTTTATTTAACAGCTATACAAGCTGCTGGAACCATTCTACAGCCGCCATTTTGAGTGTTATAGCCGCCACTTTAAGTGTTATAGACGCCATCCTTTATATAACAGCTCTACAAGCTGCTGGAACCATTCTACAGCCGCCATTTTGAGTCTTATAGCCGCCATCTTTAATATAGTAGGTATACAAGCTGCTGGAACCATTCTACAGCCGCTATTTTCAGTGTTATAGCGGCCAGCATTGATATAGTAGCTCTACAAGCTGCTGGAACCATTTTACAGCCGCTATTTTCAGTCTTATAGCGGCCAGCCTATTCTTTAACAGCTATACAAGCTGCTGGAACCATTCTACAGCCTTTTAAGTCTTATAGCGGCCAGCCTTTATATAACAGCTATACAAGCTGCTGGAACCATTCTACAGCCGTTATTTTGAGTGTTATAGCCGCCAGCCTTTATATAACAGCTATACAAGCTGCTGGAACCATTCTACAGCCGCTATTTTCAGTGTTATAGCGGCCAGCATTTATATAGTAGCTCTACAAGCTGCTGGAACCATTTTACAGCCGCCATTTTGAGTTTTATAGCGGCCAGCCTTTATATATTTGAGTGTTATAGCCGCCAGCCTTTATAAACCAGCTATACAAGCTGCTGTAACCATTCTACAGGCACCATTTGGAGTGTTATAGCCGCCAGCCTTTATATAACAGCTATACAAGCTGCTGGAACCATTCTACAGCCGCTATTTTCAGTGTTATAGCGGCCAGCCTTTATATAACAGCTATACAAGCTGCTGGAACCATTCTACAGCCGTTATTTTGAGTGTTATAGCCGCCAGCCTTTATATAACAGCTATACAAGCTGCTGGAACCATTCTACAGCCGCTATTTTGAGTGTTATAGCCGCCAGCCTTTATATAACAGTCTACAAGCTGCTGGAACCATTCTACAGCCGCCATTTTCAGTGTTATAGCGGCCAGCCTTATTTATTATAGCGCTAGCTTTTACAAGCTGCTGGAACCATTTTACAGCCGCTATTTTGAGTGTTATAGCCGCCAGCCTTTATATAACAGCTATACAAGCTGCTGGAACCATTCTACAGCCGCCATTTTGAGTGTTATAGCGGCCAGCATTTATATAGTAGCTATACAAGCTGCTGGAACCATTTTACAGCCGCTATTTTCAGTGTTATAGCGGCCAGCTTTTATATAACAGCTATACAAGCTGCTGGAACCATTCTACAGCCGCTATTTTGAGTGTTATAGCCGCCAGCCTTTATATAACAGCTATACAAGCTGCTGGAACCATTCTACAGCCGCCATTTTGAGTGTTATAGCCGCCAGCCTTTATATAACAGCTATACAAGCTGCTGGAACCATTCTACAGCCGTTATTTTGAGTGTTATAGCCGCCAGACTTTATATAACAGCTATACAAGATGCTTGAACCATTCTACAGGCACCATTTTGAGTGTTAAAGCCGCCAGCCTTTATATAACAGCTATACAAGCTGCTGGAACCATTCTACATCCGTTATTTTGAGTGTTATAGCCGCCAGCCTTTATATAACAGCTATACAAGCTGCTTGAACCATTCTACAGGCACCATTTTGAGTGTTATAGCCGCCAGCCTTTATATAACAGCTATACAAGCTGCTGGAACCATTCTACAGCCGTTATTTTGAGTGTTATAGCCGCCAGCCTTTATATAACAGCTATACAAGCTGCTGGAACCATTTTACAGCCGTTATTTTGAGTGTTATAGCCGCCAGCCTTCATATAACAGCTATACAAGCTGCTGGAACCATTCTACAGCCGCTATTTTCAGTGTTATAGCGGCCAGCATTATATATAGTAGCTCTACAAGCTGCTGGAACCATTTTACAGCCGCTATTTTCAGTGTTATAGCGGCCAGCCTTTATATAACAGCTATACAAGCTGCTGGAACCATTCTACAGCCGTTATTTTGAGTGTTATAGCCGCCAGCCTTTATATAACAGCTATACAAGCTGCTGGAACCATTCTACAGCCGCTATTTTCAGTGTTATAGCGGCCAGCCTTTATATAACAGCTATACAAGCTGCTGGAACCATTCTACAGCCGTTATTTTGAGTGTTATAGCCGCCAGCCTTTATATAACAGCTATACAAGCTGCTGGAACCATTCTACAGGCCCTATTTTGAGTGTTATAGCCGCCAGCCTTTATATAACAGCTATACAAGCTGCTGGAACCATTCTACAGCCGCCATTTTGAGTGTTATAGCCGCCACTTTAAGTGTTATAGAGCCATCCTTTATATAACAGCTCTACAAGCTGCTGGAACCATTCTACAGCCGCCATTTTGAGTCTTATAGCCGCCATCTTTAATATAGTAGGTATACAAGCTGCTGGAACCATTCTACAGCCGCTATTTTCAGTGTTATAGCCGCCAGCTTTAATATAGCAGCTATACAAGCTGCTGGAACCATTCTACAGCCGCCATTTTGAGTGTTATAGCCGCCAGCCTTTATATAACAGCTATACAAGCTGCTGGAACCATTCTACAGCCGCCATTTTGAGTGTTATAGCCGCCAGCCTTTATATAACAGCTATACAAGCTGCTGGAACCATTCTACAGCCGTTATTTTGAGTGTTATAGCCGCCAGCCTTTATATAACAGCTATACAAGCTGCTGGAACCATTCTACAGCCGCTATTTTCAGTGTTATAGCGGCCAGCATTTATATAGTAGCTCTACAAGCTGCTGGAACCATTTTACAGCCGCTATTTTCAGTGTTATAGCGGCCAGCCTTTATATAACAGCTATACAAGCTGCTGGAACCATTCTACAGCCGTTATTTTGAGTGTTATAGCCGCCAGGCTTTTATTTAACAGCTATACAAGCTGCTGGAACCATTCTACAGCCGCCATTTTGAGTGTTATAGCCGCCAGGCTTTTATTTAACAGCTATACAAGCTGCTGGAACCATTCTACAGCCGCTATTTTCAGTGTTATAGCGGCCAGCCTTTATATAACAGCTATACAAGCTGCTTGAACCATTCTACAGGCAACATTTTGAGTGTTATAGCCGCCAGCCTTTATATAACAGCTATACAAGCTGCTGGAACCATTCTACAGCTGTTATTTTGAGTGTTATAGCCGCCAGCCTTTATATAACAGCTATACAAGCTGCTGGAACCATTCTACAGCCGCCATTTTAAGTGTTATAGCAGTCAGCATTTATATAGTGCCTCTACAAGCTGCTGGAACCATTCTACAGCCGCCATTTTGAGTTTTATAGCGGCCAGCCTTTATATATTTGAGTGTTATAGCCGCCAGCCTTTATAAACCAGCTATACAAGCTGCTGTAACCATTCTACAGGCACCATTTGGAGTGTTATAGCCGCCAGCCTTTATATAACAGCTATACAAGCTGCTGGAACCATTCTACAGCCGCTATTTTGAGTGTTATAGCGGCCAGCATTAATATAGTAGCTCTACAAGCTGCTGGAACCTTTTTACAGCCGCTATTTTCAGTGCTATAGCGGCCAGCCTTTATATAACAGCTATACAAGCTGCTGGAACCATTCTACAGCCGCCATTTTGAGTGTTATGGCGGCCAGCATTTATATAGTAGCTCTACAAGCTGCTGGAACCATTTTACAGCCGCTATTTTCAGTGTTATAGCGGCCAGCTTTTATATAACAGCTATACAAGCTGCTGGAACCATTCTACAGCCGTTATTTTGAGTGTTATAGCCGCCAGACTTTATATAACAGCTATACAAGATGCTTGAACCATTCTACAGGCACCATTTTGAGTGTTAAAGCCGCCAGCCTTTATATAACAGCTATACAAGCTGCTGGAACCATTCTACAGCCGTTATTTTGAGTGTTATAGCCGCCAGACTTTATATAACAGCTATACAAGATGCTTGAACTATTCTACAGGCACCATTTTGAGTGTTATAGCCGCCAGCCTTTATGTAACAGCTATACAAGCTGCTGGAACCATTCTACAGCCGTTATTTTGAGTGTTATAGCCGCCAGCCTTTATATAACAGCTATACAAGCTGCTGGAACCATTCTACAGCCGCCATTTTGAGTGTTATAGCAGTCAGCATTTATATAGTGCCTCTACAAGCTGCTGGAACCATTCTACAGCCGCCATTTTGAGTCTTATAGCGGCCAGCCTTTATATATTTTAGTGTTATAGCCGCCAGCCTTTATAAACCAACTATACAAGCTGCTGGAACCATTCTACAGCCTCCATTTTGAGTGTTATAGCCGCCAGCCTTTATATAACAGCTATACAAGCTGCTGGAACCATTCTACAGCCGTTATTTTGAGTGTTATAGCCGCCAGCCTTCATATAACAGCTATACAAGCTGCTGGAACCATTCTACAGCCGCTATTTTCAGTGCTATAGCGGCCAGCCTTTATATAAGAGCTATACAAGCTGCTGGAACCATTCTACAGGCACCATTTTGTGTGTTAAAGCCGCCAGCCTTTATATAACAGCTATACAAGCTGCTGGAACCATTCTACAGCCGTTATTTTGACTGTTATAGCCGCCAGCCTTTATATAACAGCTATACAAGCTGCTTGAACCATTCTACAGGCAACATTTTGAGTGTTATAGCCGCCAGCCTTTATATAACAGCTATACAGGCTGCTGGAACCATTCTACAGCCTTCATTTTGAGTGTTATAGCCGCCAGGCTTTTATTTAACAGCTATACAAGCTGCTGGAACCATTCTACAGCCGCCATTTTGAGTGTTATAGCCGCCACTTTAAGTGTTATAGACGCCATCCTTTATATAACAGCTCTACAAGCTGCTGGAACCATTCTACAGCCGCCATTTTGAGTCTTATAGCCGCCATCTTTAATATAGTAGGTATACAAGCTGCTGGAACCATTCTACAGCCGTTATTTTGAGTGTTATAGCCGCCAGACTTTATATAACAGCTATACAAGATGCTTGAACTATTCTACAGGCACCATTTTGAGTGTTATAGCCGCCAGCCTTTATGTAACAGCTATACAAGCTGCTGGAACCATTCTACAGCCGTTATTTTGAGTGTTATAGCCGCCAGCCTTTATATAACAGCTATACAAGCTGCTGGAACCATTCTACAGCCGCCATTTTGAGTGTTATAGCAGTCAGCATTTATATAGTGCCTCTACAAGCTGCTGGAACCATTCTACAGCCGCCATTTTGAGTCTTATAGCGGCCAGCCTTTATATATTTTAGTGTTATAGCCGCCAGCCTTTATAAACCAACTATACAAGCTGCTGGAACCATTCTACAGCCTCCATTTTGAGTGTTATAGCCGCCAGCCTTTATATAACAGCTATACAAGCTGCTGGAACCATTCTACAGCCGTTATTTTGAGTGTTATAGCCGCCAGCCTTTATATAACAGCTATACAAGCTGCTGGAACCATTCTACAGCCGCTATTTTCAGTGTTATAGCGGCCAGCATTGACATAGTAGCTCTACAAGCTGCTGGAACCATTTTACAGCCGCTATTTTCAGTCTTATAGCGGCCAGCCTTTATATAACAGCTATAGAAGCTGCTGGAACCATTCTACAGCCGTTATTTTGAGTGTTATAGCCGCCAGCCTTTATATAACAGCTATACAAGCTGCTGGAACCATTCTACAGCCGCTATTTTCAGTGTTATAGTGGCCAGCATTTATATAGTAGTTCTACAAGCTGCTGGAACCATTTTACAGCCGCTATTTTCAGTGTTATAGCGGCCAGACTTTATATAACAGCTATACAAGCTGCTGGAACCATTCTACAGCCGTTATTTTGAGTCTTATAGCCGCCAGGCTTTTATTTAACAGCTATACAAGCTGCTGGAACCATTCTACAGCCGCCATTTTGAGTGTTATAGCCGCCACTTTAAGTGTTATAGACGCCATCCTTTATATAACAGCTCTACAAGCTGCTGGAACCATTCTACAGCCGCCATTTTGAGTCTTATAGCCGCCATCTTTAATATAGTAGGTATACAAGCTGCTGGAACCATTCTACAGCCGTCATTTTAAGTGTTATAGCAGTCAGCATTTATATAGTGCCTCTACAAGCTGCTGGAACCATTCTACAGCCGCCATTTTGAGTTTTATAGCGGCCAGCCTTTATATATTATAGTGTTATAGCCGCCAGCCTTTATAAACCAGCTATACAAGCTGCTGTAACCATTCTACAGGTACCATTTTGAGTGTTATAGCCGCCAGCCTTCATATAACAGCTATACAAGCTGCTGGAACCATTCTACAGCCGCTATTTTCAGTGTTATAGCGGCCAGCATTGATATAGTAGCTCTACAAGCTGCTGGAACCATTTTACAGCCGCTATTTTCAGTCTTATAGCGGCCAGGCTTTTATTTAACAGCTATACAAGCTGCTGGAACCATTCTACAGCCGCCATTTTGAGTGTTATAGCCGCCACTTTTAGTGTTATAGACGCCATCCTTTATATAACAGCTATACAAGCTGCTGGAACCATTCTACAGCCGCCATTTTAAGTGTTATAGCCGCCAGCATTTATATAACAGCTCTACAAGCTGCTGGAACCATTCTACAGCCGCCATTTTGAGTTTTATAGCGGCCAGCCTTTATATATTTGAGTGTTATAGCCGCCAGCCTTTATAAACCAGCTATACAAGCTGCTGTAACCATTCTACAGCCGTTATTTTGAGTGTTATAGCCGCCAGCCTTTATATAACAGCTATACAAGCTGCTGGAACCATTTTACAGCCGTTATTTTGAGTGTTATAGCCGCCAGCCTTTATATAACAGCTATACAAGCTGCTGGAACCATTCTACAGCCGCTATTTTCAGTGTTATAGCGGCCAGCCTTTATATAACAGCTATACAAGCTGCTGGAACCATTCTACAGCCGTTATTTTGAGTGTTATAGCCGCCAGGCTTTTATTTAACAGCTATACAAGCTGCTGGAACCATTCTACAGCCGCCATTTTGAGTGTTATAGCCGCCACTTTAAGTGTTATAGACGCCATCCTTTATATAACAGCTATACAAGCTGCTGGAACCATTCTACAGCTGTTATTTTGAGTGTTATAGCCGCCAGCCTTTATATAACAGCTATACAAGCTGCTGGAACCATTCTACAGCCGCCATTTTAAGTGTTATAGCAGTCAGCATTTATATAGTGCCTCTACAAGCTGCTGGAACCATTCTACAGCCGCCATTTTGAGTTTTATAGCGGCCAGCCTTTATATATTTGAGTGTTATAGCCGCCAGCCTTTATAAACCAGCTATACAAGCTGCTGTAACCATTCTACAGGCACCATTTTGAGTGTTATAGCCGCCAGCCTTTATATAACAGCTATACAAGCTGCTGGAACCATTTTACAGCCGTTATTTTGAGTGTTATAGCCGCCAGCCTTTATATAACAGCTATACAAGCTGCTGGAACCATTTTACAGCCGTTATTTTGAGTGTTATAGCCGCCAGCCTTTATATAACAGCTATACAAGCTGCTGGAACCATTCTACAGCCGCCATTTTAAGTGTTATAGCAGTCAGCCTTTATATAGTGCCTCTACAAGCTGCTGGAACCATTCTACAGCCGCCATTTTGAGTTTTATAGCGGCCAGCCTTTATATATTTGAGTGTTATAGCCGCCAGCCTTTATAAACCAGCTATACAAGCTGCTGTAACCATTCTACAGGCACCATTTTGAGTGTTATAGCCGCCAGCCTTTATATAACAGCTATACAAGCTGCTGGAACCATTTTACAGCCGCTATTTTCAGTGTTATAGCGGCTAGCTTTTATATAACAGCTATACAAGCTGCTGGAACCATTCTACAGCCGTTATTTTGAGTGTTATAGCGGCCAGCCTTTATATAACAGCTATACAAGATGCTTGAACCATTCTACAGGCACCATTTTGAGTGTTAAAGCCGCCAGCCTTTATATAACAGCTATACAAGCTGCTGGAACCATTCTACAGCCGTTATTTTGAGTGTTATAGCCGCCAGCCTTTATATAGCAGCTATACAAGCTGCTGGAACCATTCTACAGCCGCCATTTTGAGTCTTATAGCGGCCAGCCTTTATATATTTTAGTGTTATAGCCGCCAGCCTTTATAAACCAACTATACAAGCTGCTGGAACCATTCTACAGCCTCCATTTTGAGTGTTATAGCCGCCAGACTTCATATAACAGCTATACAAGCTGCTGGAACCATTCTACAGCCGCTATTTTCAGTGTTATAGCGGCCAGCCTTTATATAACAGCTATAGAAGCTGCTGGAACCATTCTACAGCCGTTATTTTGAGTGTTATAGCCGCCAGCCTTTATATAACAGCTATACAAGCTGCTGTAACCATTCTACAGGCACCAATTTGAGTGTTATAGCCGCCATCCTTTATATAAAAGCTATACAAGCTGCTGGAACCATTTTACAGCCGTTATTTTGAGTGTTATAGCCGCCAGCCTTCATATAACAGCTATACAAGCTGCTGGAACCATTCTACAGCCGTTATTTTGAGTGTTATAGCCGCCAGGCTTTATATAACAGCTATACAAGCTGCTGGAACTATTCTACAGCCGCTATTTTCAGTGTTATAGCGGCCAGCATTAATATAGTAGCTCTACAAGCTGCTGGAACCTTTTTACAGCCGCTATTTTCAGTGCTATAGCGGCCAGCCTTTATATAACAGCTATACAAGATGCTTGAACCATTCTACAGGCACCATTTTGAGTGTTAAAGCCGCCAGACTTCATATAACAGCTATACAAGCTGCTGGAACCATTCTACAGCCGCCATTTTGAGTGTTGTAGCCGCCAGGCTTTTATTTAACAGCTAAACAAGCTGCTGGAACCATTCTACAGCCGTTATTTTGACTGTTATAGCCACCAGCATTTATATAACAGCTAAACAAGCTGCTTGAACCATTCTACAGGCAACATTTTGAGTGTTATAGCCGCCAGCCTTTATATAACAGCTATACAAGCTGCTGGAACTATTCTACAGCCGCTATTTTCAGTGCTATAGCGGCCAGCCTTTATATAACAGCTATACAAGCTGCTGGAACCATTCTACAGCCGCCATTTTGAGTGTTATGGCGGCCAGCCTTTATATAACAGCTATAGAAGCTGCTGGAACCATTCTACAGCCGTTATTTTGAGTGTTATAGCCGCCAGCCTTTATATAACAGCTATACAAGCTGCTGTAACCATTCTACAGGCACCATTTTGAGTGTTATAGCCGCCATCCTTTATATGAAAGCTATACAAGCTGCTGGAACCATTTTACAGCCGTTATTTTGAGTGTTATAGCCGCCAGCCTTCATATAACAGCTATACAAGCTGCTGGAACCATTCTACAGCCGTTATTTTGAGTGTTATAGCCGCCAGGCTTTTATTTAACAGCTATACAAGCTGCTGGAACCATTCTACAGCCGCCATTTTGAGTGTTATAGCCGCCAGGCTTTTATTTAACAGCTAAACAAGCTGCTGGAACCATTCTACAGCCGTTATTTTGACTGTTATAGCCGCCAGCATTTATATAACAGCTATACAAGCTGCTTGAACCATTCTACAGGCAACATTTTGAGTGTTATAGCCGCCAGCCTTTATATAACAGCTATACAAGCTGCTGGAACTATTCTACAGCCGCTATTTTCAGTGTTATAGCGGCCAGCATTAATATAGTAGCTCTACAAACTGCTGGAACCTTTTTACAGCCGCTATTTTCAGTGCTATAGCGGCCAGCCTTTATATAACAGCTATACAAGCTGCTGGAGCCATTCTACAGCCGCCATTTTGAGTGTTATGGCGGCCAGCATTTATATAGTAGCTCTACAAGCTGCTGGAACCATTTTACAGCCGCTATTTTCAGTGTTATAGCGGCCAGCTTTTAAATAACTGCTCTACAAGCTGCTGGAACCATTCTACAGCCGCTATTTTCAGTCTTATAGCGGCCAGCCTTTATATAACAGCTATAGAAGCTGCTGGAACCATTCTACAGCCGTTATTTTGAGTGTTATAGCCGCCAGCCTTTATATAACAGCTATACAAGCTGCTGTAACCATTCTACAGCCGCTATTTTGAGTGTTATAGCCGCCATCCTTTATATAAAAGCTATAAAAGCTGCTGGAACCATTTTACAGCCGTTATTTTGAGTGTTATAGCCGCCAGCCTTCATATAACAGCTATACCAGCTGCTGGAACCATTCTACAGCCGTTATTTTGAGTGTTATAGCCGCCAGGCTTTTATTTAACAGCTATACAAGCTGCTGGAACCATTCTACAGCCGCCATTTTGAGTGTTATAGACGCCAGGCTTTTATTTAACAGCAAAACAAGCTGCTGGAACAATTCTACAGCCGTTATTTTGACTGTTATAGCCGCCAGCATTTATATAACAGCTATACAAGCTGCTTGAACCATTCTACAGGCAACATTTTGAGTGTTATAGCCGCCAGCCTTTATATAACAGCTATACAAGCTGCTGGAACTATTCTACAGCCGCTATTTTCAGTGTTATAACGGCCAGCATTAATATAGTAGCTCTACAAGCTGCTGGAACCTTTTTACAGCCGCTATTTTCAGTGCTATAGCGGCCAGCCTTTATATAACAGCTATACAAGCTGCTGGAACCATTCTACAGCCGCCATTTTGAGTGTTATGGCGGCCAGCATTTATATAGTAGCTCTTCAAGCTGCTGGAACCATTTTACAGCCGCTATTTTCAGTGTTATAGCGGCCAGCTTTTAAATAACTGCCTTACAAGCTGCTGGAACCATTGTACAGCCGTTATTTTGAGTGTTATAGCCGCCAGACTTTATATAACAGCTATACAAGATGTTTGAACCATTCTACAGGCACCATTTTGAGTGTTAAAGCCGCCAGCCTTGTATAACAGCTATACAAGCTGCTGGAACCATTCTACAGCCGCTATTTTGAGTGTTATAGCCGCCAGCCTTTATATAACAGCTATACAAGCTGCTGGAACCATTCCACAGCCGCCATTTTGAGTGTTATTGCAGTCAGCATTTATATAACAGCTATACAAGCTGCTTGAACCATTCTACAGGCAACATTTTGAGTCTTATAGCGGCCAGCCTTTATATATTTTAGTGTTATAGCCGCCAGCCTTTATAAACCAACTATACAAGCTGCTGGAACCATTCTACAGCCTCCATTTTGAGTGTTATAGCCGCCAGCCTTCATATAACAGCTATACAAGCTGCTGGAACCATTTTACAGCCGCTATTTTCAGTCTTATAGCGGCCAGCCTTTATATAACAGCTATAGAAGCTGCTGGAACCATTCTACAGCCGCTATTTTCAGTGTTATAGCCGCCAGCATTTATATAGTAGCTCTACAAGCTGCTGGAACCATTTTACAGCCGCTATTTTCAGTGTTATAGCGGCCAGCCTTTATATAACAGCTATACAAGCTGCTGGAACCATTCTACAGCCGTTATTTTGAGTGTTATAGCCGCCAGGCTTTTATTTAACAGCTATACAAGCTGCTGGAACCATTTTACAGCCGCCATTTTGAGTGTTATAGCCGCCACTTTAAGTGTTATAGACGCCATCCTTTATATAACAGCTCTACAAGCTGCTGGAACCATTCTACTGCCGCCATTTTGAGTCTTATAGCCGCCATCTTTAATATAGTAGGTATACAAGCTGCTGGAACCATTCTACAGCAGCCATTTTGAGTCTTATAGCCGCCATCTTTAATATAGTAGGTATACAAGCTGCTGGAACCATTCTACAGCCGCCATTTTGAGTGTTATAGCCGCCATTCTATATCTAACAGCTATACAAGTTTCTGGAACCATTCTACAGCCTTCATTTTAAGTCTTATAGACGCCATCCTTTATATAACAGCTATACAAGCTGCTGGAACCATTCTACAGCCGCCATTTTGAGTGTTATAGCCGCCATCCTTTATATAACAGCTCTACACGCTGCTGGAACCATTCTACAGCCGCCATTTTGAGTCTTATAGCCGCCATCTTTAATATAGTAGGTATACAAGCTGCTGGAACCATTCTACAGCCGCCATTTTGAGTGTTATAGCAGTCAGCATTTATATAGTGCCTCTACAAGCCGCTGGAACCATTCTACAGCCGCCATTTTGAGTCTTATAGCGGCCAGCCTTTATATATTTTAGTGTTATAGCCGCCAGCCTTTATAAACCAACTATACAAGCTGCTGGAACCATTCTACAGCCTCCATTTTGAGTGTTAAAGCCGCCAGCCTTGTATAACAGCTATACAAGCTGCTGGAACCATTCTACAGCCGTTATTTTGAGTGTTATAGCCGCCAGCCTTTATATAACAGCTATACAAGCTGCTGGAACCATTCTACAGCCGCTATTTTCAGTGTTATAGCCGCCAGCATTTATATAGTAGCTCTACAAGCTGCTGGAACCATTTTACAGCCGCTATTTTCAGTGTTATAGCGGCCAGCCTTTATATAACAGCTATACAAGCTGCTGGAACCATTCTACAGCCGTTATTTTGAGTGTTATAGCCGCCAGGCTTTTATTTAACAGCTAAACAAGCTGCTGGAACCATTTTACAGCCGCCATTTTGAGTGTTATAGCCGCCACTTTAAGTGTTATAGACGCCATCCTTTATATAACAGCTCTACAAGCTGCTGGAACCATTCTACTGCCGCCATTTTGAGTCTTATAGCCGCCATCTTTAATATAGTAGGTATACAAGCTGCTGGAACCATTCTACAGCCGCCATTTTGAGTCTTATAGCCGCCATCTTTAATTAAGTAGGTATACAAGCTGCTGGAACCATTCTACAGCCGCCATTTTGAGTGTTATAGCCGCCATTCTATATCTAACAGCTATACAAGTTTCTGGAACCATTCTACAGCCTTCATTTTAAGTCTTATAGACGCCATCCTTTATATAACAGCTATACAAGCTGCTGGAACCATTCTACAGCCGCCATTTTGAGTGTTATAGCCGTCATTCAATATCTAACAGCTATACAAGTTTCTGGAACCATTCTACAGCCTTCATTTTGAGTGTTATAGCCGCCAGCCTTTATATAACAGCTATACAAGCTGCTGGAACCATTCTACAGCCGCTATTTTCAGTGTTATAGCCGCCAGCATTTATATAGTAGCTCTACAAGCTGCTGGAACCTTTTTACAGCCGCCATTTTCAGTGCTATAGCGGCCAGCCTTTATATAACAGCTATACAAGATGCTTGAACCATTCTACAGGCACCATTTTGAGTGTTAAAGCCGCCAGACTTCATATAACAGCTATACAAACTGCTGGAACCATTCTACAGCCGCCATTTTGAGTGTTGTAGCCGCCAGGCTTTTATTTAACAGCTAAACAAGCTGCTGGAACCATTCTACAGCCGTTATTTTGACTGTTATAGCCACCAGCATTTATATAACAGCTAAACAAGCTGCTTGAACCATTCTACAGGCAACATTTTGAGTGTTATAGCCGCCAGCCTTTATATAACAGCTATACAAGCTGCTGGAACTATTCTACAGCCGCAATTTTCAGTGTTATAGCGGCCAGCATTAATATAGTAGCTCTACAAGCTGCTGGAACCTTTTTACAGCCGCTATTTTCAGTGCTATAGCGGCCAGCCTTTATATAACAGCTATACAAGCTGCTGGAACCATTCTACAGCCGCCATTTTGAGTGTTATGGCGGCCAGCCTTTATATAACAGCTATAGAAGCTGCTGGAACCATTCTACAGCCGTTATTTTGAGTGTTATAGCCGCCAGCCTTTATATAACAGCTATACAAGCTGCTGTAACCATTCTACAGGCACCATTTTGAGTGTTATAGCCGCCATCCTTTATATGAAAGCTATACAAGCTGCTTGAACCATTTTACAGCCGTTATTTTGAGTGTTATAGCCGCCAGCCTTCATATAACAGCTATACAAGCTGCTGGAACCATTCTACAACCGTTATTTTGAGTGTTATAGCCGCCAGGCTTTTATTTAACAGCTATACAAGCTGCTGGAACCATTCTACAGCCGCCATTTTGAGTGTTATAGCCGCCAGGCTTTTATTTAACAGCTAAACAAGCTGCTGGAACCATTCTACAGCCGTTATTTTGACTGTTATAGCCGCCAGCATTTATATAACAGCTATACAAGCTGCTTGAACCATTCTACAGGCAACATTTTGAGTGTTATAGCCGCCAGCCTTTATATAACAGCTATACAAGCTGCTGGAACTATTCTACAGCCGCTATTTTCAGTGTTATAGCGGCCAGCATTAATATAGTAGCTCTACAAGCTGCTGGAACCATTTTACAGCCGCTATTTTTAGTGTTATAGCGGCCAGCTTTTAAATAACTGCTCTACAAGCTGCTGGAACCATTCTACAGCCGCTATTTTCAGTCTTATAGCGGCCAGCCTTTATATAACAGCTATAGAAGCTGCTGGAACCATTCTACAGCCGTTATTTTGAGTGTTATAGCCGCCAGCCTTTATATAACAGCTATACAAGCTGCTGTAACCATTCTACAGCCGCTATTTTGAGTGTTATAGCCGCCATCCTTTATATAAAAGCTATACAAGCTGCTGGAACCATTTTACAGCCGTTATTTTGAGTGTTATAGCCGCCAGCCTCCATATAACAGCTATACAAGCTGCTGGAACCATTCTACAGCCGTTATTTTGAGTGTTATAGCCGCCAGGCTTTTATTTAACAGCTATACAAGCTGCTGGAACCATTCTACAGCCGCCATTTTGAGTGTTATAGCCGCCAGGCTTTTATTTAACAGCAAAACAAGCTGCTGGAACAATTCTACAGCCGTTATTTTGACTGTTATAGCCGCCAGCATTTATATAACAGCTATACAAGCTGCTTGAACCATTCTACAGGCAACATTTTGAGTGTTATAGCCGCCAGCCTTTATATAACAGCTATACAAGCTGCTGGAACTATTCTACAGCCGCTATTTTCAGTGTTATAGCGGCCAGCATTAATATAGTAGCTCTACAAGCTGCTGGAACCTTTTTACAGCCGCTATTTTCAGTGCTATAGCGGCCAGCCTTTATATAACAGCTATACAAGCTGCTGGAACCATTCTACAGCCGCCATTTTGAGTGTTATGGCGGCCAGCATTTATATAGTAGCTCTACATAGCGGCCAGCTTTTAAATAACTGCCTTACAAGCTGCTGGAACCATTGTACAGCCGTTATTTTGAGTGTTATAGCCGCCAGACTTTATATAACAGCTATACAAGATGTTTGAACCATTCCACAGGCACCATTTTGAGTGTTAAAGCCGCCAGCCTTGTATAACAGCTATACAAGCTGCTGGAACCATTCTACAGCCGCTATTTTGAGTGTTATAGCCGCCAGCCTTTATATAACAGCTATACAAGCTGCTGGAACCATTCCACAGCCGCCATTTTGAGTGTTATTGCAGTCAGCATTTATATAGTGCCTCTACAAGCCGCTGGAACCATTCTACAGCCGCCATTTTGAGTCTTATAGCGGCAAGCCTTTATATATTTTGGTGTTATAGCCGCCAGCCTTTATAAACCAACTATACAAGCTGCTGGAACCATTCTACAGCCTTCATTTTGAGTGTTATAGCCGCCAGCCTTCATATAACAGCTATACAAGCTGCTGGAACCATTTTACAGCCGCTATTTTCAGTCTTATAGCGGCCAGCCTTTATATAACAGCTATAGAAGCTGCTGGAACCATTCTACAGCCGCTATTTTCAGTGTTATAGCCGCCAGCATTTATATAACAGCTATACAAGCTGCTGGAACCATTCTACAGCCGTTATTTTGAGTGTTATAGCCGCCAGGCTTTTATTTAACAGCTATACAAGCTGCTGGAACCATTTTACAGCCGCCATTTTGAGTGTTATAGCCGCCACTTTAAGTGTTATAGACGCCATCCTTTATATAACAGCTCTACAAGCTGCTGGAACCATTCTACTGCCGCCATTTTGAGTCTTATAGCCGCCATCTTTAATATAGTAGGTATACAAGCTGCTGGAACCATTCTACAGCCGCCATTTTGAGTCTTATACAAGCTGCTGGAACCATTCTACAGCCGCCATTTTGAGTGTTATAGCCGCCAGGCTTTTATTTAACAGCAAAACAAGCTGCTGGAACAATTCTACAGCCGTTATTTTGACTGTTATAGCCGCCAGCATTTATATAACAGCTATACAAGCTGCTTGAACCATTCTACAGGCAACATTTTGAGTGTTATAGCCGCCAGCCTTTATATAACAGCTATACAAGCTGCTGGAACTATTCTACAGCCGCTATTTTCAGTGTTATAGCGGCCAGCATTAATATAGTAGCTCTACAAGCTGCTGGAACCTTTTTACAGCCGCTATTTTCAGTGCTATAGCGGCCAGCCTTTATATAACAGCTATACAAGCTGCTGGAACCATTCTACAGCCGCCATTTTGAGTGTTATGGCGGCCAGCATTTATATAGTAGCTCTACATAGCGGCCAGCTTTTAAATAACTGCCTTACAAGCTGCTGGAACCATTGTACAGCCGTTATTTTGAGTGTTATAGCCGCCAGACTTTATATAACAGCTATACAAGATGTTTGAACCATTCTACAGGCACCATTTTGAGTGTTAAAGCCGCCAGCCTTGTATAACAGCTATACAAGCTGCTGGAACCATTCTACAGCCGTTATTTTGAGTGTTATAGCCGCCAGCCTTTATATAACAGCTATACAAGCTGCTGGAACCATTCTACAGCCGCTATTTTCAGTGTTATAGCCGCCAGCATTTATATAGTAGCTCTACAAGCTGCTGGAACCATTTTACAGCCGCTATTTTCAGTGTTATAGCGGCCAGCTTTTAAATAACTGCTCTACAAGCTGCTGGAACCATTCTACAGCCGTTATTTTGACTGTTATAGCCGCCAGCATTTATATAACAGCTATACAAGCTGCTTGAACCATTCTACAGGCAACATTTTGAGTGTTATAGCCGCCAGCCTTTATATAACAGCTATACAAGCTGCTGGAACTATTCTACAGCCGCTATTTTCAGTGTTATAGCGGCCAGCATTAATATAGTAGCTCTACAAGCTGCTGGAACCTTTTTACAGCCGCTATTTTCAGTGCTATAGCGGCCAGCCTTTATATAACAGCTATACAAGCTGCTGGAACCATTCTACAGCCGCCATTTTGAGTGTTATGGCGGCCAGCATTTATATAGTAGCTCTACATAGCGGCCAGCTTTTAAATAACTGCCTTACAAGCTGCTGGAACCATTGTACAGCCGTTATTTTGAGTGTTATAGCCGCCAGACTTTATATAACAGCTATACAAGATGTTTGAACCATTCTACAGGCACCATTTTGAGTGTTAAAGCCGCCAGCCTTGTATAACAGCTATACAAGCTGCTGGAACCATTCTACAGCCGTTATTTTGAGTGTTATAGCCGCCAGGCTTTTATTTAACAGCTAAACAAGCTGCTGGAACCATTTTACAGCCGCCATTTTGAGTGTTATAGCCGCCAATTTAAGTGTTATAGACGCCATCCTTTATATAACAGCTCTACAAGCTGCTGGAACCATTCTACTGCCGCCATTTTGAGTCTTATAGCCGCCATCTTTAATATAGTAGGTATACAAGCTGCTGGAACCATTCTACAGCCGCCATTTTGAGTCTTATAGCCGCCATCTTTAATATAGTAGGTATACAAGCTGCTGGAACCATTCTACAGCCGCCATTTTGAGTGTTATAGCCGCCATTCTATATCTAACAGCTATACAAGTTTCTGGAACCATTCTACAGCCTTCATTTTAAGTCTTATAGACGCCATCCTTTATATAACAGCTATACAAGCTGCTGGAACCATTCTACAGCCGCCATTTTGAGTGTTATAGCCGTCATTCAATATCTAACAGCTATACAAGTTTCTGGAACCATTCTACAGCCTTCATATTGAGTCTTATAGCCGCCATCCTTTATATAACAGCTATACAAGCTGCTGGAACCATTCTACAGCCGCCATTTTGAGTGTTATAGCCGCCATCCTTTATATAACAGCTCTACAAGCTGCTGGAACCATTCTACAGCCGCCATTTTAAGTCTTATAGCCGCCATCTTTAATATAGTAGGTATACAAGCTGCTGGAACCATTCTACAGCCGCCATTTTGAGTCTTATAGCCGCCATCCTTTATATAACAGCTACACAAGTTTCTGGAACCATTCTACAGCCGCTGTTTAGAGTGTTATAGCCGCAAATTCTTTATATAACAGCTATACAAGTTGCTGGAACCATTCTACAGCCTTCATTTGGAGTCTTATAGCCGCCATCCTTTATATAACAGCTATACAAGCTGCTGAAACCATTCTACAGCCGCCATTTTGAGTGTTATGGCGGCCAGCATTTATATAGTAGCTCTACAAGCTGCTGGAACCTTTTTACAGCCGCTATTTTCTGTGCTATAGCGGCCAGCCTTTATATAACAGCTATACAAGCTGCTGGAACCATTCTACAGCCGCCATTTTGAGTGTTATGGCGGCCAGCATTTATATAGTAGCTCTACAAGCTGCTGGAACCATTTTACAGCCGCTATTTTCAGTGTTATAGCGGCCAGCTTTTAAATAACTGCCTTACAAGCTGCTGGAACCATTGTACAGCCGTTATTTTGAGTGTTATAGCCGCCAGACTTTATATAACAGCTATACAAGATGTTTGAACCATTCTACAGGCACCATTTTGAGTGTTAAAGCCGCCAGCCTTGTATAACAGCTATACAAGCTGCTGGAACCATTCTACAGCCGCTATTTTGAGTGTTATAGCCGCCAGCCTTTATATAACAGCTATACAAGCTGCTGGAACCATTCTACAGCCGCCATTTTGAGTGTTATAGCAGTCAGCATTTATATAGTGCCTCTACAAGCCGCTGGAACCATTCTACAGCCGCCATTTTGAGTCTTATAGCGGCCAGCCTTTATATATTTTAGTGTTATAGCCGCCAGCCTTTATAAACCAACTATACAAGCTGCTGGAACTATTCTACAGCCGCTATTTTCAGTGTTATAGCGGCCAGCCTTTATATAACAGCTATACAAGCTGCTGGAACCATTCTACAGCCGCCATTTTGAGTGTTATGGCGGCCAGCATTTATATAGTAGCTCTACAAGCTGCTGGAACCATTTTACAGCCGCTATTTTCAGTGTTATAGCGGCCAGCTTTTAAATAACTGCTCTACAAGCTGCTGGAACCATTCTACAGCCGCTATTTTCAGTCTTATAGCGGCCAGCCTTTATATAACAGCTATAGAAGCTGCTGGAACCATTCTACAGCCGTTATTTTGAGTGTTATAGCCGCCAGCCTTTATATAACAGCTATACAAGCTGCTGTAACCATTCTACAGCCGCCATTTTGAGTGTTATAGCCGCCATCCTTTATATAAAAGCTATACAAGCTGCTGGAACCATTTTACAGCCGTTATTTTGAGTGTTATAGCCGCCAGCCTTCATATAACAGCTATACAAGCTGCTGGAACCATTCTACAGCCGTTATTTTGAGTGTTATAGCCGCCAGGCTTTTATTTAACAGCTATACAAGCTGATGGAACCATTCTACAGCCGCCATTTTGAGTGTTATAGCCGCCAGGCTTTTATTTAACAGCAAAACAAGCTGCTGGAACAATTCTGCAGCCGTTATTTTGACTGTTATAGCCGCCAGCATTTATATAACAGCTATACAAGCTGCTTGAACCATTCTACAGGCAACATTTTGAGTGTTATAGCCGCCAGCCTTTATATAACAGCTATACAAGCTGCTGGAACTATTCTACAGCCGCTATTTTCAGTGTTATAGCGGCCAGCATTAATATAGTAGCTCTACAAGCTGCTGGAACCTTTTTACAGCCGCTATTTTCAGTGCTATAGCGGCCAGCCTTTATATAACAGCTATACAAGCTGCTGGAACCATTCTACAGCCGCCATTTTGAGTGTTATGGCGGCCAGCATTTATATAGTAGCTCTACAAGCTGCTGGAACCATTTTACAGCCGCTATTTTCAGTGTTATAGCGGCCAGCTTTTAAATAACTGCCTTACAAGCTGCTGGAACCATTGTACAGCCGTTATTTTGAGTGTTATAGCCGCCAGACTTTATATAACAGCTATACAAGATGTTTGAACCATTCCACAGGCACCATTTTGAGTGTTAAAGCCGCCAGCCTTGTATAACAGCTATACAAGCTGCTGGAACCATTCTACAGCCGCTATTTTGAGTGTTATAGCCGCCAGCCTTTATATAACAGCTATACAAGCTGCTGGAACCATTCTACAGCCGCCATTTTGAGTGTTATAGCAGTCAGCATTTATATAGTGCCTCTACAAGCCGCTGGAACCATTCTACAGCCGCCATTTTGAGTCTTGTAGCGGCCAGCCTTTATATATTTTAGTGTTATAGCCGCCAGCCTTTATAAACCAACTATACAAGCTGCTGGAACCATTCTACAGCCTCCATTTTGAGTGTTATAGCCGCCAGCCTTCATATAACAGCTATACAAGCTGCTGGAACCATTTTACAGCCGCTATTTTCAGTCTTATAGCGGCCAGCCTTTATATAACAGCTATAGAAGCTGCTGGAACCATTCTACAGCCGCTATTTTCAGTGTTATAGCCGCCAGCATTTATATAGTAGCTCTACAAGCTGCTGGAACCATTTTACAGCCGCTATTTTCAGTGTTATAGCGGCCAGCCTTTATATAACAGCTATACAAGCTGCTGGAACCATTCTACAGCCGTTATTTTGAGTGTTATAGCCGCCAGGCTTTTATTTAACAGCTATACAAGCTGCTGGAACCCTTTTGCAGCCGCCATTTTGAGTGTTATAGCCGCCACTTTAAGTGTTATAGACGCCATCCTTTATATAACAGCTCTACAAGCTGCTGGAACCATTCTACAGCCGCCATTTTGAGTGTTATAGCAGTCAGCATTTATATAGTGCCTCTACAAGCCGCTGGAACCATTCTACAGCCGCCATTTTGAGTCTTATAGCGGCCAGCCTTTATATATTTTAGTGTTATAGCCGCCAGCCTTTATAAACCAACTATACAAGCTGCTGGAACCATTCTACAGCCTCCATTTTGAGTGTTAAAGCCGCCAGCCTTGTATAACAGCTATACAAGCTGCTGGAACCATTCTACAGCCGCTATTTTCAGTGTTATAGCCGCCAGCATTTATATAGTAGCTCTACAAGCTGCTGGAACCATTTTACAGCCGCTATTTTCAGTGTTATAGCGGCAAGCCTTTATATAACAGCTATACAAGCTGCTGGAACCATTCTACAGCCGTTATTTTGAGTGTTATAGCCGCCAGGCTTTTATTTAACAGCTATACAAGCTGCTGGAACCATTTTACAGCCGCCATTTTGAGTGTTATAGCCGCCACTTTAAGTGTTATAGACGCCATCCTTATATAACAGCTCTACAAGCTGCTGGAACCATTCTACTGCCGCCATTTTGAGTCTTATAGCCGCCATCTTTAATATAGTAGGTATACAAGCTGCTGGAACCATTCTACAGCCGCCATTTTGAGTCTTATAGCCGCCATCTTTAATATAGTAGGTATACAAGCTGCTGGAACCATTCTACAGCCGCCATTTTGAGTGTTATAGCCGCCATTCTATATCTAACAGCTATACAAGTTTCTGGAACCATTCTACAGCCTTCATTTTAAGTCTTATAGCCGCCATCCTTTATATAACAGCTATACAAGCTGCTGGAACCATTCTACAGCCGCCATTTTGAGTCTTATAGCCGCCATCCTTTAATATAGTAGCTATACAAGCTGCTGGTACCATTCTACAGCCTTCATTTTGACTCTTAAAGCCGTCATCCTTTATATAACAGCTACACGAGTTGCTGGAGGCATTCTACAGCCGCTGTTTAGAGTGTTATAGCCGCCATGCTTCATATAACAGCTCTACAAGCTACTGGAACAATTCTTCAGCCTTCATTTTGAGTCTTATAGCCGCCATCCTTTATATAACAGCTATACAAGCTGTTTGAACCATTCTACAGCCGACATTTTGAGTGTTATAGCCGCCATTTTAAGTGTTATAACCGCCATCCTTTATATAACAGCTCTACAAGCTGCTGGAACCATTCTACAGCCGCCATTTTGAGTCTTATAGCCGCCATCTTTAATATAGTAGGTATACAAGCTGCTGGAACCATTCTACAGCCGCCATTTTGAGTGTTATAGCCGCCATTCTATATCTAACAGCTATACAAGTTTCTGGAACCATTCTACAGCCTTCATTTTAAGTCTTATAGACGCCATCCTTTATATAACAGCTATACAAGCTGCTGGAACCATTCTACAGCCGCCATTTTGAGTGTTATAGCCGCCATCCTTTATATAACAGCTCAACAAGCTGCTGGAACCATTCTACAGCCGCCATTTTGAGTCTTATAGCCGTCATCTTTAATATAGTAGGTATACAAGCTGCTGGAACCATTCTACAGCCGCCATTTTGAGTGTTATAGCCGTCATTCAATATCTAACAGCTATACAAGTTTCTGGAACCATTCTACAGCCTTCATATTGAGTCTTATAGCCGCCATCCTTTATATAACAGCTATACAAGCTGCTGGAACCATTCTACAGCCGCCATTTTGAGTGTTATAGCCGCCATCCTTTATATAACAGCTCTACAAGCTGCTGGAACCATTCTTCAGCCTTCATTTTGAGTCTTATAGCCGCCATCCTTTATATAACAGCTATACAAGCTGTTTGAACCATTCTACAGCCGACATTTTGAGTGTTATAGCCGCCACTTTAAGTGTTATAACCGCCATCCTTTATATAACAGCTCTACAAGCTGCTGGAACCATTCTACAGCCGCCATTTTGAGTCTTATAGCCGCCATCTTTTATATAACAGCTATACAAGCTGCTGGAACCATTCTACAGCCGCCATTTTGAGTCTTATAGCCGCCATCTTTAATATAGTAGGTATACAAGCTGCTGGAACCATTCTACAGCCGCCATTTTGAGTGTTATAGCCGCCATTCTATATCTAACAGCTATACAAGTTTCTGGAACCATTCTACAGCCTTCATTTTAAGTCTTATAGACGCCATCCTTTATATAACAGCTATACAAGCTGCTGGAACCATTCTACAGCCGCCATTTTGAGTGTTATAGCCGCCATCCTTATATAACAGCTCTACAAGCTGCTGGAACCATTCTACAACCGCCATTTTGAGTCTTATAGCCGTCCTCTTTAATATAGTAGGTATACAAGCTGCTGGAACCATTCTACAGCCGCCATTTTGAGTGTTATAGCCGTCATTCAATATCTAACAGCTATACAAGTTTCTGGAACCATTCTACAGCCTTCATATTGAGTCTTATAGCCGCCATCCTTTATATAACAGCTATACAAGCTGCTGGAACCATTCTACAGCCGCCATTTTGAGTGTTATAGCCGCCATCCTTTATATAACAGCTCTACAAGCTGCTGGAACCATTCTACAGCCGCCATTTTAAGTCTTATAGCCGCCATCTTTAATATAGTAGCTATACAAGCTGGTGGTACCATTCTACAGCCTTCATTTTGACTCTTAAAGCCGTCATCCTTTATATTACAGCTACACAAGTTGCTGGAGGCATTCTACAGCCGCTGTTTAGAATGTTATAGCCGCCATGCTTCATATAACAGCTCTACAAGCTGCTGGAACCATTCTTCAGCCTTCATTTTGAGTCTTATAGCCGCCATCCTTTATATAACAGCTATACAAGCTGTTTGAACCATTCTACAGCCGACATTTTGAGTGTTATAGCCGCCACTTTAAGTGTTATAACCGCCATCCTTTATATAACAGCTCTACAGGCTGCTGGAACCATTCTACAGCCGCCATTTTGAGTCTTATAGCCGCCATCCTTTATATAACAGCTATACAAGTTGCTGGAACCATTCTACAGCCTTCATTTGGAGTCTTATAGCCGCCATCCTTTATATAACAGCTATACAAGCTGCTGGAACCATTCTACAGCCGCCATTTTGAGTCTTATAGCCGCCATCCTTTAATATAGTAGCTATACAAGCTGGTGGTACCATTCTACAGCCTTCATTTTGACTCTTAAAGCCGTCATCCTTTATATTACAGCTACACAAGTTGCTGGAGGCATTCTACAGCCGCTGTTTAGAGTGTTATAGCCGCCATGCTTCATATAACAGCTCTACAAGCTGCTGGAACCATTCTTCAGCCTTCATTTTGAGTCTTATAGCCGCCATCCTTTATATAACAGCTATACAAGCTGTTTGAACCATTCTACAGCCGACATTTTGAGTGTTATAGCCGCCACTTTAAGTGTTATAACCGCCATCCTTTATCTAACAGCTCTACAGGCTGCTGGAACCATTCTACAGCCGCCATTTGAGTCTTATAGCCGCCATCCTTTATATAACAGCTACACAAGTTGCTGGAAGCATTCTACAGTCGCTGTTTAGAGTGTTATAGGCGCCATGCTTTATATAACAGCAATGCAATTTGCCGGAACCATTCTACATTCTTCATTTTAAGTCTTATAGCCGCCATCCTTTATACAACAGCTCTACAAGCTGCTGGAACCATTTTGAGTGTTATAGACGCCATCCTTTATATAACAGCTATACAAGTTATTTTGAGTGTTATACCAGACAGCATTTATATAGGACCTCTACAAGCTGCTGGAACCATTCTACAGCCGTTATATTGAGTGTTATAGCAGCCAGCATTTATATAGGACCTTTACAAGCTGCTGGAACCATTCTACAGCCGCCATTTTGAGTGTTATAGCCGCCAGCTTTCATATAACAGCTCTACAAGCTGCAGGAACCATTCTATAGCCGCCATTTTGAGTGTTATAGCCGCCAGCTTTTATATAACAGCTCTACAAACTTCTACAGCCGTTATTTTGAGTGTTATAGCAGCCAGCATTTATATAGGACCTCTACAAGCTGCTGGAACCATTCTACAGCCGCCATTTTGAGTGTTATAGCCGCCAGCCTTTATATAACAGCTTTACAAGCTGCTGGAACCATTCTACAGCCGCCATTTTGAGTGTTATACTCGACAGCATTTATATAGGACCTCTACAAGCTGCTGGAACCATTCTACAGCCGCCACTGTAAGTGTTATAGCCACCATCGTTTATATAACATCTCTACAAGCTGCTGGAACCATTCTACAGCTGCCACTTTGAGTGTTATAGCCGCCATTCTATATCTAACAGCTATACAAGTTTCTGGAACCATTCTACAGCCTTCATTTTAAGTCTTATAGACGCCATCCTTTATATAACAGCTATACAAGCTGCTGGAACCATTCTACAGCCGCCATTTTGAGTGTTATAGCCGCCATCTTTTATATAACAGCTCTACAAGCTGCTGGAACCATTCTAAAGCCGCCATTTTGAGTCTTATAGCCGCCATTTTTAATATAGTAGGTATACAAGCTGCTGGAACCATTCTACAGCCTCCATTTTGAGTGTTATAGTCGCCAGCATTTATATAGGACCTCTACAAGCTGCTGGAACCATTCTACAGCCGCCATTTTGAGTGTTATACTCGACAGCATTTATATAGGACCTCTACAAGCTGCTGGAACCATTCTACAGCCGCCACTGTAAGTGTTATAGCCGCCATCGTTTATATAACAGCTCTACAAGCTGCTGGAACCATTCTACAGCCGCCACTTTGAGTGTTATAGCCGCCATTCTATATCTAACAGCTATACAAGTTTCTGGAACCATTTTACAGCCTTCATTTTAAGTCTTATAGACGCCATCCTTTATATAACAGCTATATAAGCTGCTAAAACCATTCTACAGCCGCCATTTTGAGTGTTATAGCCGCCATCTTTTATATAACAGCTCTACAAGCTGCTGGAACCATTTTACAGCCGCCTTTTTTGAGTCTTATAGCCGCCATCTTTAATATAGTAGGTATACAAGCTGCTGGAACCATTCTACAGCCGCCATTTTGAGTGTTATAGCCGCCATTCTATATCTAACAGCTATACAAGTTTCTGGAACAATTCTACAGCCTTCATTTTGAGTCTTATAGCCGCCATCCTTTATATAACAGCTCTAAAAGCTGCTGGAACCATTCTACAGCCGCCATTTTGAGTCTTATAGCCGCCATCTTTAATATAGTAGGTATTCAAGCTGCTGGAACCATTCTACAGCCGCCATTTTGAGTGTTATAGCCGCCATTCTATATCTAACAGCTATACAAGTTTCTGGAACCATTCTACAGCCTTCATTTTAAGTCTTATAGACGCCATCCTTTATATAACAGCTATACAAGCTGCTGGAACCATTCTACAGCCGCCATTTTAAGTGTTATAGCCGCCATCCTTTATATAACAGCTCTACAAGCTGCTGGAACCATTCTACAGCCGCCATTTTGAGTCTTATAGCCGCCATCTTTAATATAGTAGGTATACAAGCTGCTGGAACCATTCTACAGCCGCCATTTTGTGTGTTATAGCCGCCATTCTATATCTAACAGCTATACAAGTTTCTGGAACAATTCTACAGCCTTCATTTTGAGTCTTATAGCCGCCATCCCGTATATAACAGCTCTACAAGCTGCTGGAACAATTCTACAGCCTTCATTTTGAGTCTTATAGCCGCCATCCTTTATATAACAGCTATACAAGCTGCTGGAACCATTCTACAGCTGCCATTTTGAGTCTTATAGCCGCCATCCTTTATATAACAGCTCTACAAGCAGCTGGAACCATTCTACAGCCGCCATTTTGAGTGTCATAGCCGCTATTCTATATCTAACAGCTATACAAGTTTCTGAAACCATTCTACAGCCGCTGTTTAGAGTGTTATAGCCGCAAATTCTTTATATAACAGCTATACAAGTTGCTGGAACCATAATACAGCCTTCATTTGGAGTCTTATAGCCGCCATCCTTTATATAACAGCTATACAAGCAGCTGGAACCATTCTACAGCCGCCATTTTGAGTCTTATAGCCGCCATCTTTAATATAGTAGGTATACAAACTGCTGGAACCATTCTACAGCCGCCATTTTGAGTGATATAGCCGCCATTCTATATATAACAGCTATACAAGTTTCTGGAACAATTCTACAGCCTTCATTTTGAGTCTTATAGCCGCCATCCTTTATATAACAGCTCTAAAAGCTGCTGGAACAATTCTACAGCCTTCATTTGGAGTCTTATAGCCGCCATCCTTATATATCCTTATAGCTATACAAGCTGCTGGAACCATTCTACAGCCTTCATTTGGAGTCTTATAGCCGCCATCCTTTATATAACAGCTATACAAGATGCTGGAACCATTCTACAGCCGCCATTTTGAGTCTTATAGCCGCCATCCTTTATATAACAGCTATACAAGCAGCTGGAACCATTCTACAGCCTTCATTTTGAGTCTTATAGCCGCCATCCTTTATATAACAGCTCTACAAGCAGCTGGAACCATTCTACAGCCGCCATTTTGAGTGTTATAGCCGCCATTCTATATCTAACAGCTAAACAAGTTTCTGGAACAATTCTACAGCCTTCATTTTGAGTCTTATAGCCGCCATCCTTTATATAACAGCTATTCAAGCTGCTGGAACCATTCTACAGCCTTCATTTGGAGTCTTATAGCCGCCATCCTTTATATAACAGCTATACAAGTTTCTCGAACCATTCTACAGCCTTCATATTGAGTCTTATAGCCGCCATCCTTTATATAACAGCTATACAAGATTCTGGAACCATTCCACAGCCGCCATTTTGAGTGTTATAGCCGCCATCTTTTATATAACAGCTCTACAAGCTGCTGGAACCATTCTACCGCCGCCATTTTGAGTGTTATAGCCGCCATCTTTATTATAGTAGGTATACAAGCTGCTGGAACCATTCTACAGCCGCCATTTTGAGTGTTATAGCCGCCATTCTATATCTAACAGCTATAGAAGTTTCTGGAATAATTCTACAGCCTTCATTTTGAGTCCTATAGCCGTCATCCTTTATATAACAGCTATACAAGTTTCTGGAACCATTCTACAGCCTTCATATTGAGTCTTATAGCCGCCATCCTTTATATAACAGCTATACAAGATTCTGGAACCATTCCACAGCCGCCATTTTGAGTGTTATAGCCGCACATCCTTTATATAACAGCTATACAAGCTGCTGGAACCATTCTACAGCCGCCATTTTGAGTCTTATAGCCGCCATCTTTAATATAGTAGGTATACAAGCTGCTGGAACCATTCTACAGCCGCCATTTTGAGTGTTATAGCCGCCATTCTATATCTAACAGCTATACAAGTTTCTGGAACCATTCTACAGCCTTCATTTTAAGTCTTATAGACGCCATCCTTTATATAACAGCTATACAAGCTGCTGGAACCATTCTACAGCCGCCATTTTGAGTGTTATAGCCGCCATCCTTTATATAACAGCTCTACAAGCTGCTGGAACCATTCTACAACCGCCATTTTGAGTCTTATAGCCGTCCTCTTTAATATAGTAGGTATACAAGCTGCTGGAACCATTCTACAGCCGCCATTTTGAGTGTTATAGCCGTCATTCAATATCTAACAGCTATACAAGTTTCTGGAACCATTCTACAGCCTTCATATTGAGTCTTATAGCCGCCATCCTTTATATAACAGCTATACAAGCTGCTGGAACCATTCTACAGCCGCCATTTTGAGTGTTATAGCCGCCATCCTTTATATAACAGCTCTACAAGCTGCTGGAACCATTCTACAGCCGCCATTTTAAGTCTTATAGCCGCCATCTTTAATATAGTAGCTATACAAGCTGGTGGTACCATTCTACAGCCTTCATTTTGACTCTTAAAGCCGTCATCCTTTATATTACAGCTACACAAGTTGCTGGAGGCATTCTACAGCCGCTGTTTAGAGTGTTATAGCCGCCATGCTTCATATAACAGCTCTACAAGCTGCTGGAACCATTCTTCAGCCTTCATTTTGAGTCTTATAGCCGCCATCCCTTATATAACAGCTATACAAGCTGTTTGAACCATTCTACAGCCGACATTTTGAGTGTTATAGCCGCCTTTTTAAGTGTTATAACCGCCATCCTTTATATAACAGCTCTACAAGCTGCTGGAACCATTCTACAGCCGCCATTTTGAGTCTTATAGCCGCCATCCTTTATATAACAGCTATACAAGTTGCTGGAACCATTCTACAGCCTTCATTTGGAGTCTTATAGCCGCCATCCTTTATATAACAGCTATACAAGCTGCTGGAACCATTCTACAGCCGCCATTTTGAGTCTTATAGCCGCCATCCTTTAATATAGTAGCTATACAAGCTGGTGGTACCATTCTACAGCCTTCATTTTGACTCTTAAAGCCGTCATCCTTTATATTACAGCTACACAAGTTGCTGGAGGCATTCTACAGCCGCTGTTTAGAGTGTTATAGCCGCCATGCTTCATATAACAGCTCTACAAGCTGCTGGAACCATTCTTCAGCCTTCATTTTGAGTCTTATAGCCGCCATCCTTTATATAACAGCTATACAAGCTGTTTGAACCATTCTACAGCCGACATTTTGAGTGTTATAGCCGCCACTTTAAGTGTTATAACCGCCATCCTTTATCTAACAGCTCTACAAGCTGCTGGAACCATTCTACAGCCGCCATTTGAGTCTTATAGCCGCCATCCTTTATATAACAGCTACACAAGTTGCTGGAAGCATTCTACAGTCGCTGTTTAGAGTGTTATAGGCGCCATGCTTTATATAACAGCAATGCAATTTGCCGGAACCATTCTACATTCTTCATTTTAAGTCTTATAGCCGCCATCCTTTATACAACAGCTCTACAAGCTGCTGGAACCATTTTGAGTGTTATAGACGCCATCCTTTATATAACAGCTATACAAGTTATTTTGAGTGTTATACCAGACAGCATTTATATAGGACCTCTACAAGCTGCTGGAACCATTCTACAGCCGTTATATTGAGTGTTATAGCAGCCAGCATTTATATAGGACCTTTACAAGCTGCTGGAACCATTCTACAGCCGCCATTTTGAGTGTTATAGCCGCCAGCTTTCATATAACAGCTCTACAAGCTGCAGGAACCATTCTATAGCCGCCATTTTGAGTGTTATAGCCGCCAGCTTTTATATAACAGCTCTACAAACTTCTACAGCCGTTATTTTGAGTGTTATAGCAGCCAGCATTTATATAGGACCTCTACAAGCTGCTGGAACCATTCTACAGCCGCCATTTTGAGTGTTATAGCCGCCAGCCTTTATATAACAGCTTTACAAGCTGCTGGAACCATTCTACAGCCGCCATTTTGAGTGTTATACTCGACAGCATTTATATAGGACCTCTACAAGCTGCTGGAACCATTCTACAGCCTTCATTTTGACTCTTAAAGCCGTCATCCTTTATATTACAGCTACACAAGTTGCTGGAGGCATTCTACAGCCGCTGTTTAGAGTGTTATAGCCGCCATGCTTCATATAACAGCTCTACAAGCTGCTGGAACCATTCTTCAGCCTTCATTTTGAGTCTTATAGCCGCCATCCTTTATATAACAGCTATACAAGCTGTTTGAACCATTCTACAGCCGACATTTTGAGTGTTATAGCCGCCACTTTAAGTGTTATAACCGCCATCCTTTATCTAACAGCTCTACAAGCTGCTGGAACCATTCTACAGCCGCCATTTGAGTCTTATAGCCGCCATCCTTTATATAACAGCTACACAAGTTACTGGAAGCATTCTACAGTCGCTGTTTAGAGTGTTATAGGCGCCATGCTTTATATAACAGCAATGCAATTTGCCGGAACCATTCTACATTCTTCATTTTAAGTCTTATAGCCGCCATCCTTTATACAACAGCTCTACAAGCTGCTGGAACCATTTTGAGTGTTATAGACGCCATCCTTTATATAACAGCTATACAAGTTATTTTGAGTGTTATACCAGACAGCATTTATATAGGACCTCTACAAGCTGCTGGAACCATTCTACAGCCGTTATATTGAGTGTTATAGCAGCCAGCATTTATATAGGACCTTTACAAGCTGCTGGAACCATTCTACAGCCGCCATTTTGAGTGTTATAGCCGCCAGCTTTCATATAACAGCTCTACAAGCTGCAGGAACCATTCTATAGCCGCCATTTTGAGTGTTATAGCCGCCAGCTTTTATATAACAGCTCTACAAACTTCTACAGCCGTTATTTTGAGTGTTATAGCAGCCAGCATTTATATAGGACCTCTACAAGCTGCTGGAACCATTCTACAGCCGCCATTTTGAGTGTTATAGCCGCCAGCCTTTATATAACAGCTTTACAAGCTGCTGGAACCATTCTACAGCCGCCATTTTGAGTGTTATACTCGACAGCATTTATATAGGACCTCTACAAGCTGCTGGAACCATTCTACAGCCGCCACTGTAAGTGTTATAGCCACCATCGTTTATATAACATCTCTACAAGCTGCTGGAACCATTCTACAGCTGCCACTTTGAGTGTTATAGCCGCCATTCTATATCTAACAGCTATACAAGTTTCTGGAACCATTCTACAGCCTTCATTTTAAGTCTTATAGACGCCATCCTTTATATAACAGCTATACAAGCTGCTGGAACCATTCTACAGCCGCCATTTTGAGTGTTATAGCCGCCATCTTTTATATAACAGCTCTACAAGCTGCTGGAACCATTCTAAAGCCGCCATTTTGAGTCTTATAGCCGCCATCTTTAATATAGTAGGTATACAAGCTGCTGGAACCATTCTACAGCCTCCATTTTGAGTGTTATAGTCGCCAGCATTTATATAGGACCTCTACAAGCTGCTGGAACCATTCTACAGCCGCCATTTTGAGTGTTATACTCGACAGCATTTATATAGGACCTCTACAAGCTGCTGGAACCATTCTACAGCCGCCACTGTAAGTGTTATAGCCGCCATCGTTTATATAACAGCTCTACAAGCTGCTGGAACCATTCTACAGCCGCCACTTTGAGTGTTATAGCCGCCAGCCTTTATATAACAGCTTTACAAGCTGCTGGAACCATTCTACAGCCGCCATTTTGAGTGTTATACTCGACAGCATTTATATAGGACCTCTACAAGCTGCTGGAACCATTCTACAGCCGCCACTGTAAGTGTTATAGCCACCATCGTTTATATAACATCTCTACAAGCTGCTGGAACCATTCTACAGCTGCCACTTTGAGTGTTATAGCCGCCATTCTATATCTAACAGCTATACAAGTTTCTGGAACCATTCTACAGCCTTCATTTTAAGTCTTATAGACGCCATCCTTTATATAACAGCTATACAAGCTGCTGGAACCATTCTACAGCCGCCATTTTGAGTGTTATAGCCGCCATCTTTTATATAACAGCTCTACAAGCTGCTGGAACCATTCTAAAGCCGCCATTTTGAGTCTTATAGCCGCCATCTTTAATATAGTAGGTATACAAGCTGCTGGAACCATTCTACAGCCTCCATTTTGAGTGTTATAGTCGCCAGCATTTATATAGGACCTCTACAAGCTGCTGGAACCATTCTACAGCCGCCATTTTGAGTGTTATACTCGACAGCATTTATATAGGACCTCTACAAGCTGCTGGAACCATTCTACAGCCGCCACTGTAAGTGTTATAGCCGCCATCGTTTATATAACAGCTCTACAAGCTGCTGGAACCATTCTACAGCCGCCACTTTGAGTGTTATAGCCGCCATTCTATATCTAACAGCTATACAAGTTTCTGGAACCATTTTACAGCCTTCATTTTAAGTCTTATAGACGCCATCCTTTATATAACAGCTATATAAGCTGCTAAAACCATTCTACAGCCGCCATTTTGAGTGTTATAGCCGCCATCTTTTTATATAACAGCTCTACAAGCTGCTGGAACCATTTTACAGCCGCCTTTTTGAGTCTTATAGCCGCCATCTTTAATATAGTAGGTATACAAGCTGCTGGAACCATTCTACAGCCGCCATTTTGAGTGTTATAGCCGCCATTCTATATCTAACAGCTATACAAGTTTCTGGAACAATTCTACAGCCTTCATTTTGAGTCTTATAGCCGCCATCCTTTATATAACAGCTCTAAAAGCTGCTGGAACCATTCTACAGCCGCCATTTTGAGTCTTATAGCCGCCATCTTTAATATAGTAGGTATACAAGCTGCTGGAACCATTCTACAGCCGCCATTTTGAGTGTTATAGCCGCCAGCTTTCATATAACAGCTCTACAAGCTGCAGGAACCATTCTATAGCCGCCATTTTGAGTGTTATAGCCGCCAGCTTTTATATAACAGCTCTACAAACTTCTACAGCCGTTATTTTGAGTGTTATAGCAGCCAGCATTTATATAGGACCTCTACAAGCTGCTGGAACCATTCTACAGCCGCCATTTTGAGTGTTATAGCCGCCAGCCTTTATATAACAGCTTTACAAGCTGCTGGAACCATTCTACAGCCGCCATTTTGAGTGTTATACTCGACAGCATTTATATAGGACCTCTACAAGCTGCTGGAACCATTCTACAGCCGCCACTGTAAGTGTTATAGCCACCATCGTTTATATAACATCTCTACAAGCTGCTGGAACCATTCTACAGCTGCCACTTTGAGTGTTATAGCCGCCATTCTATATCTAACAGCTATACAAGTTTCTGGAACCATTCTACAGCCTTCATTTTAAGTCTTATAGACGCCATCCTTTATATAACAGCTATACAAGCTGCTGGAACCATTCTACAGCCGCCATTTTGAGTGTTATAGCCGCCATCTTTTATATAACAGCTCTACAAGCTGCTGGAACCATTCTAAAGCCGCCATTTTGAGTCTTATAGCCGCCATCTTTAATATAGTAGGTATACAAGCTGCTGGAACCATTCTACAGCCTCCATTTTGAGTGTTATAGTCGCCAGCATTTATATAGGACCTCTACAAGCTGCTGGAACCATTCTACAGCCGCCATTTTGAGTGTTATACTCGACAGCATTTATATAGGACCTCTACAAGCTGCTGGAACCATTCTACAGCCGCCACTGTAAGTGTTATAGCCGCCATCGTTTATATAACAGCTCTACAAGCTGCTGGAACCATTCTACAGCCGCCACTTTGAGTGTTATAGCCGCCATTCTATATCTAACAGCTATACAAGTTTCTGGAACCATTTTACAGCCTTCATTTTAAGTCTTATAGACGCCATCCTTTATATAACAGCTATATAAGCTGCTAAAACCATTCTACAGCCGCCATTTTGAGTGTTATAGCCGCCATCTTTTATATAACAGCTCTACAAGCTGCTGGAACCATTTTACAGCCGCCTTTTTGAGTCTTATAGCCGCCATCTTTAATATAGTAGGTATACAAGCTGCTGGAACCATTCTACAGCCGCCATTTTGAGTGTTATAGCCGCCATTCTATATCTAACAGCTATACAAGTTTCTGGAACAATTCTACAGCCTTCATTTTGAGTCTTATAGCCGCCATCCTTTATATAACAGCTCTAAAAGCTGCTGGAACCATTCTACAGCCGCCATTTTGAGTCTTATAGCCGCCATCTTTAATATAGTAGGTATACAAGCTGCTGGAACCATTCTACAGCCGCCATTTTGAGTGTTATAGCCGCCATTCTATATCTAACAGCTATACAAGTTTCTGGAACCATTCTACAGCCTTCATTTTAAGTCTTATAGACGCCATCCTTTATATAACAGCTATACAAGCTGCTGGAACCATTCTACAGCCGCCATTTTAAGTGTTATAGCCGCCATCCTTTATATAACAGCTCTACAAGCTGCTGGAACCATTCTACAGCCGCCATTTTGAGTCTTATAGCCGCCATCTTTAATATAGTAGGTATACAAGCTGCTGGAACCATTCTACAGCCGCCATTTTGTGTGTTATAGCCGCCATTCTATATCTAACAGCTATACAAGTTTCTGGAACAATTCTACAGCCTTCATTTTGAGTCTTATAGCCGCCATCCCGTATATAACAGCTCTACAAGCTGCTGGAACAATTCTACAGCCTTCATTTTGAGTCTTATAGCCGCCATCCTTTATATAACAGCTATACAAGCTGCTGGAACCATTCTACAGCTGCCATTTTGAGTCTTATAGCCGCCATCCTTTATATAACAGCTCTACAAGCAGCTGGAACCATTCTACAGCCGCCATTTTGAGTGTCATAGCCGCTATTCTATATCTAACAGCTATACAAGTTTCTGAAACCATTCTACAGCCGCTGTTTAGAGTGTTATAGCCGCAAATTCTTTATATAACAGCTATACAAGTTGCTGGAACCATAATACAGCCTTCATTTGGAGTCTTATAGCCGCCATCCTTTATATAACAGCTATACAAGCAGCTGGAACCATTCTACAGCCGCCATTTTGAGTCTTATAGCCGCCATCTTTAATATAGTAGGTATACAAACTGCTGGAACCATTCTACAGCCGCCATTTTGAGTGATATAGCCGCCATTCTAAATATAACAGCTATACAAGTTTCTGGAACAATTCTACAGCCTTCATTTTGAGTCTTATAGCCGCCATCCTTTATATAACAGCTCTAAAAGCTGCTGGAACAATTCTACAGCCTTCATTTGGAGTCTTATAGCCGCCATCCTTATATATCCTTATAGCTATACAAGCTGCTGGAACCATTCTACAGCCTTCATTTGGAGTCTTATAGCCGCCATCCTTTATATAACAGCTATACAAGATGCTGGAACCATTCTACAGCCGCCATTTTGAGTCTTATAGCCGCCATCCTTTATATAACAGCTATACAAGCAGCTGGAACCATTCTATAGCCGCCGATTTGAGGTTTATAGCCGCCATCCTTTATATAACAGCTCTACAAGCAGCTGGAACCATTCTACAGCCGCCATTTTGAGTGTTATAGCCGCCATTCTATATCTAACAGCTAAACAAGTTTCTGGAACAATTCTACAGCCTTCATTTTGAGTCTTATAGCCGCCATCCTTTATATAACAGCTATTCAAGCTGCTGGAACCATTCTACAGCCTTCATTTGGAGTCTTATAGCCGCCATCCTTTATATAACAGCTATACAAGTTTCTCGAACCATTCTACAGCCTTCATATTGAGTCTTATAGCCGCCATCCTTTATATAACAGCTATACAAGATTCTGGAACCATTCCACAGCCGCCATTTTGAGTGTTATAGCCGCCATCTTTTATATAACAGCTCTACAAGCTGCTGGAACCATTCTACCGCCGCCATTTTGAGTGTTATAGCCGCCATCTTTATTATAGTAGGTATACAAGCTGCTGGAACCATTCTACAGCCGCCATTTTGAGTGTTATAGCCGCCATTCTATATCTAACAGCTATAGAAGTTTCTGGAATAATTCTACAGCCTTCATTTTGAGTCCTATAGCCGTCATCCTTTATATAACAGCTATACAAGTTTCTGGAACCATTCTACAGCCTTCATATTGAGTCTTTTAGCCGCCATCCTTTATATAACAGCTATACAAGATTCTGGAACCATTCCACAGCCGCCATTTTGAGTGTTATAGCCGCACATCCTTTATATAACAGCTATACAGCTGCTGGAACCATTCTACAGCCGCCATTTTGAGTGTTATAGCCGCACATCCTTTATATAACAGCTATACAGCTGCTGGAACCATTCTACAGCCGCCATTTTGAGTGTCATAGCCGCCACCCTTTATATAGTAGCTCTGCAAGCTGCTGGAACCATTTTACAGCCGCTATTTTGAGTGTTATAGCCGCCAGCCTTTATATAGTAGCTCTACAAGCTGCTGGAACCATTCTACAGCCGTTATTTCGAGTGTTAAAGCCGTCATCTTTAATATAGTAGCTATACAAGCTACTGGAACCATTCTATAGTCTTCATTTTGATTGCTATAGCCGCCAGCCTTTATATACAAGCTGCTGGAACCATTCTACAGCCGCCATTTTGAGTGTTATAGCAGCCAGCATCTATATAGTACCTCTACAAGCTGCTGGAACCATTTTACAGCCGTTATTTCGAGTGTTAAAGCCGTCATCTTTAATATGGTAGCTATACAAGCTACTGGAACCATTCTACAGCCTCTATTTTGATTGCTATAGCCGCCACCCTTTATATAGTAGCTCTGCAAGCTGTTGGAACCATTTTACAGCCGCTATTTTGAGTGTTATAGCGGCCAGCCTTTATATTACAGCTATACAAGCTACAGCCTCCATTTTGATTGCTATAGCCGCCACCCTTTATATAGTAGCTCTGCAAACTGTTGGAACCATTTTACAGCCGCTATTTTGAGTGTTATAGCGGCCAGCCTTTATATTACAGCTATACAAGCTGCTGGAACCATTCTACAGCCACCATTTTGAGTGTTATAGCTGCCAGCCTTTATATAGTAGCTCAACAAGCTGCTAGAACCATTCTACAGCCGCTATTTTGAGTGTTATAGCCGCCACCCTTAATATAGTAGCTCTACAAGCTGCTGGAACCATTCTACAGCCGTTATTTCGAGTGTTAAAGCCGTCATCTTTAATATAGTAGCTATACAAGCTACTGGAACCATTCTATAGTCTTCATTTTGATTGCTATAGCCGCCAGCCTTTATATACAAGCTGCTGGAACCATTCTACAGCCGCCGTTTTGAGTGTTATAGCAGCCAGCATCTATATAGTACCTCTACAAGCTGCTGGAACCATTTTACAGCCGTTATTTCGAGTGTTAAAGCCGTCATCTTTAATATGGTAGCTATACAAGCTACTGGAACCATTCTACAGCCTCTATTTTTATTGCTATAGCCGCCACCCTTTATATAGTAGCTCTGCAAGCTGTTGGAACCATTTTACAGCCGCTATTTTGAGTGTTATAGCGGCCAGCCTTTATATTACAGCTATACAAGCTACAGCCTCCATTTTGATTGCTATAGCCGCCACCCTTTATATAGTAGCTCTGCAAACTGTTGGAACCATTTTACAGCCGCTATTTTGAGTGTTATAGCGGCCAGCCTTTATATTACAGCTATACAAGCTGCTGGAACCATTCTACAGCCACCATTTTGAGTGTTATAGCTGCCAGCCTTTATATAGTACCTCTACAAGCTGCTGGAAACATTCTACAGCCGCCATTTTGAGTGTTATAGCCGCCATTCTATATCTAACAGCTATAGAAGTTTCTGGAATAATTCTACAGCCTTCATTTTGAGTCCTATTGCCGTCATCCTTTATATAACAGCTTTATAAGTTTCTGGAACCACTCTACAGCCGCCATTTTGAGTGTCATAGCCGCCACCCTTAATATAGTAGCTCTGCAAGCTGCTGGAACCATTTTACAGCCGCTATTTTGAGTGTTATAGCCGCCAGCCTTTATATAGTAGCTCTACAAGCTGCTGGAACCATTCTACAGCCGTTATTTCGAGTGTTAAAGCCGTCATCTTTAATATAGTAGCTATACAAGCTACTGGAACCATTCTATAGTCTTCATTTTGATTGCTATAGCCGCCAGCCTTTATATACAAGCTGCTGGAACCATTCTACAGCCGCCGTTTTGAGTGTTATAGCAGCCAGCATCTATATAGTACCTCTACAAGCTGCTGGAACCATTTTACAGCCGTTATTTCGAGTGTTAAAGCCGTCATCTTTAATATGGTAGCTATACAAGCTACTGGAACCATTCTACAGCCTCCATTTTGATTGCTATAGCCGCCACCCTTTATATAGTAGCTCTGCAAGCTGTTGGAACCATTTTACAGCCGCTATTTTGAGTGTTATAGCGGCCAGCCTTTATATTACAGCTATACAAGCTACAGCCTCCATTTTGATTGCTATAGCCGCCACCCTTTATATAGTAGCTCTGCAAGCTGTTGGAACCATTTTACAGCCGCTATTTTGAGTGTTATAGCGGCCAGCCTTTATATTACAGCTATACAAGCTGCTGGAACCATTCTACAGCCACCATTTTGAGTGTTATAGCTGCCAGCCTTTATATAGTAGCTCTACAAGCTGCTAGAACCATTCTACAGCCGCTATTTTGAGTGTTATAGCGGCCAGCCTTTATATAACAGCTATACAAGCTGCTGGAACCATTCTACAGCCGCCATTTTCAGTGTTATAGCAGCCAGCATTTTTATAGTACCTCTACAAGCTGCTGGAACCATTCTACAGCCGCCATTTTGAGTGTTATAGCCGCCATTCTATATCTAACAGCTATAGAAGTTTCTGGAATAATTCTACAGCCTTCATTTTGAGTCCTATAGCCGTCATCCTTTATATAACAGCTTTATAAGTTTCTGGAACCACTCTACAGCCGCCATTTTGAGTGTCATAGCCGCCACCCTTTATATAGTAGCTCTGCAAGCTGCTGGAACCATTTTACAGCCGCTATTTTGAGTGTTATAGCCGCCAGCCTTTATATAGTAGCTCTACAAGCTGCTGGAACCATTCTACAGCCGTTATTTCGAGTGTTAAAGCCGTCATCTTTAATATAGTAGCTATACAAGCTGCTGGAACCATTCTACAGCCGTTATTTTGAGTGTTATAGCCGCCTGCCTTTATATAGTAGCTCTACAAGCTGCTGGAACCATTCTACAGCCGTTATTTTGCGTGTTAAAGCCGTCATCTTTAATATAGTAGCTACACAAGCTGCTGGAACCATTCTACAGCCGTTATTTTGAGTGTTATAGCCGCCAGCCTTTATATAGTAGCTCTACAAGCTGCTGGAACCATTTTACAGCCGTTATTTTGAGTGTTAAAGCCGTCATCTTTAATATAGTAGCTATACAAGCTACTGGAACCATTCTACAGCCTCCATTTTGATTGCTATAGCCGCTAGCCTTTATATAGTAGCTCTACAAGCTGCTGGAACCATTCTGCAGCCGCCATTTTGAGTGTTATAGCAGCCAGCATTTATATAGTACCTCTACAAGCTGCTGGAACCATTCTACAGCCACCATTTTGAGTGTTATAGCCGCCAGCCTTTATATAGTAGCTCTACAAGCTGCTGGAACCATTCTACAGCCGCTATTTTGAGTGTTATAGCGGCTAGCCTTTATATAACTGCTATACAAGCTGCTGGAACCATTCTACAGCCGCCATTTTCAGTGTTATAGCAGCCAGCCTTTATATAGTAGCTCTACAAGCTGCTGGAACCATTCTACAGCCGCTATTTTGAGTGTTATAGCGGCTAGCCTTTATGTAACAGCTATACAAGCTGCTGGAACCATTCTACAGCCGCCATTTTCAGTGTTATAGCAGCCAGCATTTTTATAGTAGCTCTACAAGCTGCTGGAACCATTCTACAGCCGTTATTTCGAGTGTTAAAGCCGTCATCTTTAATATGGTAGCTATACAAGCTACTGGAACCATTCTACAGCCTCCATTTTGATTGCTATAGCCGCCACCCTTTATATAGTAGCTCTGCAAGCTGTTGGAACCATTTTACAGCCGCTATTTTGAGTGTTATAGCGGCCAGCCTTTATATTACAGCTATACAAGCTGCTGGAACCATTCTACAGCCACCATTTTGAGTGTTATAGCTGCCAGCCTTTATATAGTAGCTCTACAAGCTGCTGGAACCATTCTACAGCCGCTATTTTGAGTGTTATAGCGGCCAGCCTTTATATAACAGCTATCCAAGCTGCTGGAACCATTCTACAGCCGCCATTTTCAGTGTTATAGCAGCCAGCATTTTTATAGTACCTCTACAAGCTGCTGGAACCATTCTACAGCCGCCATTTTGAGTGTTATTTTTTTTTTTATACCATACACCCATAGGGTGAAATGGTATATTAAAGTCGCCAAAATGTATGTAACAGGCAGAAGGAAGCTTTTCCGACCCCATAAAGTATATATATTCTTGATCAGTATCAACAGCCGAGTCGATCTAGCCATGTCCGTCTGTCCGTCCGTCCGTCCGTCTGTCCGTCTGTCCTTCCGTATGAACGCCTAGATCTCGGAGAATATAAGAGATAGAGCCACCAAATTTGGAATGTAGGCTCGTGTAGTATGTAGAGTGATCGAGTTTGTTTTAAATTTTTGCCACGCCCCTTTCCGCCCCCGCAATTAAAAAAAAACGTTTATCTCAAAAACTATTTCAGCTAGAGAAACCATATTTGGTATGCATATTTGCTTAGTAAATGCACACATTTTGTATATATAAAGATTTTGCCACGCCTCTTTCCGCCCCCGCAATTTGAAAAACTCGATTATCTCCCGTAATTTTCTACCTTGTGCAATCAAATTTGGCACAGTTAAATTTGATACTAATACCCAGCAAAATACCAAATTTGATCAAAATCGGACAAAAAAATAGCCAAGTTATGCATAAAACCGTTTTTCCATAAGGCCGGAGTTGGCCGTTGGCGGGTGGGGCGCTAGGGTGCTATATGCATGAGTGAGCGAGATACTAACTTATATGCTTACTTACTTATATGCTTGTAAAAAGCATGTGAACAGAACTTTTTTAATATAGGCAAATGCATTTGTTATTACAAATTTGAAATATTTGTTTTACTGGTGTATGGTATACCTAAGTCGGCGAGACGACTTACTTACTTCATTTTTTTTCAACGTTTAATATATATTTGTTGAATCTACTCTTAAATTAGAGCCTAACAACAAGTTTGAGATATTTTTCTTAATCTAGTACTTAAGATATATCCAGGGGATATTGCAGGCGGGCCTAATCATTTATTATTGGGTTGGTCTGTCATTTCTTTTAAGACGAGTTCTATTATTAGTTCGCGTAAGGGAATTGGTAAGAACATTAGGGTATACATCCAGTTTCGCAGAATACTTTAGTTGTTGACTACCTATTTCAGATTTTACGCTAGGTATATTTAGATCATTTTGAATGTTGTCGTTCCGTATGTACCACGGAGCCCCAGTGATTGATCTTAAAATCTTCGACTGCGCCCTTTGTATAATGTCGACATTGCTGGTACTTGCATTTCCCCATAGTACGGCACCGTAAGTCCAGATGGGTTTCAGTACGGAGTTGTATAGGAGGACTTTATACTCCAGACGTAGAGGTGACCGAGCATTGATGATCCAATGTAAGCTACTCGCTTTCAGTTTAAGCTGTGACTTTTTTGCCTCAATGTGCTTGCGCCAAGTTAGTCTTCTGTCTAGGTGGATACCAAGGTAAGTGACATCCACGGCTTGAGGAATTGCTACGTTGTTTAGCATTATAGCTGGACAGTTTCTTCTGTTAAGCGTAAATGTAACATGTTTGCATTTCTGCTCGTTGACCCGGATACGCCAGGTTCCTAGCCATTCCTCTACCACCTTGAGGTGTTCCTCTAATTTTGCAGAGGCTTGTATCGGGCATTTGGATCTGCTGAGGATTGCCGTGTCATCGGCAAAAGTGGACGTTGTAAGTCCTAGACTCGTTGGTAAGTCTGCAGTGTACAGCAGATAGAGTGTTATAGCAGCCAGCATTTATATAGTACCTCTACAAGCTGCTGGAACCATTCTACAGCCGCCATTTTGAGTGTTATAGCAGCCAGCATTTATATAGTACCTCTACAAGCTGCTGGAACCATTCTACAGCCGCCACTTTGAGTGTTATAGCCGCCATCCTTTATATAGTAGCTCTGCAAGCTGCTGAAACCATTCTACAGCCGCCATTTTGAGGGTTTTAGCAGCCAGCATTCTACAGACGTTATTTTGGGTGTTATAGCCGTCATCTTTAATATAGTGGGTATACAAGCTGCTGGAACCATTCTACAGCCGCCATTTTGAGTGTTATAGCCGCCAGCCTTTATATAGTATCTCTACAAGCTGATGGAACTATTCTACAGCCGTTATTTTGAGTTTTATAGCAGCCAGCATTTATATAGTACCTCTACAAGCTGCTGGAACCATTCTACAGCCGCCATTTTGAGTGCCATAGCCGCCAGCCAGTATATAGTAGCTCTACAAGCTGCTGGAACCATTCTACAGCCGCCATTTTGAGTGTTATAGCAGCCAGCATTCATATAGTACCTCTACAAGCTGCTGGAACCATTCTACAGCCGCCATTTTGAGTGTTATAGTAGCCAGCTTTTATATAACAGCTCTACAAGCTGCTGGAACCATTCTACAGCCGCCATTTTGAGTGTTATAGCAGCCAGCATTTATATAGTACCTCTACAAGCTATTGGAACCATTCTACAGCCGCCATTTTGAGTGTTATAGCAGCCAGCATTCATATAGTACCTCTACAAGCTGCTGGAACCATTCTACAGCCGCCATTTTGAGTGTTATAGCAGCCAGCATTTATATAGTACCTCTACAAGCTGCTGGAACCATTCTACAGCCGCCATTTTGAGTGTTATAGCAGCCAGCATTCATATAGTACCTCTACAAGCTGCTGGAATCATTCTACAGCCGCCATTTTGAGTGTTATAGTAGCCAGCTTTTATATAACAGCTCTACAAGCTGCTGGAACCATTCTACAGCCGCCATTTTGAGTGTTATAGCAGCCAGCATTTATATAGTACCTCTGCAAGCTATTGGAACCATTCTACAGCCGCCATTTTGAGTGTTAATGCCGCCAGCCTTTATATAACAGCTATACAAGCTGCTGGAACCATTCTACAGCCTCCATTTTGAGTCTTATAGCAGCCAGCATTTTTATAGTAGCTCTGCAAGCTATTGGAACCATTCTACAGCCGCCATTTTGAGTGTTACAGCAGCCAGCATTTATATAGTACCTCTACAAGCTATTGGAACCATTTTACAGCTGCCATTTTGAGTGTTATAGTAGGCAGCTTTTATATAACAGCTCTACAAGCTGCTGGAACCATTCTACAGCCGCCATTTTGAGTGTTATAGCAGCCAGCATTTATATAGTACCTCTACAAGCTATTGGAACCATTCTACAGCCGCCATTTTGAGTGTTATAGCAGCCAGCATTCATATAGTACCTCTTCAAACGGCTGGAACCATTCTACAGCCGCCATTTTGAGTGTTATAGCAGCCAGCATTTATATAGTACCTCTTCAAACGGCTGGAACCATTCTACAGCCGCCATTTTGAGTGTTATAGCAGCCAGCATTTATATAGTACGTCTACAAGCTGCTGGAACCATTCTACATCCGCCATTTTGAGTGTTATAGCAGCCAGCACTTATATAGTACGTCTACAAGCTGCTGGAACCATTCTACAGCCACCATTTTGAGTGTTATAGCCGCCAGCCTTTATATAGTAGCTCTGCAAGCTGCTGGAACCATTTTACAGCCGTTATTTTGAGTGTTGTAGCAGCCAGCATTTATATAGTACGTCTACAAGCTGCTGGAACCATTCTACAGCCTCTATTTTGAGTGTTATAGCCGCCAGCCTTTATATAGTAGCTCTGCTAGCTGCTGGAACCATTTTACAGCCGCAATTTTGAGTGTTATAGCAGCCAGCATTTATATAACAGCTATACAAGCTGCTGGAACCATTCTACAGCCGCCATTTTGAGTGTTATAGCAGCCAGCATTTATATAGTACGTCTACAAGCTGCTGGAACCATTCTACAGCCACCATTTTGAGTGTTATAGCCGCCAGCCTTTATATAGTAGCTCTGCAAGCTGCTGGAACCATTTTACAGCCGTTATTTTGAGTGTTGTAGCAGCCAGCATTTATATAGTACGTCTACAAGCTGCTGGAACCATTCTACAGCCTCTATTTTGAGTGTTATAGCCGCCAGCCTTTATATAGTAGCTCTGCTAGCTGCTGGAACCATTTTACAGCCGCAATTTTGAGTGTTATAGCAGCCAGCATTTATATAACAGCTATACAAGCTGCTGGAACCATTCTACATCCGCCATTTTGAGTGTTATAGCAGCCAGCACTTATATAGTACGTCTACAAGCTGCTGGAACCATTCTACAGCCTCTATTTTGAGTGTTATAGCCGCCAGCCTTTATATAGTAGCTCTGCTAGCTGCTGGAACCATTTTACAGCCGCAATTTTGAGTGTTATAGCAGCCAGCATTTATATAACAGCTATACAAGCTGCTGGAACCATTCTACAGCCGCCATTTTGAGTGTTATAGCAGCCAGCATTTATATAGTACGTCTACAAGCTGCTGGAACCATTCTACAGCCACCATTTTGAGTGTTATAGCCGCCAGCCTTTATATAGTAGCTCTGCAAGCTGCTGGAACCATTTTACAGCCGCTATTTTGAGTGTTATAGCAGCCAGCATTTATATAGTAGCTCTACAAGCTGCTGGAACCATTGTACAGCCGCCATTTTGAGTGTTAAAGCCGCCAGCCAGTATATAGTTGCTCTACAAGCTGCTGGAACCATTCTACAGCCGTTATTTTGAGTGTTATAGCCGTCATCTTTAATATAGTAGCTATACAAGCTGCTGGAACCATTCTACAGCCGTTATTTTGAGTGTTGTAGCAGCCAGCATTTATATAGTACGTCTACAAGCTGCTGGAACCATTCTACAGCCTCTATTTTGAGTGTTATAGCCGCCAGCCTTTATATAGTAGCTCTGCTAGCTGCTGGAACCATTTTACAGCCGCAATTTTGAGTGTTATAGCAGCCAGCATTTATATAACAGCTATACAAGCTGCTGGAACCATTCTACAGCCGCCATTTTGAGTGTTATAGCAGCCAGCATTTATATAGTACGTCTACAAGCTGCTGGAACCATTCTACAGCCACCATTTTGAGTGTTATAGCCGCCAGCCTTTATATAGTAGCTCTGCAAGCTGCTGGAACCATTTTACAGCCGCTATTTTGAGTGTTATAGCAGCCAGCATTTATATAGTAGCTCTACAAGCTGCTGGAACCATTGTACAGCCGCCATTTTGAGTGTTAAAGCCGCCAGCCAGTATATAGTTGCTCTACAAGCTGCTGGAACCATTCTACAGCCGTTATTTTGAGTGTTATAGCCGTCATCTTTAATATAGTAGCTATACAAGCTGCTGGAACCATTCTACAGCCGTTATTTTGAGTGTTATAGCCGCCTGCCTTTATATAGTAGCTCTACAAGCTGCTGGAACCATTCTACAGCCGTTATTTTGAGTGTTAAAGCCGTCATCTTTCTAATAGTAGCTATACAAGCTACTGGAATCATTCTACAGCCTCCATTTTGATTGCTATAGCCGCTAGCCTTTATATAGTAGCTCTACAAGCTGCTGGAACCATTCTACAGCCCTTATTTTGAGTGTTATAGCCGCCATTCTTTATACAACAGCTGTACTAGTTGCTGGAACCATTCTACAGCCTTTATTATGAGTCTTATAGCCGCCATGCTATATATGTATAACAGCTATACAAGTTGCTGGAACCATTCTACAGCCGCCATTTTGAGTGTTATAGCCGCCATTCTATATCTAACAGCTAAACAAGTTTCTGGAACAATTCTACAGCCTTCATTTTGAGTCTTATAGCCGCCATCCTTTATGTAACAGCTATGCAAGTTGCTGGAACCATTCTACAGGCTTCATTTGGAGTCTTATAGCCGCCATCCTTTATGTAACAGCGCTACAAGCTGCTGGAACCATTCTACAGCCTCCATTTTGAGTGTTATAGCCGCCAGCCTTTATATAGTAGCTCTGCAAGATTCTGGAACCATTTTACAGCCGCTTTTTTGAGTGTTATAGCGGCCAGCCTTTATATAACAGCTATACAAGCTTCTGGAACCATTCTACAACGGCAAATTTCAGATTTAAAGCCGCCATTCTTTATATAACAGCTATACAAGTTGCTGGAACCATTCTGTAGCCTTCATTTTGAGTCTTATAGCCGCCATCCTTTATATAACAGCTATACAAGCTGCTGAAACCAATCAATAGCCTCCATTTTGAGGGTTATGGCCATTGTTTGTATAACAGCTTTACAAACTGCTGGACCCATTTTACAGACGCTATTTTGAGTGTTATAGCTGCCAGCCTTTATATAACAGCTATACAAGCTGCTGGAACCATTCTACAGCCGCCATTTTGAGTGTTATAGCGGCCAGCATTTATATAGTAGCATTTTACAGCCGCTATTTTGAATGTTATAGCCGCCAGCCTTTATATAACAGCTATACAAGCTGCTGGAACCATTTTACAGACGCTATTTTGAGTGTTATAGCTGCCAGCCTTTATATAACAGCTATACAAGCTGCTGGAACCATTCTACAGCCGCCATTTTGAGTGTTATAGCGGCCAGCATTTATATAGTAGCTCTACAAGCTGCTGGAACCATTTTACAGCCGCTATTTTGAATGTTATAGCCGCCATCCTTTATATAACAGCTATACAAGCTGCTGGAACCATTCTACAGCCGTTATTTTGAGTGTTATAGCCGCCAGACTTTATATAACAGCTATACAAGCTGCTTGAACCATTCTACAGGCAACATTTTGAGTGTTATAGCCGCCAGCCTTTATATAACAGCTATACAAGCTGCTGGAACCATTTTACAGACGCTATTTTGAGTGTTATAGCTGCCAGCCTTTATATAACAGCTATACAAGCTGCTGGAACCATTCTACAGCCGACATTTTGAGTGTTATAGCGGCCAGCATTTATATAGTAGCTCTACAAGCTGCTGGAACCATTCTACAGCCGCCATTTTGAGTGTTATAGCGGCCAGCATTTATATAGTAGCTCTACAAGCTGCTGGAACCATTTTACAGCCGCTATTTTGAATGTTATAGCCGCCAGCCTTTATATAACAGCTATACAAGCTGCTGGAACCATTCTACAGCCGTTATTTTGAGTGTTATAGCCGCCAGACTTTATATAACAGCTATACAAGCTGCTTGAACCATTCTACAGGCACCATTTTGAGTGTTATAGCCGCCAGCCTTTATATAACAGGTTTGCAAGCTGCTGGAACCATTCTACAGCCGTTATATTGAGTGTTATTGCGCCAGCCTTTATATAACAGCTATACAAGCTGCTGGAACCATTCTACAGCCGCCATTTTGAGTGTTATAGCCGCCACTTTAAGTGGTATAGCCGCCATCCTTTATATAACAGCTCTACAAGCTGCTGGAACCATTCTACAGCCGTTATTTTGAGTGTTATAGCCGTCATCTTTAATATAGTAGCTATACAAGCTGCTTGAACCATTCTACAGCCGCCATTTTGAGTGTTATAGCCGCCATCTTTTATATAACAGCTCTACAAGCTGCTGGAACCATTGTACAGCCGCCATTTTGAGTCTTATAGCCGCCATCTTTAATATAGTAGGTATACAAGCTGCTGCAACCATTCTACAACCGCCATTTTGAGTGTTATAGCCGCCATTCTATATCTAACAGCTATACAAGTTTCTGGAACAATTCTACAGCCTTCATTTTGAGTCTTATAGCCGCCATCCTTTATATAACAGCTATACAAGCTGCTTGAACCATTCTACAGCCACCATTTTGAGTGTTATAGCCGCCAGTCTTTATATAGTAGCTCTGCAAGCTGCTGGAACCATGTTACAGTCGCTATTTTGAGTGTTATAGCAGCCAGCATTTATATAGTAGCTCTACAAGCTGCTGGAACCATTCTACAGCCGCCATTTTGAGTGTTAAAGCCGCCAGCCAGTATATAGTAGCTCTACAAGCTGCTGGAACCATTCTACAGCCGTTATTTTTAGTGTTATAGCCGTCATCTTTAATAAAGTAGCTATACAAGCTGCTGGAACCATTCTACAGCCGCCATTTTGAGTGTTAAAGCCGCCAGCCAGTATATAGTAGCTCTACAAGCTGCTGGAACCATTCTACAGCCGTTATTTTTAGTGTTATAGCCGTCATCTTTAATAAAGTAGCTATACAAGCTGCTGGAACCATTCTACAGCCGTTATTTTGAGTGTTATAGCCGCCTGCCTTTATATAGTAGCTCTACAAGCTACTGGAACCATTCTACAGCCTCCAATTTGATTGCTATAGCCGCCAGCCTTTATATAGTAGCTCTACAAGCTGCTGGAACCATTCTACAGCCGTTATTTTGAGTGTTAAAGCCGTCATCTTTCATATAGTAGCTATACAAGCTGCTGGAAGCATTCTACAGCCGTTATTTTGAGTGTTATAGCCGTCATCTTTAATATAGTAGCTATACAAGCTGCTGGAACCATTCTACAGCCGTTATTTTGAGTGTTATAGCCGTTATTTTGAGTGTTATAGCCGTTATTTTGAGTGTTATAGCCAGCCTTTATATAGTAGCTCTACAAGCTGCTGGAACCATTCTACAGCCGTTATTTTGAGTGTTAAAGCCGTCATCTTTCATATAGTAGCTATACAAGCTGCTGGAACCATTCTACAGCCGTTATTTTGAGTGTTATAGCCGCCAGCCTTTATATAGTAGCTCTACAAGCTGCTGGAACCATTCTACAGCCGTTATTTTGAGTGTTAAAGCCGTCATCTTTCATATAGTAGCTATACAAGCTACTGGAACCATTCTACAGCCTCCATTTTGATTGCTATAGCCGCCAGCCTTTATATAGTAGCTCTACAGCTGCTGGAACCATTCTACAGCCCTTATTTTGAGTGTTATAGCCGCCATTCTTTATACAACAGCTATACTAGTTGCTGGAACCATTCTACAGCCTTTATTATGAGTCTTATAGCCGCCATGCTTTATATGTATAACAGCTATACAAGTTGCTGGAACCATTCTACAGCCGCCATTTTGAGTGTTATAGCCGCCATTCTATATCTAATAGCTAAACAAGTTTCTGGAACAATTCTACAGCCTTCATTTTGAGTCTTATAGCCGCCATCCTTTATATAACAGCTATACAAGCTGCTGGAACCATTCTACAGCCTTCATTTTGAGTCCTGTAGCCGTCATCCTTTATATAACAGCTATACAAGCTGCTGGAACCATTCTACAGCCTTTATTTTGAAACTTATAGCCGCCATCCTTTATATAACAGCTATACAAGCTGCTGGAACCATTCTACAACGGCAAATTTCAGATTTAAAGCCGTCATTCTTTATATAACAGCTATACAAGTTGCTGGAACCATTCTGTAGCCTTCATTTTGAGTCTTATAGCCGCCATCCTTTATATAACAGCTATACAAGCTGCTGAAACCAATCAAAAGCCTCCATTTTGAGGGTTATGGCCATTGTTTGTATAACAGCTTTACAAACTGCTGGAACCATTCTTCAGCCGCCATTTTGAGCCTTATACCCGCCATCCCTTATATAAAAGCACTACAAGCTGCTGGAACCATTCTACAGCCGCCAGTTTGAGTCTTATAGCCGCCATCTTTTATATAAGAGCTATACATAGTACTGTAACCATTCTACAGCATTCATTTTGAGTCTTATAGTCGCCATCCTCTATATATAACAGCTATACAAGCTGCTGGAACCATTCTACAGCCGCCAGTTTGAGTTCTTTAGCCGCCATTTTTAATGTAGTAGCTATACAAGCTGCTGGAACCATTCCACATTTTGAGGGTTATAGCCATTGTTTGTATAACAGCTTTACAAACTGCTGGAACCATTCTTCAGCCGCCATTTTTAGTCTTATAGCCGCCATCCCTTATATAGTAGCTCTATAAGCTGCTGGAACCATTGTTCAGCCGCCATTTTGAGCCTTATACCCGCCATCCCTTATATAGTAGCACTACAAGCTGCTGGAACCATTCTACAGCCGCCAGCTTGAGTCTTATAGCCGCCATCTTTAATATAGCAGCTATACAAGCTCAGCAGCAGTTCCAGCGAACCATTCCACAGCCGCCATTTTGAGTGTTATAGCCGCAAGCCTTTATATAACAGCTATACAAGCTGCTGGAACCATTTTACAGACGCTATTTTGAGTGTTATAGCTGCCAGCCTTTATATAACAGCTATACAAGCTGCTGGAACCATTCTATAGCCGCCATTTTGAGTGTTATAGCGGCCAGCATTTATATAGTAGCTCTACAAGCTGCTGGAACCATTTTACAGCCGCTATTTTGAATGTTATAGCCGCCAGCCTTTATATAACAGCTATACAAGCTGCTTGAACCATTCTACAGGCACCATTTAGAGTGTTATAGCCGCCAGCCTTTATATAACAGGTTTGCAAGCTGCTGGAACCATTCTACAGCCGATATTTTGAGTGTTATAGCCGCCAGCCTTTATATAACAGCTATACAAGCTGCTGGAACCATTCTACAGCCGCCATTTTGAGTGTTATAGCCGCCACTTTAAGTGGTATAGCCGCCATCCTTTATATAACAGCTCTACAAGCTGCTGGAACCATTCTACAGCCGCCATTTTGAGTGTTATTGCCGCCAGCCTTTATATAACAGCTATACAAGCTGCTGAAACCATTCTACAGCCGTTATTTTGAGAGTTATAGCCGCCAGCCTTTATATAACAGCTACACAAGCTGCTGGAACCATTCTATAGCCGTTATTTTGAGTGTTATAGCCGCCAGCCTTCATATAACAGCTATACAAGCTGCTGGAACCATTCTCCAGCCGCTATTTTCAGTGTTATAGCGGCCAGCATTGATATAGTAGCTCTACAAGCTGCTGGAACCATTTTACAGCCGCTATTTTCAGTGTTATAGCGGCCAGCCTTTAAATAACAGCTATACAAGCTGCTGGAACCATTCTACAGCCGTTATTTTGAGTGTTATAGCCGTCAGCCTTTATATAACAGCTATACAAGCTGCTGGAACCATTCTACAGGCACCATTTTGAGTGTTATAGCCGCCAGCCTTTATATAACAGCTCTACAAGCTGCTGGAACCATTCTACAGCCGCCATTTTGAGCGTTATTGCCGCCAGCCTTTATATAACAGCTATACAAGCTGCTGAAACCATTCTACAGTCGTTATTTTGAGTATTATAGCCGCCAGCCTTTATATAACAGCTATACAAGCTGCTGGAACCATCCTATAGCCGTTATTTTGAGTGTTATAGCCGCCAGCCTTCATATAACAGCTATACAAGCTGCTGGAACCATTCTACAGCCGCTATTTTCAGTGTTATAGCGCCCAGCATTGATATAGTAGCTCTACAAGCTGCTGGAACCATTTTACAGCCGCTATTTTTAGTGTTATAGCGGCCAGCCTTTAAATAACAGCTATACAAGCTGCTGGAACCATTCTACAGCCGTTATTTTGAGTGTTATAGCCGCCAGCCTTTATATAACAGCTATACAAGCTGTTGGAACCATTCTACAGCCGCCATTTTGAGTGTTATAGCCGCCACTTTAAGTGTTATAGCCGCCATCCTTTATATAACAGCTCTACAAGCTGCTGGAACCATTCTACAGCCGCCATTTTGAGTCTTATAGCCGCCATCCTTAATATAGTAGGTATACAAGCTGCTGGAACCATTCTACAGCCTTCATTTTAAGTCTTATAGACGCCATCCTTTATATAACAACTATACAAGCTGCTGGAACCATTCTACAGCCGCCATTTTGAGTGTTATAGCCGCCATCTTTTATATAACAGCTCTACAAGCTGCTGGAACCATTCTACAGCCGCCTTTTTGAGTCTTATAGCCGCCATCTTTAATATAGTAGGTATACAAGCTGCTGCAACCATTCTACAACCGCCATTTTGAGTGTTATAGCCGCCATCTTTTATATAACAGCTATACAAGCTGCTTGCACCATTCTACAGCCGCCATTTTGAGTGTTATAGCCGCCACTTTAAGTGTTATAGCCGCCATCCTTTATATAACAGCTCTACAAGCTGCTGGTACCGTTCTACAGCCGCCATTTTGAGTCTTATAGCCGCCATCTTTAATATAGTAGGTATACAAGCTGCTGGAACCATTCTACAGCCGCCATTTTGAGTCTTATAGCCGCCATTCTATATCTAACAGCTATACAAGTTTCTGGAACCATTCTACAGCCTTCATTTTAAGTCTTATAGACGCCATCCTTTATATAACAACTTTACAAGCTGCTGGAACCATTCTACAGCCGCCATTTTGAGTGCTATAGCCGCCATCTTTTATATAACAGCTCTACAAGCTGCTGGAACCATTCTACAGCCGCCTTTTTGAGTCTTATAGCCGCCATCTTTAATATAGTAGGTATACAAGCTGCTGCAACCATTCTACAACCGCCATTTTGAGTGTTATAGCCGCCATCTTTTATATAACAGCTATACAAGCTGCTTGCACCATTCTACAGCCGCCATTTTGAGTGTTATAGCCGCCACTTTAAGTGTTATAGCCGCCATCCTTTATATAACAGCTCTACAAGCTGCTGGAACCGTTCTACAGCCGCCATTTTGAGTCTTATAGCCGCCATTCTATATCTAACAGCTATACAAGTTTCTGGAACCATTCTACAGCCTTCATTTTAAGTCTTATAGACGCCATCCTTTATATAACAGCTCTACAAGCTGCTGGAACCATTCTACAGCCGCCTTTTTGAGTCTTATAGCCGCCATCTTTAATATAGTAGGTATACAAGCTGCTGGAACCATTCTACAGCCACCATTTTGAGTGTTATAGCCGCCATTCTATATCTAACAGCTATACAAGTTTCTGGAACTATTCTACAGCCTTCATTTTAAGTCTTATAGACGCCATCCTTTATATAACAACTATACAAGCTGCTGGAACCATTCTACAGCCGCCATTTTGAGTGTTATAGCCGCCATCTTTTATATAACAGCTCTACAAGCTGCTGGAACCATTCTACAGCCGCCTTTTTGAGTCTTATAGCCGCCATCTTCAATATAGTAGGTATACAAGCTGCTGGAACCATTCTACAGCCACCATTTTGAGTGTTATAGCCGCCATTCTATATCTAACAGCTATACAAGTTTCTGGAACTATTCTACAGCCTTCATTTTAAGTCTTATAGACGCCATCCTTTATATAACAACTATACAAGCTGCTGGAACCATTCTACAGCCGCCATTTTGAGTGTTATAGCCGCCATCTTTTATATAACAGCTCTACAAGCTGCTGGAACCATTCTACAGCCGCCTTTTTGAGTCTTATAGCCGCCATCTTCAATATAGTAGGTATACAAGCTGCTGGAACCATTCTACAGCCACCATTTTGAGTGTTATAGCCGCCATCCTTTATATAACAACTATACAAGCTGCTGGAACCATTCTACAGCCGCCATTTTGAGTGTTATAGCCGCCATCTTTTATATAACAGCTCTACAAGCTGCTGGAACCATTCTACAGCCGCCTTTTTGAGTCTTATAGCCGCCATCTTTAATATAGTAGGTATACAAGCTGCTGCAACCATTCTACAACCGCCATTTTGAGTGTTATAGCCGCCATTCCATATCTAACAGCTATACAAGTTTCCGTTATTTTGAGTGCTATAGCCGCCAGCCTTCATATAACAGCTATACAAGCTGCTGGAACCATTCTCCAGCCGCTATTTTCAGTGTTATAGCGGCCAGCATTGATATAGTAGCTCTACAAGCTGCTGGAACCATTCTACAGCCGTTATTTTGAGTGTTATAGCCGCCATCTTTAATATAGTAGGTATACAAGCTGCTGCAACCATTCTACAACCGCCATTTTGAGTGTTATAGCCGCCATTCTATATCTAACAGCTATACAAGTTTCTGGAACAATTCTACAGCCTTCATTTTGAGTCTTATAGCCGCCATCCTTTATATAACAGCTATACAAGCTGCTGGAACCATTCTACAGCCAACACTTTAAGTGTTATAGCCGCCATCCTTTATATAACAGCTCTACAAGCTGCTGGAACCATTCTACAGCCGCCATTTTGAGTCTTATAGCCGCCATCTTTAATATAGTAGGTATACAAGCTGCTGGAACCATTCTACAGCCGCCATTTTGAGTGTTATAGCCGCCATTCTTTATCTAACAGCTATACAAGTTTCTGGAACCATTCTACAGCCTTCATTTTAAGTCTTAAAGACGCCATCCTTTATATAACAGCTATACAAGCTGCTGGAACCATTCTACAGCCGCCATTTTGAGTGTTATAGCCGCCATCTTTTATATAACAGCTCTACAAGCTGCTGGAACCATTCTACAGCCGCCATTTTGAGTCTTATAGCCGCCATCTTTAATATAGTAGGTATACAAGCTGCTGGAACCATTCTACAGCCGCCATTTTGAGTGTTATATCCGCCATTCTATATCTAACAGCTGTACAAGTTTCTGGAACAATTCTACAGCCTTCAGTTTGAGTCTTATAGCCGCCATCCTTTATATAACAGCTATACAAGCTGCTGGAACCATTCTACAGCCGCCATTTTTAGTGTTATAGCCGCCACTTTAAGTGTTATAGCCGCCATCCTTTATATAACAGCTCTACAAGCTGCTGGAACCGTTCTACAGCCGCCATTTTGAGTCTTATAGCCGCCATCTTTAATATAGTAGGTATACAAGCTGCTGGAACCATTCTACAGCCACCATTTTGAGTGTTATAGCCGCCATTCTATATCTAACAGCTATACAAGTTTCTGGAACCATTCTACAGCCTTCATTTTAAGTCTTATAGACGCCATCCTTTATATAACAGCTATACAAGCTGCTGGAACCATTCTACAGCCGCCATTTTGAGTGTTATAGCCGCCATCTTTTATATAACAGCTCTACAAGCTGCTGGAACCATTCTACAACCGCCATTTTGAGTCTTATAGCCGCCATCTTTAATATAGTAGGTATACAAGCTGCTGCAACCATTCTACAACCGCCATTTTGAGTGTTATAGCCTCCATTCTATATCTAACAGCTATACAAGTTTCCGTTATTTTGAGTGTTATAGCCGCCAGCCTTCATATAACAGCTATACAAGCTGCTGGAACCATTCTACAGCCGCTATTTTCAGTGTTATAGCGGCCAGCCTTTAAATAACAGCTATACAAGCTGCTGGAACCATTTTACAGCCGTTATTTTGAGTGTTATAGCCGCCAGACTTTATATAACAGCTATACAAGCTGCTGGAACCATTCTACAGCCGTTATTTTGAGTGTTTTAGCCGCCAGCCTTCATATAACAGCTATACAAGCTGCTGGAACCATTCTACAGCCGCCATTTTGAGTGTTATAGCCGCCACTTTAAGTGTTATAGCCGCCATCCTTTATATAACAGCTCTACAAGTTGCTGGAACCATTCTACAGCCGCCATTTTGAGTCTTATAGCCGCCATCTTTAATATAGTAGGTATACAAGCTGCTGGAACCATTCTACAGCCGCCATTTTGAGTGTTATAGCCGCCATTCTATATCTAACAGCTATACAAGTTTCTGGAACCATTCTACAGCCTTCATTTTAAGTCTTATAGACGCCATCCTTTATATAACAGCTATACAAGCTGCTGGAACCATTCTACAGCCGCCATTTTGAGTGTTATAGCCGCCATCTTTTATATAACAGCTCTACAAGCTGCTGGAACCATTCTACAGCCGCCATTTTGAGTCTTATAGCCGCCATCTTTAATATAGTAGGTATACAAGCTGCTGGAACCATTCTACAGCCGCCATTTTGAGAGTTATAGCCGCCATTCTATATCTAACAGCTGTACAAGTTTCTGGAACAATTCTACAGCCTTCAGTTTGAGTCTTATAGCCGCCATCCTTTATATAACAGCTATACAAGCTGCTGGAACCATTCTACAGCCGCCATTTTTAGTGTTATAGCCGCCACTTTAAGTGTTATAGCCGCCATCCTTTATATAACAGCTCTACAAGCTGCTGGAACCGTTCTACAGCCACCATTTTGAGTGTTATAGCCGCCATTCTATATCTAACAGCTATACATGTTTCTGGAACAATTCTACAGCCTTCATTTTGAGTCTTATATCCGCCATCCTTTACATAACAGCTATACAAGCTGCTTGAACCATTCTACAGCCGCCATTTTGAGTGTTATAGCCGCCACTTTAAGTGTTATAGCCGCCATCCTTTATATAACAGCTCTACAAGCTGCTGGAACCATTCTACAGCCGCCATTTTGAGTCTTATAGCCGCCATCTTTAACATAGTAGGTATACAAGCTGCTGGAACCATTCTACAGCCACCATTTTGAGTGTTATAGCCGCCATTCTATATCTAACAGCTATACATGTTTCTGGAACAATTCTACAGCCTTCATTTTGAGTCTTATAGCCGCCATCCTTTACATAACAGCTATACAAGCTGCTTGAACCATTCTACAGCCGCCATTTTGAGTGTTATAGCCGCCACTTTAAGTGTTATAGCCGCCATCCTTTATATAACAGCTCTACAAGCTGCTGGAACCATTCTACAGCCGCCATTTTGAGTCTTATAGCCGCCATCTTTAACATAGTAGGTATACAAGCTGCTGGAACCATTCTACAGCCACCATTTTGAGTGTTATAGCCGCCATTCTATATCTAACAGCTATACAAGTTTCTGGAACCATTCTACAGCCTTCATTTTAAGTCTTATAGACGCCATACTTTATATAACAGCTATACAAGCTGCTTGAACCATTCTACAGCCGCCATTTTGAGTGTTATAGCCGCCATCTTTTATATAACAGCTCTGCAAGCTGCTGGAACCATTCTACAGCCTTCATTTTGAGTCTTATAGCCGCCATCTCTAATATAGTAGGTATACAAGCTGCTACAACCATTCTACAACCGCCATTTTGAGTGTTATAGCCGCCATTCTATATCTAACAGCTATACAAGTTTCTGGAACAATTCTACAGCCTTCATTTTGAGTCTTATAGCCGCCATCCTTTATATAACAGCTATACAAGCTGCTGGAACCATTCTACAGCCAACACTTTAAGTGTTATAGCCGCCATCCTTTATATAACAGCTCTACAAGCTGCTGGAACCATTCTACAGCCGCCATTTTGAGTCTTATAGCCGCCATCTTTAATAAAGTAGGTATACAAGCTGCTGGAACCATTCTACAGCCGCCAATTTGAGTGTTATAGCCGCCTTTCTATATCTTACAGTTGTACAAGTTTCTGGAACCATTCTACAGCCTTCATTTTAAGTCTTATAGCCGCCAGCCTTTATATAACAGCTATACAAGCTGCTGGAACCATTTTACAGCCGCCATTTTGAGTGTTATAGCCGGCACTTTAAGTGTTATAGCTGCCAGCCTTCATATAACAGCTATACAAGCTGCTGGAACCATTCTCCAGCCGCTATTTTCAGTGTTATAGCGGCCAGCATTGATATAGTAGCTCTACAAGCTGCTGGAACCATTTTACAGCCGCTATTTTCAGTGTTGTAGCGGCCAGCCTTTATATAACAGCCATACAAGCTGCTGGAACCATTCTACAGCCGTTATTTTGAGTGTTATAGCCGCCAGCCTTTATATAACAGCTATACAAGCTGCTGGAACCATTCTACAGCCGCCATTTTGAGTGTTATAGCCGCCACTTTAAGTGTTATAGCCGCCATCCTTTATATAACAGCTCTACAAGCTGCTGGAACCATTCTACAGCCGCCATTTTGAGTCTTATAGCCGCCATCCTTAATATAGTAGGTATACAAGCTGCTGGAACCATTCTACAGCCGCCATTTTGAGTGTTATAGCCGCCATTCTATATCTAACAGCTATACAAGTTTCTGGAACAATTCTACAGCCTTCATTTTGAGTCTTATAGCCGCCATCCTTTATATAACAGCTATACAATCTGCTTGAACCATTCTACAGCCGCCATTTTGAGTGTTATAGCCGCCACTTTAAGTGTTATAGCTGCCATCCTTTATATAACAGCTCTACAAGCTGCTGGAACCATTCTACAGCCGCCATTTTGAGTCTTATAGCCGCCATCGTTAATATAGTATGTACACAAACTGCTGGAACCATTCTGCAGCCACCATTTTGAGTGTTATAGCCGCCATTCTATATCTAACAGCTATACAAGTTTCTGGAACCATTCTACAGCCTTCATTTTAAGTCTTATAGACGCCATACTTTATATAACAGCTATACAAGCTGCTTGAACCATTCTACAGCCGCCATTTTGAGTGCTATTGCCGCCATCTTTTATATAACAGCTCTACAAGCTGCTGGAACCATTCTACAGCCGCCATTTTGAGTCTTATAGCCGCCATCTTTAATATAGTAGGTATACAAGCTGCTGCAACCATTCTACAACCGCCATTTTGAGTGTTATAGCCGCCATTCTATATCTAACAGCTATACAAGTTTCTGGAACAATTCTACAGCCTTAATTTTGAGTCTTATAGCCGCCATCCTTTATATAACAGCTATACAAGCTGCTGGAACCATTCTACAGCCTTCATTTTGAGTCTTATAGCCGCCATCCTTTATATAACAGCTCTACAAGCTGCTGGAACCATTCTACAGCCAACACTTTAAGTGTTATAGCTGCCATCTTTTATATAACAGCTCTACAAGCTGCTGGAACCATTCTACAGCCGCCATTTTGAGTCTTATAGCCGCCATCTTTAATATAGTAGGTATACAAGCTGCTGGAACCATTCTACAGCCACCATTTTGAGTGTTATAGCCGCCATTCTATATCTAACAGCTATAAAAGTTTCTGGAACCATTCTACAGCCTTCATTTTAAGTCCTATAGCCGCCATCCTTTATATAACAGCTATACAAGCTGCTGGAACCATTCTACAGCCTTCATTTTGAGTCTTATAGCCGCCATCCTTTATATAACAGCTCTACAAGCTGCTGGAACCATTCTACAGCCAACACTTTAAGTGTTATAGCCGCCATCTTTTATATAACAGCTCTACAAGCTGCTGGAACCATTCTACAGCCGCCATTTTGAGTCTTATAGCCGCCATCTTTAATATAGTAGGTATACAAGCTGCTGGAACCATTCTACAGCCGCCAATTTGAGTGTTATAGCCGCCATTCTATATCTAACAGTTGTACAAGTTTCTGGAACCATTCTACAGCCTTCATTTTAAGTCTTATAGCCGCCAGCCTTTATATAACAGCTATACAAGCTGCTGGAACCATTTTACAGCCGCCATTTTGAGTGTTATAGCCGCCACTTTAAGTGTTATAGCTGCCATCCTTTATATAACAGCTCTACAAGCTGCTGGAACCATTCTACAGCCGCCATTTTGAGTCTTATAGCCGCCATCTTTAATATAGTAGGTATACAAGCTGCTGGAACCATTCTACAGCCGCCATTTTGAGTGTTATAGCCGCCATTCTATATCTAACAGCTATACAAGTTTCTGGAACCATTCTACAGCCTTCATTTTAAGTCTTATAGACGCCATCCTTTATATAACAGCTATACAAGCTGCTGGAACCATTCTACAGCCTTTATTTAGAGTCTTATAGCCGCCATCCTTTATATAACAGCTCTACAAGCTGCTGGAACTATTCTACAGCCAACACTTTAAGTGTTATAGCCGCCATCCTTTATATAACAGCTCTACAAGCTGCTGGAACCATTCAACCGCCGCCATTTTGAGTCTTTTAGCCGCCATCTTTAATATAGTAGATATACAAGCTGAAACCATTTTACAACCGCCATTTTGAGTGTTATAGCCGCCATTCTATAACTAACAGCTATACAAGTTTCTGGAACCATTCTACAGCCTTCATTTTAAGTCTTATAGACGCCATCGTTTATATAACAGCTCTACAAGCTGCTGGAACCATTCTACAGCCGCCATTTTGAGTGTTATAGCCGCCATTCTTTATACAACAGCTGTACTAGTTCCTGGAACCATTCTACAGGCTTTATTATGAGGCTTATAGCCGCCATGCTTTATATGTATAACAGCTATACAAGTTGCTGGAACCATTCTACAGCCGCCATTTTGAGTGTTATAGCTACCATTCTATATCTAACAGCTAAACAAGTTTCTGGAACAATTCTACAGCCTTCATTTTGAGTCTTATAGCCGCCATGCTTTATATAACAGCTATACAAGTTGCTGGAACCATTCTACAGCCTTCATTTGGAGTCTTATAGCCGCCATCCTTAATATAACAGCTATACAAGCTGCTGGAACCATTCTACAGCCTTCATTTTGAGTCCTATAGCCGTCATCTTTTATATAACAGCTCTACAAGCTGCTGGAACCATTCTAGAACCGCAAATTTCAGATTTAAAGCCGCCATTCTTTATATAACAGCTATACAAGTTGCTGGAACCATTCTACAGCCTTCATTTTGAGTCTTATAGCCGCCATCCTTTATATAACAGCTATACAAGCTGCTGGAACCAATCAATAGCCTCCATTTTGAGGGTTATGGCCATTGTTTGTATAACAGCTTTACAAACTGCTGGAACCATTCTTCAGCCGCCATTTTGAGCCTTATACCCGCCATCCCTTATATAAAAGCACTACAAGCTGCTGGAACCATTCTACAGCCGCCAGTTTGAGTCTTATAGCCGCCATTCTTTATATAACAGCTATACAGGCTGCTGGAACCAATCAACAGCCGTCACTTTGAGACTTATATGCGCCATCTTTTATATAAGAGCTATACATAGTACTGTAACCATTCTACAGCATTCATTTTGAGTCTTATAGTCGCCATACTCTATATATAACAGCTATACAAGCTGCTGGAACCATTCTACAGCCGCCAGTTTGAGTTCTTTAGCCGCCATCTTTAATATAGTAGCTATACAAGCTGCTGGAACCATTCTACATTTTGAGGGTTATAGCCATTGTTTGTATAACAGCTTTACAAACTGCTGGAACCATTCTTCATTCTTTAGTCTCATAGCCGCCATCCCTTATATAGTAGCTCTATAAGCTGCTGGAACCATTGTTTAGCCGCCATTTTGAGCCTTATACCCGCCATCCCTTATATAGTAGCACTACAAGCTGCTGGAACCATTCTACAGCCGCCAGTTGGAGTCTTATAGCCGCCATCTTTAATATAGCAGCTTTACAAGCTGCTGGAACCATTCCACAGCCGCCATTTTGAGTGTTATAGCCGCCATTCTTTATATAACAGCTATACAGGCTGCTGGAACCAATCAACAGCCGTCATTTTGAGACTTATAGGCGCCATCTTTAATATAGAAGCTATACAAGCTGCTGGAACCATTCTACAGCCGTTATTTTGAGTTTTATAGCAGCCAGCCTTTATATAGTATCTCAACAAGCTGCTGGAACCATTCTACAGCCTCAACTTTGTGCGTTATAGCTGCCAGCCTTTGTAAAGTAGCTCTGCAAGCTACTGGAACCATTATATAGCCGCCATTTTGAGTGTTGTAGTAGTCAGCATTTATATAGTACCTCTACAAGCTGCTGGAACCATTCTACAGCCGCCATTTTAAGTTTTATAGCGGCCAACCTTTATATAATTGAGTGTTATAGCCGCCAGCCTTTATAAACCAGCTATACAAGCTGCTGGAACCATTCTACAGGCACCATTTTAAATGTTATAACCGCCAGCCTTTATATAACAGCTATACAAGCTGCTGGAACCATTCTATAGCCGTTATTTTGAGTGTTATAGCGCCCAGCATTGATATAGTAGCTCTACAAGCTGCTGGAACCATTTTACAGTCGCTATTTTCAGTGTTAGAGCGGCCAGCCTTTAAATAACAGCTATACAAGCTGCTGGAACCATTCTACAGCCGCCAGTTTGAGTTCTTTAGCCGCCATCTTTAATATAGTAGCTATACAAGCTGCTGGAACCATTCTACATTTTGAGGGTTATAGCCATTGTTTGTATAACAGCTTTACAAACTGCTGGAACCATTCTTCATTCTTTAGTCTTATAGCCGCCATCCCTTATATAGTAGCTCTATAAGCTGCTGGAACCATTGTTTAGCCGCCATTTTGAGCCTTATACCCGCCATCCCTTATATAGTAGCACTACAAGCTGCTGGAACCATTCTACAGCCGCCATTTTGAGTGTTATAGCCGCTTTTCTGTATATAACAGCTATACAGGCTGCTGGAACCAATCAACAGCCGTCATTTTGAGACTTATAGGCGCCATCTTTAATATAGCAGCTATACAAGCTGCTGGAACCATTCTACAGCCGTTATTTTGAGTGTTATAGCCGCCAGCCTTTATATAACAGCTATACAAGCTGCTGGAACCATTCTACAGGCATCGTTTTGAGTGTTATAGCCGCCAGCCTTTATATAACAGCTATACAAGCTGCTGGAACCATTCTACAGCCGTTATTTTGAGTGTTTTAGCCGCCAGCCTTCATATAACAGCTATACAAGCTGCTGGAACCATTCTACAGGCATCGTTTTGAGTGTTATAGCCGCCAGCCTTTATATAACAGCTATACAAGCTGCTGGAACCATTCTACAGGCATCGTTTTGAGTGTTATAGCCGCCAGCCTTTATATAACAGCTATACAAGCTGCTGGAACCATTCTACAGCCGTTATTTTGAGTGTTTTAGCCGCCAGCCTTCATATAACAGATACACAAGCTGCTGGAACCATTCTACAGCCGCTATTTTCAGTGTTATAGCGGCCAGCATTGATATAGTAGCTCTTCAAGCTGCTGGAACCATTTTACAGCCGCTATTTTCAGTGTTGTAGCGGCCAGCCTTTATATAAATGCTATACAAGCTGCTGGAACCGTTCTACAGCCGTTATTTTGAGTGTTATAGCCGCCAGCCTTTATATAACAGCTATACAAGCTGCTGGAACCATTCTACAGCCGCCGTTTTGAGTGTTATAGCCGCCACTTTAAGTGTTATAGCCGCCATCCTTTATATAACAGCTCTACAAGCTGCTGGAACCATTCTACAGCCGCCATTTTGAGTCTTATAGCCCCCATCCTTAATATAGTAGGTATACAAGCTTCTGGAACCATTCTACAGCCGCCATTTTGAGTGCTATAGCCGCCATTCTATATCTAACAGCTATACAAGTTTCTGGAACAATTCTACAGCCTTCATTTTGAGTCTTATAGCCGCCATCCTTTATATTACAGCTATACAAGCTGCTTGAACCATTCTACAGCCGCCATTTTGAGTGTTATAGCCGCCACTTTAAGTGTTATAGACGCCATCCTTTATATAACAGCTATACAAGCTGCTGGAACCATTCTACAGCCGCCATTTTGAGTCTTATAGCCGCCATCTTTAATTTAGTAGGTATACAAGCTGCTGGAACCATTCTACAGCCGCCATTTTGAGTGTTATAGCCGCCATTCTATATCTAACAGCTATACAAGTTTCTGGAACCATTCTACAGCCTTCATTTTAAGTCTTATAGACGCCATCCTTTATATAACAGCTATACAAGCTGCTGGAACCATTCTACAGCCGCCATTTTGAGTGTTATAGCCGCCATCTTTTATATAACAGCTCTACAAGCTGCTGGAACCATTCTACAGCCGCCATTTTGAGTCTCATAGCCGCCATCTTTAATATAGTAGGTATACAAGCTGCTGCAACCATTCTACAACCGCCATTTTGAGTGTTATAGCCGCCATTCTATATCTAACAGCTATACAAGTTTCTGGAACCATTCTACAGCCTTCATTTTGAGTCTTATAGCCGCCATCCTTTATATAACAGCTCTACAAGCTGCTGGAACAATTCTACAGCCGCCATTTTGAGTCTTATAGCCGCAATCCTTTATATAACAGCTATAAAAGCTGCTTGAACCATTCTACAGCCGCCATTTTGAGCGTTATAGCCGCCACTTTAAGTGTTATAGCCGCCATCCTTTATATAACAGCTCTACAAGCTGCTGGAACCATTCTACAGCCGCCATTTTGAGTCTTATAGCCGCCATCTTTAATATAGTAGGTATACAAACTGCTGCAACCATTCTACAGCCGCCATTTTGAGTGTTATAGCCGCCATTCTATATCTAACAGCTATACAAGTTTCGGGAACAATTCTACAGCCTTCATTTTGAGTTTTATAGCCGCCATCCTTTATATAACAGCTCTACAAGCTGCTGGAACAATTCTACAGACTTCATTTTGAGTCTTATAGCCGCCAGACTTTATATAACAGCTATACAAGCTGCTTGAACCATTCTACAGGCACCATTTTGAGTGTTATAGCCGCCAACCTTTATAAAACAGCGATACAAGCTGCTGGAACCATTCTAGTGCCGTTATTTTGAGTGTTATAGCAGCCAGCCTTTATATAACAGCTATACAAGCTGCTGGAACCATTCTACAGCCGCCATTTTGAGTGTTATAGCCGCCACTTTAAGTGGTTTAGCCGCCATCCTTTATATAACAGCTCTACAAGCTGCTGGAACCATTCTACAGCCGCCATTTTGAGTGTTATAGCCGCCAGCCTTTATATAACAGCTATACAAGCTGCTGAAACCATTCTACAGCCGTTATTTTGAGTGTTATAGCCGTCAGCCTTTATATAACAGCTTTACAAGCTGCTGGAACCAATCTATAGCCGTTATTTTGAGTGTTATAGCAGCCAGTGTTTTATAGGTGCCTGCATTTATATAGTACCTCTACAAGCTGCTGGAACCATTCCACAGACTCCATTTTGAGACTTATAGCCGCCAACCTTTATATAGTAGCTCTACAAGCCGCCAGCCTTTAAATAACAGCTATACAAGCTGCTGGAACCATTCTACAGGCACCATTTTGAGTGTTATAGCCGCCAGCCTTTATATAACAGCTTTACAAGCTGTTGGAACCATTCTATAGCCGTCATTTTGAGTGTTATAGCAGCCAGAGTTTTATAGGAGCCTGCATTTATATAGTACCTCTACAAGCTGCTGGAACCATTCCACAGACTCCATTTTGAGACTTATAGCCGCCAACCTTTATATAGTAGCTCTACAAGCTGCTGGAACCATTCTACAGCCGCCATTTTGAGTGTTATAGCCGCCAGCCTTTATATAACAGCTATACAAGCTGCTGAAACCATTCTACAGCCGTTGTTTTGAGTGTTATAGCCGCCAGCCTTTATATAACAGCTTTACAAGCTGTTGGAACCATTCTATAGCCGTTATTTTGAGTGTTATAGCAGCCAGAGTTTTATAGGAGCCTGCATTTATATAGTACCTCTACAAGCTGCTGGAACCATTCCACAGACTCCATTTTGAGACTTATAGCCGCCAACCTTTATATAGTAGCTCTACAAGCTGCTGGAACCATTCTACAGCCGCCATTTTGAGTGTTATAGCAGCCAGCATTTATATAGTACCTCTACAAGCTGCTGGAACCATTTTACAGCCGCTATTTTCAGGGTTATAGCGGCCAGCCTTTAAATAACAGCTATACAAGCTGCTGGAACCATTCTACAGCCGTTATTTTGAGTGTTATAGCCGCCAGCCTTTAAATAACAGCTATACAAGCTGCTGGAACCATTCTACAGGCACCATTTTGAGTGTTATAGCCGCCAGCCTTTATATAACAGCTATACAAGCTGCTGGAACCATTTTACAGCCGTTATTTTGAGTGTTTTAGCCGCCAGCCTTCATATAACAGATATACAAGCTGCTGGAACCATTCTACAGCCGCTATTTTCAGTGTTATAGCGGCCAGCATTGATATAGTAGCTCTACAAGCTGCTGGAACCATTCTACAGCCGCCATTTTGAGTCTTATAGCCGCCATCTTTAATATAGTAGGTATACAAGCTGCTGCAATTATTCTACAGCCGCCATTTTGAGTGTTATAGCCGCCATTCTATATCTAACAGCTATACAAGTTTCTGGAACAATTCTACAGCCTTCATTTTGAGTCTTATAGCCGCCATCCTTTATATAACAGCTCTACAAGCTGCTGGAACAATTCTACAGACTTCATTTTGAGTCTTATAGCCGCCAGACTTTATATAACAGCTATACAACCTGCTGGAACCATTCTACAGCCGCCATTTTGAGTGTTATAGCCGCCAGTTTAAGTGGTTTAGCCGCCATCCTTTATATAACAGCTCTACAAGCTGCTGGAACCATTCTACAGGCACCATTTTGAGTGTTATAGCCGCCAGTTTAAGTGGTTTAGCCGCCATCCTTTATATAACAGCTCTACAAGCTGCTGGAACCATTCTACAGGCACCATTTTGAGTGTTATAGCCGCCAGCCTTTATATAACAGCTTTACAAGCTGCTGGAACCATTCTATAGCCGTTATTTTGAGTGTTATAGCAGCCAGAGTTTTATAGGAGCCTGCATTTATATAGTACCTCTACAAGCTGCTGGAACCATTCCACAGACTCCATTTTGAGTCTTATAGCCGCCAGACTTTATATAACAGCTATACAAGCTGCTTGAACCATTCTACAGGCACCATTTTGAGTGTTATAGCCGCCAACCTTTATAAAACAGCGATACAAGCTGCTGGAACCATTCTACTACCGTTATTTTGAGTGTTATAGCAGCCAGCCTTTATATAACAGCTATACAAGCTGCTGGAACCATTCTACAGTCGCCATTTTGAGTGTTATAGCCGCCACTTTAAGTGTTATAGCCGCCAACCTTTATAAAACAGCGAAACAAGCTGCTGGAACCATTTTACAGCCGTTATTTTGAGTGTTTTAGCCGCCAGCCTTCATATAACAGATACACAAGCTGCTGGAACCATTCTACAGCCGCTATTTTCATTGTTATAGCGGCCAGCATTGATATAGTAGCTCTACAAGCAGCTGGAACCATTTTACATCCGCTATTTTCAGTGTTGTAGCGGCCAGCCTTTATATAACAGCTTTACAAGCTGCTGGAACCATTCTATAGCCGTTATTTTGAGTGTTATAGCAGCCAGAGTTTTATAGGAGCCTGCATTTATATAGTACCTCTACAAGCTGCTGGAACCATTCCACAGACTCCATTTTGAGACTTATAGCCGCCAACCTTTATATAGTAGCTCTACAAGCTGCTGGAACCATTCTACAGCCGCCATTTTGAGTGTTATAGCAGCCAGCATTTATATAGTACCTCTACAAGCTGCTGGAACCATTTTACAGCCGCTATTTTCAGGGTTATAGCGGCCAGCCTTTAAATAACAGCTATACAAGCTGCTGGAACCATTCTACAGCCGTTATTTTGAGTGTTATAGCCGCCAGCCTTTAAATAACAGCTATACAAGCTGCTGGAACCATTCTACAGGCACCATTTTGAGTGTTATAGCCGCCAGCCTTTATATAACAGCTATACAAGCTGCTGGAACCATTTTACAGCCGTTATTTTGAGTGTTTTAGCCGCCAGCCTTCATATAACAGATATACAAGCTGCTGGAACCATTCTACAGCCGCTATTTTCAGTGTTATAGCGGCCAGCATTGATATAGTAGCTCTACAAGCTGCTGGAACCATTTTACAGCCGCTATTTTCAGTGTTGTAGCGGCCAGCCTTTATATAACAGCTATACAAGCTGCTGGAACCATTCTACAGCCCTTATTTTGAGTGCTATAGCCGCCAGCCTTTATATAACTGCTATACAAGCTGCTGGAACCATTCTACAGCCGCCATTTTGAGTGTTATAGCCGGCACTTTAAGTGTTATAGCCGCCATCCTTTATATAACAGCTCTACAAGCTGCTGGAACCATTCTACAGCCGCCATTTTGAGTCTTATAGCCCCCATCCTTAATATAGTAGGTATACAAGCTTCTGGAACCATTCTACAGCCGCCATTTTGAGTGTTATAGCCGCCATTCTATATCTAACAGCTATACAAGTTTCTGGAACAATTCTACAGCCTTCATTTTGAGTCTTATAGCCGCCATCCTTTATATAACAGCTATACAAGCTGCTTGAACCATTCTACAGCCGCCATTTTGAGTGTTATAGCCGCCACTTTAAGTGTTATAGCCGCCATCCTTTATATAACAGCTCTACAAGCTGCTGGAACCATTCTACAGCCGCCATTTTGAGTCTTATAGCCGCCATCTTTTATATAACAGCTCTACAAGCTGCTGGAACCATTCTACAGCCGCCATTTTGAGTCTTATAGCCGCCATCTTTAAAATAGTAGGTATACAAGCTGCTGGAACCATTCTACAGCCGCCATTTTGAGTGTTATAGCCGCCATTCTATATCTAACAGCTATACAAAATTCTGGAACCATTCTACAGCCTTCATTTTAAGTCTTATAGCCGCCATCCTTTATATAAGAGCTCTACAAGCTGCTGGAACCATTCTACAGCCGCCATTTTGAGTCTTATAGCCGCCATCCTTTATATAACAGCTATACAAGCTGCTTGAACCATTCTACAGCCGCCATTTTGAGAGTTATAGCCGCCACTTTAAGTTTTATAGCCGCTATCCTTTATATAACAGCTCTACAAGCTGCTGGAACCATTCTACAGCCGCCATTTTGAGTCTTATAGCCGCCATCTTTAATATAGTAGGTATACAAGCTGCTGCAACCATTCTACAGTCGCCATTTTGAGTGTTATAGCCGCCATTCTATATCTAACAGCTATACAAGTTTCTGGAACAATTCTACAGCCTTCATTTTGAGTCATATAGCCACCATCCTTTATATAACAGCTCTACAAGCTGCTGGAACAATTCTACAGACTTCATTTTGAGTCTTATAGCCGCCAGACTTTATATAACAGCTATACAAGCTGCTTGAACCATTCTACAGGCACCATTTTGAGTGTTATAGCCGCCAACCTTTATATAACAGCTATACAAGCTGCTGGAACCATTCTACTGCCGTTATTTTGAGTGTTATAGCCGCCAGCCTTTATATAACAGCTATACAAGCTGCTGGAACCATTCTACAGCCGCCATTTTGAGTGTTATAGCCGCCACTTTAAGTGTTATAGCCGCCATCCTTTATATAACAGCTCTACAAGCTGCTGGAATCATTCTACAGCCGCCATTTTGAGTGTTATAGCCGCCAGCCTTTATATAACAGCTATACAAGCTGCTGAAACCATTCTACAGCCGTTGTTTTGAGTGTTATAGCCGCCAGCCTTTATATAACAGCTCTACAAGCTGCTGGAACCATTCTACAGCCGCCATTTTGAGTCTTATAGCCCCCATCCTTAATATAGTAGGTATACAAGCTTCTGGAACCATTCTACAGCCGCCATTTTGAGTGTTATAGCCGCCATTCTATATCTAACAGCTATACAAGTTTCTGGAACAATTCTACAGCCTTCATTTTGAGTCTTATAGCCGCCATCCTTTATATAACAGCTATACAAGCTGCTTGAACCATTCTACAGCCGCCATTTTGAGTGTTATAGCCGCCACTTTAAGTGTTATAGCCGCCATCCTTTATATAACAGCTCTACAAGATGCTGGAACCATTCTACAGCCGCCATTTTGAGTCTTATAGCCGCCATCTTTTATATAACAGCTCTACAAACTGCTGGAACCATTCTACAGCCGCCATTTTGAGTGTTATAGCCGCCATCTTTAATATAGTAGGTATACAAGCTGCTGGAACCATTCTACAACCGCCATTTTGAGTGTTATAGCCGCCATTCTATATCTAACAGCTATACAAGTTTCTGGAACAATTCTACAGCCTTCCTTTTGAGTCTTATAGCCGCCATCCTTTATATAACAGCTCTACAAGCTGCTGGAACAATTCTACAGCCTTCATTTTGAGTCTTATAGCCGCCATCCTTTATATAACAGCTATACAAGCTGCTGGAACCATTCTACAGCCGCCATTTTGAGTCTTATAGCCGCCATCCTTTATATAACAGCTCTACAAGCTGCTGGAACCATTCTACAGCCGCCATTTTGAGTCTTATAGCCGCCATCTTTAAAATAGTAGGTATACAAGCTGCTGGAACCATTCTACAGCCGCCATTTTGAGTGTTATAGCCGCCATTCTATATCTAACAGCTATACAAAATTCTGGAACCATTCTACAGCCTTCATTTTAAGTCTTATAGCCGCCATCCTTTATATAAGAGCTCTACAAGCTGCTGGAACCATTCTACAGCCGATATTTTGAGTCTTATAGCCGCCATCCTTTATATAACAGCTATACAAGCTGCTTGAACCATTCTACAGCCGCCATTTTGAGAGTTATAGCCGCCACTTTAAGTTTTATAGCCGCTATCCTTTATATAACAGCTCTACAAGCTGCTGGAACCATTCTACAGCCGCCATTTTGAGTCTTATAGCCGCCATCTTTAATATAGTAGGTATACAAGCTGCTGCAACCATTCTACAGCCGCCATTTTGAGTGTTATAGCCGCCATTCTATATCTCACAGCTATACAAGTTTCTGGAACAATTCTACAGCCTTCATTTTGAGTCTTATAGCCACCATCCTTTATATAACAGCTCTACAAGCTGCTGGAACAATTCTACAGACTTCATTTTGAGTCTTATAGCAGCCAGACTTTATATAACAGCTATACAAGCTGCTTGAACCATTCTACAGGCACCATTTTGAGTGTTATAGCCGCCAACCTTTATATAACAGCTATACAAGCTGCTGGAACCATTCTACTGCCGGTATTTTGAGTGTTATAGCCGCCAGCCTTTATATAACAGCTATACAAGCTGCTGGAACCATTCTACAGCCGCCTTTTTGAGTGTTATAGCCGCCACTTTAAGTGTTATAGCCGCCATCCTTTATATAACAGCTCTACAAGCTGCTGGAACCATTCTACAGCCGCCATTTTGAGTGTTATAGCCGCCAGCCTTTATATTACAGCTATACAAGCTGCTGAAACCATTCTACAGCCGTTATTTTGAGTGTTATAGCCGCCAGCCTTTATATAACAGCTTTACAAGCTGCTGGAACCATTCTATAGCCGTTATTTTGAGTGTTATAGCAGCCAGAGTTTTATAGGAGCCTGCATTTATATAGTACCTCTACAAGCTGCTGGAACCATTTTACAGCCGCTATTTTCAGGGTTATAGCGGACAGCCTGTAAATAACAGCTATACAAGCTGCTGGAACCATTCTACAGCCGTTATTTTGAGTGTTATAGCCGCCAGCCTTTATATAACAGCTATACAAGCTGCTGGAACCATTCTACAGGCACCATTTTGAGTGTTATAGCCGCCAGCCTTTATATAACAGCTATACAAGCTGCTGGAACCATTTTACAGCCGTTATTTTGAGTGTTTTAGCCGCCAGCCTTCATATAACAGATACACAAGCTGCTGGAACCATTCTACAGCCGCTATTTTCAGTGTTATAGCGGCCAGCATTGATATAGTAGCTCTACAAGCTGCTGGAACCATTTTACAACCGCTATTTTCAGTGTTGTAGCGGCCAGCCTTTATATAACAGCTATACAAGCTGCTGGAACCATTCTACAGCCGTTATTTTGAGTGCTATAGCCGCCAGCCTTTATATAACAGCTATACAAGCTGCTGGAACCATTCTACAGCCGCCATTTTGAGTGTTATAGCCGCCACTTTAAGTGCTATGGCCGCCATCCTTTTTATAGTAGCTCTACAAGCTGCTGGAACCATTCTACAGCCGCCATTTTGAGTCTTATAGCCGCCATTCTATATCTAACAGCTATACAAGTTTCTGGAACAATTCTACAGCCTTCATTTTGAGTCTTATAGCCGCCATCCTTTATATAACAGCTATACAAGCTGCTTGAACCATTCTACAGCCGCCATTTTGAGTGTTATAGCCGCCACTTTAAGTGTTATAGCCGCCATCCTTTATATAACAGCTCTACAAGCTGCTGGAACCATTCTACAGCCGCCATTTTGAGTCTTATAGCCGCCATCTTTAATATAGTAGGTATACATGCTGCTGGAACCATTCTACAGCCGCCATTTTGAGTGTTATAGCCGCCATTCTATATCTAACAGCTATACAAGTTTCTGGAACCATTCTACAGCCTTCATTTTAAGTCTTATAGACGCCATCCTTTATATAACAGCTATACAAGCTGCTGGAACCATTCTACAGCCGCCATTTTGAGTGTTATAGCCGCCATCTTTTATATAACAGCTCTACAAGCTGCTGGAACCATTCTACAGCCGCCATTTTGAGTCTTATAGCCGCCATCTTTAATATAGTAGGTATACAAGCTGCTGAAACCATTCTACAACCGCCATTTTGAGTGTTATAGCCGCCATTCTATATCTAACAGCTATACAAGTTTCTGGAACAATTCTACAGCCTTCATTTTGAGTCTTATAGCCGCCATCCTTTATATAACAGCTATACAAGCTGCTGGAACAATTCTACAGCCTTCATTTTGAGTCTTATAGCCGCCATCCTTTATATAACAGCTATACAAGCTGCTGGAACCATTCTACAGCCTTTATTTTGAGTCTTTTAGCCGCCATCCTTTATATAAGACCACTACAAGCTGCTGGAACCATTCTACAGCCGCCATTTTGAGTCTTATAGCCGCCATCCTTTATATAACAGCTATACAAGCTGCTTGAACCATTCTACAGCCTTTATTTTGAGTCTTATAGCCGCCATCCTTTATATAACAGCTATACAAGCTTCTTGAACCATTCTACAGCCGCCATTTTGAGCGTTATAGCCGGCACATTAAGTGTTATAGCCGCCATCCTTTATATAATAGCTCTACAAGCTGCTGGAACCATTCTACAGCCGCCATTTTGAGTCTTATAGCCGCCATCTTTAATATAGTAGGTATACAAGCTGCTGCAACCATTCTACAGCCTTTATTTTAAGTCTTATAGCCGCCATCCTTTATATAACAGCTATACAAGTTTCTGGAACCATTCTACAGCCTTCATTTTAAGTCTTATAGGCGCCATCCTTTATGTAACAGCTATACAAGCTGCTGGAACCATTCTACAGCCGCCATTTTGAGTGTTATAGCCGCCATCTTTTATATAACAGCTATACAAGCTGCTGGAACAATTCTACAGCCTTCATTTTTAGTCTTATAGCCGCCATCCTTTATATAACAGCTATATAAGCTGCTGGAACCATTCTACAGCCTTTATTTTGAGTCTTATAGCCGCCATCCTTTATATAACAGCTATACAAGCTGCTGGAACCATTCTACAGCCAACACTTTAAGTGTTATAGCCGCCATATTTTATATAACAGCTATAAAAGCTGCTGGAACAATTCTACAGCCTTCATTTTGAGTCTTATAGCCGCCATCCTTTATATAACAGCTATACAAGCTGCTGGAACCATTCTACAGCCGCCATTTTGAGTGTTATAGCCGCCATCTTTTATATAACAGCTATACAAGCTGCTGGATCAATTCTACAGCCTTCATTTTGAGTCTTATAGCCGCCATCCTTTATATAACAGCTATACAAGCTGCTGGAACCATTCTACAGCCGCCATTTTGAGTGTTATAGCCGCCATCTTTTATATAACAGCTATACAAGCTGCTGGAACAATTCTACAGCCTTTATTTTGAGTCTTATAGCCGCCATCCTTTATATAACAGCTATACAAGCTGCTGGAACCATTCTACAGCCTTCATTTTAAGTCTTATAGGCGCTATCCTTTATATAACAGCTATACAAGCTGCTGGAACCATTCTACAGCCGCCATTTTGAGTGTTATAGCCGCCATCTTTTATATAACAGCTCTACAAGCTGCTGGAACCATTCTACAGCCGCCATTTTGAGTCTTATAGCCGCCATCTTTTATATAACAGCTCTACAAGCTGCTGGAACCATTCTACAGCCGCCATTTTGAGTCTTATAGCCGCCATCTTTAAAATAGTAGGTATACAAGCTGCTGGAACCATTCTACAGCCGCCATTTTGAGTGTTATAGCCGCCATTCTATATCTAACAGCTATACAAAATTCTGGAACCATTCTACAGCCTTCATTTTAAGTCTTATAGCCGCCATCCTTTATATAAGAGCTCTACAAGCTGCTGGAACCATTCTACAGCCGCCATTTTGAGTCTTATAGCCGCCATCCTTTATATAACAGCTATACAAGCTGCTTGAACCATTCTACAGCCGCCATTTTGAGAGTTATAGCCGCCACTTTAAGTTTTATAGCCGCTATCCTTTATATAACAGCTCTACAAGCTGCTGGAACCATTCTACAGCCGCCATTTTGAGTCTTATAGCCGCCATCTTTAATATAGTAGGTATACAAGCTGCTGCAACCATTCTACAGTCGCCATTTTGAGTGTTATAGCCGCCATTCTATATCTAACAGCTATACAAGTTTCTGGAACAATTCTACAGCCTTCATTTTGAGTCTTATAGCCGCCATCCTTTATATAACAGCTCTACAAGCTGCTGGAACAATTCTACAGACTTCATTTTGAGTCTTATAGCCGCCAGACTTTATATAACAGCTATACAAGCTGCTTGAACCATTCTACAGGCACCATTTTGAGTGTTATAGCCGCCAACCTTTATATAACAGCTATACAAGCTGCTGGAACCATTCTACTGCCGTTATTTTGAGTGTTATAGCCGCCAGCCTTTATATAACAGCTATACAAGCTGCTGGAACCATTCTACAGCCGCCATTTTGAGTGTTATAGCCGCCACTTTAAGTGTTATAGCCGCCATCCTTTATATAACAGCTCTACAAGCTGCTGGAATCATTCTACAGCCGCCATTTTGAGTGTTATAGCCGCCAGCCTTTATATAACAGCTATACAAGCTGCTGAAACCATTCTACAGCCGTTGTTTTGAGTGTTATAGCCGCCAGCCTTTATATAACAGCTTTACAAGCTGTTGGAACCATTCTATAGCCGTTATTTTGAGTGTTATAGCAGCCAGAGTTTTATAGGAGCCTGCATTTATATAGTACCTCTACAAGCTGCTGGAACCATTCCACAGACTCCATTTTGAGACATAGCCGCCAACCTTTATATAGTAGCTCTACAAGCTGCTGGAACTATTCTACAGCCGCCATTTTGAGTGTTATAGCAGCCAGCATTTATATAGTACCTCTACAATATATAAAGCCGCCAGCCTTTATATAACAGCTATACAAGCTGCTGGAACCATTTTACAACCGTTATTTTGAGTGTTTTAGCCGCCAGCCTTCATATAACAGATATACAAGCTGCTGGAACCATTCTACAGCCGCTATTTTCAGTGTTATAGCGGCCAGCATTGATATAGTAGCTCTACAAGCTGCTGGAACCATTTTACAGCCGCTATTTTGAGTGTTATAGCCGCCACTTTAAGTGTTATAGCCGCCATCCTTTATATAACAGCTCTACAAGCTGCTGGAACCATTCTACAGCCGCCATTTTGAGTCTTATAGCCCCCATCCATAATATAGTAGGTATACAAGCTTCTGGAACCATTCTACAGCCGCCATTTTGAGTGTTATAGCCGCCATTCTATATCTAACAGCTATACAAGTTTCTGGAACAATTCTACAGCCTTCATTTTGAGTCTTATAGCCGCCATCCTTTATATAACAGCTATACAAGCTGCTTGAACCATTCTACAGCCGCCATTTTGAGTGTTATAGCCGCCACTTTAAGTGTTATAGCCGCCATCCTTTATATAACAGCTCTACAAGATGCTGGAACCATTCTACAGCCGCCATTTTGAGTCTTATAGCCGCCATCTTTTATATAACAGCTCTACAAGCTGCTGGAACCATTCTACAGCCGCCATTTTGAGTCTTATAGCCCCCATCCATAATATAGTAGGTATACAAGCTGCTGGAACCATTCTACAACCGCCATTTTGAGTGTTATAGCCGCCATTCTATATCTAACAGCTATACAAGTTTCTGGAACAATTCTACAGCCTTCCTTTTGAGTCTTATAGCCGCCATCCTTTATATAACAGCTCTACAAGCTGCTGGAACAATTCTACAGCCTTCATTTTGAGTCTTATAGCCGCCATCCTTTATATAACAGCTATACAAGCTGCTGGAACCATTCTACAGCCGCCATTTTGAGTCTTATAGCCGCCATCCTTTATATAACAGCTCTACAAGCTGCTGGAACCATTCTACAGCCGCCATTTTGAGTCTTATAGCCGCCATCTTTAAAATAGTAGGTATACAAGCTGCTGGAACCATTCTACAGCCGCCATTTTGAGTGTTATAGCCGCCATTCTATATCTAACAGCTATACAAAATTCTGGAACCATTCTACAGCCTTCATTTTAAGTCTTATAGCCGCCATTCTTTATATAAGAGCTCTACAAGCTGCTGGAACCATTCTACAGCCGCCATTTTGAGTCTTATAGCCGCCATCCTTTATATAACAGCTATACAAGCTGCTTGAACCATTCTACAGCCGCCATTTTGAGAGTTATAGCCGCCACTTTAAGTTTTATAGCCGCTATCCTTTATATAACAGCTCTACAAGCTGCTGGAACCATTCTACAGCCGCCATTTTGAGTCTTATAGCCGCCATCTTTAATATAGTAGGTATACAAGCTGCTGCAACCATTCTACAGCCGCCATTTTGAGTGTTATAGCCGCCATTCTATATCTCACAGCTATACAAGTTTCTGGAACAATTCTACAGCCTTCATTTTGAGTCTTATAGCCACCATCCTTTATATAACAGCTCTACAAGCTGCTGGAACAATTCTACAGACTTCATTTTGAGTCTTATAGCAGCCAGACTTTATATAACAGCTATACAAGCTGCTTGAACCATTCTACAGGCACCATTTTGAGTGTTATAGCCGCCAACCTTTATATAACAGCTATACAAGCTGCTGGAACCATTCTACTGCCGGTATTTTGAGTGTTATAGCCGCCAGCCTTTATATAACAGCTATACAAGCTGCTGGAACCATTCTACAGCCGCCTTTTTGAGTGTTATAGCCGCCACTTTAAGTGTTATAGCCGCCATCCTTTATATAACAGCTCTACAAGCTGCTGGAACCATTCTACAGCCGCCATTTTGAGTGTTATAGCCGCCAGCCTTTATATTACAGCTATACAAGCTGCTGAAACCATTCTACAGCCGTTATTTTGAGTGTTATAGCCGCCAGCCTTTATATAACAGCTTTACAAGCTGCTGGAACCATTCTATAGCCGTTATTTTGAGTGTTATAGCAGCCAGAGTTTTATAGGAGCCTGCATTTATATAGTACCTCTACAAGCTGCTGGAACCATTCCACAGACTCCATTTTGAGACTTATAGCCGCCAACCTTTATATAGTAGCTCTACAAGCTGCTGGAACCATTCTACAGCCGCCATTTTGAGTGTTATAGCAGCCAGCATTTATATAGTACCTCTACAAGCTGCTGGAACCATTTTACAGCCGCTATTTTCAGGGTTATAGCGGACAGCCTGTAAATAACAGCTATACAAGCTGCTGGAACCATTCTACAGCCGTTATTTTGAGTGTTATAGCCGCCAGCCTTTATATAACAGCTATACAAGCTGCTGGAACCATTCTACAGGCACCATTTTGAGTGTTATAGCCGCCAGCCTTTATATAACAGCTATACAAGCTGCTGGAACCATTTTACAGCCGTTATTTTTGTGTGTTTTAGCCGCCAGCCTTCATATAACAGATACACAAGCTGCTGGAACCATTCTACAGCCGCTATTTTCAGTGTTATAGCGGCCAGCATTGATATAGTAGCTCTACAAGCTGCTGGAACCATTTTACAACCGCTATTTTCAGTGTTGTAGCGGCCAGCCTTTATATAACAGCTATACAAGCTGCTGGAACCATTCTACAGCCGTTATTTTGAGTGCTATAGCCGCCAGCCTTTATATAACAGCTATACAAGCTGCTGGAACCATTCTACAGCCGCCATTTTGAGTGTTATAGCCGCCACTTTAAGTGCTATGGCCGCCATCCTTTTTATGGTAGCTCTACAAGCTGCTGGAACCATTCTACAGCCGCCATTTTGAGTCTTATAGCCGCCATTCTATATCTAACAGCTATACAAGTTTCTGGAACAATTCTACAGCCTTCATTTTGAGTCTTATAGCCGCCATCCTTTATATAACAGCTATACAAGCTGCTTGAACCATTCTACAGCCGCCATTTTGAGTGTTATAGCCGCCACTTTAAGTGTTATAGCCGCCATCCTTTATATAACAGCTCTACAAGCTGCTGGAACCATTCTACAGCCGCCATTTTGAGTCTTATAGCCGCCATCTTTAATATAGTAGGTATACATGCTGCTGGAACCATTCTACAGCCGCCATTTTGAGTGTTATAGCCGCCATTCTATATCTAACAGCTATACAAGTTTCTGGAACCATTCTACAGCCTTCATTTTAAGTCTTATAGACGCCATCCTTTATATAACAGCTATACAAGCTGCTGGAACCATTCTACAGCCGCCATTTTGAGTGTTATAGCCGCCATCTTTTATATAACAGCTCTACAAGCTGCTGGAACCATTCTACAGCCGCCATTTTGAGTCTTATAGCCGCCATCTTTAATATAGTAGGTATACAAGCTGCTGAAACCATTCTACAACCGCCATTTTGAGTGTTATAGCCGCCATTCTATATCTAACAGCTATACAAGTTTCTGGAACAATTCTACAGCCTTCATTTTGAGTCTTATAGCCGCCATCCTTTATATAACAGCTATACAAGCTGCTGGAACAATTCTACAGCCTTCACTTTGAGTCTTATAGCCGCCATCCTTTATATAACAGCTATACAAGCTGCTGGAACCATTCTACAGCCTTTATTCTGAGTCTTTTAGCCGCCATCCTTTATATAAGACCACTACAAGCTGCTGGAACCATTCTACAGCCGCCATTTTGAGTCTTATAGCCGCCATCCTTTATATAACAGCTATACAAGCTGCTTGAACCATTCTACAGCCTTTATTTTGAGTCTTATAGCCGCCATCCTTTATATAACAGCTATACAAGCTTCTTGAACCATTCTACAGCCGCCATTTTGAGCGTTATAGCCGCCACATTAAGTGTTATAGCCGCCATCCTTTATATAATAGCTATACAAGCTGCTGGAACCATTCTACAGCCGCCATTTTGAGTCTTATAGCCGCCATCTTTAATATAGTAGGTATACAAGCTGCTGCAACCATTCTACAGCCTTTATTTTTAAGTCTTATAGCCGCCATCCTTTATATAACAGCTATACAAGTTTCTGGAACCATTCTACAGCCTTCATTTTAAGTCTTATAGGCGCCATCCTTTATATAACAGCTATACAAGCTGCTGGAACCATTCTACAGCCGCCATTTTGAGTGTTATAGCCGCCATCTTTTATATAACAGCTATACAAGCTGCTGGAACAATTCTACAGCCTTCATTTTTAGTCTTATAGCCGCCATCCTTTATATAACAGCTATATAAGCTGCTGGAACCATTCTACAGCCTTTATTTTGAGTCTTATAGCCGCCATCCTTTATATAACAGCTATACAAGCTGCTGGAACCATTCTACAGCCAACACTTTAAGTGTTATAGCCGCCATATTTTATATAACAGCTATAAAAGCTGCTGGAACAATTCTACAGCCTTCATTTTGAGTCTTATAGCCGCCATCCTTTATATAACAGCTATACAAGCTGCTGGAACCATTCTACAGCCGCCATTTTGAGTGTTATAGCCGCCATCTTTTATATAACAGCTATACAAGCTGCTGGAACAATTCTACAGCCTTCATTTTGAGTCTTATAGCCGCCATCCTTTATATAACAGCTATACAAGCTGCTGGAACCATTCTACAGCCGCCATTTTGAGTGTTATAGCCGCCATCTTTTATATAACAGCTATACAAGCTGCTGGAACAATTCTACAGCCTTTATTTTGAGTCTTATAGCCGCCATCCTTTATATAACAGCTATACAAGCTGCTGGAACCATTCTACAGCCTTCATTTTAAGTCTTATAGGCGCTATCCTTTATATAACAGCTATACAAGCTGCTGGAACCATTCTACAGCCGCCATTTTGAGTGTTATAGCCGCCATCTTTTATATAACAGCTATACAAGCTGCTGGAACCATTCTACAGCCGCCATTTTGAGTGTTATAGCGGCCAGCATTGATATAGTAGCTCTACAAGCTGCTGGAACCATTTTACAACCGCTATTTTCAGTGTTGTAGCGGCCAGCCTTTATATAACAGCTATACAAGCTGCTGGAACCATTCTACAGCCGTTATTTTGAGTGCTATAGCCGCCAGCCTTTATATAACAGCTATACAAGCTGCTGGAACCATTCTACAGCCGCCATTTTGAGTGTTATAGCCGCCACTTTAAGTGCTATGGCCGCCATCCTTTTTATGGTAGCTCTACAAGCTGCTGGAACCATTCTACAGCCGCCATTTTGAGTCTTATAGCCGCCATTCTATATCTAACAGCTATACAAGTTTCTGGAACAATTCTACAGCCTTCATTTTGAGTCTTATAGCCGCCATCCTTTATATAACAGCTATACAAGCTGCTTGAACCATTCTACAGCCGCCATTTTGAGTGTTATAGCCGCCACTTTAAGTGTTATAGCCGCCATCCTTTATATAACAGCTCTACAAGCTGCTGGAACCATTCTACAGCCGCCATTTTGAGTCTTATAGCCGCCATCTTTAATATAGTAGGTATACATGCTGCTGGAACCATTCTACAGCCGCCATTTTGAGTGTTATAGCCGCCATTCTATATCTAACAGCTATACAAGTTTCTGGAACCATTCTACAGCCTTCATTTTAAGTCTTATAGACGCCATCCTTTATATAACAGCTATACAAGCTGCTGGAACCATTCTACAGCCGCCATTTTGAGTGTTATAGCCGCCATCTTTTATATAACAGCTCTACAAGCTGCTGGAACCATTCTACAGCCGCCATTTTGAGTCTTATAGCCGCCATCTTTAATATAGTAGGTATACAAGCTGCTGAAACCATTCTACAACCGCCATTTTGAGTGTTATAGCCGCCATTCTATATCTAACAGCTATACAAGTTTCTGGAACAATTCTACAGCCTTCATTTTGAGTCTTATAGCCGCCATCCTTTATATAACAGCTATACAAGCTGCTGGAACAATTCTACAGCCTTCACTTTGAGTCTTATAGCCGCCATCCTTTATATAACAGCTATACAAGCTGCTGGAACCATTCTACAGCCTTTATTCTGAGTCTTTTAGCCGCCATCCTTTATATAAGACCACTACAAGCTGCTGGAACCATTCTACAGCCGCCATTTTGAGTCTTATAGCCGCCATCCTTTATATAACAGCTATACAAGCTGCTTGAACCATTCTACAGCCTTTATTTTGAGTCTTATAGCCGCCATCCTTTATATAACAGCTATACAAGCTTCTTGAACCATTCTACAGCCGCCATTTTGAGCGTTATAGCCGCCACATTAAGTGTTATAGCCGCCATCCTTTATATAATAGCTATACAAGCTGCTGGAACCATTCTACAGCCGCCATTTTGAGTCTTATAGCCGCCATCTTTAATATAGTAGGTATACAAGCTGCTGCAACCATTCTACAGCCTTTATTTTAAGTCTTATAGCCGCCATCCTTTATATAACAGCTATACAAGTTTCTGGAACCATTCTACAGCCTTCATTTTAAGTCTTATAGGCGCCATCCTTTATATAACAGCTATACAAGCTGCTGGAACCATTCTACAGCCGCCATTTTGAGTGTTATAGCCGCCATCTTTTATATAACAGCTATACAAGCTGCTGGAACAATTCTACAGCCTTCATTTTTAGTCTTATAGCCGCCATCCTTTATATAACAGCTATATAAGCTGCTGGAACCATTCTACAGCCTTTATTTTGAGTCTTATAGCCGCCATCCTTTATATAACAGCTATACAAGCTGCTGGAACCATTCTACAGCCAACACTTTAAGTGTTATAGCCGCCATATTTTATATAACAGCTATAAAAGCTGCTGGAACAATTCTACAGCCTTCATTTTGAGTCTTATAGCCGCCATCCTTTATATAACAGCTATACAAGCTGCTGGAACCATTCTACAGCCGCCATTTTGAGTGTTATAGCCGCCATCTTTTATATAACAGCTATACAAGCTGCTGGAACAATTCTACAGCCTTCATTTTGAGTCTTATAGCCGCCATCCTTTATATAACAGCTATACAAGCTGCTGGAACCATTCTACAGCCGCCATTTTGAGTGTTATAGCCGCCATCTTTTATATAACAGCTATACAAGCTGCTGGAACAATTCTACAGCCTTTATTTTGAGTCTTATAGCCGCCATCCTTTATATAACAGCTATACAAGCTGCTGGAACCATTCTACAGCCTTCATTTTAAGTCTTATAGGCGCTATCCTTTATATAACAGCTATACAAGCTGCTGGAACCATTCTACAGCCGCCATTTTGAGTGTTATAGCCGCCATCTTTTATATAACAGCTATACAAGCTGCTGGAACAATTCTACAGCCTTCATATTGAGTCTTATAGCCGCCATCCTTTATATAACAGCTATACAAGCTGCTGGAACCATTCTACAGCCTTTATTTTGAGTCTTATAGCCGCCATCCTTTATATAACAGCTCTACAAGCTGCTGGAACAAGCTGCTGGAACCATTCTACAGCCGCCATTTTGAGTGTTATAGCCGCCATTCTATATCTAACAGCTATACAAGTTTCTGGAACCATTCTACAGCCTTCATTTTAAGTCTTATAGGCGCCATCCTTTATATAACAGCTATACAAGCTGCTGGAACCATTCTACAGCCGCCATTTTGAGTGTTATAGCCGCCATCTTTTATATAACAGCTCTACAAGCTGCTGGAACCATTCTACAGCCGCCATTTTGAGTCTTATAGCCGCCATCTTTAATATAGTAGGTATACAATCTGCTGCAACCATTCTACAGCCTTTATTTTGAGTCTTATAGCCGCCATCCTTTATATAACAGCTATACAAGCTGCTGGAACCATTCTACAGCCTTTATTTTGAGTCTTATAGCCGCCATCCTTTATATAACAGCTATACAAGCTGCTGGAACCATTCTACAGCCTTTATTTTGAGTCTTATAGCCGCCATCCTTTATATAACAGCTATACAAGCTGCTGGAACCATTCTACAGCCAACACTTTAAGTGTTATAGCCGCCATCTTTTATATAACAGCTATTAAAGCTGCTGGAACAATTCTACAGCCTTCATTTTGAGTCTTATAGCCGCCATCCTTTATATAACAGCTATACAAGCTGCTGGAACAATTCTACAGCCTTCATTTTGAGTCTTATAGCCGCCATCCTTTATATAACAGCTATACAAGCTGCTGGAACCATTCTACAGCCTTTATTTTGAGTCTTATAGCCGCCATCCTTTATATAACAGCTATACAAGCTGCTGGAACCATTCTACAGCCTTTATTTTGAGTCTTATAGCCGCCATCCTTTATATAACAGCTATACAAGCTGCTGGAACCATTCTACAGCCAACACTTTAAGTGTTATAGCCGCCATCTTTTATATAACAGCTATAAAAGCTGCTGGAACAATTCTACAGCCTTCATTTTGAGTCTTATAGCCGCCATCCTTTATATAACAGCTATACAAGCTGCTGGAACCATTCTACAGCCGCCATTTTGAGTGTTATAGCCGCTATCTTTTATATAACAGCTATACAAGCTGCTGGAACAATTCTACAGCCTTCATTTTGAGTCTTATAGCCGCCATCCTTTATATAACAGCTATACAAGCTGCTGGAACCATTCTACAGCCGCCATTTTGAGTGTTATAGCCGCCATCTTTTTTATAACAGCTATACAAGCTGCTGGAACAATTCTACAGCCTTTATTTTGAGTCTTATAGCCGCCATCCTTTATATAACAGCTATACAAGCTGCTGGAACCATTCTACAGCCTTCATTTTAAGTCTTATAGGCGCTATCCTTTATATAACAGCTATACAAGCTGCTGGAACCATTCTACAGCCGCCATTTTGAGTCTTATAGCCGCCATCTTTAAAATAGGAGGTATACAAGCTGCTGGAACCATTCTACAGCCTTCATTTTGAGTCTCATAGCCGCCATCCTTTATATAACAGCTATACAAGCTGCTGGAACCATTCTACAGCCGCCATTTTGAGTGTTATAGCCGCCATCTTTTATATAACAGCTATACAAGCTGCTGGAACAATTCTACAGCCTTCATTTTGAGTCTTATAGCCGCCATCCTTTATATAACAGCTATACAAGCTGCTGGAACCATTCTACAGCCTTCATTTTAAGTCTTATAGGCGCTATCCTTTATATAACAGCTATACAAGCTGCTGGAACCATTCTACAGCCGCCATTTTGAGTGTTATAGCCGCCATCTTTTATATCACAGCTATACAAGCTGCTGGAACAATTCTACAGCCTTCATTTTGAGTCTTATAGCCGCCATCCTTTATATAACAGCTATACAAGCTGCTTGAACCATTCTACAGCCGCCATTTTGAGTGTTATAGCCGCCATCTTTTATATAACAGCTATACAAGCTGCTGGAACAATTCTACAGCCTTCATATTGAGTCTTATAGCCGCCATCCTTTATATAACAGCTCTACAAGCTGCTGGAACCATTCTACAGCCGCCATTTTGAGACTTATAGCCGCCATCTTTAATATAGTAGGTATACAATCTGCTGCAACCATTCTACAACCGCCATTTTGAGTGTTGTAGCCGCCATTCTATATCTAACAGCTATACAAGTTTCTGGAACAAGTCTACAGCCTTCATTTTGAGTCTTATAGCCGCCATCCTTTATATAACAGCTATACAAGCTGCTGGAACAATTCTACAGCCTTCATTTTGAGTCTTATAGCCGCCATCCTTTATATAACAGCTCTACAAGCTGCTGGAACAAGCTGCTGGAACCATTCTACAGCCGCCATTTCGAGTGTTATAGCCGCCATTCTATATCTAACAGCTATACAAGTTTCTGGAACCATTCTACAGCCTTCATTTTAAGTCTTATAGGCGCCATCCTTTATATAACAGCTATACAAGCTGCTGGAACCATTCTACAGCCGCCATTTTGAGTGTTATAGCCGCCATCTTTTATATAACAGCTCTACAAGCTGCTGGAACCATTCTACAGCCGCCATTTTGAGACTTATAGCCGCCATCTTTAATATAGTAGGTATACAATCTGCTGCAACCATTCTACAACCGCCATTTTGAGTGTTGTAGCCGCCATTCTATATCTAACAGCTATACAAGTTTCTGGAACAAGTCTACAGCCTTCATTTTGAGTCTTATAGCCGCCATCCTTTATATAACAGCTATACAAGCTGCTGGAACAATTCTACAGCCTTCATTTTGAGTCTTATAGCCGCCATCCTTTATATAACAGCTATACAAGCTGCTGGAACCATTCTACAGCCTTTATTTTGAGTCTTATAGCCGCCATCCTTTATATAACAGCTATACAAGCTGCTGGAACCATTCTACAACCAACACTTTAAGTCTTATAGCCGCCATCTTTTATATAAAAGCTCTACAAGCTGCTGGAAGCATTCTACAGCCGCCATTTTGATTCTTATAGCCGCCATCTTTAATATAGTAGGTATACATGCTGCTGGAACCATTCTACAGCCGCCATTTTGAGTGTTATAGCCGCCATTCTATATCTAACAGCTATACAAAATTCTCGAACCATTCTACAGCCTTCATTTTAAGTCTTATAGCCGCCATCCTTTATATAAGAGCTCTACAAGCTGCTGGAACCATTCTACAGCCGCCATTTTGAGTCTTATAGCCGCCATCCTTTATATAACAGCTATACAAGCTGCTGGAACAATTCTACAGCCTTCATTTTGAGTCTTATAGCCGCCATCCTTTACATAACAGCTATACAAGCTGCTGGAACCATTCTACAGCCTTCATTTTAAGTCTTATAGGCGCTATCCTTTATATAACAGCTATACAAGCTGCTGGAACCATTCTACAGCCGCCATTTTGAGTGTTATAGCCGCCATCTTTTATATAACAGCTATACAAGCTGCTGGAACAATTCTACAGCCTTCATTTTGAGTCTTATAGCCGCCATCCTTTATATAACAGCTATACAAGCTGCTTGAACCATTCTACAGCCGCCATTTTGAGTGTTATAGCCGCCATCTTTTATATAACAGCTATACAAGCTGCTGGAACAATTCTACAGCCTTCATATTGAGTCTTATAGCCGCCATCCTTTATATAACAGCTTTACAAGCTGCTGGAACCATTCTACAGCCTTTATTTTGAGTCTTATAGCCGCCATCCTTTATATAACAGCTCTACAAGCTGCTGGAACAAGCTGCTGGAACCATTCTACAGCCGCCATTTCGAGTGTTATAGCCGCCATTCTATATCTAACAGCTATACAAGTTTCTGGAACCATTCTACAGCCTTCATTTTAAGTCTTATAGGCGCCATCCTTTATATAACAGCTATACAAGCTGCTGGAACCATTCTACAGCCGCCATTTTGAGTGTTATAGCCGCCATCTTTTATATAACAGCTCTACAAGCTGCTGGAACCATTCTACAGCCGCCATTTTGAGACTTATAGCCGCCATCTTTAATATAGTAGGTATACAATCTGCTGCAACCATTCTACAACCGCCATTTTGAGTGTTGTAGCCGCCATTCTATATCTAACAGCTATACAAGTTTCTGGAACAAGTCTACAGCCTTCATTTTGAGTCTTATAGCCGCCATCCTTTATATAACAGCTATACAAGCTGCTGGAACAATTCTACAGCCTTCATTTTGAGTCTTATAGCCGCCATCCTTTATATAACAGCTATACAAGCTGCTGGAACCATTCTACAGCCTTTATTTTGAGTCTTATAGCCGCCATCCTTTATATAACAGCTATACAAGCTGCTGGAACCATTCTACAACCAACACTTTAAGTCTTATAGCCGCCATCTTTTATATAAAAGCTCTACAAGCTGCTGGAAGCATTCTACAGCCGCCATTTTGAGTCTTATAGCCGCCATCTTTAATATAGTAGGTATACATGCTGCTGGAACCATTCTACAGCCGCCATTTTGAGTGTTATAGCCGCCATTCTATATCTAACAGCTATACAAAATTCTCGAACCATTCTACAGCCTTCATTTTAAGTCTTATAGCCGCCATCCTTTATATAAGAGCTCTACAAGCTGCTGGAACCATTCTACAGCCGCCATTTTGAGTCTTATAGCCGCCATCCTTTATATAACAGCTATACAAGCTACTTGAACCATTTTACAGGCGCCATTTTGAGTGTTATAGCCGCCACTTTAAGTGTTGTAGCCGCCATCCTTTATATAATAGCTCTACAAGCTGCTGGAACCATTCTACAGCCGCCATTTTGAGTCTTATAGCCGCCATCTTTAATATAGTAGGTATACAAGCTGCTGCAACCATTCTACAGCCGCCATTTTGAGTGTTATAGCCGCCATTCTATATCTAACAGCTATACAAGTTTCTGGAACAATTCTACAGCCTTCATTTTGAGTCTTATAGCCTCCATCCTTTATATAACAGCTCTACAAGCTGCTGGAACAAGCTGCTGGAACCATTCTACAGCCTTTATTTTGAGTCTTATAGCCGCCATCCTTTATATAACAGCTCTACAAGCTGCTGGAACCATTCTACAGCCAACACTTTAAGTGTTATAGCCGCCATCCTTTATTTAACAGCTCTACAAGCTGCTGGAACCATTCTACAGCCGCCATTTTGAGTCTTATAGCCGCCATCTTTAATATAGTAGGTATACAAGCTGCTGGAACCATTCTACAGCCGCCATTTTGAGTGTTATAGCCGCCATTCTAAATCTAACAGTTGTACAAGTTTCTGGAACAATTCTACAGCCTTCATTTTGAGTCCTATAGCCGCCATCTTTTATATAACAGCTCTACAAGCTGCTGGAACCATTCTACAGCCGCCATTTTGAGTCTTATAGCCGCCATCTTTAATATAGTAGTTATACAAGCTGCTGGAACCATTCTACAGCCGCCATTTTGAGTCTTATAGCCGCCATCCTTTATATAACAGCTATACAATCTGCTGGAACCATTCTACAGCCGCCATTTTGAGCGTTATAACCGCCACTTTAAGTGTTATAGCCGCCATCCTTTATATAACAGCTCTACAAGCTGCTGGAACCATTCTACAGCCGCCATTTTGAGTCTTATAGCCGCCATCTTTAATATAGTAGGTATACAAGCTGCTGCAACCATTCTACAGCCGCCATTTTGAGTGTTATAGCCGCCATTCTATATCTAACAGCTATACAAGTTTCTGGAACAATTCTACAGCCTTCATTTTGAGTCTTATAGCCGCCATCCTTTATATAACAGCTCTACAAGCTGCTGGAACAATTCTTTAGCCTTCATTTTGAGTCTTATAGCCGCCAGACTTTATATAACAGCTATACAAGCTGCTTGAACCATTCTACAGGCACCATTTTGAGTGTTATAGCCGCCAGCCTTTATATAACAGCTATACAAGCTGCTGGAACCATTCTACAGCCGTTATTTTGAGTGTTATAGCCGCCAGCCTTTATATAACAGCTATACAAGCTGCTGGAACCATTCTACAGCTGCCATTTTGAGTGTTATAGCCGCCACTTTAAGTGTTATAGCCGCCAGCCTTTATATAACAGCTATACAAGCTGCTGGAACCATTCTATAGCCGTTATTTTGAGTGTTATAGCCGCCATCCTTTATATAACAGCTATACAAGCTGCTGGAACCATTTTACAGACGCTATTTTGAGTGTTATAGCGCCCAGCATTGATATAGTAGCTCTACAAGCTGCTGGAACCATTTTACAGCCGCTATTTTCAGGGTTATAGCGGCCAGCCTTTAAATTACAGCTATACAAGCTGCTGGAACCATTCTACAGCCGTTATTTTAAGTGTTATAGCCGCCGGCCTTTATATAACAGCTATACAAGCTGCTGGAACCATTCTACAGGCACCATTTTGAGTGTTATAGCCGCCAGCCTTTACATAACAGCTCTACAAGCTGCTGGAACCATTCTACAGCCGTTATTTTGAGTGTTTCAGCCGCCAGCCTTCATATAACAGCTCTACAAGCTGCTGGAACCATTTTACAGCCGCTATTTTCAGTGTTGTAGCGGCCAGCCTTTATATAACAGCTATACAAGCTGCTGGAACCATTCTACAGCCGTTATTTTGAGTGTTATAGCCGCCAGCCTTTATATAACACCTATACAAGCTGCTGGAACCATTCTACAGCCGCCATTTTGAGTGTTATAGCCGCCACTTTAAGTGTTATAGCCGCCATCCTTTATATAACAGCTCTACAAGCTGCTGGAACCATTCTACAGCCGCCATTTTGAGTCTTATAGCCGCCATCCTTAATATAGTAGGTATACAAGCTGCTGGAACCATTCTACAGCCGCCATTTTGAGTGTTATAGCCGCCATTCTATATCTAGCAGCTATACAAGTTTCTGGAACAATTCTACAGCCTTCATTTTGAGTCTTATAGCCGCCATCCTTTATATCACAGCTATACAAGCTGCTTGAACCATTCTACAGCCGCCATTTTGAGTCTTATAGCCGCCACTTTAAGTGTTATAGCCGCCATCCTTTATATAACAGCTCTACAAGCTGCTGGAACCATTCTACAGCCGCCATTTTGAGTCTTATAGCCGCCATCTTTAATATAGTAGGTATACAAGCTGCTGGTACCATTCTACAGCCGCCATTTTGAGTGTTATAGCCGCCATTCTATATCTAGCAGCTATACAAGTTTCTGGAACCATTCTACAGCCTTCATTTTAAGTCTTATAGACGCCATCCTTTATATAACAGCTATACAAGCTGCTGGAACCATTCTACAGCCGCCATTTTGAGTGTTATAGCCGCCATCTTTTATATAACAGCTCTACAAGCTGCTGGAACCATTCTACAGCCGCCATTTTGAGTCTTATAGCCGCCATCTTTAATATAGTAGGTATGCAAGCTGCTGCAACCATTCTACAACCGCCATTTTGAGTGTTATAGCCGCCATTTTATATCTAACAGCTATACAAGTTTCTGGAACAATTCTACAGCCTTCATTTTGAGTCTTATAGCCGCCATCCTTTATATCACAGCTATACAAGCTGCTTGAACCATTCTACAGCCGCCATTTTGAGTGTTATAGCCGCCACTTTAAGTGTTATAGCCGCCATCCTTTATATAACAGCTCTACAAGCTGCTGAAACCATTCTACAGCCGCCATTTTGAGTCTTATAGCCGCCATCTTTAATATAGTAGGTATACAAGCTGCTGGAACCATTCTACAGCCGCCATTTTGAGTGTTATAGCCGCCATCTTTTATATAACAGCTCTACAAGCTGCCGGAACCATTCTACAGCCTTCATTTTAAGTCTTATAGACGCCATCCTTTATATAACAGCTATACAAGCTGCTGGAACAATTCTACAGCCTTCATTTTGAGTCTTATAGCCGCCATCCTTTATATAACAGCTATACAAGCTGCTGGAACAATTCTACAGCCTTCATTTTGAGTCTTATAGCCGCCATCCTTTATATAACAGCTATACAAGCTGCTGGAACCATTCTACAGCCTTTATTTTGAGTCTTATAGCCGCCATCCTTTATATAACAGCTATACAAGCTGCTGGAACCATTCTACAGCCGACACTTTAAGTGTTATAGCCGCCATCCTTTATATAACAGCTCTACAAGCTGCTGGAACCATTCTACAGCCGCCATTTTGAGTCTTATAGCCGCCATCCTTTATATAACAGCTCTACTAGCTGCTTGAACCATTCTACAGCCGCCATTTTGAGCGTTATAGCCGCCACTTTAAGTGTTATAGCCGCCATCCTTTATATAACAGCTCTACAAGCTGCTGGAACCATTCTACAGCCGCCATTTTGAGTCTTATAGCCGCCATCTTTAATATAGTAGGTATACAAGCTGCTGCAACCATTCTACAGCCGCCATTTTGAGTGTTATAGCCATCCTTTATATAACAGCTCTACAAGCTGCTGGAACAATTCTACAGCCTTCATTTTGAGTCTTATAGCCGCCATCCTTTATATAACAGCTATACAAGCTGCTGGAACCATTCTACAGCCGTTATTTTGAGTGTTATAGCCGCCAGCCTTTATATAACAGCTATACAAGCTGCTGGAACCATTTTACAGCCGCCATTTTGAGTGTTATAGCCGCCATCTTTAATATAGTAGGTATACAAGCTGCTGGAACCATTCCACAGCCGCCATTTTGAGTGTTATAGCCGCCATTCTATATCTAACAGCTATACAAGTTTCTGGAACAATTCTACAGCCTTCATTTTGAGTCTTATAGCCGCCATCCTTTATATAACAGCTATACAAGCTGCTTGTACCATTCTACAGCCATCATTTTGAGTGTTATTGCCGCCACTTTAAGTGTTATAGCCGCCATCCTTTATATAACAGCTCTACAAGCTGCTGGAACCATTCTACAGCCTTCATTTTGAGTCTTATAGCCGCCATCCTTTATATCACAGCTATACAAGCTGCTTGAACCATTCTACAGCCGCCATTTTGAGTCTTATAGCCGCCACTTTAAGTGTTATAGCCGCCATCCTTTATATAACAGCTCTACAAGCTGCTGGAACCATTCTACAGCCGCCATTTTGAGTCTTATAGCCGCCATCTTTAATATAGTAGGTATACAAGCTGCTGGTACCATTCTACAGCCGCCATTTTGAGTGTTATAGCCGCCATTCTATATCTAGCAGCTATACAAGTTTCTGGAACCATTCTACAGCCTTCATTTTAAGTCTTATAGACGCCATCCTTTATATAACAGCTATACAAGCTGCTGGAACCATTCTACAGCCGCCATTTTGAGTGTTATAGCCGCCATCTTTTATATAACAGCTCTACAAGCTGCTGGAACCATTCTACAGCCGCCATTTTGAGTCTTATAGCCGCCATCTTTAATATAGTAGGTATGCAAGCTGCTGCAACCATTCTACAACCGCCATTTTGAGTGTTATAGCCGCCATTTTATATCTAACAGCTATACAAGTTTCTGGAACAATTCTACAGCCTTCATTTTGAGTCTTATAGCCGCCATCCTTTATATCACAGCTATACAAGCTGCTTGAACCATTCTACAGCCGCCATTTTGAGTGTTATAGCCGCCACTTTAAGTGTTATAGCCGCCATCCTTTATATAACAGCTCTACAAGCTGCTGAAACCATTCTACAGCCGCCATTTTGAGTCTTATAGCCGCCATCTTTAATATAGTAGGTATACAAGCTGCTGGAACCATTCTACAGCCGCCATTTTGAGTGTTATAGCCGCCATCTTTTATATAACAGCTCTACAAGCTGCCGGAACCATTCTACAGCCTTCATTTTAAGTCTTATAGACGCCATCCTTTATATAACAGCTATACAAGCTGCTGGAACAATTCTACAGCCTTCATTTTGAGTCTTATAGCCGCCATCCTTTATATAACAGCTATACAAGCTGCTGGAACAATTCTACAGCCTTCATTTTGAGTCTTATAGCCGCCATCCTTTATATAACAGCTATACAAGCTGCTGGAACCATTCTACAGCCTTTATTTTGAGTCTTATAGCCGCCATCCTTTATATAACAGCTATACAAGCTGCTGGAACCATTCTACAGCCGACACTTTAAGTGTTATAGCCGCCATCCTTTATATAACAGCTCTACAAGCTGCTGGAACCATTCTACAGCCGCCATTTTGAGTCTTATAGCCGCCATCCTTTATATAACAGCTCTACTAGCTGCTTGAACCATTCTACAGCCGCCATTTTGAGCGTTATAGCCGCCACTTTAAGTGTTATAGCCGCCATCCTTTATATAACAGCTCTACAAGCTGCTGGAACCATTCTACAGCCGCCATTTTGAGTCTTATAGCCGCCATCTTTAATATAGTAGGTATACAAGCTGCTGCAACCATTCTACAGCCGCCATTTTGAGTGTTATAGCCATCCTTTATATAACAGCTCTACAAGCTGCTGGAACAATTCTACAGCCTTCATTTTGAGTCTTATAGCCGCCATCCTTTATATAACAGCTATACAAGCTGCTGGAACCATTCTACAGCCGTTATTTTGAGTGTTATAGCCGCCAGCCTTTATATAACAGCTATACAAGCTGCTGGAACCATTTTACAGCCGCCATTTTGAGTGTTATAGCCGCCATCTTTAATATAGTAGGTATACAAGCTGCTGGAACCATTCCACAGCCGCCATTTTGAGTGTTATAGCCGCCATTCTATATCTAACAGCTATACAAGTTTCTGGAACAATTCTACAGCCTTCATTTTGAGTCTTATAGCCGCCATCCTTTATATAACAGCTATACAAGCTGCTTGTACCATTCTACAGCCATCATTTTGAGTGTTATTGCCGCCACTTTAAGTGTTATAGCCGCCATCCTTTATATAACAGCTCTACAAGCTGCTGGAACCATTCTACAGCCGCCATTTTGAGTCTTATAGCCGCCATCTTTAATATAGTAGGTATACAAGCTGCTGGAACCATTCTACAGCCGCCATTTTGAGTGGTATAGCCGCCATTCTATATCTAACAGCTGTACAAGTTTCTGGAACCATTCTACAGCCTTCATTTTAAGTCTTATAGACGGCATCCTTTATATAACAGCTATACAAGCTGCTGGAACCATTCTACAGCCGCCATTTTGAGTGTTATAGCCGCCATCTTTTATATAACAGCTCTACAAGCTGCTGGAACCATTCTACAGCCGCCATTTTGAGTCTTATAGCCGCCATCTTTAATATAGTAGGTATACAACTGCTGCAACCATTCTACAACCGCCATTTTGAGTGTTATAGCCGCTATTCTATATCTAACAGCTATACAAGTTTCTGGAACAATTCTACAGCCTTCATTTTGAGTCTTATAGCCGCCATCCTTTATATAACAGCTATACAAGCTGCTGGAACAATTCTACAGCCTTCGTTTTGAGTCTTATAGCCGCCATCCTTTATATAACAGCTCTACAAGCTGCTGGAACAATTGTACAGCCTTCATTTTGAGTCTTATAGCCGCCAGCCTTTATATAACAGCTATACAAGCTGCTGGAACCATTTTACAGCCGCCATTTTGAGTGTTATAGCCGCCACTTTAAGTGTTATAGCCGCCATCCTTTATATAACAGCTCTACAAGCTGCTGGAACCATTCTACAGCCGCCATTTTGAGTCTTATAGCCGCCATCTTTAATATAGTAGGTATACAAGCTGCTGGAACCATTCTACAGACGCCATTTTGAGTTTTATAGCCGCCATCCTTTATATAACAGCTCTACAAGCTGCTGGAACAATTCTACAGCCTTCATTTTGAGTCTTATAGTCGCCATCCTTTATATAACAGCTATACAAGCTGCTGGAACCATTCTACAGCCGTTATTTTGAGTGTTATAGCCGCCAGCCTTTATATAACAGCTATACAAGCTGCTGGAACCATTTTACAGCCGCCATTTTGAGTGTTATAGCCGCCACTTTAAGTGTTATAGCCGCCATCCTTTATATAACAGCTCTACAAGCTGCTGGAACCATTCTACAGCCTCCATTTTGAGTGTTATAGCCGCCATCCTTTATATAACAGCTCTACAAGCTGCTGGAACCATTCTACAGCCGCCATTTTGAGTCTTATAGCCGCCATCTTTAATATAGTAGGTATACAAGCTGCTGGAACCATTCTACAGACGCCATTTTGAGTGTTATAGCCGCCATCCTTTATATAACAGCTCTACAAGCTGCTGGATCAATTCTACAGCCTTCATTTTGAGTCTTATAGCCGCCATCCTTTATATAACAGCTATACAAGCTGCTGGAACCATTCTACAGCCGTTCTTTTGAGTGTTATAGCCGCCAGCCTTTATATAACAGCTATACAAGCTGCTGGAACCATTTTACAGCCGCCATTTTGAGTAATATAGCCGCCACTTTAAGTGTTATAGCCGCCATCCTTTATATAACAGCTCTACAAGCTGCTGGAACCATTCTACAGCCGCCATTTTGAGTGTTATAGCCGCCATCTTTTATATAACAGCTCTACAAGCTGCTGGAACCATTCTACAGCCGCCATTTTGAGTCTTATAGCCGCCATCTTTAATATAGTAGGTATACAAGCTGCTGGAACCATTCTACAGCCGCCATTTTGAGTGGTATAGCCGCCATTCTATATCTAACAGCTATACAAGTTTCTGGAACCATTCTACAGCCTTCATTTTAAGTCTTATAGACGCCATCCTTTATATAACAGCTATACAAGCTGCTGGAACCATTCTACAGCCGCCATTTTGAGTGTTATAGCCGCCATCTTTTATTTAACAGCTATACAAGCTGCTGGAACCATTCTACAGCCGCCATTTTGAGTGTTATAGCCGCCATCTTTTATATAACAGCTCTACAAGCTGCTGGAACCATTCTACAGTCGCCATTTTGAGTCTTATAGCCGCCATCTTTAATATAGTAGGTATACAAGCTGCTGGAACCATTCTACAGCCGCCATTTTGAGTGGTATAGCCGCCATTCTATATCTAACAGCTATACAAGTTTCTGGAACCATTCTACAGCCTTCATTTTAAGTCTTATAGACGCCATCCTTTATATAACAGCTATACAAGCTGCTGGAACAATTCTACAGCCTTCATTTTGAGTCTTATAGCCGCCATCCTTTATATAACAGCTATACAAGTTGCTGGAACAATTCTACAGCCTTCATTTTGAGTCTTATAGCCGCCATCCTTTATATAACAGCTCTACAAGCTGCTGGAACCATTCTACAGCCGCCATTTTGAGTCTTATAGCCGCCATCCTTTATATAACAGCTATACAAGCTGCTTGAACCATTCTACAGCCGCCATTTTGAGCGTTATAGCCGCCACTTTAAGTGTTATAGCTGCCATCCTTTATATAACAGCTCTACAAGCTGCTGGAACCATTCTACAGCCGCCATTTTGAGTCTTATAGCCGCCATCTTTAATATAGTAGGTATACAAGCTGCTGCAACCATTCTACAGCCGCCATTTTGAGTGTTATAGCCGCCATCTTTTATTTAACAGCTATACAAGCTGCTGGAACCATTCTACAGCCGCCATTTTGAGTGTTATAGCCGCCATCTTTTATATAACAGCTCTACAAGCTGCTGGAACCATTCTACAGTCGCCATTTTGAGTCTTATAGCCGCCATCTTTAATATAGTAGGTATACAAGCTGCTGCAACCATTCTACAGCCGCCATTTTGAGTGTTATAGCCGCCATCCTTTATATAACAGCTCTACAAGCTGCTGGAACCATTCTACAGCCGCCATTTTGAGTCTTATAGCCGCCATCTTTAATATAGTAGGTATACAAGCTGCTGGAACCATTCTACAGCCGCCATTTTGAGTGGTATAGCCGCCATTCTATATCTAACAGCTATACAAGTTTCTGGAACCATTCTACAGCCTTCATTTTAAGTCTTATAGACGCCATCCTTTATATAACAGCTATACAAGCTGCTGGAACCATTCTACAGCCGCCATTTTGAGTGTTATAGCCGCCATCTTTTATATAACAGCTCTACAAGCTGCTGGAACCATTCTACAGTCGCCATTTTGAGTCTTATAGCCGCCATCTTTAATATAGTAGGTATACAAGCTGCTGCAACCATTCTACAGCCGCCATTTTGAGTGTTATAGCCGCCATCCTTTATATAACAGCTCTACAAGCTGCTGGAACCATTCTACAGCCGCCATTTTGAGTCTTATAGCCGCCATCTTTAATATAGTAGGTATACAAGCTGCTGGAACCATTCTACAGCCGCCATTTTGAGTGGTATAGCCGCCATTCTATATCTAACAGCTATACAAGTTTCTGGAACCATTCTACAGCCTTCATTTTAAGTCTTATAGACGCCATCCTTTATATAACAGCTATACAAGCTGCTGGAACCATTCTACAGCCGCCATTTTGAGTCTTATAGCCGCCATCTTTAATATAGTAGGTATACAACTGCTGCAACCATTCTACAACCGCCATTTTGAGTGTTATAGCCGCTATTCTATATCTAACAGCTATACAAGTTTCTGGAACAATTCTACAGCCTTCATTTTGAGTCTTATAGCCGCCATCCTTTATATAACAGCTATACAAGCTGCTGGAACAATTCTACAGCCTTCGTTTTGAGTCTTATAGCCGCCAACCTTTATATAACAGCTATACAAGCTGCTGGAACCATTCTACAGCCTTTATTTTGAGTCTTATAGCCGCCATCCTTTATATAACAGCTATACAAGCTGCTGGAACCATTCTACAGCCGACACTTTAAGTGTTATAGCCGCCATCCTTTATATAACAGCTCTACAAGCTGCTGGAACCATTCTACAGCCGCCATTTTGAGTCTTATAGCCGCCATCCTTTATATAACAGCTATACAAGCTGCTTGAACCATTCTACAGCCGCCATTTTGAGCGTTATAGCCGCCACTTTAAGTGTTATAGCTGCCATCCTTTATATAACAGCTCTACAAGCTGCTGGAACCATTCTACAGCCGCCATTTTGAGTCTTATAGCCGCCATCTTTAATATAGTAGGTATACAAGCTGCTGCAACCATTCTACAGCCGCCATTTTGAGTGTTATAGCCGCCATCCTTTATATAACAGCTCTACAAGCTGCTGGAACAATTCTACAGCCTTCATTTTGAGTCTTATAGCCGCCATCCTTTATATAACAGCTATACAAGCTGCTGGAACCATTCTACAGCCGTTATTTTGAGTGTTATAGCCGCCAGCCCTTATATATCACAGCTATACAAGCTGCTGGAACCATTTTACAGCCGCCATTTTGAGTGTTATAGCCGCCACTTTAAGTGTTATAGCCGCCATCCTTTATATAACAGCTCTACAAGCTGCTGGAACCATTCTACAGCCGCCATTTTGAGTCTTAGAACCGCCATCTTTAATATAGTAGGTATACAAGCTGCTGGAACCATTCTACAGCCGCCATTTTGAGTGTTATAGCCGCCATTCTATATCTAACAGCTATACAAGTTTCTGGAACAATTCTACAGCCTTCATTTTGAGTCTTATAGCCGCCATCCTTTATATAACAGCTATACAAGCTGCTTGTACCATTCTACAGCCATCATTTTGAGTGTTATTGCCGCCACTTTAAGTGTTATAGCCGCCATCCTTTATATAACAGCTCTACAAGCTGCTGGAACCATTCTACAGCCGCCATTTTGAGTCTTATAGCCGCCATCTTTAATATAGTAGGTATACAAGCTGCTGGAACCATTCTACAGCCGCCATTTTGAGTGGTATAGCCGCCATTCTATATCTAACAGCTATACAAGTTTCTGGAACCATTCTACAGCCTTCATTTTAAGTCTTATAGACGCCATCCTTTATATAACAGCTATACAAGCTGCTGGAACCATTCTACAGCCGCCATTTTGAGTGTTATAGCCGCCATCTTTTATATAACAGCTCTACAAGCTGCTGGAACCATTCTACAGCCGCCATTTTGAGTCTTATAGCCGCCATCTTTAATATAGTAGGTATACAACTGCTGCAACCATTCTACAACCGCCATTTTGAGTGTTATAGCCGCTATTCTATATCTAACAGCTATACAAGTTTCTGGAACAATTCTACAGCCTTCATTTTGAGTCTTATAGCCGCCATCCTTTATATAACAGCTATACAAGCTGCTGGAACAATTCTACAGCCTTCGTTTTGAGTCTTATAGCCGCCATCCTTTATATAAAAGCTCTACAAGCTGCTGGAACAATTCTACAGCCTTCATTTTGAGTCTTATAGCCGCCATCCTTTATATAACAGCTATACAAGCTGCTGGAACCATTCTACAGCCGTTCTTTTGAGTGTTATAGCCGCCAGCCTTTATATAACAGCTATACAAGCTGCTGGAACCATTTTACAGCCGCCATTTTGAGTGTTATAGCCGCCACTTTAAGTGTTATAGCCGCCATCCTTTATATAACAGCTCTACAAGCTGCTGGAACCATTCTACAGCCGCCATTTTGAGTCTTATAGCCGCCATCTTTAATATAGTAGGTATACAAGCTGCTGGAACCATTCTACAGACGCCATTTTGAGTGTTATAGCCGCCATTCTATATCTAACAGTTATACAAGTTTCTGGAACCATTCTACAGCCTTCATTTTAAGTCTTATAGCCGCCATCCTTTATATAACAGCTATACAAGCTGCTGGAACAATTCTACAGCCTTCATTTTGAGTCTTATAGCCGCCATCCTTTATATAACAGCTATACAAGCTGCTGGAACCATTCTACAGCCGTTATTTTGAGTGTTATAGCCGCCAGCCTTTATATAACAGCTATACAAGCTGCTGGAACCATTTTACAGCCGCCATTTTGAGTGTTATAGCCGCCACTTTAAGTGTTATAGCCGCCATCCTTTATATAACAGCTCTACAAGCTGCTGGAACCATTCTACAGCCGCCATTTTGAGTCTTATAGCCGCCATCTTTAATATAGTAGGTATACAAGCTGCTGGAACCATTCTACAGACGCCATTTTGAGTGTTATAGCCGCCATTCTATATCTAACAGTTGTACAAGTTTCTGGAACCATTCTACAGCCTTCATTTTAAGTCTTATAGCCGCCATCCTTTATATAACAGCTATACAAGCTGCTGGAACCATTCTACAGCCTTTATTTTGAGTCTTATAGCCGCCATCCTTTATATAACAGCTATACAAGCTGCTGGAACCATTCTACAGCCGACACTTTAAGTGTTATAGCCGCCATCCTTTATATAACAGCTCTACAAGCTGCTGGAACCATTCTACAGCCGCCATTTTGAGTCTTATAGCCGCCATCTTTAATATAGTAGGTATACAAGCTGCTGCAACCATTCTACAGCCGCCATTTTGAGTGTTATAGCCGCCATTCTATATCTAACAGCTATACAAGTTTCTGGAACAATTCTACAGCCTTCATTTTGAGTCTTATAGCCGCCATCCTTTATATAACAGCTATACAAGCTGCTGGAACCATTCTACAGCCGTTATTTTGAGTGTTATAGCCGCCAGCCTTTATATAACAGCTATACAAGCTGCTGGAACCATTTTACAGCCGCCATTTTGAGTGTTATAGCCGCCATCCTTTATATAACAGCTCTACAAGCTGCTGGAACAATTCTACAGCCTTTATTTTGAGTCTTATAGCCGCTATCCTTTATATAACAGCTATACAAGCTGCTGGAACCATTCTACAGCCGTTATTTTGAGTGTTATAGCCGCCAGCCTTTATATAACAGCTATACAAGCTGCTGGAACCATTTTACAGCCGCCATTTTGAGTGTTGTAGCCGCCACTTTAAGTGTTATAGCCGCCATCCTTTATATAACAGCTCTACAAGCTGCTGGAACCATTCTACAGCCGCCATTTTGAGTCTTAGAGCCGCCATCTTTAATATAGTAGGTATACAAGCTGCTGGAACCATTCTACAGCCGCCATTTTGAGTGTTATAGCCGCCATTCTATATCTAACAGCTATACAAGTTTCTGGAACAATTCTACAGCCTTCATTTTGAGTCTTATAGCCGCCATCCTTTATATAACAGCTATACAAGCTGCTTGTACCATTCTACAGCCATCATTTTGAGTGTTATAGCCGCCACTTTAAGTGTTATAGCCGCCATCCTTTATATAACAGCTCTACAAGCTGCTGGAACCATTCTACTGCCGCCATTTTGAGTGTTATAGCCGCCATTGTATATCTAACAGCTATACAAGTTTCTGGAACAATTCTACAGCCTTCATTTTGAGTCTTATAGCCGCTATCCTTTATAAAACAGCTATACAAGCTGCTGGAACCATTCTACAGCCGTTATTTTGAGTGTTATAGCCGCCAGCCTTTATATAACAGCTATACAAGCTGCTGGAAATCATTTTACAGCCGCCATTTTGAGTGTTGTAGCCGCCACTTTAAGTGTTATAGCCGCCATCCTTTATATAACAGCTCTACAAGCTGCTGGAACCATTCTACAGCCGCCATTTTGAGTCTTAGAGCCGCCATCTTTAATATAGTAGGTATACAAGCTGCTGGAACCATTCTACAGCCGCCATTTTGAGTGTTATAGCCGCCATTCTATATCTAACAGCTATACAAGTTTCTGGAACAATTCTACAGCCTTCATTTTGAGTCTTATAGCCGCCATCCTTTATATAACAGCTATACAAGCTGCTTGAACCATTCTACAGCCGCCATTTTGAGTGTTATAGCCGCCACTTTAAGTGTTATAGCCGCCATCCTTTATATAACAGCTCTACAAGCTGCTGGAACCATTCTACAGCCGCCATTTTGAGTCTTATAGCCGCCATCTTTAATATAGTAGGTATACAAGCTGCTGAAACCATTCTACAGCCGCCATTTTGAGTGTTATAGCCGCCATTCTATATCTAGCAGCTATACAAGTTTCTGGAACCATTCTACAGCCTTCATTTTAAGTCTTATAGACGCCATCCTTTATATAACAGCTATACAAGCTGCTGGAACCATTCTACAGCCGCCATTTTGAGTGTTTTAGCCGCCATCTTTTATATAACAGCTCTACAAGCTGCTGGAACCATTCTACAGCCGCCATTTTGAGTCTTATAGCCGCCATCTTTAATATAGTAGGTATGCAAGCTGCTGCAACCATTCTACAACCGCCATTTTGAGTGTTATAGCCGCCATTTTATATCTAACAGCTATACAAGTTTCTGGAACAATTCTACAGCCTTCATTTTAAGTCTTATAGCCGCCATCCTTTATATAACAGCTATACAAGCTTATAGCCGCCATCCTTTATATAACAGCTATACAAGCTGCTTGAACCATTCTACAGCCGCCATTTTGAGTGTTATAGCCGCCACTTTAAGTGTTATAGCCGCCATCCTTTATATAATAGCTCTACAAGCTGCTGGAACCATTCTACAGCCGCCATTTTGAGTCTTATAGACGCCATCTTTAATATAGTAGGTATACAAGCTGCTGGAACCATTCTACAGCCGCCATTTTGAGTGTTATAGCCGCCATTCTATATCTAACAGTTATACAAGTTTCTGGAACAATTCTACAGCCTTCATTTTGAGTCTTATAGCCGCCATCCTTTATATAACAGCTATACAAGCTTATAGCCGCCATCCTTTATATAACAGCTATACAAGCTGCTTGAACCATTCTACAGCCGCCATTTTGAGTGTTATAGCCGCCACTTTAAGTGTTATAGCCGCCATCCTTTATATAACAGCTCTACAAGCTGCTGGAACCATTCTACAGCCGCCATTTGGAGTCTTATAGCCGCCATCTTTAATATAGTAGGTATACAAGCTGCTGGAACCATTCTACAGCCGCCATTTTGAGTGTTATAGCCGCCATCCTTTATATAACAGCTCTACAAGCTGCTGGAACCATTCTACAGCCTTCATTTTAAGTCTTATAGACGCCATCCTTTATATAACAGCTATACAAGCTGCTGGAACCATTCTACAGCCGCCATTTTGAGTGTTATAGCCGCCATCTTTTTTATGACAGCTCTACAAGCTGCTGGAACCATTCTACAGCCGCCATTTTGAGTCTTATAGCCGCCATCTTTAATATAGTAGGTATACAACTGCTGCAACCATTCTACAACCGCCATTTTGAGTGTTATAGCCGCCAATCTATATCTAACAGCTATACAAGTTTCTGGAACAATTCTACAGCCTTCATTTTAAGTCTTATAGCCGCCATCCTTTATATAACAGCTGTACAAGCTGCTGGAACCATTCTACAGCCTTCATTTTGAGTCTTATAGCCGTCATCCTTTATATAACAGCTATACAAGCTGCTGGAACCATTCTACAGCCGCCATTTTGAGTCTTATAGACGCCATCCTTTATAGAACAGCTATACAAGCTGCTGGAACCATTCTACAGCCGACACTTTAAATGTTATAGCCGCCATCCTTTATATAACAGCTCTACAAGCTGCTGGAACCATTCTACAGCCGCCATTTTGAGTCTTATAGCCGCCATCTTTAATATAGTAGGTATACAAGCTGCTGGAACCATTCTTCAGCCGCCATTTTGAGTGTTATAGCCGCCATTCTATATCTAACAGCTATACAAAATTCTGGAACCATTCTACAGCCTTCATTTTAAGTCTTATAGCCGCCATCTTTTATATAAGAGCTCTACAAGCTGCTGGAACCATTCTACAGCCACCATTTTGAGTCTTATAGCCGCCATCCTTTATATAACAGCTATACAAGCTGCTGGAACCATTCTACAGCCTTTATTTTGAGTCTTATAGCCGCCATCCTTTATATAACAGCTCTACAAGCTGCTGGAACCATTCTACAGCCGCCATTTTGAGTCTTATAGCCGCCATCTTTAATATAGTAGGTATACAAGCTGCTGGAACCATTCTACAGCCGCCATTTTGAGTGTTATAGCCGCCATTCTATATCTAACAGCTATACAAAATTCTGGAACCATTCTACAGCCTTCATTTTAAGTCTTATAGCCGCCATCTTTTATATAAGAGCTCTACAAGCTGCTGGAACCATTCTACAGCCACCATTTTGAGTCTTATAGCCGCCATCCTTTATATAACAGCTATACAAGCTGCTTGAACCAATCTATAGCCGCCATTTTGAGCGTTATAGCCGCCACTTTAAGTGTTATAGCCGCCATCCTTTATATAACAGCTCTACAAGCTGCTGGAACCATTCTACAGCAGCCATTTTGAGTCTTATAGCCGCCATCTTTAATATAGTAGGTATACAAGCTGCTGCAACCATTCTACAGCCGCCATTTTGAGTGTTATAGCCGCCATTCTATATCTAACAGCTATACAAGTTTCTGGAACAATTCTACAGTCTTCATTTTGAGTCTTATAGTCGCCATCCTTTATATAACAGCTCTACAAGCTGCTGGAACAATTCTACAGCCTTCATTTTGAGTCTTATAGCCGCCATCCTTTATATAATAGCTATACAAGCTGCTGGAACCATTCTACAGCCGTTATTTTTAGTGTTATAGCCGCCAGCCTTTATATAACAGCTATACAAGCTGCTGGAACCATTTTACAGCCGCCATTTTGAGTGTTATAGCCGCCACTTTAAGTGTTATAGCCGCCATCCTTTATATAACAGCTATACAAGCTGCTGGAACCATTCTACAGCCGCCATTTTGAGTCTTATAGCCGCCATCCTTTATATAACAGCGCCATTCTATATCTAACAGCTATACAAGTTTCTGGACCACTTCTACAGCCTTCATTTTGAGTCTTATAGCCGCCATCCTTTATATAACAGCTATACAAGCTGCTGGAACCATTCTACAGCCGCCATTTTGAGTCTTCTAGCCGCCATCCTTTAATATAGTAGCTATACAAGCTGCTGGAACCATTCTACAGCCTTCATTTTGACTCTTATAGCCGCCATCCTTTATATAATAGCTACACAAGTTGCTGAAAGCATTCTACAGCCGCTGTTTAGAGTGTTATAGCCGCCATGCTTTATATAACAGCTCTACAAGCTGCTGGAACCATTTTGAGTGTTATAGACGCCATTCAATATCTAACAGCTATACAAGTTTCTGGAACCATTCTACAGCCTTCATTTTGAGTCTTATAGCCGCCATCCTTTATATAACAGCTATACAAGTTATTTTGAGTGTTATAGCAGCCAGCATTTATATAGGACCTCCACAAGCTGCTGGAACCATTCTACAGCCGTTATATTGAGTGTTATAGCAGCCAGCATTTATATAGGACCTCTACAAGCTGCTGGAACCATTCTACAGCCGCCGTTTTGAGTGTTATAGTCGCCATCATTTATATAGGACCTCTGCAAGCTGCTGGAACCATTCTACAGCCGCCATTTTGAGTGTTATAGCCGCCAGCTTTCATATAACAGCTCTACAAGCTTCTACAGCGGTTATTTGGAGTGTTATAGCAGCCAGCATTTATATAGGACCTCTACAAGCTGCTGGAACCATTCTACAGCCGCCATTTTGAGTCTTATAGCTGTCAGCATTTATATAGGACCTCTACAAGCTGCTGGAACCATTCTACAGCCGCCATTTTGAGTTTTATAGCCGCCAACTTTCATATAACAGCTCTACAAGCTGCTGGAACCATTCTACAGCCGCCATTTTGAGTGTTATAGCCGCCAGCCTTCATATAACAGCTCTGTTGGTGTTTAGATTATATAAAATGAGAGAACATTAAGCCAATTATAATAGAAATGTATGTCAATGTTAAGTATGTAACCCGATTATAGATATCGATGGCTCATCAGTCATAAGTAGATCTGATATGGTCAGCAGTAAACAATAAAGACCTAGTTAATCAATAAAAACGTACTTTGCTGACCTAACACGATGTCGAACTATGCACTGGTGAGCTCGCTATTTTGTACTATAAAAGAAATGCATTATTCTTTGTAAGATCAGATACCAATTGTAGCTACATCGGGTGCGCATCGCTGTGTCTTTGGCCCCCATCTCTACCTTTGTAATCTCACTCCGAGGTCCACCCAATTTATGTGTTGGTTGCGACAACCTTTAGTCACTGGTTTATGTGCTAGTGCCTATATATATATATAAATAAATAAACATTTAATAACTTCAAGAAACACTAACGTCTTTCATTGAACATTTTGGTGACCCCGATATTGGCGGCTCCAAGTTAAAAGAATAACAGACTTGGTGAAACCGTCATCAAGCGAGAACATTTGGTCAACTCAGGCGACCAATCTCTCAACAAAAAAGGAAACTGGTCAACTAGGCGACTACTTTCTTTGCACGCTTTGGACACGACAATTCTAAGCGAGGGCACAAATTGATGAACATCTCACATCAATCTGGGGTCCCGACTAAAAACATCGCAATTGATTAACTTGGCAATCATTGCGTAGCCACCTTGGTGAATAAAAAGATTTATTGGAAAACTAGGAGTTGGTTTTCCGCAACGGGGTAGCAGTGCATACCCATTGAATAAAAATTGATCAACTAGGCGATCACTTTATAAAAACATTTAACAACGATTTGTGTCAACGAGGCGACCAAATCATAAAAGTTATTTTATATAAAAAAAAAGTTTGGCTTAAAAAGTTATTTTATATAAAATAAAGTTTGATCAACTCAACTCTGTTGCATTCCCTGGCGTCAGCAATATCTGACCTAGTTAACTGGGTCAGTAACCCAGACACACGAGTATAGATTTTGGCATTGATCAGCAATTTTTGAAACAAAGAAAGGAAACTGAAAAATTGGTTTCACTGTCGTGGCAGTTATCAGTGTAAAAGAATAGGTATATTGGAAATAAAAATAAACCATTGTTAAAACACTAATCAAAAGGCGACTTCGAATTTTTTTCTTATTCTTATTTGTGCTACACTTGACCAATTTTAGGAACGAGTCGGAGCGTTCCCTGTCTTTGACAAAATAAATAAACTCCCATCGGGTCAAGTACTAGTACAGATAAGCAATTACATAAGAATATAAAAGAACATGGAGGAGTTTTATAAACAGCAGACAGAACGAGGAGAGGCAATCCAGGCCTTCATTCGGAATACCAAAAAGATTCTTTCGCCAGGAAAACGAAGCCATCTTATTTCGAGGAAAAACTTGAGCTCCTCGAATACATGTGGGAGAACTTCGAGAAATGTCATCAGGAGTTGATGGACAAATTAAATAACGTACCAACTGAAGATGATTACTTTGTAACGGACTATTTCAGCAAAATGAAGACGGTTGTATCTAATATAGTGGAAGAGTGGAAGGACCATTTGGAAAAAATAAAGCTAGAGAGACAAGCTCGCCAACGAGAGGAAGAGCGAGTCATGATCAAACCACTGGTTCGCAAGCAAAGTGCTCTGCTGGAGTCATTATCCAGGACATTAAGACAAATTGTGCCTGAAGATAAAATGACTTATAAATCGGTAGTCGACAAATTATGGATGCAAATTGAAGAAATCCATTATGAGATTCACCGGCTAGCTGAAAATCCAGCCGAAGCCGGATATAATATAGCTACGTTTGTGGCCGCAGAAAATACAATGCTGAAATTCTGTGTGGCACCAGCAGAAAATGTAGTGATACAATCACCACCTGTATTGCAATCGATACAATCATTGCAACTACCCAAAATTCCCATTCCAAAATTTGATGGGTATTATCTGAAATGGCAACAATTTCATGACATCTACAAAAAAGTGGTTCATGAGTCAAATGTATCCACGATAGAGAAAATGTGGTACTTAAAATCAAACCTTTCTGGAGAAGCAGAGAGATTGATACGGCACCTGGAATTAACAGAAGCCAATTACAACACTGCTTGGTCAGTGTTGCAGGAACGTTTTAATAACAAACGAGTTCTAGTAACAGCCATACTGACAAAGCTGTTTGATCACCCAAATGTGGGAAATGACGCAGCTTCTATAAAGAATTTGCATGATAACATTTTTGAATCATTGCAAGCCTTAAAAAATGTAGGCGTCAATATGGAATCGTCAGATGCTGTCATAATGTTTCATATGACAAGAAAATTGGATAGATTCAACCACGCACTATATGAGCAATCTCTTTCCAACACAAGGGATCTGCAGGAAGTAAAGGACTTCCTATCCTTCTTGGAACAGCGCTTCTTAACATTAGAGGCGATTGGGAAACCAAGAAACGAAAATCGCAGCATTGAAAAACCAAGTCCAAGAAAGACATGCGCAACAGCATCTGGGACAAACAGTACCCTGTGTGCTTTCTGCGAAAAAGCAAAGCACAAACTCTTCCAATGTGAAAAGTTCAAAACCAAATCCGCAGCAGAGCGGCTTAATTGGGTGCAGAGACACAAATTGTGTGTCAATTGCTTCAAGCCGGACCATATGGCAAAAAATTGCTCTTGGAGGGGATGCTTTAAATGCGATAAAAAACATAACACAATGTTGCATTTAGAAACAGGCAACCAAATTGCTACATCTGCTTCTGCAGCTTCTGCGTATGGAATTGGCAGAAAATACACCCTGTTGGCAACGGCCAAGGTAGTGGTAAAAGGGATCAATGAAAGGAAAGGAGAATTTCGAGCACTCCTGGATAGCGGCTCTCAAGTAAATCTCGTCTCAGAGAGACTGGTAAAGAAGTTATCGTTAAAAATTAGCGAGACTCATGTGCATATAAATGGAGTGGGTGGTCAACCACAGATAAGCAAGGCGCGAGTAAGCTTGGTTGTAAGGTCAAGATACAACAAGTTCGCAATGCTAGTTGAGGCATTTGTATTGCCACACATAATAGGTGACCAACCCACAGAACAAATAACGCAGAAAGTCACATTACCAGACAACATTCAATTAGCGGACCCAACATTTGATAAACCCGGAAAAATTGATATGCTGTTGGGAGCTGATGATCACTATGCTATACTGCTACCAGAAAGGAGACGGGGCAATCGAAACCGTCCAACATTACAAAACTCAGAGTTCGGATGGATTGTTGCTGGCAGAATTAATATGTCAACGTCAGCTTCAATCACATGTATGGTAGGCATGACGAATCCAGAGGAATCACTGGAAAGATTCTGGCAGCTAGACACACTAGAGCCAATAAAAAAAGTACAGGAGTCCGGAGGAAGAGTATTGTGAAAAATTCTTCCTCGATAACCTACACACGGCGGCGGACAATCGACTAATTGTAAAGCTTCCATTTGCTGAAGAGGCGTCATCTCTTGGAGAATCTCGGGAAGTAGCCATAAGAAGATTCATGTCGTTAGAGAGGCGAATGAACCCTGACATAAAAAAGGAGTATGTAAAATTTATGTCAGAATATGAACAGCTTGGACATATGAAGCAAGTAATGGTAGAACAAATTCCCAAGAACCATTACTTTATACCGCATCATTGTGTACTAAAACCAGAAAGTACCACCACCAAGCTAAGAGTGGTATTTGATGCATCATGCAAAACGTCATCAGGAAAATCACTGAACGACATTTTATATCCTGGACCAGTTGTACAGAGTCAACTCTTCTCAATTCTTCTGCGGTTCAGGACACACAAATATGTGTTCACGGCAGACATTGAAAAAATGTATCGTCAAGTTTGGATAAACCCTGCCGATCAATTCAATCAGATGATTGTGTGGAGAGAGGATCCAAGTCAAGAACTAAAGTTTTATCGTTTAAAAACGGTAACTTATGGAACCACGTCAGCCCCATATTTAGCGACGAAGTGTCTGGAATATTTGGCACTGAAAAACATTGAGAAATTGTCGTCTGGAGCATCAGCATTAAAAAATGACTTTTATGTTGATGATTGTCTCACAGGAGCAGACAGTTTACCAGAAGCCCTGCAAATAAGACAAGAGCTTCTAGAAATCTTGAGACCTAAGGGTTTCAACTTACGAAAATGGTGTTCAAATAGCAGTCAACTTCTAAAGGAAATTCCAAGGGAAGATACGATTGCTGACATCAATCTCGGTGACACACTGGAACAAACAAGTGTCAAAACATTGGGAATCATATGGGCACCCAAAGAAGACCAATTATGTGGAAAGGCTCAAAGACATACAAAAGGAATAACCAGACGAGTGGTGCTATCTGAAGTCGGTCAAATCTTTGATCCTCTAGGACTGTTCGCACCGGTAGTGGTAAGAGCGAAAATGTTTCTTCAACATGTTGCTACCGAACGAATTGAGATGGATGGTGACCTACCGCCGTATTTGGAGAAGCAATGGGAAGCTTACCGAGAGGATGTACAGGCACTAAACCAGATGAAAATTCCAAGGCATATTTTTGATGGCAAGGTCCCCACTACAAAGGAATTGCATACATTTGTTGATGCATCAGAAAAGGCGTATGGTGCGGCAGTTTATGTCCGATCAACCTATAAAAATGGCCAAATTTCGGTCAGATTGTTGTGCGCCAAGTCAAGAGTGGCTCCCCTGGAAAAACAGACACTGCCCCGGCTGGAACTATGTGCAGCTGTACTTGGAGCTGAACTCACGGATAGAGTTCGACAGGATCTCCAATTCGGATCAGAAAGTGTGGAATCATTTCTCTGGTCAGACTCAACAGTGGTACTCTCTTGGATTAATTCACGGGCATCACATTTCCACACGTTTGTGGCTAATCGGTTGACAAAAATACACGCAGTATCACATCCAAGGCAATGGCGGCATGTGTCATCAGCGCTCAACGCAGCTGATGTTCTGTCTCGAGGCATATCAGCAGTTCAGCTTAGCACACATACATTATGGTTGTATGGACCACTATTTCTGCATGGACCACAACGTGGCTGGCCAGCACCATTTAAGCCTACAGAGCACACGATGGATACCGCTGAGAAGAAAACCAAGGTATTCAGCATGGTGACTGACACGGCAAACCACAAGAGTGAATGGATATATACGGTAAATCACAGAAATTCGTTTTACCGGCTACAGCGAATAGTGGCGTATGTGCTACGGTTTTGTCACAAGCAGAACAGGAAACCAACGGCTCAGTTAGAGGTGGAAGAGTTGGACCAAGCACGGAGAGTGATCATTAAGCAAATTCAAGAAACAGGATTTGCATATGAATTACGGCACTTAAAAAAACGACCTGATCAACCGCTAGATCGCAAAAGCACAGTGGCAACATTGCCACTAATACTGGATGAAGATTCAATCAACTAGGCTACAACAAGCACCAGTATCAACGGAAACAAGGAATCCATATCTCTTGCCGTATAATGATCCGGTGGTAAAAATGATGCTACGAAAACTTCATGAAGAGAATCTTCATTGTGGACATGAGGCACTACGCGGAATAGCTCGGCAACAGTACCACATCATTAAGGTGAAACCGATGGTCCGGAATGTGATCCAGGGCTGCGTAGTATGCACCAAGTACCGGCCTCAGTTCTTTAAACAGGTCATGGGCGACTTACCTGAGCATCGGGTATCTCAGAATAGACCCTTTCTCAATGCCGGAGTAGACTATTGTGGACCATTCTGGATCCACCATAAGGTTCGAGGAAAACGTCCCGACAAAGCCTACATTGCAGTATTTGTATGCTTTGCAACCAAGGCAGTACACTTGGAGTTGGTCGGAGACCTGTCCACCTCCTCATTTGTGGGCGCGCTTCAGCGCTTCATTGGGCGCAGAGGAAGATGCCAGACATTATACTGCGATAATGCACAAACTTTGTTGGAGCAAACAACCAACTTAAGGAACTGACCGATACAATACACTCAGAAACGGCAGCAGGTAGTATCAAGGAATTTTGCAATCAAAAAGGAGTGCAATTTAAGTTCATACCACCACGGTCTCCACATTTCGGAGGATTATGGGAAGCTGCGGTAAAGTCCGCTAAGCATTTACTGTTAAAAAACGTATCGACAGCAAACTTAACGTTCGAACAACTGTCTACTATCATTGTCAATGTTGAAGCTGTGCTGAATTCTCGTCCGTTAACGCCAAACTCAGACGATCCCAACGACTTAACAGCTCTAACCCCAGGCCACCTATTGATTGGAGAACCATTAGTAGCCCAACCAGATGCAGAGCCAATAACACAGCGATCGATTCCAGAGCAATGGGAATTAGTGCAACGGCTTAAGCATACATTCTGGACGCAATGGTCTCAAGAGTACCTACAAGAATTGCAGGGCACATCCAAGTGGAAAAAACCATATAATAATGTCAAAGAAGGCATGATGGTAATTCTAAAGGAGGATAATGTGCCAATTTTGCAGTGGCCAATTGGACGAATTGTTAAATTATATCCAGGCCTGGATGGATACGTCCGCGTGGTAGACGTTAAAACAGCCAGAGGCACCTACAAGCGGGCTATCCATAAATTGGCCCCCTTGCTTAGAGAGAGACAGCGACAAAACGTAAAATCGAGGCAGATGACACAGAATCGAATCCCCAAAAGGACTCTGGTATCGAGGACAACGCAGAACCAAAACCAAAAAGACGCTTATCGATCGGTCTGCCACCGTTGGCAATGACGATCTGCCTAATGCTGTTGTTATTGCCTATAGCATTTGCTCAAAGAACTAATATAACTCGATTCAACCCCAAACCAGGCATATACTATGAAAGTATTGGCACAGGAAGGATGGCAACGTCTGACTGGACTATTGTGGCATTCTACGATCTCGAACCATATTGGGCCGACCTGAAGACATTTTCAGATGGAGTAGTAAAGGTTGGAGAAATATGCGTGTTAATGAAGGTTCCAGAGGCATGCACCGCAATGCAGAGGCACTTCAAGCATGTCAACTCAGAGCTACGGACAGGAAATGATCTCCTTCACATAGAACGCCAACGACGATCGCCTTTAGATATAATTGGGAACATTGCGAACGGCTTATTTGGTGTGCTGGACTCAAAGTATGCAACAGAGATGTCAGGCACCATACGAAAAGTTAAATCAAATGAAGAGTACTTATTGAACTTGCTGCAAAATCAGACATCTGTAATTGATTCAACGATAAATATCATTAAGCGAGATGAAGCCACAATTGAAAATCAGATGAAACTAATGGAACAACAAATGAACGACATGACCAAGGTCCAGGACAATGCGGTAAAGGCATTGCAATGGTATATCACGTTAACTACTCAGATGACAGTTATTGCAGGGAATTTGCAACGAATTCAAACCGAAATTTCCCGAGTATTTACAGATGCCCATCATAGCAAAATAAGCCCATTACTACTATCACCAGGCCAGCTTCGGGAACATCTGAGCCAACTGAAGAGACATCTTCCGTTTGGTTTGGATTTGCCAGTTCCAGATAACGACGTCTTGCAATTATATGGCTTAATGAAAGCACAAGGCACAATCGCAAACAATCATGTGATATTTAAGGTCACATTTCCATTAGTGGCAACGCAGGCAGTGCAACTGTATAACCTGGTGCCCATCCCAGCAATTGGAACTCATGGGATTGTAATCATGAACATTAAAATTCCCATCATTGCTGTCAACAAGGAACAAAATCAATACATTGGGCTCTCAAGAGCCGATTTGGAACAATGCCATCAGCTCAACAACGAGCAATATATTTGTTTTGATAAACAAACGACGTTTTCGGCTAATAGCAACTGTGAGTTCCAGCTATTCAAAAACACAAAATCATCAACTTGCCAAATACAACACACAAACAGATCATTCGTGTGGTACGACATGTATCAAAAAATCAGTGGATTTTTGCCACCATTAGACCAATTGAACTCGCAGTGACCTGTGACGATAATATACAAGGTGTCACTATTAAGAAGACTGGATTGTTGACTCTAGACCCGACGTGTACAGCTAGGAGTGCTGCTATACAAATAACAGGTCACCGTATAACGACGACAGACACAATGAAATTGTCATATGTCCGATTTGGCAACTTCAGCATTGGCCCAACAAAAGTAGCGCCAACAACAACACAATTTACAAAGATGCAGCTAAGCTACGACGAACTAAGCAACATTCAAGGAAAACTGGAAACTAAGCAAAACTGGAAATTGCCAGAAGACCCCAGCCAGCCGGCTCACCATGTTATAGTCTCCTACGTAGCGTTAACAATACCATTGGTTCTTGTGATGGTATATGGAATAAAAAGATGCTCACAACCCCCAAGACACAATGGTCCAGAGCAGACAACCGTGAGGATCGTCAATCCCATACCGACTCCTGCTGCAGTAAGCCCAGCCCCCAGCAATTTTGCGGTCAACGTTGGATAACGTTGAACAGGTGTTCAACGGCCGGGAGTATGTTGGTGTTTAGATAATATAAAATAAGAGAACATTAAGCCAATTATAATAGAAATGTATGTCAATGTTAAGTATGTAACCCGATTATAGATATCGATGGCTCATCAGTCATAAGTAGATCTGATATGGTCAGCAGTAAACAATAAAGACCTAGTTAATCAATAAAAACGTACTTTGCTGACCTAACACGATGTCGAACTATGCACTGGTGAGCTCGCTATTTTGTACTATAAAAGAAATGCATTATTCTTTGTAAGATCAGATACCAATTGTAGCTACATCGGGTGCGCATCGCTGTGTCTTTGGCCCCCATCTCTACCTTTGTAATCTCACTCCGAGGTCCACCCAATTTATGTGTTGGTTGCGACAACCTTTAGTCACTGGTTTATGTGCTAGTGCCTATATATATATATAAATAAATAAACATTTAATAACTTAAAGAAACACTAACGTCTTTCATTGAACAAGCTCTACAAGCTTCTACAGCCGTTATTCTGAGTGTTATAGCAGCCAGCATTTATATAGGACCTCTACAAGCTGCTGGTACCAATCTACAGCCGCCATATTAAGTGTTATAGCAGCCAGCATTTATATAGTAGCTCTACAAGCTGCTGGAACCATTCTACAGCCGCCATTTTGAGTGTTATAGCAGCCAGCATTTATATAGGACCTCTACAAGCTTCTACAGCCGTTATTTTGAGTGTTATAGCAGCCAGCATTTATATAGGACATCTACAAGCTGCTGGAACCATTCTACAGCCGTTATATTGAGTGTTATAGCAGCCAGTATTTATATAGGACCTCTACAAGCTGCTGGAACCATTCTACAGCCGCCATTTTGAGTGTTATAGCCGCCAGCTTTTATATAACAGCTCTACAAGCTGCTGGAACCATTCTACAGCCGCCATTTTATAGTCGCCAGCATTTATATAGGACCTCTATAAGCTGCTGGAACCATTCTACAGCCGCCATTTTGAGTGTTATAGCCGCCAGCTTTCATATAACAGCTCTACAAGCTGCTGGAACCATTCTATAGCCGTCATTTTGAGTGTTATAGCCGCCAGCTTTTATATAACAACTCTACAAGCTTCTACAGCCGTTATTTTAAGTGTTATAGCAGCCAGCATTTATATAGGACCTCTACAAGCTGCTGGAACCATTCTACACTCGCCATTTTGAGCGTTATAGCCGTCAGCATTTATATAGGACCTCTACAAGCTGCTGGAACCATTCTGCAGCCGCCATTTTGAGTGTTATAGCCGCCAGCATTTATATAGGACATCTACAAGCTGCTGGAACCATTCTACAGCCGCCATTTTGAGTGTTAAAGCCGCCAGCTTTCATATAACAGCTCTACAAGCTGCTGAAACCATTCTATAGCCGCCATTTTGAGTGTTTTAGCCGCCAGCTTTTATATAACAGCTCTACAAGCTGCTGGAACCATTCTACAGCCATTATTTTGAGTCTTATAGCCGCCATCCTTTATATAACAGCTCTACAAGCTGCTGGAACAATTCTACAGCCTTCATTTTGAGTCTTATAGCCGCCATCCTTTATAAAACAGCTATACAAGCTGCTTGAACCATTCTACAGCCGCCATTTTGAGTGTTATAGCCGCCACTTTAAGTGTTATAGCCGCCATCCTTTATATAACAGCTCTACAAGCTGCTGGAACCATTCTACAGCCGCCATTTTGAGTCTTATAGCCGCCATCTTTAATATAGTAGGTATACAAGCTGCTGGAACCATTCTACAGCCGCCATTTTGAGTGTTATAGCCGCCATTCTATATCTAGCAGCTATACAAGTTTCTGGAACCATTCTACAGCCTTCATTTTAAGTCTTATAGACGCCATCCTTTATATAACAGCTATACAAGCTGCTGGAACCATTCTACAGCCGCCATTTTGAGTGTTATAGCCGCCATCTTTTTATATAACAGCTCTACAAGCTGCTGGAACCATTCTACAGCCGCCATTTTGAGTCTTATAGCCGCCATCTTTAATATAGTAGGTATGCAAGCTGCTGCAACCATTTTACAACCGCCATTTTGAGTGTTATAGCCGCCATCCTTTATATAACAACTATACAAGCTGCTGGAACCATTCTACAGCCGTTATTTTGAGTGTTACAGCCGCCAGCCTTTTAATAACAGCTATAGAAGCTGCTGGAACCATTTTACAGCCGCCATTTTGAGTGTTATAGCCGCCACTTTAAGTGTTATAGCCGCCATCCTTTATATAACAGCTCTACAAGCTGCTGGAACCATTCTACAGCCGCCATTTTGAGTCTTAGAGCCGCCATCTTTAATATAGTAGGTATACAAGCTGCTGGAACCATTCTACAGCCGCTATTTTGAGTGTTTTAGCCGCCAGCTTTTATATAACAGCTCTACAAGCTGCTGGAACCATTCTACAGCCATTATTTTGAGTCTTATAGCCGCCATCCTTTATATAACAGCTCTACAAGCTGCTGGAACAATTCTACAGCCTTCATTTTGAGTCTTATAGCCGCCATCCTTTATATAACAACTATACAAGCTGCTGGAACCATTCTACAGCCGTTATTTTGAGTGTTACAGCCGCCAGCCTTTATATAACAGCTATAGAAGCTGCTGGAACCATTTTACAGCCGCCATTTTGAGTGTTATAGCCGCCACTTTAAGTGTTATAGCCGCCATCCTTTATATAACAGCTCTACAAGCTGCTGGAACCATTCTACAGCCGCCATTTTGAGTCTTAGAGCCGCCATCTTTAATATAGTAGGTATACAAGCTGCTGGAACCATTCTACAGCCGCCATTTTGAGTGTTATAGCCGCCATTCTATATCTAACAGCTATACAAGTTTCTGGAACAATTCTACAGCCTTCATTTTGAGTCTTATAGCCGCCATCCTTTATATAACAGCTATACAAGCTGCTTGTACCATTCTACAGCCATCATTTTGAGTATAATTGCCGCCACTTTAAGTGTTATAGCCGCCATCCTTTATATAACAGCTCTACAAGCTGCTGGAACCATTCTACAGCCGCCATTTTGAGTGTTATAGCCGCCATTCTATATCTAACAGCTATACAAGTTTCTGGAACAATTCTACAGCCTTCATTTTGAGTCTTATAGCCGCCATCCTTTATAAAACAGCTATACAAGCTGCTTGAACCATTCTACAGCCGCCATTTTGAGTGTTATAGCCGCCACTTTAAGTGTTATAGCCGCCATCCTTTATATAACAGCTCTACAAGCTGCTGGAACCATTCTACAGCCGCCATTTTGAGTCTTATAGCCGCCATCTTTAATATAGTAGGTATACAAGCTGCTGGAACCATTCTACAGCCGCCATTTTGAGTGTTATAGCCGCCATTCTATATCTAGCAGCTATACAAATTTCTGGAACCATTCTACAGCCTTCATTTTAAGTCTTATAGACGCCATCCTTTATATAACAGCTATACAAGCTGCTGGAACCATTCTACAGCCGCCATTTTGAGTGTTATAGCCGCCATCTTTTATATAACAGCTCTACAAGCTGCTGGAACCATTCTACAGCCGCCATTTTGAGTCTTATAGCCGCCATCTTTAATATAGTAGGTATGCAAGCTGCTGCAACCATTTTACAACCGCCATTTTGAGTGTTATAGCCGCCATTTTATATATAACAGCTATACAAGTTTCTGGAACAATTCTACAGCCTTCATTTTGAGTCTTATAACCGCCATCCTTTATATAACAGCTATACAAGCTTATAGCCGCCAACCTTTATATAACAGCTATACAAGCTGCTTGAACCATTCCACAGCCGCCATTTTGAGTGTTATAGCCGCCACTTTAAGTGTTATAGCCGCCATCCTTTATATAACAGCTCTACAAGCTGCTGGAACCATTCTACAGCCGCCATTTTGAGTCTTATAGCCGCCATCTTTAATATAGTAGGTATACAAGCTGCTGGAACCATTCTACAGCCGCCATTTTGAGTGTTATAGCCGCCATTCTATATCTAACAGCTATACAAGTTTCTGGAACCATTCTACAGCCTTCATTTTAAGTCCTTTAGACGCTATACAAGCTGCTGGAACCATTCTACAGCCGCCATTTTGAGTGTTATAGCCGCCATCTTTTATATAACAGCTCTACAAGCTGCTGGAACCATTCTACAGCCGCCATTTTGAGTCTTATAGCCGCCATCTTTAATATAGTAGGTATACAACTGCTGCAACCATTCTACAACCGCCATTTTGAGTGCTATAGCCGCCATTCTATATCTAACAGCTATACAAGTTTCTGGAACAATTCTACAGCCTTCATTTTGAGTCTTATAGCCGCCATCCTTTATATAACAGCTATACAAGCTGCTGGAACAATTCTACAGCCTTCATTTTGAGTCTTATAGCCGCCATCCTTTATATAACAGCTATACAAGCTGCTGGAACCATTCTACAGCCTTTATTTTGAGTCTTATAGACGCCATCCTTTATATAACAGCTATACAAGCTGCTGGAACCATTCTACAACCGACACTTTAAGTGTTATAGCCGCCATCCTTTATATAACAGCTCTACAAGCTGCTGGAACCATTCTACAGCCGCCATTTTGAGTCTTATAGCCGCCATCTTTAATATAGTAGGTATACAAGCTGCTGGAACCATTCTACAGACGCCATTTTGAGTGTTATAGCCGCCATTCTATATCTAACAGTTGTACAGGTTTCTGGAACCATTCTACAGCCTTCATTTTAAGTCTTATAGCCGCCATCTTTTATATAACAGCTATACAAGCTGCTGGAACCATTCTACAGCCTTTATTTTGAGTCTTATAGCCGCCATCCTTTATATAACAGCTATACAAGCTGCTGGAACCATTCTACAGCCGACACTTTAAGTGTTATAGCCGCCATCCTTTATATAACAGCTCTACAAGCTGCTGGAACCATTCTACAGCCGCCATTTTGAGTCTTATAGCCGCCATCTTTAATATAGTAGGTATACAAGCTGCTGCAACCATTTTACAGCCGCCATTTTGAGTGTTATAGCCGCCATTCTATATCTAACAGCTATACAAGTTTCTGGAACAATTCTACAGCCTTCATTTTGAGTCTTATAGCCGCCATCCTTTATATAACAGCTCTACAAGCTGCTGGAACAATTCTACAGCCTTCATTTTGAGTTTTATAGCCGCCATCCTTTATATAACAGCTATACAAATTGCTGGAACCATTCTACAGCCGTTATTTTGAGTGTTATAGCCGCCAGCCTTTATATAACAGCTATACAAGCTGCTGGAACCATTTTACAGCCGCCATTTTGAGTGTTATAGCCGCCACTTTAAGTGTTATAGCCGCCATCCTTTATATAACAGCTCTACAAGCTGCTGGAACCATTCTACAGCCGCCATTTTGAGTCTTAGAGCCGCCATTCTATATCTAGCAGCTATACAAGTTTCTGGAGCCATTCTACAGCCTTCATTTTAAGTCTTATAGACGCCATCCTTTATATAACAGCTATACAAGCTGCTGGAACCATTCTACAGCCGCCATTTTGAGTGTTATAGCCGCCATCTTTTTATATAACAGCTCTACAAGCTGCTGGAACCATTCTACAGCCGCCATTTTGAGTCTTTTAGCCGCCATCTTTAATATAGTAGGTATGCAAGCTGCTGCAACCATTTTACAACCGCCATTTTGAGTGTTATAGCCGCCATTTTATATATCACAGCTATACAAGTTTCTGGAACAATTCTACAGCCTTCATTTTGAGTCTTATAACCGCCATCCTTTATATAACAGCTATACAAGCTTATAGCCGCCATCCTTTATATAACAGCTATACAAGCTGCTTGAACCATTCTACAGCCGCCATTTTGAGTGTTATAGCCGCCACTTTAAGTGTTATAGCCGCCATCCTTTATATAACAGCTCTACAAGCTGCTGGAACCATTCTACAGCCGCCATTTTGAGTCTTATAGCCGCCATCTTTAATATAGTAGGTATACAAGCTGCTGGAACCATTCTACAGCCGCCATTTTGAGTGTTATAGCCGCCATTCTATATCTAACAGCTATACAAGTTTCTGGAACCATTCTACAGCCTTCATTTTAAGTCCTTTAGACGCCATCCTTTATATAACAGCTATACAAGCTGCTGGAACCATTCTACAGCCGCCATTTTGAGTGTTATAGCCGCCATCTTTTATATAACAGCTCTACAAGCTGCTGGAACCATTCTACAGCCGCCATTTTGAGTCTTATAGCCGCCATCTTTAATATAGTAGGTATACAACTGCTGCAACCATTCTACAACCGCCATTTTGAGTGCTATAGCCGCCATTCTATATCTAACAGCTATACAAGCTGCTGGAACAATTCTACAGCCTTCATTTTGAGTCTTATAGCCGCCATCCTTTATATAACAGCTATACAAGCTGCTGGAACCATTCTACAGCCTTTATTTTGAGTCTTATAGACGCCATCCTTATATAACAGCTATACAAGCTGCTGGAACCATTCTACAACCGACACTTTAAGTGTTATAGCCGCCATCCTTTATATAACAGCTCTACAAGCTGCTGGAACCATTCTACAGCCGCCATTTTGAGTCTTATAGCCGCCATCTTTAATATAGTAGGTATACAAGCTGCTGGAACCATTCTACAGACGCCATTTTGAGTGTTATAGCCGCCATTCTATATCTAACAGTTGTACAGGTTTCTGGAACCATTCTACAGCCTTCATTTTAAGTCTTATAGCCGCCATCCTTTATATAACAGCTATACAAGCTGCTGGAACCATTCTACAGCCTTTATTTTGAGTCTTATAGCCGCCATCCTTTATATAACAGCTATACAAGCTGCTGGAACCATTCTACAGCCGACACTTTAAGTGTTATAGCCGCCATCCTTTATATAACAGCTCTACAAGCTGCTGGAACCATTCTACAGCCGCCATTTTGAGTCTTATAGCCGCCATCTTTAATATAGTAGGTATACAAGCTGCTGGAACCATTCTACAGACGCCATTTTGAGTGTTATAGCCGCCATTCTATATCTAACAGTTGTACAGTTTTCTGGAACCATTCTACAGCCTTCATTTTGAGTCTTATAGCCGCCATCCTTTATATAACAGCTCTACAAGCTGCTGGAACCATTCTACAGCCGCCATTTTGAGTCTTATAGCCGCCATCTTTAATATAGTAGGTATACAAGCTGCTGGAACCATTCTACAGACGCCATTTTGAGTGTTATAGCCGCCATTCTATATCTAACAGTTGTACAGGTTTCTGGAACCATTCTACAGCTTTTATTTTGAGTCTTATAGACGCCATCCTTTATATAACAGCTATACAAGCTGCTGGAACCATTCTACAACCGACACTTTAAGTGTTATAGCCGCCATCCTTTATATAACAGCTCTACAAGCTGCTGGAACCATTCTACAGCCGCCATTTTGAGTCTTATAGCCGCCATCTTTAATATAGTAGGTATACAAGCTGCTGGAACCATTCTACAGACGCCATTTTGAGTGTTAAAGCCGCCATTCTATATCTAACAGTTGTACAGGTTTCTGGAACAATTCTACAGCCTTCATTTTGAGTCTTATATCCGCCATTCTTTATATAACAGCTATACAAGCTGCTGGAACAATTCTACAGCCTTCATTTTGAGTCTTATAGCCGCCATCCTTTATATAACAGCTATACAAGCTGCTGGAACCATTCTACAGCCTTTATTTTGAGTCTTATAGACGCCATCCTTTATATAACAGCTATACAAGCTGCTGGAACCATTCTACAACCGACACTTTAAGTGTTATAGCCGCCATCCTTTATATAACAGCTCTACAAGCTGCTGGAACCATTCTACAGCCGCCATTTTGAGTCTTATAGCCGCCATCTTTAATATAGTAGGTATACAAGCTGCTGGAACCATTCTACAGACGCCATTTTGAGTGTTATAGCCGCCATTCTATATCTAACAGTTGTACAGGTTTCTGGAACCATTCTACAGCCTTCATTTTAAGTCTTATAGCCGCCATCCTTTATATAACAGCTATACAAGCTGCTGGAACCATTCTACAGCCTTTATTTTGAGTCTTATAGCCGCCATCCTTTATATAACAGCTATACAAGCTGCTGAAACCATTCTACAGCCGACACTTTAAGTGTTATAGCCGCCATCCTTTATATAACAGCTCTACAAGCTGCTGGAACTATTCTACAGCCGCCATTTTGAGTCTTATAGCCGCCATCTTTAATATAGTAGGTATACAAGCTGCTGCAACCATTTTACAGCCGCCATTTTGAGTGTTATAGCCGCCATTCTATATCTAGCAGCTATACAAGTTTCTGGAACAATTCTACAGCCTCCATTTTGAGTCTTATAGCAGCCATCCTTTATATAACAGCTCTACAAGCTGCTGGAACAATTCTACAGCCTTCATTTTGAGTTTTATAGCTGCCATCCTTTATATAACAGCTATACAAATTGCTGGAACCATTCTACAGCCGTTATTTTGAGTGTTATAGCCGCCAGCCTTTATATAACAGCTATACAAGCTGCTGGAACCATTTTACAGCCGCCATTTTGAGTGTTATAGCCGCCACTTTAAGTGTTATAGCCGCCATCCTTTATATAACAGCTCTACAAGCTGCTGGAACCATTCTACAGCCGCCATTTTGAGTCTTAGAGCCGCCATCTTTAATATAGTAGGTATACAAGCTGCTGGAACCATTCTACAGCCGCCATTTTTAGTGTTATAGCCGCCATTCTATATCTAACAGCTATACAAGTTTCTGGAACAATTCTACAGCCTTCATTTTGAGTCTTATAGCCGCCATCCTTTACATAACAGCTATACAAGCTGCTTGTACCATTCTACAGCCATCATTTTGAGTGTTATAGCCGCCACTTTAAGTGTTATAGCCGCCATCCTTTATATAACAGCTCTACAAGCTGCTGGAACCATTCTACAGCCGCCATTTTGAGTGTTATAGCCGCCATCCTATATCTAACAGCTATACAAGTTTCTGGAACAATTCTACAGCCTTCATTTTGAGTCTTATAGCCGCCATCCTTTATATAACAGCTATACAAGCTGCTTGAACCAGCCGCCATTTTGAGTGTTATAGCCGCCACTTTAAGTGTTATAGCCGCCATCCTTTATATAACAGCTCTACAAGCTGCTGGAACCATTCTACAGCCGCCATTTTGAGTGTTATAGCCGCTATTCTATATCTAGCAGCTATACAAGTTTCTGGAACCATTCTACAGCCTTCATTTTAAGTCTTATAGACGTCATCCTTTATATAACAGCTATACAAGCTGCTGGAACCATTCTACAGCCGCCATTTTGAGTGTTATAGCCGCCATCTTTTATATAACAGCTATACAAGCTGCTTGAACCATTCTACAGCCGCCATTTTGAGTGTTATAGCCGCCACTTTAAGTGTTATAGCCGCCATCCTTTATATAACAGCTCTACAAGCTGCTGGAACCATTCTACAGCAGCCATTTTGAGTCTTATAGCCGCCATCTTTAATATAGTAGGTATACAAGCTGCTGGAACCATTCTACAGCCGCCATTTTGAGTGTTATAGCCGCCATTCTATATCTAACAGCTATACAAGTTTCTGGAACCATTCTACAGCCTTCATTTTAAGTCCTTTAGACGCCATCCTTTATATAACAGCTATACAAGCTGCTGGAACCATTCTACAGCCGCCATTTTGAGTGTTATAGCCGCCATCTTTTATATAACAGCTCTACAAGCTGCTGGAACCATTCTACAGCCGCCATTTTGAGTCTTATAGCCGCCATCTTTAATATAGTAGGTATACAACTGCTGCAACCATTCTACAACCGCCATTTTGAGTGCTATAGCCGCCATTCTATATCTAACAGCTATACAAGTTTCTGGAACAATTCTACAGCCTTCATTTTGAGTCTTATAGCCGCCATCCTTTATATAACAGCTATACAAGCTGCTGGAACAATTCTACAGCCTTCATTTTGAGTCTTATAGCCGCCATCCTTTATATAACAGCTATACAAGCTGCTGGAACCATTCTACAGCCTTTATTTTGAGTCTTATAGACGCCATCCTTTATATAACAGCTATACAAGCTGCTGGAACCATTCTACAACCGAAACTTTAAGTGTTATAGCCGCCATCCTTTATATAACAGCTCTACAAGCTGCTGGAACCATTCTACAGCCGCCATTTTGAGTCTTATAGCCGCCATCTTTAATATAGTAGGTATACAAGCTGCTGGAACCATTCTACAGACGCCATTTTGAGTGTTATAGCCGCCATTCTATATCTAACAGTTGTACAGGTTTCTGGAACCATTCTACAGCCTTCATTTTAAGTCTTATAGCCGCCATCCTTTATATAACAGCTATACAAGCTGCTGGAACCATTCTACAGCCTTTATTTTGAGTCTTATAGCCGCCATCCTTTATATAACAGCTATACAAGCTGCTGGAACCATTCTACAGCCGACACTTTAAGTGTTATAGCCGCCATCCTTTATATAACAGCTCTACAAGCTGCTGGAACCATTCTACAGCCGCCATTTTGAGTCTTATAGCCGCCATCTTTAATATAGTAGGTATACAAGCTGCTGCAACCATTTTACAGCCGCCATTTTGAGTGTTATAGCCGCCATTCTATATCTAACAGCTATACAAGTTTCTGGAATAATTCTACAGCCTTCATTTTAAGTCTTATAGACGCCATCCTTTATATAACAGCTATACAAGCTGCTGGAACCATTCTACAGCCGCCATTTTGAGTGTTATAGCCGCCAGCCTTTATGTAACAGCTATACAAGCTGCTGGAACCATTCTACAGCCGCCATTTTGAGTCTTAGAGCCGCCATTCTATATCTAGCAGCTATACAAGTTTCTGGAACCATTCTACAGCCTTCATTTTAAGTCTTATAGACGCCATCCTTTATATAACAGCTATACAAGCTGCTGGAACCATTCTACAGCCGCCATTTTGAGTGTTATAGCCGCCATCTTTTATATAACAGCTCTACAAGCTGCTGGAACCATTCTACAGCCGCCATTTTGAGTCTTTTAGCCGCCATCTTTAATATAGTAGGTATGCAAGCTGCTGCAACCATTTTATAACCGCCATTTTGAGTGTTATAGCCGCCATTTTATATATAACAGCTATACAAGTTTCTGGAACAATTCTACAGCCTTCATTTTGAGTCTTATAACCGCCATCCTTTATATAACAGCTATACAAGCTTATAGCCGCCATCCTTTATATAACAGCTATACAAGCTGCTTGAACCATTCTACAGCCGCCATTTTGAGTGTTATAGCCGCCACTTTAAGTGTTATAGCCGCCATCCTTTATATAACAGCTCTACAAGCTGCTGGAACCATTCTACAGCCGCCATTTTGAGTCTTATAGCCGCCATCTTTAATATAGTAGGTATACAAGCTGCTGGAACCATTCTACAGCCGCCATTTTGAGTGTTATAGCCGCCATTCTATATCTAACAGCTATACAAGTTTCTGGAACCATTCTACAGCCTTCATTTTAAGTCCTTTAGACGCCATCCTTTATATAACAGCTATACAAGCTGCTGGAACCATTCTACAGCCGCCATTTTGAGTGTTATAGCCGCAATCTTTTATATAACAGCTCTACAAGCTGCTGGAACCATTCTACAGCCGCCATTTTGAGTCTTATAGCCGCCATCTTTAATATAGTAGGTATACAACTGCTGCAACCATTCTACAACCGCCATTTTGAGTGCTATAGCCGCCATTCTATATCTAACAGCTATACAAGTTTCTGGAACAATTCTACAGCCTTCATTTTGAGTCTTATATCCGCCATCCTTTATATAACAGCTATACAAGCTGCTGGAACAATTCTACAGCCTTCATTTTGAGTCTTATAGCCGCCATCCTTTATATAACAGCTATACAAGCTGCTGGAACCATTCTACAGCCTTTATTTTGAGTCTTATAGACGCCATCCTTTATATAACAGCTATACAAGCTGCTGGAACCATTCTACAACCGACACTTTAAGTGTTATAGCCGCCATCCTTTATATAACAGCTCTACAAGCTGCTGGAACCATTCTACAGCCGCCATTTTGAGTCTTATAGCCGCCATCTTTAATATAGTAGGTATACAAGCTGCTGGAACCATTCTACAGACGCCATTTTGAGTGTTATAGCCGCCATTCTATATCTAACAGTTGTACAGGTTTCTGGAACCATTCTACAGCCTTCATTTTAAGTCTTATAACCGCCATCCTTTATATAACAGCTATACAAGCTGCTGGAACCATTCTACAGCCTTCATTTTAAGTCTTATAGCCGCCATCCTTTATATAACAGCTATACAAGCTGCTGGAACCATTCTACAGCCGACACTTTAAGTGTTATAGCCGCCATCCTTTATATAACAGCTCTACAAGCTGCTGGAACCATTCTACAGCCGCCATTTTGAGTCTTATAGCCGCCATCTTTAATATAGTAGGTATACAAGCTGCTGCAACCATTTTACAGCCGCCATTTTGAGTGTTATAGCCGCCATTCTATATCTAAAAGCTATACAAGTTTCTGGAACAATTCTACAGCCTTCATTTTGAGTCTTATAGCCGCCATCCTTTATATAACAGCTCTACAAGCTGCTGGAACAATTCTACAGCCTTCATTTTGAGTTTTATAGCCGCCACTTTAAGTGTTATAGCCGCCATCCTTTATATAACAGCTCTACAAGCTGCTGGAACCATTCTACAGCCGCCATTTTGAGTCTTAGAGCCGCCATCTTTAATATAGTAGGTATACAAGCTGCTGGAACCATTCTACAGCCGCCATTTTGAGTGTTATAGCCGCCATTCTATATCTAACAGCTATACAAGTTTCTGGAACAATTCTACAGCCTTCATTTTGAGTCTTATAGCCGCCATCCTTTACATAACAGCTATACAAGCTGCTTGTACCATTCTACAGCCATCATTTTGAGTGTTATAGCCGGCACTTTAAGTGTTATAGCCGCCATCCTTTATATAACAGCTCTACAAGCTGCTGGAACCATTCTACAGCCGCCATTTTGAGTGTTATAGCCGCCATTCTATATCTAACAGCTATACAAGTTTCTGGAACAATTCTACAGCCTTCATTTTGAGTCTTATAGCCGCCATCCTTTATATAACAGCTATACAAGCTGCTTGAACCATTCTACAGCCGCCATTTTGAGTGTTATAGCCGCCACTTTAAGTGTTATAGCCGCCATCCTTTATATAACAGCTCTACAAGCTGCTGGAACCATTCTACAGCCGCCATTTTGAGTCTTATAGCCGCCATCTTTAATATAGTAGGTATACAAGCTGCTGAAACCATTCTACAGCCGCCATTTTGAGTGTTATAGCCGCCATTCTATATCTAGCAGCTATACAAGTTTCTGGAACCATTCTACAGCCTTCATTTTAAGTCTTATAGACGTCATCCTTTATATAACAGCTATACAAGCTGCTGGAACCATTCTACAGCCGCCATTTTGAGTGTTATAGACGCCATCCTTTATATAACAGCTCTACAAGCTGCTGGAACCATTCTACAGCCGCCATTTTGAGTCTTATAGCCGCCATCTTTAATATAGTAGGTATGCAAGCTGCTGCAACCATTCTACAACCGCCATTTTGAGTGTTATAGCCGCCATTTTATATCTAACAGCTATACAAGTTTCTGGAACAATTCTACAGCCTTCATTTTAAGTCTTATAGCCGCCATCCTTTATATAACAGCTATACAAGCTGCTGGAACAATTCTACAGCCTTCATTTTGAGTCTTATAGCCGCCATCCTTTATATAACAGCTATACAAGCTGCTGGAACCATTCTACAGCCGTTATTTTGAGTGTTATAGCCGCCATCCTTTATATAACAGCTATACAAGCTGCTTGAACCATTCTACAGCCGCCATTTTGAGTGTTATAGCCGCCACTTTAAGTGTTATAGCCGCCATCCTCTATATAACAGCTCTTCAAGCTGCTGGAACCATTCTACAGCCGCCATTTTGAGTCTTATAGCCGCCATCTTTAATATAGTAGGTATACAAGCTGCTGGAACCATTCTACAGCCGCCATTTTGAGTGTTATAGCCGCCATTCTATATCTAACAGCTCTACATGTTTCTGGAACCATTCTACAGCCTTCATTTTAAGTCTTATAGACGCCATCCTTTATATAACAGCTATACAAGCTGCTGGAACCATTCTACAGTCGCCATTTTGAGTGTTATAGCCGCCATCTTTTATATAACAGCTCTACAAGCTGCTGGAACCATTCTACAACCGCCATTTTGAGTCTTATAGCCGCCATCTTTAATATAGTAGCAATACAACTGCTGCAACCATTCTACAACCGCCATTTTGAGTGTTATAGCCGCCATTCTATATCTAACAGCTATACAAGTTTCTGGAACAATTCTACAGCCTTCATTTTGAGTCTTATAGCCGCCATCCTTTATATAACAGCTATACAAGCTGCTTGAACCATTCTACAGCCGCCATTTTGAGTGTTATAGCCGCCACTTTAAGTGTTATAGCCGCCATCCTTTATATAACAGCTCTACAAGCTGCTGGAACCATTCTACAGCCGCCATTTTGAGTCTTATAGCCGCCATCTTTAATATAGTAGGTATACAAGCTGCTGAAACCATTCTACAGCCGCCATTTTGAGTGTTATAGCCGCCATTCTATATCTAGCAGCTATACAAGTTTCTGGAAGAATTCTACAGCCTTCATTTTAAGTCTTATAGACGTCATCCTTTATATAACAGCTATACAAGCTGCTGGAACCATTCTACAGCCGCCATTTTGAGTGTTATAGCCGCCATCTTTTATATAACAGCTCTACAAGCTGCTGGAACCATTCTACAGCCGCCATTTTGAGTCTTATAGCCGCCATCTTTAATATAGTAGGTATACAAGCTGCTGAAACCATTCTACAGCCGCCATTTTGAGTGTTATAGCCGCCATTCTATATCTAGCAGCTATACAAGTTTCTGGAAGAATTCTACAGCCTTCATTTTAAGTCTTATAGCCGCCATCCTTTATATAACAGCTATACAAGCTGCTTGAACCATTCTACAGCCGCCATTTTGAGTGTTATAGCCGCCACTTTAAGTGTTATAGCCGCCATCCTTTATATAACAGCTCTACAAGCTGCTGGAACCATTCTACAGCCGCCATTTTGAGTCTTATAGCCGCCATCTTTAATATAGTAGGTATACAAGCTGCTGGAACCATTCTACAGCCGCCATTTTGAGTGTTATAGCCGCCATTCTATATCTAACAGCTATACAAGTTTCTGGAACCATTCTACAGCCTTCATTTTAAGTCTGCTGGAACCATTCTGCTGGAACCATTCTACAGCCGCCATTTTGAGTGTTATAGACGCCATCCTTTATATAACAGCTCTACAAGCTGCTGGAACCATTCTACAGCCGCCATTTTGAGTCTTATAGCCGCCATCTTTAATATAGTAGGTATGCAAGCTGCTGCAACCATTCTACAACCGCCATTTTGAGTGTTATAGCCGCCATTTTATATCTAACAGCTATACAAGTTTCTGGAACAATTCTACAGCCTTCATTTTAAGTCTTATAGCCGCCATCCTTTATATAACAGCTATACAAGCTGCTGGAACAATTCTACAGCCTTCATTTTGAGTCTTATAGCCGCCATCCTTTATATAACAGCTATACAAGCTGCTGGAACCATTCTACAGCCGTTATTTTGAGTGTTATAGCCGCCATCCTTTATATAACAGCTATACAAGCTGCTTGAACCATTCTACAGCCGCCATTTTGAGTGTTATAGCCGCCACTTTAAGTGTTATAGCCGCCATCCTCTATATAACAGCTCTTCAAGCTGCTGGAACCATTCTACAGCCGCCATTTTGAGTCTTATAGCCGCCATCTTTAATATAGTAGGTATACAAGCTGCTGGAACCATTCTACAGCCGCCATTTTGAGTGTTATAGCCGCCATTCTATATCTAACAGCTCTACATGTTTCTGGAACCATTCTACAGCCTTCATTTTAAGTCTTATAGACGCCATCCTTTATATAACAGCTATACAAGCTGCTGGAACCATTCTACAGTCGCCATTTTGAGTGTTATAGCCGCCATCTTTTATATAACAGCTCTACAAGCTGCTGGAACCATTCTACAACCGCCATTTTGAGTCTTATAGCCGCCATCTTTAATATAGTAGCAATACAACTGCTGCAACCATTCTACAACCGCCATTTTGAGTGTTATAGCCGCCATTCTATATCTAACAGCTATACAAGTTTCTGGAACAATTCTACAGCCTTCATTTTGAGTCTTATAGCCGCCATCCTTTATATAACAGCTATACAAGCTGCTTGAACCATTCTACAGCCGCCATTTTGAGTGTTATAGCCGCCACTTTAAGTGTTATAGCCGCCATCCTTTATATAACAGCTCTACAAGCTGCTGGAACCATTCTACAGCCGCCATTTTGAGTCTTATAGCCGCCATCTTTAATATAGTAGGTATACAAGCTGCTGAAACCATTCTACAGCCGCCATTTTGAGTGTTATAGCCGCCATTCTATATCTAGCAGCTATACAAGTTTCTGGAAGAATTCTACAGCCTTCATTTTAAGTCTTATAGACGTCATCCTTTATATAACAGCTATACAAGCTGCTGGAACCATTCTACAGCCGCCATTTTGAGTGTTATAGCCGCCATCTTTTATATAACAGCTCTACAAGCTGCTGGAACCATTCTACAGCCGCCATTTTGAGTCTTATAGCCGCCATCTTTAATATAGTAGGTATGCAAGCTGCTGCAACCATTCTACAACCGCCATTTTGAGTGTTATAGCCGCCATTTTATATCTAACAGCTATACAAGTTTCTGGAACAATTCTACAGCCTTCATTTTAAGTCTTATAGCCGCCATCCTTTATATAACAGCTATACAAGCTTATAGCCGCCATCCTTTATATAACAGCTATACAAGCTGCTTGAACCATTCTACAGCCGCCATTTTGAGTGTTATAGCCGCCACTTTAAGTGTTATAGCCGCCATCCTTTATATAACAGCTCTACAAGCTGCTGGAACCATTCTACAGCCGCCATTTTGAGTCTTATAGCCGCCATCTTTAATATAGTAGGTATACAAGCTGCTGGAACCATTCTACAGCCGCCATTTTGAGTGTTATAGCCGCCATTCTATATCTAACAGCTATACAAGTTTCTGGAACAATTCTACAGCCTTCATTTTGAGTCTTATAGCCGCCATCCTTTATATAACAGCTATACAAGCTGCTGGAACAATTCTACAGCCTTCATTTTGAGTCTTATAGCCGCCATCCTTTATATAACAGCTATACAAGCTGCTGGAACCATTCTACAGCCTTTATTTTGAGTCTTATAGACGCCATCCTTTATATAACAGCTATACAAGCTGCTGGAACCATTCTACAACCGACACTTTAAGTGTTATAGCCGCCATCCTTTATATAACAGCTCTACAAGCTGCTGGAACCATTCTACAGCCGCCATTTTGAGTCTTATAGCCGCCATCTTTAATATAGTAGGTATACAAGCTGCTGGAACCATTCTACAGACGCCATTTTGAGTGTTATAGCCGCCATTCTATATCTAACAGTTGTACAGGTTTCTGGAACCATTCTACAGCCTTCATTTTAAGTCTTATAGCCGCCATCCTTTATATAACAGCTATACAAGCTGCTGGAACCATTCTACAGCCTTTATTTTGAGTCTTATAGCCGCCATCCTTTATATAACAGCTATACAAGCTGCTGGAACCATTCTACAGCCGACACTTTAAGTGTTATAGCCGCCATCCTTTATATAACAGCTCTACAAGCTGCTGGAACCATTCTACAGCCGCCATTTTGAGTCTTATAGCCGCCATCTTTAATATAGTAGGTATACAAGCTGCTGCAACCATTTTACAGCCGCCATTTTGAGTGTTATAGCCGCCATTCTATATCTAACAGCTATACAAGTTTCTGGAACAATTCTACAGCCTTCATTTTAAGTCTTAAAGACGCCATCCTTTATATAACAGCTATACAAGCTGCTGGAACCATTCTACAGCCGCCATTTTGAGTGTTATAGCCGCCAGCCTTTATGTAACAGCTATACAAGCTGCTGGAACCATTCTACAGCCGCCATTTTGAGTCTTAGAGCCGCCATTCTATATCTAGCAGCTATACAAGTTTCTGGAACCATTCTACAGCCTTCATTTTAAGTCTTATAGACGCCATCCTTTATATAACAGCTATACAAGCTGCTGGAACCATTCTACAGCCGCCATTTTGAGTGTTATAGCCGCCATCTTTTATATAACAGCTCTACAAGCTGCTGGAACCATTCTACAGCCGCCATTTTGAGTCTTTTAGCCGCCATCTTTAATATAGTAGGTATGCAAGCTGCTGCAACCATTTTACAACCGCCATTTTGAGTGTTATAGCCGCCATTTTATATATAACAGCTATACAAGTTTCTGGAACAATTCTACAGCCTTCATTTTGAGTCTTATAACCGCCATCCTTTATATAACAGCTATACAAGCTTATAGCCGCCATCCTTTATATAACAGCTATACAAGCTGCTTGAACCATTCTACAGCCGCCATTTTGAGTGTTATAGCCGCCACTTTAAGTGTTATAGCCGCCATCCTTTATATAACAGCTCTACAAGCTGCTGGAACCATTCTACAGCCGCCATTTTGAGTCTTATAGCCGCCATCTTTAATATAGTAGGTATACAAGCTGCTGGAACCATTCTACAGCCGCCATTTTGAGTGTTATAGCCGCCATTCTATATCTAACAGCTATACAAGTTTCTGGAACCATTCTACAGCCTTCATTTTAAGTCCTTTAGACGCCATCCTTTATATAACAGCTATACAAGCTGCTGGAACCATTCTACAGCCGCCATTTTGAGTGTTATAGCCGCAATCTTTTATATAACAGCTCTACAAGCTGCTGGAACCATTCTACAGCCGCCATTTTGAGTCTTTTAGCCGCCATCTTTAATATAGTAGGTATGCAAGCTGCTGCAACCATTTTACAACCGCCATTTTGAGTGTTATAGCCGCCATTTTATATATAACAGCTATACAAGTTTCTGGAACAATTCTACAGCCTTCATTTTGAGTCTTATAACCGCCATCCTTTATATAACAGCTATACAAGCTTATAGCCGCCATCCTTTATATAACAGCTATACAAGCTGCTTGAACCATTCTACAGCCGCCATTTTGAGTGTTATAGCCGCCACTTTAAGTGTTATAGCCGCCATCCTTTATATAACAGCTCTACAAGCTGCTGGAACCATTCTACAGCCGCCATTTTGAGTCTTATAGCCGCCATCTTTAATATAGTAGGTATACAACTGCTGCAACCATTCTACAACCGCCATTTTGAGTGCTATAGCCGCCATTCTATATCTAACAGCTATACAAGTTTCTGGAACAATTCTACAGCCTTCATTTTGAGTCTTATATCCGCCATCCTTTATATAACAGCTATACAAGCTGCTGGAACAATTCTACAGCCTTCATTTTGAGTCTTATAGCCGCCATCCTTTATATAACAGCTATACAAGCTGCTGGAACCATTCTACAGCCTTTATTTTGAGTCTTATAGACGCCATCCTTTATATAACAGCTATACAAGCTGCTGGAACCATTCTACAACCGACACTTTAAGTGTTATAGCCGCCATCCTTTATATAACAGCTCTACAAGCTGCTGGAACCATTCTACAGCCGCCATTTTGAGTCTTATAGCCGCCATCTTTAATATAGTAGGTATACAAGCTGCTGGAACCATTCTACAGACGCCATTTTGAGTGTTATAGCCGCCATTCTATATCTAACAGTTGTACAGGTTTCTGGAACCATTCTACAGCCTTCATTTTAAGTCTTATAACCGCCATCCTTTATATAACAGCTATACAAGCTGCTGGAACCATTCTACAGCCTTCATTTTAAGTCTTATAGCCGCCATCCTTTATATAACAGCTATACAAGCTGCTGGAACCATTCTACAGCCGACACTTTAAGTGTTATAGCCGCCATCCTTTATATAACAGCTCTACAAGCTGCTGGAACCATTCTACAGCCGCCATTTTAAGTCTTATAGCCGCCATCTTTAATATAGTAGGTATACAAGCTGCTGCAACCATTTTACAGCCGCCATTTTGAGTGTTATAGCCGCCATTCTATATCTAAAAGCTATACAAGTTTCTGGAACAATTCTACAGCCTTCATTTTGAGTCTTATAGCCGCCATCCTTTATATAACAGCTCTACAAGCTGCTGGAACAATTCTACAGCCTTCATTTTGAGTTTTATAGCCGCCACTTTAAGTGTTATAGCCGCCATCCTTTATATAACAGCTCTACAAGCTGCTGGAACCATTCTACAGCCGCCATTTTGAGTCTTAGAGCCGCCATCTTTAATATAGTAGGTATACAAGCTGCTGGAACCATTCTACAGCCGCCATTTTGAGTGTTATAGCCGCCATTCTATATCTAACAGCTATACAAGTTTCTGGAACAATTCTACAGCCTTCATTTTGAGTCTTATAGCCGCCATCCTTTACATAACAGCTATACAAGCTGCTTGTACCATTCTACAGCCATCATTTTGAGTGTTATAGCCGCCACTTTAAGTGTTATAGCCGCCATCCTTTATATAACAGCTCTACAAGCTGCTGGAACCATTCTACAGCCGCCATTTTGAGTGTTATAGCCGCCATTCTATATCTAACAGCTATACAAGTTTCTGGAACAATTCTACAGCCTTCATTTTGAGTCTTATAGCCGCCATCCTTTATATAACAGCTATACAAGCTGCTTGAACCATTCTACAGCCGCCATTTTGAGTGTTATAGCCGCCACTTTAAGTGTTATAGCCGCCATCCTTTATATAACAGCTCTACAAGCTGCTGGAACCATTCCACAGCCGCCATTTTGAGTCTTATAGCCGCCATCTTTAATATAGTAGGTATACAAGCTGCTGAAACCATTCTACAGCCGCCATTTTGAGTGTTATAGCCGCCATTCTATATCTAGCAGCTATACAAGTTTCTGGAACCATTCTACAGCCTTCATTTTAAGTCTTATAGACGTCATCCTTTATATAACAGCTATACAAGCTGCTGGAACCATTCTACAGCCGCCATTTTGAGTGTTATAGCCGCCATCTTTTATATAACAGCTCTACAAGCTGCTGGAACCATTCTACAGCCGCCATTTTGAGTCTTATAGCCGCCATCTTTAATATAGTAGGTATGCAAGCTGCTGCAACCATTCTACAACCGCCATTTTGAGTGTTATAGCCGCCATTTTATATCTAACAGCTATACAAGTTTCTGGAACATTTCTACAGCCTTCATTTTAAGTCTTATAGCCGCCATCCTTTATATAACAGCTATACAAGCTGCTGGAACAATTCTACAGCCTTCATTTTGAGTCTTATAGCCGCCATCCTTTATATAACAGCTATACAAGCTGCTGGAACCATTCTACAGCCGTTATTTTGAGTGTTATAGCCGCCATCCTTTATATAACAGCTATACAAGCTGCTTGAACCATTCTACAGCCGCCATTTTGAGTGTTATAGCCGCCACTTTAAGTGTTATAGCCGCCATCCTCTATATAACAGCTCTTCAAGCTGCTGGAACCATTCTACAGCCGCCATTTTGAGTCTTATAGCCGCCATCTTTAATATAGTAGGTATACAAGCTGCTGGAACCATTCTACAGCCGCCATTTTGAGTGTTATAGCCGCCATTCTATATCTAACAGCTCTACATGTTTCTGGAACCATTCTACAGCCTTCATTTTAAGTCTTATAGACGCCATCCTTTATATAACAGCTATACAAGCTGCTGGAACCATTCTACAGTCGCCATTTTGAGTGTTATAGCCGCCATCTTTTATATAACAGCTCTACAAGCTGCTGGAACCATTCTACAACCGCCATTTTGAGTCTTATAGCCGCCATCTTTAATATAGTAGCAATACAACTGCTGCAACCATTCTACAACCGCCATTTTGAGTGTTATAGCCGCCATTCTATATCTAACAGCTATACAAGTTTCTGGAACAATTCTACAGCCTTCATTTTGAGTCTTATAGCCGCCATCCTTTATATAACAGCTATACAAGCTGCTTGAACCATTCTACAGCCGCCATTTTGAGTGTTATAGCCGTCACTTTAAGTGTTATAGCCGCCATCCTTTATATAACAGCTCTACAAGCTGCTGGAACCATTCTACAGCCGCCATTTTGAGTCTTATAGCCGCCATCTTTAATATAGTAGGTATACAAGCTGCTGAAACCATTCTACAGCCGCCATTTTGAGTGTTATAGCCGCCATTCTATATCTAGCAGCTATACAAGTTTCTGGAAGAATTCTACAGCCTTCATTTTAAGTCTTATAGACGTCATCCTTTATATAACAGCTATACAAGCTGCTGGAACCATTCTACAGCCGCCATTTTGAGTGTTATAGCCGCCATCTTTTATATAACAGCTCTACAAGCTGCTGGAACCATTCTACAGCCGCCATTTTGAGTCTTATAGCCGCCATCTTTAATATAGTAGGTATGCAAGCTGCTGCAACCATTCTACAACCGCCATTTTGAGTGTTATAGCCGCCATTTTATATCTAACAGCTATACAAGTTTCTGGAACAATTCTACAGCCTTCATTTTAAGTCTTATAGCCGCCATCCTTTATATAACAGCTATACAAGCTTATAGCCGCCATCCTTTATATAACAGCTATACAAGCTGCTTGAACCATTCTACAGCCGCCATTTTGAGTGTTATAGCCGCCACTTTAAGTGTTATAGCCGCCATCCTTTATATAACAGCTCTACAAACTGCTGGAACCATTCTACAGCCGCCATTTTGAGTCTTATAGCCGCCATCTTTAATATAGTAGGTATACAAGCTGCTGGAACCATTCTACAGCCGCCATTTTGAGTGTTATAGCCGCCATTCTATATCTAACAGCTCTACATGTTTCTGGAACCATTCTACAGCCTTCATTTTAAGTCTTATAGACGCCATCCTTTATATAACAGCTATACAAGCTGCTGGAACCATTCTACAGCCGCCATTTTGAGTGTTATGGCCGCCATCTTTTATATAACAGCTCTACAAGCTGCTGGAACCATTCTACAGCCGCCATTTTGAGTCTTATAGCCGCCATCTTTAATATAGTAGCAATACAACTGCTGCAACCATTCTACAACCGCCATTTTGAGTGTTATAGCCGCCATTCTATATCTAACAGCTATACAAGTTTCTGGAACAATTCTACAGCCTTCATTTTGAGTCTTATAGCCGCCATCCTTTATATAACAGCTGTACAAGCTGCTGGAACAATTCTACAGCCTTCATTTTGAGTGTTATAGCCGCCACTTTAAGTGTTATAGCCGCCATCCTTTATATAACAGCTCTACAAGCTGCTGGAACCATTCTACAGCCGCCATTTTGAGTCTTATAGCCGCCATCTTTAATATAGCAGGTATACAAGCTGCTGGAACCATTCTACAGCCGCCATTTTGAGTGTTATAGCCGCCATTCTATATCTAACAGCTATACAAAATTCTGGAACCATTCTACAGCCTTCATTTTAAGTCTTATAGCCGCCATCTTTTATATAAGAGCTCTACAAGCTGCTGGAACCATTCTACAGCCACCATTTTGAGTCTTATAGCCGCCATCCTTTATATAACAGCTATACAAGCTGCTTGAACCATTCTACAGCCGCCATTTTGAGCGTTATAGCCGCCATTTTGAGTGTTATAGCCGCCATCCTTTATATAACAGCTCTACAAGCTGCTGGAACCATTCTACAGCCGCCATTTTGAGTCTTATAGCCGCCATCTTTAATATAGTAGGTATGCAACCTGCTGCAACCATTCTACAGCCGCCATTCTATATCTAACAGCTATACAAGTTTCTGGAATAATTCTACAGCCTTCATTTTGAGTCTTATAGTCGCCATCCTTTATATAACAGCTCTACAAGCTGCTGGAACAATTCTACAGCCGTTATTTTGAGTGTTATAGCCGCCAGCCTTTATATAACAGCTATACAAGCTGCTGGAACCATTTTACAGCCGCCATTTTGAGTGTTATAGCCGCCACTTTAAGTGTTATAGCCGCCATCCTTTATATAACAGCTATACAAGCTGTTGGAACCATTCTACAGCCGCCATTTTAAGTGTTATAGCCGCCATTCTATATCTAACAGCTATACAAGTTTCTGGAACAATTCTACAGCCTTCATTTTGAGTCTTATAGCCGCCATCCTTTATATAACAGCTATACAAACTGCTGGAACCATTCTACAGCCGCCATTTTGAGTCTTCTAGCCGCCATCCTTTAATATAGTAGCTATACAAGCTGCTGGAACCATTCTACAGCCTTCATTTTGACTCTTATAGCCGCCATCCTTTATATAATAGCTACACAAGTTGCTGAAAGCATTCTACAGCCGCTGTTTAGAGTGTTATAGCCGCCATGCTTTATATAACAGCTCTACAAGCTGCTGGAACCATTTTGAGTGTTATAGACGCCATTCAATATCTAACAGCTATACAAGTTTCTGGAACCATTCTACAGCCTTCATTTTGAGTCTTATAGCCGCCATCCTTTATATAACAGATATACAAGTTATTTTGAGTGTTATAGCAGCCAGCATTTATATAGGACTTCCACAAGCTGCTGGAACCATTCTACAGCCGTTATATTGAGTGTTATAGCAGCCAGCATTTATATAGGACCTCTACAAGCTGCTGGAACCATTCTGCAGCCGCCATTTTGAGTGTTATAGTCGCCATCATTTATATAGGACCTCTACAAGCTGCTGGATCCATTCTACAGCCGCCATTTTGAGTGTTATAGACGCCAGCTTTCATATAACAGCTCTACAAGCTTCTACAGCGGTTATTTGGAGTGTTATAGCAGCCAGCATTTATATAGGACCTCTACAAGCTGCTGGAACCATTCTACAGCCGCCATTTTGAGTCTTATAGCTGTCAGCATTTATATAGGACCTCTACAAGCTGCTGGAACCATTCTACAGACGCCATTTTGAGTGTTATAGCTGCCAACTTTCATATAACAGCTCTACAAGCTGCTGGAACCATTCTACAGCCGCCATTTTGAGTGTTATAGCCGCCAGCCTTCATATAACAGCTCTACAAGCTTCTACAGCCGTTATTCTGAGTGTTATAGCAGCCAGCATTTATATAGGACCCCTACAAGCTGCTGGTACCAATCTACAGCCGCCATATTGAGTGTTTTAGCTGTCAGCATTTATATAGGACCTCTACAAGCTGCTGGAACCATTCTACAGCCACCATTTTGAGTGTTATAGCCGCCAGCATTTTTATAGGACCTCTACAAGCTGCTGGAACCATTCTAAAGCCGCTATTTTGAGTGTTATAGCCGCCAGCTTTTATATAACAGCTCTACAAGCTGCTGTAACCATTCTACAGCCGCCATTTTATAGTCGCCAGCATTTATATAGGACCTCTACAAGCTGCTGGAACCATTCTACAGCCGCCATTTTGAGTGTTATAGTCGCCAGCTTTCATATAGTAGGTATACAAGCTGCTGGAACCATTCTACAGCCGCCATTTTGAGTGTTATAGCCGCCATTCTATATCTAACAGCTCTACATGTTTCTGGAACCATTCTACAGCCTTCATTTTAAGTCTTATAGACGCCATCCTTTATATAACAGCTATACAAGCTGCTGGAACCATTCTACAGCCGCCATTTTGAGTCTTATAGCCGCCATCTTTAATATAGTAGATATACAAGCTGCTGGAACCATTCTACAGCCTTCATTTTGAGTTTCATAGCCGCCATCATTTATATAACAGCTATACAAGTTGCTGGAACCATTCTACAGCCTTCATTTTGAGTTTCATAGCCGCCTTCTTTTATATAACAGCTATACAAGCTGCTGGAACCATTCCACAGCCGCGAATTTTGAGTCTTATAGCCGCCATTTCTTATTTCACAGCTATACAAGCTGCTGGAACCATTCTACAGCCGCCATTTAAAGTCTTATAGCCGCCATCTTTTATATAACAGTTCTACAAGCTGCTGGAACCATTCTACAGCCTTCATTTTGAGATTTATAGCCGCCATCTTTTATATAACAGCTATACAAGTTGCTGGAACCATTCTACAGCCTTCATTTTGAGTTTCATAGCCGCCATCTTTTATATAACAGTTCTACAAGCTGCTGGAACCATTCTACAGCCTTCATTTTGAGTCTTATAGCCGCCATCTTTTATATAACAGCTATACAAGTTGCTGGAACCATTCTACAGCCTTCATTTTGAGTTTCATAGCCGCCTTCTTTTATATAACAGCTATACAAGCTGCTGGAACCATTCTACAGCCTTCATTTTGAGTCCTATAGCCGCCATCTTTTATATAACAGCTATACAAGCTGCTGGAACCATTCTACAGCCTTCATTTTGAGTCTTATAGCCGCCATCTTTTATATAACAGCTATACAAGCTACTGGAACCATTCTATAGCCTTCATTTTGAGTTTATAGCCATCTTTTATATAACAGCTATACAAGCTGCTGGAACCATTCTACAGCCTTCATTTTGAGTCTTATAGCCGCCATCTTTAATATAGTAGCTATACAAGCTGCTGGAACCATTCTACAGCCTTCATTTTGAGTCTTAAAGCCGCCATCCTTTTTATAACAGCTATACAAGCTGCTGGCTCCATTCTACAGCCGCCATTTTGAGTGTTATAGTCGCCATTCTTTAAATAACAGCTATACAAGTTGCTTGAACCATTCTATAGCCTTCATTTTGAGTTTATATCCATCTTTTATATAACAGCTCTACAAGATACTGGAACCATTCTACAGCCTTAATTTTGAGTTTAATAGCCGCCATCTTTTATATAACAGCTATACAAGCTGCTGGAACCATTCTACAGCCTTCATTTTGAGTCCTATAGCCGCCATCTTTTATATAACAGCTATACAAGCTGCTGGAACCATTCCACAGCCGCGAATTTTGAGTCTTAAAGCCGCCATCTTTTATATAACAGCTATACAAGCTGCTGGAACCATTCTACAGCCGCCATTTTGAGTTTCATAGCCGCCATCTTTTATATAACAGCTATACAAGCTGCTGGAACCATTCTACAGCCGCCATTTTGAGTTTCATAGCCGCCTTCTTTTATATAACAACTATACAAGCTGCTGGAACCATTCCACAGCCGCGTATTTTGAGTCTTAAAGCCGCCATCTTTTATATAAAAGCTATACAAGCTGCTGGATCCATTCTACAGTCGCCATTTTGACTGTTATAGCCGCCATTCTTTATATAACGGCTATACGAGTTGCTGAAACCATTCTACACCCTTCATTTCAAGTCTTAAAGCCTTCATCTTTTATATAACAGCTATACAAGCTGCTGGAATCATTCTACAGCCTTCATTTTGAGTCTTATAGCCGCCATCTTTTATATAACAGCTATATAAGCTGCTGGAACCATTCTACAGCCTTCATTTTGAGTCCTATAGCCGCCGTCTTTTATATAACAGCTATACAAGCTGCTGGAATCATTCTACAGCCTTCATTTTGAGTCTTATAGCCGCCATCTTTTATATAACAGCTATACAAGCTGCTGGAACCATTCTACAGCCTTCATTTTGAGTCTTATAGCCGCCATCCTTTATATAACAGCTATACAAGCTGCTGGATCCATTCTACAGTCGCCATTTTGACTGTTATAGCCGCCATTCTTTATATAACAGCTATACGAGTTGCTGGAACCATTTTACGGCCGCCATTTTGAGTGTTATATCCGCCATTCTTTATATAACAGCTATACAAGCTGCTGGAACCGTTCTACAGCCTTCATTTTGAGTTTCATAGCCGCCATCTTTTATATAACAGCTATACAAGCTGCTGGAACCATTCTATAGCATTCATTTTGAGTCTTATAGCCGCCATCCTTTATATAACAGATATACAAGCTGCTGGAACCATTCTACAGCCGCCATTTTGAGTCTATAGCCGCCATTCTTTAAATAACAGCTATACAAGTTGCTGGAATCATTCTACAGCCTTCATTTTGAGTTTATAGCCATCTTTTATATAACAGCTATACAAGCTACTGAAACCATTCTACAGCCGCCAATTTGAGTCTTATGGCCGCCATTTTTAATGTAGTAGATATACAAGCTACTGGAACCATTCTACAGTCTTCATTTTGAGTTTCATAGCCGCCATCTTTTATGTAACAGCTTTACAAGCTTCTGGATCCATTCTACAGCCGCCATTTTGACTGTTATAGCCGCCATTCTTTATATAACAGCTATACCAGCTGCTGGAACCATTCTACAGCCTTCATTTTGAGTTTATAGCCATCTTATATGTAAAAGCTATACAATCTACTGGAACCATTCTACAGCCTACATTTTGAGTCTTATAGCCGCCATCTTTAATATAGTAGGTATACAAGCTGCTGGCACCATTCTACAGCCTTCATTTTGAATTTCATAGCCGCCATCTTTTATATAACAGCTATACAAGCTGCTGGAACCATTCTACAGCCGCCATTTTGAGTCTTATAGCCGCTATCTTTTATATCACAGCTATACAAGCTGCTGGATCCATTCGACAGCCGCCATTTTGAGTGTTATAGCCGCCATTCTTAATAAACCAGCTATACAAGTTGCTGGAAACATTCTACAGCCTTCATTTTGAGTCTTATAGCCGCCATCTTTTATATAACAGCTATACAGCTGGAACCATTCTACAGCATTCATTTTGAGTCTTATAGCCGCCATCCTTTATATAACAGATATACAAGCTGCTGGAACCATTCTACAGCCTTCATTTTGAGTTTATAGCCGCCATCTTTTATATAAAAGCTATACCAGCTGCTGGAACCATTCTACAGCCTTCATTTTGAGTTTATAGCCATCTTATATATAACAGCTATACAAGCTACTGGAACCATTCTACAGCCTACATTTTGAGTCTTATAGCCGCCATCTTTAATATAGTAGGTATACAAGCTGCTGGAACCATTCTACAGCCTTCATTTTGAGTTTCATAGCCGCCATCTTTTATATAACAGCTATACAAGCTGCTGGAACCATTCTACAGCCGCCATTTTGAGTGTTAGACCCCCATTCTTTATATAACAGCTATATAAGTTGCTGGAACCATTCTACAGCCTTCATTTTGAGTCTTAAAGCCGCCATTTTTTATATAACAGCTATACAAGCTGCTGGAACCATTCTACAGCCTTCATTTTGAGTCCTATAGCCGCCATCTTTTATATAACAGCTATACAAGCTGCTGGAACCATTCTACAGCCGCCAATTTTGAGTCCTACAGCCGCCATTTTTTATATCACAGCTATACAAGCTGCTGGATCCATTCTACAGCCGCCATTTTGAGCATTATAGCCGTCATTCTTTATATAACAGCTATGTGAGTTGCTGGAACCATTCTACAGCCTTTATTTTGAGTCCTATAGCCGCCATATTTTATATAACAGCTATACAAGCTGCTGGAACCATTCTACAGCCGCCAATTTTGAGTCCTACAGCCGCTGTTCTTTATATCACAGCTATACACGCTGCTGGATTCATTCTACAGCCGCCATTTCGAGCATTATAGCCGTCATTCTGTATATAACAGCTATGCGAGTTGCTGGAACCATTCTACGCCCTTCATTTTGAGTCTTATAGCCGCCATCTTTTATATAACAGCTATACAAGCTGCTGGAACCATTCTACAACCTTCATTTTGAGTCTTATAGCCGCCATCCTTTATATAACAGCTATACAAGCTGCTGGATCCATTTTACAGCCGCCATTTTGAGTGTTATAGTCGCCATTCATTAAATAACAGCTATACAAGTTGCTGGAATCATTCTACAGCCTTCATTTTGAGTTTAGAGCCATCCTTTATATAACAGATATACAATCTACTGGAACCATTCTACAGCCGCCATTTTGAGTCTTATAGCCGCCATCTTTAATATAGTAGATATACAAGCTGCTGGAACCATTCTACAGCCTTCATTTTGAGTTTCATAGCCGCCATCATTTATAGAACAGCTATACAAGTTGCTGGAACCATTCTACAGCCTTCATTTTGAGTCTTAAAGCCGCCATTTTTTATATAACAGCTATACAAGCTGCTGGAACCATTCTACAGCCTTCATTTTAAGTCCTATAGCCGCCATCTTTTATATAACAGCTATACAAGCTGCTGGAACCATTCTACAGCCTTCATTTTGAGTCTTATAGCCACCATCTTTTATATAACAGCTATACAAGCTACTGGAACCATTCTATAGCCTTCATTTTGAGTTTAGAGCCATCTTTTATATAACAGCTATACAAGCTGCTGGAACCATTCTACAGCCTTCATTTTGAGTCTTATAGCCGCCATCTTTAATATAGTAGCTATACAAGCTGCTGGAACCATTCTACAGCCTTCATTTTGAGTCTTAAAGCCGCCATCCTTTATATAACAGCTATACAAGCTGCTGGCTCCATTCTACAGCCGCCATTTTGAGTGTTATAGTCGCCATTCTTTAATTAACAGCTATACAAGTTGCTTGAAGCATTCTACAGCCTTCATTTTGAGTTTATAGCCATCTTTTATATAACAGCTCTACAAGCTACTGGAACCATTCTACAGCCTTAATTTTGAGTCCTATAGCCGCCATCTTTTATATAACAGCTATACAAGCTGCTGGAATCATTCTACAGCCTTCATTTTGAGTCTTATAGCCGCCATCTTTTATATAACAGCTCTACAAGCTGCTGGAACCATTCTACAGCATTCATTTTGAGTCCTATAGCCGCCATCTTTTATATAACAGCTATACAAGCTGCTGGAACCATTCTACAGCCGCGAATTTTGAGTCTTAAAGCCGCCATCTTTTATATAACAGCTATACAAGCTGCTGGAACCATTCTACAGCCGCCATTTTGAGTTTCATAGCCGCCTTCTTTTATATAACAGCTATACAAGCTGCTGGAACCATTCCACAGCCGCGAATTTTGAGTCTTAAAGCCGCCATCTTTTATATAACAGCTATACAAGCTGCTGGATCCATTCTACAGTCGCCATTTTGACTGTTATAGCCGCCATTCTTTATATAACAGCTATACGAGTTGCTGAAACCATTCTACACCCTTCATTTCAAGTCTTAAAGCCTCCATCTTTTATATAACAGCTATACAAGCTGCTGGAATCATTCTACAGCCTTCATGTTGAGTCTTATAGCCGCCATCTTTTATATAACAGCTATATAAGCTGCTGGAACCATTCTACAGCCTTCATTTTGAGTCCTATAGCCGCCATCTTTTATATAACAGCTAAACAAGCTGCTGGAACCATTCTATAGCCTTCATTTTGAGTTTATAGCCATCTTTTATATAACAGCTATACAAGCTGCTGCAACCATTCTACAGCCGCTATTTTGAGTTTCATAGCCGCCTTCTTTTATATAACAGCTATACAAGCTGCTGGAACCATTCCAGAGCCTTCATTTTGAGTCTTAAAGCCGCCATCTTTTATAAAACAGCTATACAAGCTGCTGGAACCATTCTACAGCCTTCATGTTGAGTCTTATAGCCGCCATCCTTTATATAACAGCTATACAAGCTGCTGGATCCATTCTACATTCGCCATTTTGACTGTTATAGCCGCCATTCTTTATATAACAGCTATACGAGTTGCTGGAACCATTTTACGGCCGCCATTTTGAGTGTTATAGCCGCCATTCTTTATATAACAGCTATACAAGCTGCTGGAACCGTTCTACAGCCTTCATTTTTAGTTTCATAGCCGCCATCTTTTATATAACACCTATACAAGCTGCTGGAACCATTCTATAGCATTCATTTTGAGTCTTATAGCCGCCATCCTTTATATAACAGCTATACAAGCTGCTGGATCCATTCTACATTCGCCATTTTGACTGTTATAGCCGCCATTCTTTATATAACAGCTATACGAGTTGCTGGAACCATTTTACGGCCGCCATTTTGAGTGTTATAGCCGCCATTCTTTATGTAACAGCTATACAAGCTGCTGGAACCGTTCTACAGCCTTCATTTTGAGTTTCATAGCCGCCATCTTTTATATAACACCTATACAAGCTGCTGGAACCATTCTATAGCATTCATTTTGAGTCTTATAGCCGCCATCCTTTATATAACAGATATACAAGCTGCTGGAACCATTCTACAGCCGCCATTTTGAGTTTATAGCCGCCATTCTTTAAATAACAGCTATACAAGTTGCTGGAATCATTCTACAGCCTTCATTTTGAGTTTATAGCCATCTTTTATATAACAGCTATACAAGCTACTGAAACCATTCTACAGCCGCCATTTTGAGTCTTATGGCCGCCATTTTTAATGTAGTAGATATACAAGCTGCTGGAACCATTCTACAGCCTTCATTTTGAGTTTCATAGCCGCCATCTTTTATGTAACAGCTATACAAGCTGCTGGATCCATTCTACAGCCGCCATTTTGACTGTTATAGCCGCCATTCTTTATATAACAGCTATACCAGCTGCTGGAACCATTCTACAGCCTTCATTTTGAGTTTATAGCCATCTTATATGTAAAAGCTACACAATCTACTGGAACCATTCTACAGCCTACATTTTGAGTCTTATAGCCGCCATCTTTAATATAGTAGGTATACAAGCTGCTGGAACCATTCTACAGCCTTCATTTTGAATTTCATAGCCGCCATCTTTTATATAACTGCTATACAAGCTGCTGGAACCATTCTACAGCCGCCATTTTGAGTCTTATAGCCGCTATCTTTTATATCACAGCTATACAAGCTGCTGGATCCATTCGACAGCCGCCATTTTGAGTGTTATAGCCGCCATTCTTAATATAACAGCTATACAAGTTGCTGGAACCATTCTACAGCCTTCATTTTGAGTCTTATAGCCGCCATCTTTTATATAACAGCTATACAAGCTGCTGGCACCATTCTACAGCATTCATTTTGAGTCTTATAGCCGCCATCCTTTATATAACAGATATACAAGCTGCTGGAACCATTCTACAGCCTTCAGTTTGAGTTTATAGCCGCCATCTTTTATATAAAAGCTATACCAGCTGCTGGAACCATTCTACAGCCTTCATTTTGAGTTTATAGCCATCTTATATGTAAAAGCTATACAATCTACTGGAACCATTCTACAGCCTACATTTTGAGTCTTATAGCCGCCATCTTTAATATAGTAGGTATACAAGCTGCTGGAACCATTCTACAGCCTTCATTTTGAATTTCATAGCCGCCATCTTTTATATAACTGCTATACAAGCTGCTGGAACCATTCTACAGCCGCCATTTTGAGTCTTATAGCCGCTGTCTTTTATATCACAGCTATACAAGCTGCTGGATCCATTCGACAGCCGCCATTTTGAGTGTTATAGCCGCCATTCTTTATATAACAGCTATACAAGTTGCTGGAACCATTCTACAGCCTTCATTTTGAGTCTTAAAGCCGCCATTTTTTATATAACAGCTATACAAGCTGCTGGAACCATTCTACAGCCTTCATTTTGAGTCCTATAGCCGCCATCTTTAATATAACAGCTATACAAGCTGCTGGAACCATTCTACAGCCGCCAATTTTGAGTCCTACAGCCTCCATTCTTTATATAACAGCTATACAAGCTGCTGTTATATCACAGCTACACAAGCTGCTGGATCCATTCTACAGCCGCCATTTTGAGTGTTATAGCAGCCATCCTTTATATCACAGCAATACAAGTTGCTGGAACCATTCTACAGCCTTCATTTTGAGTCTTATAGCCGCCATCCTTTATATAACAGCTATACAAGCTGCTGGAACCATTCTACAGCCGCCATTTTGAGTTTATAGCCGCCATCTTTTATATAACAGCTATACAAGCTGCTGGAACCATTCTACAGCCGCCATTTTGAGTTTCATAGCCGCCATCTTTTATATAACAGCTATACAAGCTGCTGGAACCATTCCACAGCCGCGAATTTTGAGTTTAGAGCCATCTTTTATATAACAGCTATACAAGCTGCTGGAACCATTCTACAGCCTTCATTTTGAGTCTTATAGCCGCCATCTTTAATATAGTAGCTATACAAGCTGCTGGAACCATTCTACAACCTTCATTTTGAGTCTTAAAGCCGCCATCCTTTATATAACAGCTATACAAGCTGCTGGCTCCATTCTACAGCCGCCATGTTGAGTGTTATAGTCGCCATTCTTTAATTAACAGCTATACAAGTTGCTTGAAGCATTCTACAGCCTTCATTTTGAATTTATAGCCATCTTTTATATAACAGCTCTAAAAGCTACTGGAACCATTCTACAGCCTTAATTTTGAGTCCTATAGCCGCCATCTGTTATATCACAGCTACACAAGCTGCTGGATCCATTCTACAGCCGCCATTTTGAGTTTCATAGCCGCCATCTTTTATATAACAGCTATACAAGCTGCTGGAACCATTCTACAGCCGCCATTTTGAGTGTTATAGCCGCAATTTTTTATATAACAGCAATACAAGTTGCTGGAACCATTCTACAGCCTTCATTTTGAGTCTTATAGCCGCCATCCTTTATATAACAGCTATACAAGCTGCTGGATCCATTCTACAGCCTTCATTTTGAGTTTATAGCCGCCATCTTTTATATAACAGCTATACAAGCTGCTGGAACCATTCTACAGCCGCCATTTTGAGTTTCATAGCCGCCATCTTTTATATAACAGCTATACAAGCTGCTGGAACCATTCCACAGCCGCGAATTTTGAGTCTTAAAGCCGCCATCTTTTATATAACAGCTATACAAGCTGCTGGAACCATTCTACAGCCTTCATTTTGAGTCCTATAGCCGCCATCTTTTAAATAACAGCTATACAAGCTGCTGGAACCATTCTACAGCCGCCAATTTTGAGTCCTACAGCCGCCATTTTTTATATCACAGCTATACAAGCTGCTGGATCCATTCTACAGCCGCCATTTTGAGCATTATAGCCGTCATTCTTTATATAACAGCTATGTGAGTTGCTGGAACCATTCTACAGCCTTTATTTTGAGTCCTATAGCCGCCATATTTTATATAAGAGCTATACAAGCTGCTGGAACCATTCTACAGCCGCCAATTTTGAGTCCTACAGCCGCTGTTCTTTATATCACAGCTATACACGCTGCTGGATTCATTCTACAGCCGCCATTTCGAGCATTATAGCCGTCTTTCTGTATATAACAGCTATGCGAGTTGCTGGAACCATTCTACGCCCTTCATTTTGAGTCTTATAGCCATTTTTTATATAACAGCTATACAAGCTGCTGGAACCATTCTACAGCCTTCATTTTAAGTCCTATAGCCGCCATCTTTTATATAACAGCTATACAAGCTGCTGGAACCATTCTACAGCCTTCATTTTGAGTCTTATAGCCACCATCTTTTATATAACAGCTATACAAGCTACTGGAACCATTCTATAGCCTTCATTTTGAGTTTAGAGCCATCTTTTATATAACAGCTATACAAGCTGCTGGAACCATTCTACAGCCTTCATTTTGAGTCTTATAGCCGCCATCTTTAATATAGTAGCTATACAAGCTGCTGGAACCATTCTACAACCTTCATTTTGAGTCTTAAGGCCGCCATCCTTTATATAACAGCTATACAAGCTGCTGGCTCCATTCTACAGCCGCCATGTTGAGTGTTATAGTCGCCATTCTTTAATTAACAGCTATACAAGTTGCTTGAAGCATTCTACAGCCTTCATTTTGAGTTTATAGCCATCTTTTATATAACAGCTCTAAAAGCTACTGGAACCATTCTACAGCCATAATTTTGAGTCCTATAGCCGCCATCTGTTATATCACAGCTACACAAGCTGCTGGATCCATTCTACAGCCGCCATTTTGAGTTTCATAGCCGCCATCTTTTATATAACAGCTATACAAGCTGCTGGAACCATTCTACAGCCGCCATTTTGAGTGTTATAGCCGCAATTTTTTATATAACAGCAATACAAGTTGCTGGAACCATTCTACAGCCTTCATTTTGAGTCTTATAGCCGCCATCCTTTATATAACAGCTATACAAGCTGCTGGATCCATTCTACAGCCTTCATTTTGAGTTTATAGCCGCCATCTTTTATATAACAGCTATACAAGCTGCTGGAACCATTCTACAGCCGCCATTTTGAGTTTCATAGCCGCCATCTTTTATATAACAGCTATACAAGCTGCTGGAACCATTCCACAGCCGCGAATTTTGAGTCTTAAAGCCGCCATCTTTTATATAACAGCTATACAAGCTGCTGGAACCATTCTACAGCCTTCATTTTGAGTCCTATAGCCGCCATCTTTTAAATAACAGCTATACAAGCTGCTGGAACCATTCTACAGCCGCCAATTTTGAGTCGTACAGCCGCCATTTTTTATATCACAGCTATACAAGCTGCTGGATCCATTCTACAGCCGCCATTTTGAGCATTATAGCCGTCATTCTTTATATAACAGCTATGTGAGTTGCTGGAACCATTCTACAGCCTTTATTTTGAGTCCTATAGCCGCCATATTTTATATAACAGCTATACAAGCTGCTGGAACCATTCTACAGCCGCCAATTTTGAGTCCTACAGCCGCTGTTCTTTATATCACAGCTATACACGCTGCTGGATTCATTCTACAGCCGCCATTTCGAGCATTATAGCCGTCTTTCTGTATATAACAGCTATGCGAGTTGCTGGAACCATTCTACGCCCTTCATTTTGAGTCTTATAGCCGCCATCTTTTATATAACAGCTATACAAGCTGCTGGAACCATTCTACAACCTTCATTTTGAGTCTTATAGCCGCCATCCTTTATATAACAGCTATACAAGCTGCTGGATCCATTTTACAGCCGCCATTTTGAGTGTTATAGTCGCCATTCTTTAAATAACAGCTATACAAGTTGCTGGAATCATTCTACAGCCTTCATTTTGAGTTTATAGCCATCCTTTATATAACAGATATACAATCTACTGGAACCATTCTACAGCCGCCATTTTGAGTCTTATAGCCGCCATCTTTAATATAGTAGATATACAAGCTGCTGGAACCATTCTACAGCCATCATTTTGAGTTTCATAGCCGCCATCATTTATAGAACAGCTATACAAGTTGCTGGAACCATTCTACAGCCTTCATTTTGAGTCTTAAAGCCACCATCTTTTATATAACAGCTATACAAGCTACTGGAACCATTCTATAGCCTTCATTTTGAGTTTAGAGCCATCTTTTATATAACAGCTATACAAGCTGCTGGAACCATTCTACAGCCTTCATTTTAATTCCAATAGCCGCCATCTTTTATATAACAGCTATACAAGCTGCTGGAACCATTCTACAGCCTTCATTTTGAGTCTTAAAGCCACCATCTTTTATATAACAGCTATACAAGCTACTGGAACCATTCTATAGCCTTCATTTTGAGTTTAGAGCCATCTTTTATATAACAGCTATACAAGCTGCTGGAACCATTCTACAGCCTTCATTTTGAGTCTTATAGCCGCCATCTTTAATATAGTAGCTATACAAGCTACTGGAACCATTCTACAGCCTTCATTTTGAGTCTTAAAGCCGCCATCCTTTATATAACAGCTATACAAGCTGCTGGCTCCATTCTACAGCCGCCATTTTGAGTGTTATAGTCGCCATTCTTTAATTAACAGCTATACAAGTTGCTTGAAGCATTCTACAGCCTTCATTTTGAGTTTATAGCCATCTTTTATATAACAGCTCTACAAGCTGCTGGAACCATTCTACAGCATTCATTTTGAGTCCTATAGCCGCCATCTTTTATATAACAGCTATACAAGCTGCTGGAACCATTCCACAGCCGCGAATTTTGAGTCTTAAAGCCGCCATCTTTTATATAACAGCTATACAAGCTGCTGGAACCATTCTACAGCCTTCATTTTGAGTCTTAAAGCCGCCATCCTTTATATAACAGCTATACAAGCTGCTGGCTCCATTCTACAGCCGCCATTTTGAGTGTTATAGTCGCCATTCTTTAATTAACAGCTATACAAGTTGCTTGAAGCATTCTACAGCCTTCATTTTGAGTTTATAGCCATCTTTTATATAACAGCTCTACAAGCTACTGGAACCATTCTACAGCCTTAATTTTGAGTCCTATAGCCGCCATCTGTTATATCACAGCTACACAAGCTGCTGGATCCATTCTACAGCCGCCATTTTGAGTTTCATAGCCGCCATCTTTTATATAACAGCTATACGAGCTGCTGGAACCATTCTACAGCCGCCATTTTGAGTGTTATAGCCGCAATTTTTTATATAACAGCAATACAAGTTGCTGGAACCATTCTACAGCCTTCATTTTGAGTCTTATAGCCGCCATCCTTTATATAACAGCTATACAAGCTGCTGGATCCATTCTACAGCCTTCATTTTGAGTTTATAGCCGCCATCTTTTATATAACAGCTATACAAGCTGCTGGAACCATTCTACAGCCGCCATTTTGAGTTTCATAGCCGCCATCTTTTATATAACAGCTATACAAGCTGCTGGAACCATTCCACAGCCGCGAATTTTGAGTCTTAAAGCCGCCATCTTTTATATAACAGCTATACAAGCTGCTGGAACCATTCTACAGCCTTCATTTTGAGTCCTATAGCCGCCATCTTTTAAATAACAGCAATACAAGCTGCTGGAACCATTCTACAGCCGCCAATTTTGAGTCCTACAGCCGCCATTTTTTATATCACAGCTATACAAGCTGCTGGATCCATTCTACAGCCGCCATTTTGAGCATTATAGCCGTCATTCTTTATATAACAGCTATGTGAGTTGCTGGAACCATTCTACAGCCTTTATTTTGAGTCCTATAGCCGCCATATTTTATATAACAGCTATACAAGCTGCTGGAACCATTCTACAGCCGCCAATTTTGAGTCCTACAGCCGCTGTTCTTTATATCACAGCTATACACGCTGCTGGATTCATTCTACAGCCGCCATTTCGAGCATTATAGCCGTCTTTCTGTATATAACAGCTATGCGAGTTGCTGGAACCATTCTACGCCCTTCATTTTGAGTCTTATAGCCGCCATCTTTTATATAACAGCTATACAAGCTGCTGGAACCATTCTACAACCTTCATTTTGAGTCTTATAGCCGCCATCCTTTATATAACAGCTATACAAGCTGCTGGATCCATTTTACAGCCGCCATTTTGAGTGTTATAGTCGCCATTCTTTAAATAACAGCTATACAAGTTGCTGGAATCATTCTACAGCCTTCATTTTGAGTTTATAGCCATCCTTTATATAACAGATATACAATCTACTGGAACCATTCTACAGCCGCCATTTTGAGTCTTATAGCCGCCATCTTTAATATAGTAGATATACAAGCTGCTGGAACCATTCTACAGCCATCATTTTGAGTTTCATAGCCGCCATCATTTATAGAACAGCTATACAAGTTGCTGGAACCATTCTACAGCCTTCATTTTGAGTCTTAAAGCCGCCATTTTTTATATAACAGCTATACAAGCTGCTGGATCCATTCTACAGCCTTCATTTTAAGTCCAATAGCCGCCATCTTTTATATAACAGCTATACAAGCTGCTGGAACCATTCTACAGCCTTCATTTTGAGTCTTAAAGCCACCATCTTTTATATAACAGCTATACAAGCTACTGGAACCATTCTATAGCCTTCATTTTGAGTTTAGAGCCATCTTTTATATAACAGCTATACAAGCTGCTGGAACCATTCTACAGCCTTCATTTTGAGTCTTATAGCCGCCATCTTTAATATAGTAGCTATACAAGCTACTGGAACCATTCTACAGCCTTCATTTTGAGTCTTAAAGCCGCCATCCTTTATATAACAGCTATACAAGCTGCTGGCTCCATTCTACAGCCGCCATTTTGAGTGTTATAGTCGCCATTCTTTAATTAACAGCTATACAAGTTGCTTGAAGCATTCTACAGCCTTCATTTTGAGTTTATAGCCATCTTTTATATAACAGCTCTACAAGCTACTGGAACCATTCTACAGCCTTAATTTTGAGTCCTATAGCCGCCATCTTTTATATAACAGCTATACAAGCTGCTGGAATCATTCTACAGCCTTCATTTTGAGTCTTATAGCCGCCATCTTTTATATAACAGCTCTACAAGCTGCTGGAACCATTCTACAGCATTCATTTTGAGTCCTATAGCCGCCATCTTTTATATAACAGCTATACAAGCTGCTGGAACCATTCCACAGCCGCGAATTTTGAGTCTTAAAGCCGCCATCTTTTATATAACAGCTATACAAGCTGCTGGAACCATTCTACAGCCGCCATTTTGAGTTTCATAGCCGCCATCTTTTTTTGTATAACAGCTATATAAGCTGCTGGAACCATTCCACAGCGGGGAATTTTGAGTCTTAAAGCCGCCATCTTTTATATAACAGCTATACAAGCTGCTGGAACCATTCTACAGCCGCCATTTTGAGTTTCATAGCCGCCATCTTTTATATAACAGCTATACAAGCTGCTGGAACCATTCCACAGCCGCGAATTTTGAGTCTTAAAGCCGCCATCTTTTATATAAAAGCTATACAAGCTGCTGGATCCATTCTACAGTCGCCATTTTGACTGTTATAGCCGCCATTCTTTATATAACAGCTAAACGAGTTGCTGAAACCATTCTACACCCTTCATTTCAAGTCTTAAAGCCTCCATCTTTTATATAACAGCTATACAAGCTGCTGGAATCATTCTACAGCCTTCATGTTGAGTCTTATAGCCGCCATCTTTTATATAACAGCTATATAAGCTGCTCGAACCATTCTACAGCCTTCATTTTGAGTCCTATAGCCGCCATCTTTTATATAACAGCTAAACAAGCTGCTGGAACCATTCTATAGCCTTCATTTTGAGTTTATAGCCATCTTTTAAATAACAGCTATACAAGCTGCTGCAACCATTCTACAGCCGCTATTTTGAGTTTCATAGCCGCCTTCTTTTATATAACAGCTATACAAGCTGCTGGAACCATTCCAGAGCCTTCATTTTGAGTCTTAAAGCCGCCATCTTTTATAAAACAGCTATACAAGCTGCTGGAACCATTCTACAGCCTTCATTTTGAGTGTTATAGCCGCCATTTATTATTTCACAGCTATACAAGCTGCTGGAACCATTCTACATTCGCCATTTTGAGTGTTATAGCCGCCATTCTTTATATAACAGCTATACGAGTTGCTGGAACCATTTTACGGCCGCCATTTTGAGTGTTATAGCCGCCAGTCTTTATATAACAGCTATACAAGCTGCTGGAACCGTTCTACAGCCTTCATTTTGAGTTTCATAGCCGCCATCTTTTATATAACACCTATACAAGCTGCTGGAACCATTCTATAGCATTCATTTTGAGTCTTATAGCCGCCATCTTTTATATAACAGCTATACAAGCTGCTGGATCCATTCTACAGCCGCCATTTTGAGTGTTATAGCCGCAATTCTTTATATAACAGCTATACAAGTTGCTGGAACCATTCTACAGCCTTCATTGTGAGTCTTATAGCCGCCATCCTTTATATAACAGCTATACAAGCTGCTGGATCCATTCTACAGCCTTCATTTTGAGTTTATAGCCGCCATCTTTTATATAACAGCTATACAAGCTGCTGGAACCATTCTACAGCCTTCATTGTGAGTCTTATAGCCGCCAACCTTTATATAACAGCTATACAAGCTGCTGGATCCATTCTACAGCCTTCATTTTGAGTTTCATAGCCGCCATCTTTTATATAACAGCTATACAATCTGCTGGAACCATTCCACAGCGGGGAATTTTGAGTCTTAAAGCCGCCATCTTTTATATAACAGCTATACAAGCTGCTGGAACCATTCTACAGCCGCCATTTTGAGCATTATAGCCGTCATTCTGTATATAACAGCTTTGCGAGTTGCTGGAACCATTCAACGCCCTTCATTTTGAGTCTTATAGCCGCCATCTTTTATATAACAGCTATACAAGCTGCTGGAACCATTCTACAGCCGCCATTTTGAATCCTATAGCCGCCATCTTTTATATAACAGTTATACAAGCTGCTGGATCCATTCTACAGCCGCCATTTTGAGTGTTATAGCCGCCATTCTTTATATAACAACTTTACAAGTTGCTGGAACCATTCTACAGCCTTCATTTTAAGTCTTAAAGCCGCCATCGCTTATAAAACAGCTCTACAAGCTGCTGGAACCATTCTATAGCCGCCGATTTGAGGTTTATAGCCGCCATCTTTTATATAACAGCTATACAAGCTGCTGGATCCATTCTACAGCCGCCATTTTGAGTGTTATAGCCGCCATTCTTTATATAACAACTTTACAAGCTGCTGGAACCATTCTACAGCCTTCATTTTGAGTCTTATAGCCGCCATCGTTTATAAAACAGCTCTACAAGCTGCTGGAACCATTCTATAGCCGCCGGTTTGAGGTTTATAGCCGCCATCTTTATATAACAGCTATACAAGTTGGTGGAACCATTCTGTAGCCTTCATTTTAAGTTTATAGCCATCTTTTATATAACAGCTTTACAAGCTGCTGGAACCATTCCACAGCCGCCATTTTGAGTCTTATAGCCGCCATCTTTAATATAGTAGATATACAAGCTGCTGGAACCATTCTACAGCCGCCATTTTCAGTTTCATAGCCGCCATCTTTTATATAACAGCTATACAAGCTGCTGGAACCATTCTACAGCCTTCATTTTGAGTGTTATAGCCGCCATTTATTATTTCACAGCTATACAAGCTGCTGGAACCATTCTACAGCCTTCATTTTGAGTCCTACAGCCGCCATTTTTTATTTCACAGCTATACAAGCTGCTGGATCCATTCTACAGCCGCCATTTTGAGCATTATAGCCGTCATTCTTTATATAACAGCTATACAAGCTACTGGAACCATTCTATAGCCTTCATTTTGAGTTTATAGCCATCTTTTATATAACAGCTATACAAGCTGCTGGAACCATTCTACAGCCGCCATTTTGAGTGTTATAGCCGCCATTCTTTATATCACAGCTATACACGCTGCTGGATTCATTCTACAGCCGCACTTTTGAGCAATATAGCCGTCATTCTGTATATAACAGCTATGCGAGTTGCTGGAACCATTCTACGCCCTTCATTTTGAGTCTTATAGCCGCCATCTTTTATATAACAGTTATACAAGCTGCTGGATCCATTCTACAGCCGCCATTTTGAGTCTTATAGCCGCCATCCTTTATATAGCGGACGTTGACGATACTATGCGCAGTACGTTCAAGTGGCCCCTACGACACCAGGACAAAGCCTGTTACGCGCGAGCCCAAGCAGATGACTGCCCACCTCCCACCCGACCGACCGAGGGGTGCAGCCGTATAACGCACGGCACGAATCGCGTGGACAAATACACAATAGAAAAAACAGACAAACAAATAACTAAATAATACTATAGCTATCTATTAACTAAATGGGATAGGATAGAAGTTTTAATCATGTTAATAGAAAACTCTGAACCGATTACAGGGAATAGAAGGTTGTAATCAGAGCAGAGGACCCTAAAAGGTTCATGCAGGGCATAGTTAGAAGAACAACGACTTAGGGATAAAGGAATCAAAGGATGTCTACTCCGTCTACATGGTACCGACAGATTTACCTGAGCTAATAACTCAGGCGAGTCGATATCACCAATTAGGAGCTTGTGCATAAAAATAACACCAAGCATAATTCTACGGTTAGTTAGGGAAGGAAGGTTAATCAAGAGAAGTCTACTAGAATACGAAGGCAAATTGACATTGCGATCCCAGCATAAGCCACGAAGAGCAAATAGCAAGAACTGCTTTTGAACGGATTCAAGTCGAATCTGGTGCGACTCATATTGAGGTGACCAAATGCAAGATCCATACTCTAAAATAGGACGGACAAGCGAAGTGAAAAGAACTTTAGTTGTATAGGGGTCATCAAATTCTTTTGACCATCTTTTAATGAAACCCAGGACACTCATGGCCTTTGCGACCGTGTTGGAAATATGGGTGTTAAAATTTAACTTATGGTCCATAAGTACGCCCAAATCATTCATATTATTTAGACGTTCTAAAGGACTGTTGTTTAGAAAATAAGTGACCAGTTGAGGAGAGTTACGAAAAAAAGTCATTACCTTACATTTGGTAGTGTTAAGATTTAGTAAATTAAACTGGCACCAGGATTGAAAGTTTTTAAGATCAGCTTGTAGCCGACTAAATGAATCTATATCTTTATAAGTAAGACAAAGCTTGACATCGTCGGCATACATAAGCACACGCGAATGAACAATGACTGATGGAAGATCGTTAATGAACAGTGTGAAAAGCAGAGGGCCAAGATGACTACCTTGAGGTACACCAGAAGTCACAGGAATGGAATGTGAAAAAGAGGACTTAAAAAAGTACTTTCTGTTTTCTATTTGTTAAATATTCTCGAACCCAAGAAAGGAAAAGGGGTGGAAACCCAATGTCGCTCAGCTTAGAAAGTAATAGGGTATGATTAACGGAATCAAAAGGCTTTGCTGAAGTCAGTGTATATGACATCAGTTTGTTTACCATTTTTGAACCCCTTGATAATTATTGATGTAAATTCTAAAAGGTTAGTGGTTGTAGATCTACGTTTCACAAACCCATGTTGGGATGGCGAAATAATAGAGCTGCAAAAATGTTGCAATTGAGAAGTTATGATTTTCTCAAAAGCTTTCGGAATAGCGGACAATTTTGAGATACCCCTATAGTTAGAGGCTTCGGACTTTTTGCCATTTTTATGCAGAGGAATGATATACGACTCCTTCCAAATAGATGGAAAAGAGGAAGATTCGACGGACAATATAAACAATTTTAAAATGGGTTTACATAATGCGTTTGCACAGAACCTGAGTACACATCCAGGAAGACCATCTGGCCCCGGAGAATAAACAGGTTTAACTAATTTAAGTTCGCTAAGAATAGAACTTTCATCAAACACTGGATTGAAAATGCAATTAGCCTTTTCTAAATGATAAGGATACGGACTTGCTCGATATTCCGTTGAGGAATAAGTTGTTTTGAAAAAACTCGCAAACATATCGGCAATTGCCTGATCAGTGCTCGCTTTTTTATTTTGAAAAGACAAAAAGATGGGTGCACAGAGGTCTTACGTTTAGAATTGACAAAATTATAAAATTGTTTAGGGTTAGAAGAAAACTGAAACTTACACCGCTGAAGATAATTCTTATAGCATTGTGTATTAAGCATCATGAATTTTGAACGAGCGACTGTATACAGAGCATAATCTGATGAACGACGTGTTTTTTGAAACTTCTTATAATATCGTGTCTTCACATTTTTCAAATTGGATAACTCACGAGAGAACCAGGGAGGTTTGTTAAGCCGCTCCTGCCTACCAAGAGGCACACAAATATCGAAGAGTGAATTCAGAGTATCATAAAAGAAGCGAATAGCTGAGTTCATATCTCTACAATTGTACAGATAAGACCAATCGGTATTAGTAATGTTTTCATTAAGGCTGACAAAGTCAGTCTTACGAAAGCACCTAGTTAGAGGTAACTGATTTGAACCAAGTAATGGTGAAAGCAAGGGCAGATCGATTTTTAAATTTAATGTAGGATGAAATTTGTCTTCTGGAAGAACAAATGGGTCGATCCTAGAAACCTCACAATAAGAAGAATCCAATACAAAAATAAGATCTAACGATTTTCCATTAGAATTTAAGACAGGATTGACTTGGGATAAAGATAAGCCTAGAAGGCCATCAATAAAGTCATGTGACAAAGAGGGCAGCAACATGGTAGATTCATCTGTTAGTGACCATGCTAAAGCGGGTAAATTAAAATCACCTACAACTATGAGCATGTCTTGACTGGAAACTAAAGAGGAGACAAACTGAATTGCCTCTAAATGATTTAAATATACCACCATGTCTGACAATGGTGGAATATAGGAACAAGTAATGAAAGCATTAAAAGATTTAAAATTTACTTTAACACCGACAAACTCAATCTCCTGGGTACTAGAAAATTGAATCATTTCAGATGATAAAGCAGCATCAACAGCTATCAGAACGCCACCACCTATGCGAGAAATCCGGTCACGTCTGAATATGGAAAAGTTTGTGGAAAACACCGATGCATCAGCAATATCAGGTTTTAGCCACGTCTCTGTAAAAGCTAGAATGTTATGCTCAAAAGAAAGACTATCTACATAGAGATTAGGAAGTTTGGATTTCAGTCCTCTAACGTTCTGGTAACCCAGGTTAAGGGACGAAGCTAGTTTTTTGACACAACAGCAGATGCTGATGTGGCAGGAATAGTATTAGTTGTTGTTGTTGGCAAGCGAATCGGTTGCCGATTTTTCTTTTTTACAGTATATTCCTTAACTATTATATGTTTCGGCCAAAAATCTTCTCGACATATAGTGTCAAAGATATTAGCAGAAACACTAATTTTAAAGGACGAAATGTCCCGACAATAAGAAAATTTAAACTTCTCCACCGCAATATTCGAGACGTTAACTTTCTTCCGAATATAGGCTATTACATCATCAGATGTGACAACAGGGTCTAGCCTAGAAACAAATATATGTTTCTTTGGTGGTATGCCAACGAGAGGCCGCGGTCCCGAAACGTCAGCCGTAGCAGTAACGTTGGAAGAGTCACCCACTGCAGCAGTCAACTTGTTTACGGGGCCCTCGATACTTTTAGAACTATCGGCAATTTCCATTGGAATGGGTAATTGCCCGGACACATCGGACACTACAATAGGCATCGATTTTAAGAGATCATTCCCAGGTGATACCGGTAATTCCTTACTAATAGCATTCACAACCGGGCTCTTAAACGATATCAACTGCTGTACATTAGGAGTGGACGGTGCATGAGACCGGTCGGGGACGATAAGAGACGCTGGCGGATCTACAGATACTGAAACACCCCAAGGACTGGTCCTTTTACGTTTCGGAGACTCATTCATAAGCGATAAACTCCTGAACTGAGTCTCCACCGCAGTAAACTCCGCTTGGAGTTTATTAAAACCTGCCCTTAAAGTGTCAAAACTATCTCTAGTCCGCCTCATGAAAGAGCGCATCTCATTCTCGACCTCCCGGCAAGCATCACATCCATATTTTAAGCCACCACCTTTAGCAATAGACTCCTTGATTCTGCCTGTGTAACCTGCACACTTAACGTGAACCGCATTGTCACACAGCCAACAAAGAATATAATCATGGGAGTCAACCGCATTAGTGGCAACTATGCAATTATTTTTTGAGCAGACAACCATTTTATCAAAAATTAATTAATTTAATTAAAAAAGGAAATACAAAAAAATAAAAATTCTAAAGGGTAAAAATCTGTGTATAAGAATATACTGACCAGTTCTGACACAAGGGTTAATGTGCAGAGTAAGCCTTCACAACTAAAGAATAAAAATTACAAGAATACACAAAAACAAAAACACGTATCACAGAGTCGCGGGTAGGCAAAAGACGAGAGCGCAAATCAAACAAGAATAGGAAAGAGCGGGAGAGCGCGTCAAATTGAACACATGCAACAACAATTTGTACGCAAGAGCGCGATAGTTAGTTACAACGGTAAAGACACAAAAGCAAAAGAGATTAGCAAAACAACAACACCGCTAATGCAAGTAATTGTTGTAAGTTAAATTTATGTTCATATATTGAAACAAAAAGCACAAAAGCGGCAGAAAGAAATCACGGAATGAAAATGCAAATTCGAATGTTAAAATTAAACCGATATTGAGTTTAAAAGTTAAAGAAAAGTTATTAATCACGAGAAACAAATAAAATTTGATAAGCGCAAAAAAAACACGTCCGTCGTCTGCAACGAGTGAAAGAAAGTGATATATAACAGCTATACAAGCTGCTGGATCCATTCTACAGCCTTCATTTTGAGTTTATAGCCGCCATCTTTTATATAACAGCTATACAAGCTGCTGGAACCATTCTACAGCCTTCATTGTGAGTCTTATAGCCGCCATCCTTTATATAACAGCTATACAAGCTGCTGGATCCATTCTACAGCCTTCATTTTGAGTTTCATAGCCGCCATCTTTTATATAACAGCTATACAATCTGCTGGAACCATTCCACAGCCGCGAATTTTGAGTCTTAAAGCCGCCATCTTTTATATAACAGCTATACAAGCTGCTGGAACCATTCCACAGCCGCCAACTTTGAGTCTTATAGCCGCCTTTTTTCATATAACAGCTATACAAGCTGCTGGAACCCTTCTACAGCCTTCATTTTGAGTGTTATAGCCGCCATTCTTTATATAACAGCTATACAAGTTGCTGGAACCGTTCTACAGCCTTCATTTTGAGTCCTATAGCAGCCATCTCTTATATAACAGCTATACAAGCTGCTGGAACCATTCTACAGCCTTCATTTTGAGTCCTATAGCCGCCATCTTTTTAATAACAGCTATACAAGCTGCTGGAACCATTCTACAGCCGCCAATTTTGAGTCCTACTGCCGCCATTCTTTATATCACAGCTATACACGCTGCTGGATTCATTCTACAGCCGCCATTTTGAGCATTATAGCCGTCATTCTGTATATAACAGCTTTGCGAGTTGCTGGAACCATTCAACGCCCTTCATTTTGAGTCTTATAGCCGCCATCTTTTATATAACAGCTATACAAGCTGCTGGAACCATTCTACAGCCGCCATTTTGAATCCTATAGCCGCCATCTTTTATATAACAGTTATACAAGCTGCTGGATCCATTCTACAGCCGCCATTTTGAGTGTTATAGCCGCCATTCTTTATATAACAACTTTACAAGTTGCTGGAACCATTCTACAGCCTTCATTTTAAGTCTTAAAGCCGCCATCGCTTATAAAACAGCTCTACAAGCTGCTGGAACCATTCTATAGCCGCCGATTTGAGGTTTATAGCCGCCATCTTTTATATAACAGCTATACAAGCTGCTGGATCCATTCTACAGCCGCCATTTTGAGTGTTATAGCCGCCATTCTTTATATAACAACTTTACAAGCTGCTGGAACCATTCTACAGCCTTCATTTTGAGTCTTATAGCCGCCATCGTTTATAAAACAGCTCTACAAGCTGCTGGAACCATTCTATAGCCGCCGGTTTGAGGTTTATAGCCGCCATCTTTATATAACAGCTATACAAGTTGGTGGAACCATTCTGTAGCCTTCATTTTAAGTTTATAGCCATCTTTTATATAACAGCTTTACAAGCTGCTGGAACCATTCCACAGCCGCCATTTTGAGTCTTATAGCCGCCATCTTTAATATAGTAGATATACAAGCTGCTGGAACCATTCTACAGCCGCCATTTTGAGTTTCATAGCCGCCATCTTTTATATAACAGCTATACAAGCTGCTGGAACCATTCTACAGCCTTCATTTTGAGTGTTATAGCCGCCATTTATTATTTCACAGCTATACAAGCTGCTGGAACCATTCTACAGCCTTCATTTTGAGTCCTACAGCCGCCATTTTTTATATCACAGCTATACAAGCTGCTGGATCCATTCTACAGCCGCCATTTTGAGCATTATAGCCGTCATTCTTTATATAACAGCTATACAAGCTACTGGAACCATTCTATAGCCTTCATTTTGAGTTTATAGCCATCTTTTATATAACAGCTATACAAGCTGCTGGAACCATTCTACAGCCGCCATTTTGAGTGTTATAGCCGCCATTCTTTATATCACAGCTATACACGCTGCTGGATTCATTCTACAGCCGCACTTTTGAGCAATATAGCCGTCATTCTGTATATAACAGCTATGCGAGTTGCTGGAACCATTCTACGCCCTTCATTTTGAGTCTTATAGCCGCCATCTTTTATATAACAGTTATACAAGCTGCTGGATCCATTCTACAGCCGCCATTTTGAGTCTTATAGCCGCCATCCTTTATATAACAGCTATACAAGCTGCTGGATCCATTCTACAGCCTTCATTTTGAGTTTATAGCCGCCATCTTTTATATAACAGCTATACAAGCTGCTGGAACCATTCTACAGCCGCCATTTTGAGTCTTATAGCCGCTATCTTTTATATCACAGCTATACAAGCTGCTGGATCCATTCGACAGCCGCCATTTTGAGTGTTATAGCCGCCATTCTTAATATAACAGCTATACAAGTTGCTGGAACCATTCCACAGCCGCGAATTTTGAGTCTTAAAGCCGCCATCTTTTATATAACAGCTATACAAGCTGCTGGAACCATTCCACAGCCGCCAACTTTGAGTCTTATAGCCGCCTTTTTTCATATAACAGCTATACAAGCTGCTGGAACCCTTCTACAGCCTTCATTTTGAGTGTTATAGCCGCCATTCTTTATATAACAGCTATACAAGTTGCTGGAACCGTTCTACAGCCTTCATTTTGAGTCCTATAGCCGCCATCTTTTATATAACAGCTATACAAGCTGCTGGAACCATTCTACAGCCTTCATTTTGAGTCCTATAGCCGCCATCTTTTTAATAACAGCTATACAAGCTGCTGGAACCATTCTACAGCCGCCAATTTTGAGTCCTACTGCCGCCATTCTTTATATCACAGCTATACACGCTGCTGGATTCATTCTACAGCCGCCATTTTGAGCATTATAGCCGTCATTCTGTATATAACAGCTTTTCGAGTTGCTGGAACCATTCAACGCCCTTCATTTTGAGTATTATAGCCGCCATCTTTTATATAACAGCTATACAAGCTGCTGGAACCATTCTACAGCCGCCATTTTGAATCCTATAGCCGCCATCTTTTATATAACAGTTATACAAGCTGCTGGATCCATTCTACAGCCGCCATTTTGAGTGTTATAGCCGCCATTCTTTATATAACAACTTTACAAGTTGCTGGAACCATTCTACAGCCTTCATTTTAAGTCTTAAAGCCGCCATCGCTTATAAAACAGCTCTACAAGCTGCTGGAACCATTCTATAGCCGCCGATTTGAGGTTTATAGCCGCCATCTTTTATATAACAGCTATACAAGCTGCTGGATCCATTCTACAGCCGCCATTTTGAGTGTTATAGCCGCCATTCTTTATATAACAACTTTACAAGCTGCTGGAACCATTCTACAGCCTTCATTTTGAGTCTTATAGCCGCCATCGTTTATAAAACAGCTCTACAAGCTCCTGGAACCATTCTATAGCCGCCGGTTTGAGGTTTATAGCCGCCATCTTTATATAACAGCTATACAAGTTGGTGGAACCATTCTGTAGCCTTCATTTTAAGTTTATAGCCATCTTTTATATAACAGCTTTACAAGCTGCTGGAACCATTCCACAGCCGCCATTTTGAGTCTTATAGCCGCCATCTTTAATATAGTAGATATACAAGCTGCTGGAACCATTCTACAGCCGCCATTTTGAGTTTCATAGCCGCCATCTTTTATATAACAGCTATACAAGCTGCTGGAACCATTCTACAGCCTTCATTTTGAGTGTTATAGCCGCCATTTATTATTTCACAACTTTACAAGCTGCTGGAACCATTCTACAGCCTTCATTTTGAGTCTTATAGCCGCCATCGTTTATAAAACAGCTCTACAAGCTGCTGGAACCATTCTATAGCCGCCGGTTTGAGGTTTATAGCCGCCATCTTTATATAACAGCTATACAAGTTGGTGGAACCATTCTGTAGCCTTCATTTTAAGTTTATAGCCATCTTTTATATAACAGCTTTACAAGCTGCTGGAACCATTCCACAGCCGCCATTTTGAGTCTTATAGCCGCCATCTTTAATATAGTAGATATACAAGCTGCTGGAACCATTCTACAGCCGCCATTTTGAGTTTCATAGCCGCCATCTTTTATATAACAGCTATACAAGCTGCTGGAACCATTCTACAGCCTTCATTTTGAGTGTTATAGCCGCCATTTATTATTTCACAGCTATACAAGCTGCTGGAACCATTCTACAGCCTTCATTTTGAGTCTTAAAGCCGCCATTTTTTATATCACAGCTATACAAGCTGCTGGATCCATTCTACAGCCGCCATTTTGAGCATTATAGCCGTCATTCTTTATATAACAGCTATACAAGCTACTGGAACCATTCTATAGCCTTCATTTTGAGTTTATAGCCATCTTTTATATAACAGCTATACAAGCTGCTGGAACCATTCTACAGCCGCCATTTTGAGTGTTATAGCCGCCATTCTTTATATCACAGCTATACACGCTGCTGGATTCATTCTACAGCCGCACTTTTGAGCAATATAGCCGTCATTCTGTATATAACAGCTATGCGAGTTGCTGGAACCATTCTACGCCCTTCATTTTGAGTCTTATAGCCGCCATCTTTTATATAACAGTTATACAAGCTGCTGGATCCATTCTACAGCCGCCATTTTGAGTCTTATAGCCGCCATCCTTTATATAACAGCTATACAAGCTGCTGGATCCATTCTACAGCCTTCATTTTGAGTTTATAGCCGCCATCTTTTATATAACAGCTATACAAGCTGCTGGAACCATTCTACAGCCGCCATTTTGAGTCTTATAGCCGCTATCTTTTATATCACAGCTATACAAGCTGCTGGATCCATTCGACAGCCGCCATTTTGAGTGTTATAGCCGCCATTCTTAATATAACAGCTATACAAGTTGCTGGAACCATTCCACAGCCGCGAATTTTGAGTCTTAAAGCCGCCATCTTTTATATAACAGCTATACAAGCTGCTGGAACCATTCCACAGCCGCCAACTTTGAGTCTTATAGCCGCCTTTTTTCATATAACAGCTATACAAGCTGCTGGAACCCTTCTACAGCCTTCATTTTGAGTGTTATAGCCGCCATTCTTTATATAACAGCTATACAAGTTGCTGGAACCGTTCTACAGCCTTCATTTTGAGTCCTATAGCAGCCATCTTTTATATAACAGCTATACAAGCTGCTGGAACCATTCTACAGCCTTCATTTTGAGTCCTATAGCCGCAATCTTTTTAATAACAGCTATACAAGCTGCTGGAACCATTCTACAGCCGCCAATTTTGAGTCCTACTGCCGCCATTCTTTATATCACAGCTATACACGCTGCTGGATTCATTCTACAGCCGCCATTTTGAGCATTATAGCCGTCATTCTGTATATAACAGCTTTTAGAGTTGCTGGAACCATTCAACGCCCTTCATTTTGAGTATTATAGCCGCCATCTTTTATATAACAGCTATACAAGCTGCTGGAACCATTCTACAGCCGCCATTTTGAATCCTATAGCCGCCATCTTTTATATAACAGTTATACAAGCTGCTGGATCCATTCTACAGCCGCCATTTTGAGTGTTATAGCCGCCATTCTTTATATAACAACTTTACAAGTTGCTGGAACCATTCTACAGCCTTCATTTTAAGTCTTAAAGCCGCCATCGCTTATAAAACAGCTCTACAAGCTGCTGGAACCATTCTATAGCCGCCGATTTGAGGTTTATAGCCGCCATCTTTTATATAACAGCTATACAAGCTGCTGGATCCATTCTACAGCCGCCATTTTGAGTGTTATAGCCGCCATTCTTTATATAACAACTTTACAAGCTGCTGGAACCATTCTACAGCCTTCATTTTGAGTCTTATAGCCGCCATCGTTTATAAAACAGCTCTACAAGCTCCTGGAACCATTCTATAGCCGCCGGTTTGAGGTTTATAGCCGCCATCTTTATATAACAGCTATACAAGTTGGTGGAACCATTCTGTAGCCTTCATTTTAAGTTTATAGCCATCTTTTATATAACAGCTTTACAAGCTGCTGGAACCATTCCACAGCCGCCATTTTGAGTCTTATAGCCGCCATCTTTAATATAGTAGATATACAAGCTGCTGGAACCATTCTACAGCCGCCATTTTGAGTTTCATAGCCGCCATCTTTTATATAACAGCTATACAAGCTGCTGGAACCATTCTACAGCCTTCATTTTGAGTGTTATAGCCGCCATTTATTATTTCACAGCTATACAAGCTGCTGGAACCATTCTACAGCCTTCATTTTGAGTCCTACAGCCGCCATTTTTTATATCACAGCTGTATATAAAACAGCTCTACAAGCTGCTGGAACCATTCTACAGCCTTCATTTTGAGTGTTATAGCCGCCATTTATTATTTCACAGCTATACAAGCTGCTGGAACCATTCTACAGCCTTCATTTTGAGTCCTACAGCCGCCATCTTTTATATAACAGCTATACAAGCTGCTGGATCCATTCTACAGCCGCCATTTTGAGTGTTATAGCCGCCATTCTTTATATAACAACTTTACAAGCTGCTGGAACCATTCTACAGCCTTCATTTTGAGTCTTATAGCCGCCATCGTTTATAAAACAGCTCTACAAGCTGCTGGATCCATTCTACAGCCGCCATTTTGAGCATTATAGCCGTCATTCTTTATATAACAGCTATACAAGCCACTGGAACCATTCTATAGCCTTCATTTTGAGTTTATAGCCATCTTTTATATAACAGCTATACAAGCTGCTGGAACCATTCTACAGCCGCCATTTTGAGTCTTATAGCCGCCATTCTTTATATCACAGCTATACACGCTGCTGGATTTATTCTACAGCCGCACTTTTGAGCAATATAGCCGTCATTCTGTATATAACAGCTATGCGAGTTGCTGGAACCATTCTACGCCCTTCATTTTGAGTCTTATAGCCGCCATCTTTTATATAACAGCTATACAAGCTGCTGGAACCATTCTACAGCCGCCATTTTGAATCCTATAGCCGCCATCTTTTATATAACAGCTATACAAGCTGCTGGAACCATTCTACAGCCGCCAATTTTGAGTCCTACAGCCGCCATTCTTTACACCACAGCTATACACGCTGCTGGATACATTCTACAGCCGCCATTTTCAGCATTACAGCCGTCATTCTGTATATAACAGCTATGCGAGTTGCTGGAACCATTCTACGCCCTTCATTTTGAGTCTTATAGCCGCCATCTTTTATATAACAGCTATACAAGCTGCTGGAACCATTCTACAGCCGCCATTTTGAATCCTATAGCCGCCATCTTTTATATAACAGCTATACAAGCTGCTGGATCCATTCTACAGCCGCCGTTTTCAGTGTTATAGCCGCCATTCTTTATATAACAACTTTACAAGTTGCTGGAACCATTCTACAGCCTTCATTTTAAGTCTTAAAGCCGCCATCTTTTATATAACAGCTATACAAGCTACTGGAACCATTCTACAGCCTTCATTTTAAGTCTTATAGCCGCCATCGTTTATAAAACAGCTCTACAAGCTGCTGGAACCATTCTGTAGCCTTCATTTTTAGTGTATATCTGGAACCATTCTACAGCCGCCATTTTGAGTCTTATAGCCGCCATCTTTTATATATCAGTTCTACAAGCTGCTGGAACCATTCTACAGCCGCCATTTTGAATCCTATAGCCGCCATTTTTTATATAAGCCTATAGCCTTCATTTTGAGTTTATAGCCATCTTTTATATAACAGCTATACAAGCTGCTGGAACCATCCTACAGCCGCCATTTTGAGTTTCATAGCCGCCATCTTTTATATAACAGCTATACAAGCTGCTGGAACCATTCCACAGCCGCGAATTTTGAGTCTTAAAGCCGCCATCTTTTATATAACAGCTATACAAGCTGCTGGAACCATTCCACAGCCGCCAACTTTGAGTCTTATAGCCGCCTTTTTCCATATAACAGCTATACAAGCTGCTGGAACCCTTCTACAGCCTTAATTTTGAGTGTTATAGCCGCCACTCTTTATATAACAGCTATACAAGTTGCTGGAACCATTCTACAGCCTTCATTTTGAGTCCTATAGCAGCCATCTTTTATATAACAGCTATACTAGCTGCTGGAATCATTCTACAGCCTTCATTTTGAGTCTTAAAGCCGCCATCTTTTATATAACAGCTCTACAAGCTGCTGGAACCATTCTACAGCCTTCATTTTGAGTTTCATAGCCGCCATTTATTATTTCACAGCTATACAAGCTGCTGGAACCATTCTACAGCCGCCATTTTGAGTCTTATAGCCGCCATCTTTTTTATAACAGTTCTACAAGCTGCTGGAACCATTCTACAGCCTTCATTTTGAGTTTTATAGCCGCCATTCTTTATATAACAGCTATACAAGTTGATGGAACCATTCTACAGCCTTCATTTTGAGTCCTATAGCAGCCATCTTTTTATATAACAGCTATACTAGCTGCTGGAATCATTCTACAGCCTTCATTTTGAGTCTTATAGCCGCCATCTTTTATTTTACAGTTCTACAAGCTGCTGGAACCATTCTACAGCCTTCATTTTGAGTTTTATAGCCGCCATTTTTTATATAACAGCTATACAAGCTGCTGGAACCATTCTATAGCCTTCATTTTGAGTTTATAGCCATCTTTTATATAACAGCTATACAAGCTGCTGGAACCATTCTACAGCCGCCATTTTGAGTTTCATTGCCGCCATCTTTTATATAACAGCTATACAAGCTGCTGGAAACATTCCACAGACGCGAATTTTGAGTCTTAAAGCCGCCATCTTTTATATAACAGCTATACAAGCTGCTGGAACCATTCCACAGCCGCCAACTTTGAGTCTTATAGCCGCTTTATATTCTTTATATAACAGCTATACAAGTTGCTGGAACCATTCTACAGCCTTCATTTTGAGTCCTATAGCAGCCATCTTTTATATAACAGCTATACAAGCTGCTGGAACCATTCCACAGCCGCCAACTTTGAGTCTTATAGCCGCCTTTTTCCATATAACAGCTATACAAGCTGCTGGAACCCTTCTACATCCTTAATTTTGAGTGTTATATCCGCCATTCTTTATATAACAGCTATACAAGTTGCTGGAACCATTCTACAGCCTTCATTTTGAGTCCTATAGCAGCCATCTTTTATATAACAGCTATACTAGCTGCTGGAATCATTCTACAGCCTTCATTTTGAGTCTTATAGCCGCCATCCTTTATATAACAGCTCTACAAGCTGCTGGAACCATTCTACAGCCTTCATTTTCAGTTTCATAGCTGCCATTCTTTTTATAACAGCTATACAAGTTGCTGGAACCATTCTACAGCCTTCATTTTGAGTCTTATAGCCGCCATTTTTTATATAACAGCTATATAAGCTGCTGGAACCATTCTACAGCCTTCATTTTGAGTCCTATAGCCGCCATCTTTTATATAACAGCTATACAAGCTGCTGGAACCATTCTATAGCCTTCATTTTGAGTTTATAGCCATCTTTTATTTAACAGCTATACAAGCTGCTGGAACCATTCTACAGCCGCCATTTTGAGTTTCATAGCCGCCATCTTTTATATAACAGCTATACAAGCTGCTGGAACCATTCCACAGCCGCCAACTTTGAGTCTTATAGCCGCCATCTTTTATATAACAGCTATACAAGCTGCTGGAACCATTCTATAGCCTTCATTTTGAGTTCATAGCCATCTTTTATTTAACAGCTATACAAGCTGCTGGAACCATTCTACAGCCGCCATTTTGAGTGTTATAGCCGCCATTCTTTATATAACAGCTATACAAGCTGCTGGATCTATTTTACAGCCGCCATTTTGAGTTTCATTGCCGCCATCTTTTATATAACAGCTATACAAGCTGCTGGAACCATTCTATAGCCTTCATTTTGAGTTTATAGCCATCTTTTATTTAACAGCTATACAAGCTGCTGGAACCATTCTACAGCCTTCATTGTAAGTCTTATAGCCGCCATCGTTTATAAAACAGCTCTACAAGCTGCTGGAACCATTCTGTAGCCTTCATTTTTAGTGTATATCTGGAACCATTCTACAGCCGCCATTTTGAGTCTTATAGCCGCCATCTTTTATATATCAGTTCTACAAGCTGCTGGAACCATTCTACAGCCTTCATTTTGAGTTTTATAGCCGCCATTTTTTATATAAGCCTATAGCCTTCATTTTGAGTTTATAGCCATCTTTTATATAACAGCTATACAAGCTGCTGGAACCATTCTACAGCCGCCATTTTGAGTTTCATAGCCGCCATCTTTTATATAACAGCTATACAAGCTGCTGGAACCATTCCACAGCCGCGAATTTTGAGTCTTAAAGCCGCCATCTTTTATATAACAGCTATACAAGCTGCTGGAACCATTCCACAGCCGCCAACTTTGAGTCTTATAGCCGCCTTTTTCCATATAACAGCTATACAAGCTGCTGGAACCCTTCTACAGCCTTAATTTTTGAGTGTTATAGCCGCCACTCTTTATATAACAGCTATACAAGTTGCTGGAACCATTCTACAGCCTTCATTTTGAGTCCTATAGCAGCCATCTTTTATATAACAGCTATACTAGCTGCTGGAATTATTCTACAGCCTTCATTTTGAGTCTTATAGCCGCCATCTTTTATATAACAGCTCTACAAGCTGCTGGAACCATTCTACAGCCTTCATTTTGAGTTTCATAGCCGCCATTTATTATTTCACAGCTATACAAGCTGCTGGAACCATTCTACAGCCGCCATTTTGAGTCTTATAGCCGCCATCTTTTTTATAACAGTTCTACAAGCTGCTGGAACCATTCTACAGCCTTCATTTTGAGTTTTATAGCCGACATTCTTTATATAACAGCTATACAAGTTGATGGAACCATTCTACAGCCTTCATTTTGAGTCCTATAGCAGCCATCTTTTATATAACAGCTATACTAGCTGCTGGAATCATTCTACAGCCTTCATTTTGAGTCTTATAGCCGCCATCTTTTATTTTACAGTTCTACAAGCTGCTGGAACCATTCTACAGCCTTCATTTTGAGTTTTATAGCCGCCATTTTTTATATAACAGCTATACAAGCTGCTGGAACCATTCTATAGCCTTCATTTTGAGTTTATAGCCATCTTTTATATAACAGCTATACAAGCTGCTGGAACCATTCTACAGCCGCCATTTTGAGTTTCATTGCCGCCATCTTTTATATAACAGCTATACAAGCTGCTGGAAACATTCCACAGACGCGAATTTTGAGTCTTAAAGCCGCCATCTTTTATATAACAGCTATACAAGCTGCTGGAACCATTCCACAGCCGCCAACTTTGAGTCTTATAGCCGCTTTATATTCTTTATATAACAGCTATACAAGTTGCTGGAACCATTCTACAGCCTTCATTTTGAGTCCTATAGCAGCCATCTTTTATATAACAGCTATTCAAGCTGCTGGAACCATTCCACAGCCGCCAACTTTGAGTCTTATAGCCGCCTTTTTCCATATAACAGCTATACAAGCTGCTGGAACCCTTCTACAGCCGTAATTTTGAGTGTTATATCCGCCATTCTTTATATAACAGCTATACAAGTTGCTGGAACCATTCTACAGCCTTCATTTTGAGTCCTATAGCAGCCATCTTTTATATAACAGCTATACTAGCTGCTGGAATCATTCTACAGCCTTCATTTTGAGTCTTATAGCCGCCATCTTTTATATAACAGCTCTACAAGCTGCTGGAACCATTCTACAGCCTTCATTTTCAGTTTCATAGCTGCCATTCTTTTTATAACAGCTATACAAGTTGCTGGAACCATTCTACAGTTTTCATTGTGAGTCTTATAGCCGCCATTTTTTATATAACAGCTATATAAGCTGCTGGAACCATTCTACAGCCTTCATTTTGAGTCCTATAGCCGCCATCTTTTATATAACAGCTATACAAGCTGCTGGAACCATTCTATAGCCTTCATTTTGAGTTTATAGCCATCTTTTATTTAACAGCTATACAAGCTGCTGGAACCATTCTACAGCCGCCATTTTGAGTTTCATAGACGCCATCTTTTATATAACAGCTATACAAGCTGCTGGAACCATTCCACAGCCGCGAATTTTGAGTCTTATAGCCGCCATCCTTTATATAACAGCTATACAAGCTGTTGGAACCATTCCACAGCCGCCAACTTTGAGTCTTATAGCCGCCTTTTTCCATATAACAGCTATACAAGTTGCTGGAACCCTTCTACAGCCTTAATTTTGAGTGTTATAGCCGCCATTTTTTATATAACAGCTATACAAGTTGCTGGAACCATTCTACAGCATTCATTTTGAGTCCTATAGCAGCCATCTTTTAAATAACAGCTATACAAGCTGCTGGAACCATTCTATAGCCTTCATTTTGAGTTTATAGCCATCTTTTATATAACAGCTATACAAGCCGCTGGAACCATTCTACAGCCGCCATTTTGAGTTTCATAGCCGCCATCTTTTATATAACAGCTATACAAGCTGCTGGAACCATTCCACAGCCGCGAATTTTGAGTCTTAAAGCCGCCATCTTTTATATAACAGGTATACAAGCTGTTGGATCCATTCTACAGTCGCCATTTTGACTGTTATAGCCGCCATTCTTTATATAACAGCTATACGAGTTGCTGAAACCATTCTACACCCTTCATTTCAAGTCTTAAAGCCGCCATCTTTTATATAACAGCTATACAAGCTGCTGGAATCATTCTACAGCCTGCATTTTGAGTCTTATAGCCGCCATTTTTTATATAACAGCTATATAAGCTGCTGGAACCATTCTACAGCCTTCATTTTGAGTCCTATAGCCGCCATCTTTTATATAACAGCTATACAAGCTGCTGGATCCATTCTACAGCCGCCATTTTGAGTTTCATTGCCGCCATCTTTTATATAACAGCTATACAAGCTGCTGGAAACATTCCACAGACGCGAATTTTGAGTCTTAAAGCCGCCATCTTTTATATAACAGCTATACAAGCTGCTGGAACCATTCTACAGCCTTCAGTTTGAGTCTTATAGCCGCCATCTTTTATATAACAGCTATACAAGCTGCTGGAACCATTCTATAGCCTTCATTTTGAGTTTATAGCCATCTTTTATTTAACAGCTATACAAGCTGCTGGAACCATTCTACAGCCGCCATTTTGAGTTTCATAGCCGACATCTTTTATATAACAGCTATACAAGCTGCTGGAACGATTCTACAGCCTTCATTTTGAGTCTTATAGCCGCCATTTTTTATATAACAGCTATATAAGCTGCTGGAACCATTCTACAGCCTTCATTTTGAGTCCTTTAGCCTCCATCTTTTATATAACAGCTATACAAGCTGCTGGAACCATTCTATAGCCTTCATTTTGAGTTTATAGCCATCTTTTATTTAACAGCTATACAAGCTGCTGGAACCATTCTACAGCCGCCATTTTGAGTGTTATAGCCGCCATTCTTTATATAACAGCTATACGAGTTGCTGGAACCATTCTACAGCCGCCATTTTGGGTGTTGGAACCATTCTACAGCCTTCATTTTGAGTTTTATAGCCGCCATCTTTTATATAACAGCTATACAAGCTGCTGGAACCATTGTACAGCCTTCATTTTGAGTCTTATAGCCGATATCCTTTATATAACAGCTATACAAGCTGCTGGATCTATTTTACAGCCGCCATTTTGAGTGTTATAGTCGCCATTCTTTAAATAACAGCTATACAAGTTGCTGGAATCATTCTACAGCCTTCATTTTGAGTTTATAGCCATCTTTTATATAACAGCTATACCAGCTGCTGGAACCATTCTACAGCCTTCATTTTGAGTCTTATAGCCGCCATCCTTTATATAACAGCTTTACAAGCTTCTGGATCCATTCTACAGCCGCCATTTTTACTGTTATAGCCGCCATGCTTTATATAACAGCTATGCGAGTTGCTGGAACCATTTTACAGCCTTCATTTTGAGTCTTATAGCCGCCATCTTTTATATAACAGCTATACCAGCTGCTGAAACCATTCTACAGCCTTCATTTTGAGTTTATAGCCATCTTATATATAAAAGCTATACAGTCTACTGGAACCATTCTACAGCCTTCGTTTTGAGTCTTATAGCCGCCATCTTTAATAAAGTAGGTATACAAGCTGCTGGAACCATTCTACAGCCTTCATTTTGAGTTTCATAGCCGCCATCTTTTATATAACAGCTATACAAGCTGCTGGAACTTTTCTACAGCCGCCATTTTGAGTCTTGTAGCCGCTATCCTTTATATCACAGCTATACAAGCTGCTGGATCCATTCTACAGCCGCCATTTTGAGTGTTATAGCCGCCATTCTTTATATAACAGCTATACAAGTTGCTGGAACCATTCTACAGCCTTCATTTTGAGTCTTATAGCCGCCATCTTTTATATAACAGCGATACAAGCTGCTGGAACCATTGTACAGCATTCATTTTGAGTCTTATAGCAGCCATCCTTTATATAACAGCTATACAAGCTGCTGAATCCATTCTACAGCCTTCATTTTGAGTTTCATAGCCGCCATCTTTTATATAACAGCTATACAAGCTGCTGGAACCATTCTACAGCCTTCACTTTGAGTTTATAGCCATCTTATATATAACAGCTATACAAGCTGCTGGAACCATTCTACAGCCTTCAGTTTGAGTCTTATAGCCGCCATTTCTTATATAACAGCGATACAAGCTGCTGGAACCATTCTACAGCATTCATTTTGAGTCTTATAGCCGCCATCCTTTATATAACAGCTATACAAGCTGCTGGATCCATTCTACAGCCTTCATTTTGAGTCTTATAGCCGCCATCTTTTATATAACAGCTATACAAGCTGCTGGAACCATTCTACAGCCTACATTTTGAGTCTTATAGCCGCCATCTTTAATACACTAGGTATACAAGCTGCTGGAACCATTCTACAGCCTTCATTTTGAGTTTATAGCCATCTTATATATAACAGCTATACAAGCTGCTGAAACCATTCTACAGCCTTCATTTTGAGTTTATAGCTATCTTATATATAAAAGCTATACAATCTACTGGAACCATTCTACAGCCTACATTTTGAGTCTTATAGCCGCCATCTTTAATATAGTAGGTATACAAGCTGCTGGAATTATTCTACAGCCTTCATTTTGAATTTCATAGCCGCCATCTTTTATATAACAGCTATACAAGCTGCTGGAACTTTTCTACAGCCGCCATTTTGAGTCTTGTAGCCGCTATCCTTTATATCACAGCTATACAAGCTGCTGGATCCATTCTACAGCCGCCATTTTGAGTGTTATAGCCGCCATTCTTTATATAACAGCTATACAAGTTGCTGGAACCATTTTACAGCCTTCATTTTGAGTCTCAAAAGCCGCCATCTTTTATATAACAGCTATACAAGCTGCTGGAACCATTCTACAGCCGCCAATTTTGAGTCCTACAGCCGCCATTCTTTATATCACAGCTATACAAGCTGATTGATCCATTCTACAGCCTTCATTTTGAGTCTTATAGCCGCCATCTTTTATATAACAGCGATACAAGCTGCTGGAACCATTCTACAGCATTCATTTTGAGTCTTATAGCCGCCATCCTTTATATAACAGCTATACAAGCTGCTGGATCCATTCTACAGCCTTCATTTTGAGTTTCATAGCCGCCATCTTTTATATAACAGCTATACAAGCTGCTGGAACCATTCTACAGCCTTCATTTTGAGTTTATAGCCATCTTATATATAACAGCTATACAAGCTACTGGAACCATTCTACAGCCTTCCGTTTGAGTCTTATAGCCGCCATCTTTTATATAACAGCGATACAAGCTGCTGGAACCATTCTACAGCATTCATTTTGAGTCTCATAGCCGCCAACCTTTATATAACAGCTACACAAGCTGCTGGAACCATTCTACAGCCTACAATTTGAGTCTTATAGCCGCCATCTTTAATACAGTAGGTATACAAGCTGCTGGAACCATTCTACAGCCTTCATTTTGAGTTTATAGCCATCTTATATATAACAGCTATACAAGCTGCTGAAACCATTCTACAGCCTTCATTTTGAGTTTATAGCCATCTTATATATAAAAGCTATACAATCTACTGGAACCATTCTACAGCCTACATTTTGAGTCTTATAGCCGCCATCTTTAATATAGTAGGTATACAAGCTGCTGGAATTATTCTACAGCCTTCATTTTGAATTTCATAGCCGCCATCTTTTATATAACAGCTATACAAGCTGCTGGAACTTTTCTACAGCCGCCATTTTGAGTCTTGTAGCCGCTATCCTTTATATCACAGCTATACAAGCTGCTGGATCCATTCTACAGCCGCCATTTTGAGTGTTATAGCCGCCATTCTTTATATAACAGCTATACAAGTTGCTGGAACCATTTTACAGCCTTCATTTTGAGTCTCAAAGCCGCCATCTTTTATATAACAGCTATACAAGCTGCTGGAACCATTCTACAGCCGCCAATTTTGAGTCCTACAGCCGCCATTCTTTATATCACAGCTATACAAGCTGCTGGATCCATTCTACAGCCGCCATTTTGAGCATTATAGCCGTCATTCTTTATATAACAGCTATACAAGTTGCTGGAACCATTCTACAGCATTCATTTTGAGTCTTATAGCCGCCATCCTTTATATAACAGCTATACAAGCTGCTGGATCCATTCTACAGCCTTCATTTTGAGTTTCATAGCCGCCATCTTTTATATAACAGCTATACAAGCTGCTGGAACCATTCTACAGCCTTCATTTTGAGTTTATAGCCATCTTATATATAACAGCTATACAAGCTACTGGAACCATTCTACAGCCTTCAGTTTGAGTCTTATAGCCGCCATCTTTTATATAACAGCGATACAAGCTGCTGGAACCATTCTACAGCATTCATTTTGAGTCTTATAGCCGCCATCCTTTATATAACAGCTATACAAGCTGCTGGATCCATTCTACAGCCTTCATTTTGAGTCTTATAGCCGCCATCTTTTATATAACAGCTATACAAGCTGCTGGAACCATTCTACAGCCTACATTTTGAGTCTTATAGCCGCCATCTTTAATACAGTAGGTATACAAGCTGCTGGAACCATTCTACAGCCTTCATTTTGAGTTTATAGCCATCTTATATATAACAGCTATACAAGCTGCTGAAACCATTCTACAGCCTTCATTTTGAGTTTATAGCCATCTTATATATAAAAGCTATACAATCTACTGGAACCATTCTACAGCCTACATTTTGAGTCTTATAGCCGCCATCTTTAATATAGTAGGTATACAAGCTGCTGGAATTATTCTACAGCCTTCATTTTGAATTTCATAGCCGCCATCTTTTATATAACAGCTATACAAGCTGCTGGAACTTTTCTACAGCCGCCATTTTGAGTCTTGCAGCCGCTATCCTTTATATCACAGCTATACAAGCTGCTGGATCCATTCTACAGCCGCCATTTTGAGTGTTATAGCCGCCATTCTTTATATAACAGCTATACAAGTTGCTGGAACCATTTTACAGCCTTCATTTTGAGTCTCAAAGCCGCCATCTTTTATATAACAGCTATACAAGCTGCTGGAACCATTCTACAGCCGCCAATTTTGAGTCCTACAGCCGCCATTCTTTATATCACAGCTATACAAGCTGCTGGATCCATTCTACAGCCGCCATTTTGAGCATTATAGCCGTCATTCTTTATATAACAGCTATACAAGTTGCTGGAACCATTCTACAGCCGCCAATTTTGAGTCTTAAAGCCGCCATCTTTTATATAGCAGCTAAACCAGCTGCTGGAACCATTCTACAGCCGCCAATTTTGAGTCTTATAGCCGCCATCCTTTATATAACAGCTATACAAGCTGCTGGATCCATTCTACAGCCGCCATTTTGACTGTTATAGCCGCCATTCTTTATATAACAGCTATGCGAGTTGCTGGAACCATTCTACAGCCTTCATTTTGAGTCTTATAGACGCCATCTTTTATATCACAGCTAAACAAGCTGCTGGATCCATTCTACAGCCCCCATTTTGAGTGTTAAAGCCGCCATTCTTTATATAACAGCTATACAAGTTGCTGGAACCATTCTACAGCCTTCAGTTTGAGTCTTATAGCCGCCATCTTTAATATAGTAGGTATACAAGCTGCTGGAACCATTCTACAGCCTTCATTTTGAGTTTCATAGCCGCCATCTTTTATATAACAGCTATACAAGCTGCTGGAACCATTCTACAGCCTTCATTTTGAGTCTTGTAGCCGCTATCCCTTATATCACAGCTATACAAGCTGCTGGATCCATTCTACAGCCGCCATTTTGAGTGTTATAGCCGCCATTCTTTATATAACAGCTATACAAATTGCTGGAACCATTCTACAGCCTTCATTTTGAGTCTTATAGCCGCCATCTTTTATATAACAGCGATACAAGCTGCTGGAACCATTCTACAGCATTCATTTTGAGTCTTATAGCCGCCATCCCTTATATAACAGCTATACAAGCCGCTGGATCCATTCTACAGCCTTCATTTTGAGTTTCATAGCCGCCATCTTTTATATAACAGCTATACAAGCTGCTGGAACCATTCTACAGCCTTCATTTTGAGTTTATAGCCATCTTTTATATAACAGCTATACAAGCTACTGGAACCATTCTACAGCCTACATTTTGAGTCTTATAGCCGCCATCTTTAATATAGTAGGTATACAAGCTGCTGGAACCATTCTACAGCCTTCATTTTGAGTTTCAAAGCCGCCATCTTTTATATAACAGCTATACAAGCTGCTGGAACCATTCTACAGCCTTCATTTTGAGTTTATAGCCATCTTATATATAACAGCTATACAAGCTACTGGAACCATTCTACAGCCTACATTTTGAGTCTTATAGCCGCCATCTTTAATATAGTAGGTATACAAGCTGCTGGAACCATTCTACAGCCTTCATTTTAAGTCTCAAAGCCGCCATCTTTTATATAACAGCTATACAAGCTGCTGAAACCATTCTACAGCCTTCATTTTGAGTCCTATAGCCGCCATCTTTTATATAACAGCTATACAAGCTGCTGGAACCATTATACAGCCGCCAATTTTGAGTCCTACAGCCGCCATTCTTTATATCACAGCTATACAAGCTGCTGGATCCATTCTACAGCCGCCATTTTGAGCATTATAGCCGTCATTCTTTATATAACAGCTATACAAGTTGCTGGAACCATTCTACAGCCGCCAATTTTGAGTCTTAAAGCCGCCATCTTTTATATAGCAGCTATACCAGCTGCTGGAACCATTCTACAGCCGCCAACTTTGAGTCTTATAGCCGCCATCCTTTATATAACAGCTATACAAGCTGCTGGAACCATTCTACAGCCGCCATTTTGAGTGTTATAGCCGCCATTCTTTATATAACAGCTTTGCGAGTTGCTGGAACCATTTTACAGCCTTCATTTTGAGTTTATAGCCGCCATCTTTTATATAACAGCTATACCAGCTGTTGGAACCATTCTACAGCCTTCATTTTGAGTTTATAGCCATCTTATATATAACAGCTATACAAGCTACTGGAACCATTCTACAGCCCACATATTGAGTCTTATAGCCGCCATCTTTAATATAGAAGCTATACCAGCTGCTGGAACCATTCTACAGCCGCCAACTTTGAGTCTTATAGCCGCCATCCTTTATATAACAGCTATACAAGCTGCTGGAACCATTCTACAGCCTTCATTTTGAGTCTTATAGCCGCCATCTTTTATATCACAGCTATACAAGCTGCTGGAACCATTCTACAGCCGCCATTTTGAGTCTTATAGCCGCCATCTTTTATATAACAGCTATACAAACTGCTGGAACCGTTCTACAACCTTCATTTTGAGTTTATAGCCATATTTTATGTGACAGCTATGTATAGCTTGTAAGCTACTGGAACCATTCTACAGCCGCCATTTTGAGTCTTATAGCCGCCATCTTTAATATTGTAGGTATACAAGCTGCTGGAACCATTCTACAGCCTTCATTTTGAGTTTCATAGCCGCCATCTTTTATATAACTGCTATACAAGCAGCTGGATCCATTCTACAGCCCCCATTTTGAGTGTTAAAGCCGCCATTCTTTATATAACAGTTCTACAAGTTGCTGGAACCATTCTACAGCCTTCAGTTTGAGTCTTATAGCCGCCATCTTCTATATAACAGCTATACAGGCTGCTGGAACCATTCTACAGCCTTCATTTTGAGTCCTATAGCCGCCATCTTTTATATAACAGGTATACAAGCTGCTGGAACCACTCTACAGCCGCCATTTTTGAGTCCTTCAGCCGCCATTCTTTATATCACAGCTGTACAAGCTGCTGGATCCATTCTACAGCCGCCATTTTGAGCATTATAGCCGTCATTCTTTATATAACAGCTATGCGAGTTGCTGGAACCATTCTACAGCCTTCATTTTGAGTCCTATAGCCGCCATCTTTTATATAACAGCTATACAAGCTGCTGGAACCATTCTACAGCCGCCAATTTTGAGTCCTACAGCCGTCATTCTTTATATCACAGCTATACAAGCTGCTGGATCCATTCTACAGCCGCCATTTTGAACATTATAGCCGTCATTCTTTATATAACACCTATGCGAATTGCTGGAACCATTCTACAGCCTTCATTTTGAGTCTTATAGCCGCCATTTTTTATATAACAGCTATACAAGTTGCTGGAACCATTCTACATATATGTTATATATAAAAGCTATACAATCTACTGGAACCATTCTACAGCCTACATTTTGAGTCTTATAGCCGCCATCCTTTATATAACAGCTATACAAGCCGCTGGATCCATTCTACATCCTTCATTTTGAGTTTCATAGCCGCCATTTTTTATATAACTGCTATACAAGCTTCTGGATCCATTCTACAGCCGCCATTTTCAGTGTTATAGCCGCCATTCTTTATATAACAGATATACAAGTTGCTGGAACCATTCTACAGCCTTCTTTTTGAGTCTTATAGCCGCCATCTTTTATATAACAGCTATACAAGCTGCTGGAACCATTCTACAGCATTCATTTTGAGTCTTATAGCCGCCATCCTTTATATAACAGCTATACAAGCTGCTGGATCCATTCTACAGCCTTCATTTTGAGTTTCATAGCCGTAATTCTTTATATCACAGCTATACAAGCTGCTGGATCCATTCTACAGCCGCCATTTTGAGCATTATAGCCGTCATTCTTTATATAACAGCTATGCGAGTTGCTGGAACCATTCTACAGCCTTCATTTTGAGTCCTATAGCCGCCATCTTATAGCCGCCATCCTTTATATAACAGCTACACAAGCTGCTGGATCCATTCTACACCCTTCATTTTGAGTTTATAGCCGCCATCTTTTATTTAACAGCTATACAAGCTGCTGGAACCATTCTACAGCCTTCATTTTGAGTTTATAGCCATATTTTATTTAACAGCTATACAAGCTACTGGAACCATTCTACAGCCGCCATTTTGAGTCTTATAGCCGCCATCTTTATATAACAGCTATACAAGTTGCTGGAACCATTCTACAGCCTTCATTTTGAGTCTTAAAGCTGTCATCTTTTATATAACAGCTATACAAGCTGCTGGAACCATTCTACAGCCTTCATTTTGAGTGCTATAGCGGCCATCTTTTATATAACAGGTATACAAGCTGCTGGAACCACTCTACAGCCGCCATTTTTGAGTCCTTCAGCCGCCATTCTTTATATAACAGCTATACAAGATGCTGGATCTATTCTACAGCCGCCATTTTGAGCATTATAGTTGTCCTTCTTTACATAACAGCTACGCGAGTTGCTGGAACCATTCTACAGCCTTCATTTTGAGTCCTATAGCCGCCCTCTTTTATATAACAGCTATACAAGCTGCTGGAACCATTATACAGCCGCCAATTTTGAGTCCTACAGCCGCCATTCTTTATATCACAGCTATACAAGCTGCTGGATCCATTCTACAGCCGCCATTTTGAGCATTATAGCCGTCATTCTTTATATAACAGCTATGCGAATTGCTGGAACCATTCTACAGCCTTCATTTTGAGTCTTATAGCCGCCATTTTTTATATAACAGCTATACAAGTTGCTGGAACCATTCTACAGCCTACATTTTGAGTCTTATAGCCGTCATCTTTAATATAGTAGGTATACTAGCTGCTGGAACCATTCTACAGCCTTCATTTTGAATTTCAAAGCCGCCATCTTTTATAAAAAAGCTATACAAGCTGCTGGAACCATTCTACAGCCGCCATTTTGAGTGTTATAGCCGCCATTCTTTATAAAACAGCTATACAAGTTGCTGGAACCATTCTACAACCTTCATTTTGAGTCTTAAAGCCGCCATCTTTTATATAACAGCTATACAAGCTGCTGGAACCATTCTACAGCCTTCATTTTGAGTGCTATAGCCGCCATCTTTTATATAACAGGTATACAAGTTGCTGGAACCATTCTACAGCCTTCATTTTGAGTCCTATAGCCGCCCTCTTTTATATAACAGCTATACAAGCTGCTGGAACCATTATACAGCCGCCAATTTTGAGTCCTACAGCCGCCATTCTTTATATCACAGCTATACAAGCTGCTGGAACCATTCTACAGCCGCCATTTTGAGTCTTATAGCCGCTATCCTTTATATCACAGCTATACAAGCTGCTGGATCCATTATACAGCCGCCATTTTGAGTTTCATAGCCGCCATTCTTTATATAACAGCTATGCGAGTTGCTGGAACCATTTTACAGCCTTCATTTTGAGTTTAAAGCCGCCATCTTTTATATAACAGCTATACAAGCTGCTGGAACCATTCTACAACCTTCATTTTGAGTCTTAAAGCCGCCATCTTTTATATAACAGCTATACAAGCTGCTGGAACCATTCTACAACCTTCATTTTGAGTCTTAAAGCCGCCATCTTTTATATAACAGCTATACAAGCTGCTGGAACCATTCTACAGCCGCCATTTTGAGTGTTATAGCCGCCATTCTTTATATAACAGCTATGCGAGTTGCTGGAACCATTTTACAGCCTTCATTTTGAGTTTATAGCCGCCATCTTTTATATAACAGCTATACCAGCTGTTGGAACCATTCTACAGCCTTCATTTTGAGTTTATAGCCATCTTATATATAACAGCTATACAAGCTACTGGAACCATTCTACAGCCTACATATTGAGTCTTATAGCCGCCATCTTTAATATAGAAGCTATACAAGCTGCTGGAACCATTCTACAGCCGCCATTTTGAGTGTTATAGCCGCCATTCTTTATATAACAGCTATACAAGTTGCTGGAACCATTCTACAGCCTTCATTTTGAGTCTTAAGGCCGCTATCTTTTATATAACAGCTATACAATCTGCTGGAACCATTCTACAGCCTTCATTTTGAGTCCTATAGCCGCCATCTTTTATATAACAGCTATACAAGCTGCTGGAACCATTTTACAGCCGCCAATTTTGAGTCCAACAGCCGCCATTCTTTATATCACAGCTATACAAGCTGCTGGATCCATTCTACAGCTGCCATTTTGAGCATTATAGCCGTCATTCTTTATATAACAGCTATACAAGTTGCTGGAACCATTCTACAGCCGCCAATTTTGAGTCTTAAAGCCGCCATCTTTTATATAGCAGCTATACCAGCTGCTGGAACCATTCTACAGCCGCCATTTTGAGTGTTATAGCCGCCATTCTTTATATAACAGCTATACAAGCTGCTGGATCCATTCTACAGCCGCCATTTTGACTGTTATAGCCGCCATTCTTTATATAACAGCTATGCGAGTTGCTGGAACCATTTTACAGCCTTCATTTTGAGTTTATAGCCGCCATCTTTTATATAACAGCTATACCAGCTGTTGGAACCATTCTACAGCCGCCATTTTGAGTCTTATAGCCGCTTTCCTTTATATCACAGCTATACAAGCTGCTGGATCCATTCTACAGCCGCCATTTTGAGTGTTATAGCCGCCATTCTTTATATAACAGCTGTACAAGTTGCTGGAACCATTCTACAGCCTTCAGTTTGAGTCTTATAGCCGCCATCTTTTATATAACAGCTATACAAGCTGCTGGAACCATTCTACAGCATTCATTTTGAGTTTATAGCCATATTTTATATAACAGCTATACAAGCTACTGGAACCATTCTACAGCCGCCATTTTGAGTCTTATAGCCGCCATCTTTAATATAGTAGGTATACAAGCTGCTGGAACCATTCTACAGCCTTCATTTTGAGTTTCAAAGCCGCCATCTTTTATATAAAAGCTATACAAGCTGCTGGAACCATTCTACAGCCTTCATTTTGAGTGTTATAGCCGCCATTCTTTATAAAACAGCTATACAAGTTGCTGGAACCATTCTACAACCTTCATTTTGAGTCTTAAAGCCGCCATCTTTTATATAACAGCTATACAAGCTGCTGGAACCATTCTACAGCCTTCATTTTGAGTCTTATAGCCGCCATCCTTTATATAACAGCTATACAAGCTGTTGGATCCATTCTACAGCCGCCATTTTGAGTTTCATAGCCGCCATTCTTTATATAACAGCTATGCGAGTTGCTGGAACCATTTTACAGCCTTCATTTTGAGTTTATAGCCGCCATCTTTTATATAACAGCTATACCAGCTGTTGGAACCATTCTACAGCCTTCATTTTGAGTTTATAGCCATCTTATATATAACAGCTATACAAGCTACTGGAACCATTCTACAGCCTACATTTTGAGTCTTATAGCCGCCATCTTTAATATAGTAGGTATACTGCTGCTGGAACCATTCTACAGCCTTCATTTTGAGTTTCAAAGCCGCCATCTTTTATATAAAAGCTATACAAGCTGCTGGAACCATTCTACAGCCGCCATTTTGAGTGTTATAGCCGCCATTCTTTATAAAACAGCTATACAAGTTGCTGGAACCATTCTACAACCTTCATTTTGAGTCTTAAAGCCGCCATCTTTTATATAACAGCTATACAAGCTGCTGGAACCATTCTACAACCTTCATTTTGAGTCTTAAAGCCGCCATCTTTTATATAACAGCTATACAAGCTGCTGGAACCATTCTACAGCCGCCATTTTGAGTGTTATAGCCGCCATTCTTTATATAACAGCTATGCGAGTTGCTGGAACCATTTGACAGCCTTCATTTTGAGTTTATAGCCGCCATCTTTTATATAACAGCTATACCAGCTGTTGGAACCATTCTACAGCCTTCATTTTGAGTTTATAGCCATCTTATATATAACAGCTATACAAGCTACTGGAACCATTCTACAGCCTACATATTGAGTCTTATAGCCGCCATCTTTAATATAGAAGCTATACAAGCTGCTGGAACCATTCTACAGCCGCCATTTTGAGTGTTATAGCCGCCATTCTTTATATAACAGCTATACAAGTTGCTGGAACCATTCTACAGCCTTCATTTTGAGTCTTAAGGCCGCTATCTTTTATATAACAGCTATACAAGCTGCTGGAACCATTCTACAGCCTTCATTTTGAGTCCTATAGCCGCCATCTTTTATATAACAGCTATACAAGCTGCTGGAACCATTTTACAGCCGCCAATTTTGAGTCCTACAGCCGCCATTCTTTATATCACAGCTATACAAGCTGCTGGATCCATTCTACAGCTGCCATTTTGAGCATTATAGCCGTCATTCTTTATATAACAGCTATACAAGTTGCTGGAACCATTCTACAGCCGCCAATTTTGAGTCTTAAAGCCGCCATCTTTTATATAGCAGCTATACCAGCTGCTGGAACCATTCTACAGCCGCCATTTTGAGTGTTATAGCCGCCATTCTTTATATAACAGCTATACAAGCTGCTGGATCCATTCTACAGCCGTCATTTTGACTGTTATAGCCGCCATTCTTTATATAACAGCTATGCGAGTTGCTGGAACCATTCTACAGCCTTCATTTTGAGTCTTCTAGCCGCCATCTTTTATATCACAGCAATACAAGCTGCTGGAACCATTCTACAGCCGCCATTTTGAGTCTTATAGCCGCTTTCCTTTACATCACAGCTATACAAGCTGCTGGATCCATTCTACAGCCGCCATTTTAAGTGTTATAGCCGCCATTCTTTATATAACAGCTGTACAAGTTGCTGGAACCATTCTACAGCCTTCAGTTTGAGTCTTATAGCCGCCATCTTTTATATAACAGCTATACAAGCTGCTGGAATCATTCTACAGTCTTCATTTTGAGTCTTATAGCCGCCATCCTTTATATAACAGCTACACAAGCTGCTGGATCCATTCTACAGCCTTCATTTTGAGTTTATAGCCGCCATCTTTTATATAACAGCTATACAAGCTGCTGGAACCATTCTACAGCCTTCATTTTGAGTTTATAGCCATATTTTTATATAACAGCTATACAAGCTACTGGAACCATTCTACAGCCGCCATTTTGAGTCTTATAGCCGCCATCTTTAATATAGTAGGTATACAAGCTGCTGGAACCATTCTACAGCCTTCATTTTGAGTTTCATAGCCGTCATCTTTTATATAACAGCTATACAAGCTGCTGGAACCATTCTACAGCCGCCATTTTGAGTGTTATAGCCGCCATTCTTTATATAACAGCTTTACAAGTTGCTGGAACCATTCTACAGCCTTCATTTTGAGTCTTAAAGCTGTCATCTTTTATATAACAGCTATACAAGCTGCTGAAACCATTCTACAGCCTTCATTTTGAGTCCTATAGCCGCCATCTTTTATATAACAGCTATACAAGCTGCTGGAACCACTCTACAGCCGCCATTTTTGAGTCCTACAGTCGTCATTCTTTATATCACAGCTATACAAGCTGCTGGATCCATTCTACAGCCGCCATTTTGAGCATTATAGCCGTCATTCTTTATATAACAGCTATGCGAGTTGCTGGAACCATTCTACAGCCTTCATTTTGAGTCCTATAGTCGCCATCTTATAGCCGCCATCCTTTATATAACAGCTACACAAGCTGCTGGATCCATTCTACAACCTTCATTTTGAGTTTATAGCCGCCATCTTTTATATAACAGCTATACAAGCTGCTGGAACCATTCTACAGCCTTCATTTTGAGTTTATAGCCATATTTTATATAACAGCTATACAAGCTACTGGATCAATTCTACAGCCGCCATTTTGAGTCTTATAGCCGCCATCTTTATATAACAGCTATACAAGTTGCTGGAACCATTCTACAGCCTTCATTTTGAGTCTTATAGCCGCCATCTTTTATATAACAGCTATACAAGCTGCTGGAACCATTCTACAGCCTTCATTTTGAGTCCTATAGCCGCCATCTTTTATATAACAGGTATACAAGCTGCTGGAACCACTCTACAGCCGCCATTTTTGAGTCCTTCAGCCGCCATTCTTTATATCATAGCTATACAAGCTGCTGGATCCATTCTACAGCCGCCATTTTGAGCATTATAGCCGTCATTCTTTATATAACAGCTATGCGAGTTGCTGGAACCATTCTACAGCCTTCATTTTGAGTCCTATAGCCGCCATCTTTTATATAACAGCTATACAAGCTGCTGGAACCATTCTACAGCCGCCAATTTTGAGTCCTACAGCCGCCATTCTTTATATCACAGCTATACAAGCTGCTGGATCCATTCTACAGCCGCCATTTTGAGCATTATAGCCGTCATTCTTTATATAACAGCTATGCGAATTGCTGGAACCATTCTACAGCCTTCATTTTGAGTCTTATAGCCGCCATTTTTTATATAACAGCTATACAAGTTGCTGGAACCATTCTACATATATGTTATATATAAAAGCTATACAATCTACTGGAACCATTCTACAGCCTACATTTTGAGTCTTATAGCCGCCATCTTTAATATAGTAGGTATACAAGCTGCTGGAACCATTCTACAGCCTTCATTTTGAGTTTCATAGCCGCCATCTTTTATATAACAGCTATACAAGCTGCTGGAACCATTCTACAGCCGCCATTTTGAGTGTTATAGCCGCTATCCTTTATATCACAGCTATACAAGCTGCTGGATCCATTCTACAGCCGCCATTTTGAGTGTTATAGCCGCCATTCTTTATATAACAGCTGTACAAGTTGCTGGAACCATCCTGCACCCTTCATTTTGAGTCTTATAGCCGCCATCTTTTATATCACAGCTATACAAGCTGCTGGAACCATTCTACAGCCGCCATTTTGAGTCTTATAGCCGCCATCCTTTATATAACAGCTATACAAGCTGCTGGATCCATTCTACAGCCTTCATTTTGAGTTTCATAGCCGTCATTCTTTATATCACAGCTATACAAGCTGCTGGATCCATTCTACAGCCGCCATTTTGAGCATTATAGCCGTCATTCTTTATATAACAGCTATGCGAGTTGCTGGAACCATTCTACAGCCTTCATTTTGAGTCCTATAGCCGCCATCTTATAGCCGCCATCCTTTATATAACAGCTACACAAGCTGCTGGATCCATTCTACAGCCTTCATTTTGAGTTTATAGCCGCCATCTTTTATATAACAACTATACAAGCTGCTGGAACCATTCTACAGCCTTCATTTTGAGTTTATAGCCATATTTTATATAACAGCTATACAAGCTACTGGAACCATTCTACAGCCGCCATTTTGAGTCTTATAGCCGCCATCTTTATATAACAGCTATACAAGTTGCTGGAACCATTCTACAGCCTTCATTTTGAGTCTTAAAGCCGCCATCTTTTATATAACAGCTATACAAGCTGCTGGAACCATTCTACAGCCTTCATTTTGAGTCTTATAGCCGCCATCCTTTATATAACAGCTATACAAGCTGTTGGATCCATTCTACAGCCGCCATTTTGAGTTTCATAGCCGCCATCTTTTATATAACAGCTATACAAGCTGCTGGAACCATTCTACAGCCGCCATTTTGAGTGTTATAGCCGCCATTCTTTATATAACAGCTATGCGAGTTGCTGGAACCATTTTACAGCCTTCATTTTGAGTTTATAGCCGACATCTTTTATATAACAGCTATACCAGCTGTTGGAACCATTCTACAGCCTTCATTTTGAGTTTATAGCCATCTTATATATAACAGCTATACAAGCTACTGGAACCATTCTACAGCCCACATATTGAGTCTTATAGCCGCCATCTTTAATATAGAAGCTATACAAGCTGCTGGAACCATTCTACAGCCGCCATTTTGAGTGTTATAGCCGCCATTCTTTATATAACAGCTATACAAGTTGCTGGAACCATTCTACAGCCTTCATTTTGAGTCTTAAAGCCGCCATCTTTTATATAGCAGCTATACAAGCTGCTGGAACCATTCTACAGCCTTCATTTTGAGTCCTATAGCCGCCATCTTTTATATAACAGCTATACAAGCTGCTGGATCCATTCTACAGCCGTCATTTTGACTGTTATAGCCGCCATTCTTTATATAACAGCTATGCGAGTTGCTGGAACCATTCTTCAGCCGCCATTTTGAGTCTTATAGCCGCTTTCCTTTATATCACAGCTATACAAGTTGCTGGAACCATTCTACAGCCGCCAATTTTGAGTCTTAAAGCCGCCATCTTTTATATAGCAGCTATACCAGCTGCTGGAACCATTCTACAGCCGCCATTTTGAGTGTTATAGCCGTCATTCTTTATATAACAGCTATACAAGTTGCTGGAACCATTCTACAGCCGCCAATTTTGAGTCTTAAAGCCGCCATCTTTTATATAGCAGCTATACCAGCTGCTGGAACCATTCTACAGCCTTCATTTTGAGTCTTCTAGCCGCCATCTTTTATATCACAGCTATACAAGCTGCTGGAACCATTCTACAGCCGCCATTTTGAGTATTATAGCCGCTTTCCTTTATACCACAGCTATACAAGCTGCTGGATCCATTCTACAGCCGCCATTTTGAGTGTTATAGCCGCCATTCTTTATATAACAGCTATACAAGTTGCTGGAACCATTCTACAGCCTTCAGTTTGAGTCTTATAGCCGCCATCTTTTATATAACAGCTATACAAGCTGCTGGAACCATTCTACAGTCTTCATTTTGAGTCTTATAGCCGCCATCCTTTATATAACAGCTACACAAGCTGCTGGATCCATTCTACAGCCTTTATTTTGAGTTTATAGCCGCCATCTTTTATATAACAGCTATACAAGCTGCTGGAACCATTCTACAGCCTTCATTTTGAGTTTATAGCCATATTTTATATAACAGCTATACAAGCTACTGGAACCATTCTACAGCCGCCATTTTGAGTCTTATAGCCGCCATCTTTAATATAGTCGGTATACAAGCTGCTGGAACCATTCTACAGCCTTCATTTTGAGTTTCATAGCCGCTTTCCTTTATATCACAGCTATACAAGGTGCTGGATCCATTCTACAGCCGCCATTTTGAGTGTTATAGCCGCCATTCTTTATATAACAGCTATAGAAGTTGCTGGAACCATTCTACAGCCTTCAGTTTGAGTCTTATAGCCGCCATCTTTTATATAACAGCTATACAAGCTGCTGGAACCATTCTACAGTCTTCATTTTGAGTCTTATAGCCGCCATCCTTTATATAACAGCTACACAAGCTGCTGGATCCATTCTACAGCCTTCATTTTGAGTTTATAGCCGCCATCTTTTATATAACAGCTATACAAGCTGCTGGAACCATTCTACAGCCTTCATTTTGAGTTTATAGCCATATTTTATATAACAGCTATACAAGCTACTGGAACCATTCTACAGCCGCCATTTTGAGTCTTATAGCCGCCATCTTTAATATAGTAGGTATACAAGCTGCTGGAACCATTCTACAGCCTTCATTTTGAGTTTCATAGCCGCCATCTTTTATATAACAGCTATACAAGCTGCTGGAACCATTCTACAGCCGCCATTTTGAGTGTTATAGCCGCCATTCTTTATATAACAGCTATACAAGTTGCTGGAACCATTCTACAGCCTTCATTTTGAGTCTTAAAGCTGTCATCTTTTATATAACAGCTATACAAGCTGCTAAAACCATTCTACAGCCTTCATTTTGAGTCCTATAGCCGCCATCTTTTTATATAACAGCTATACAAGCTGCTGGAACCACTCTACAGCCGCCATTTTTGAGTCCTACAGTCGTCATTCTTTATATCACAGCTATACAAGCTGCTGGATCCATTCTACAGCCGCCATTTTGAGCATTATAGCCGTCATTCTTTATATAACAGCTATGCGAGTTGCTGGAACCATTCTACAGCCTTCATTTTGAGTCCTATAGCCGCCATCTTATAGCCGCCATCCTTTATATAACAGCTACACAAGCTGCTGGATCCATTCTACAGCCTTCATTTTGAGTTTATAGCCGCCATCTTTTATATAACAGCTATACAAGCTGCTGGAACCATTCTACAGCCTTCATTTTGAGTTTATAGCCATATTTTATATAACAGCTATACAAGCTGCTGGAACCACTCTACAGCCGCCATTTTTGAGTCCTACAGTCGTCATTCTTTATATCACAGCTATACAAGCTGCTGGATCCATTCTACAGCCGCCATTTTGAGCATTATAGCCGTCATTCTTTATTTAACAGCTATGCGAGTTGCTGGAACCATTCTACAGCCTTCATTTTGAGTCCTATAGCCGCCATCTTATAGCCGCCATCCTTTATATAACAGCTACACAAGCTGCTGGATCCATTCTACAGCCTTCATTTTGAGTTTATAGCCGCCATCCTTTATATAACAGCTACACAAGCTGCTGGATCCATTCTACAGCCTTCATTTTGAGTTTATAGCCGCCATCTTTTATATAACAGCTATACAAGCTGCTGGAACCATTCTACAGTCTTCATTTTGAGTCTTATAGCCGCCATCCTTTATATAACAGCTACACAAGCTGCTGGATCCATTCTACAGCCTTCATTTTGAGTTTATAGCCGCCATCTTTTATATAACAGCTATACAAGCTGCTGGAACCATTCTACAGCCTTCATTTTGAGTTTATAGCCATATTTTATATAACAGCTATACAAGCTGCTGGAACCACTCTACAGCCGCCATTTTTGAGTCCTACAGTCGTCATTCTTTATATCACAGCTATACAAGCTGCTGGATCCATTCTACAGCCGCCATTTTGAGCATTATAGCCGTCATTCTTTATATAACAGCTATGCGAGTTGCTGGAACCATTCTACAGCCTTCATTTTGAGTCCTATAGCCGCCATCTTATAGCCGCCATCCTTTATATAACAGCTACACAAGCTGCTGGATCCATTCTACAGCCTTCATTTTGAGTTTATAGCCGCCATCCTTTATATAACAGCTACACAAGCTGCTGGATCCATTCTACAGCCTTCATTTTGAGTTTATAGCCGCCATCTTTTATATAACAGCTATACAAGCTGCTGGAACCATTCTACAGTCTTCATTTTGAGTCTTATAGCCGCCATCCTTTATATAACAGCTACACAAGCTGCTGGATCCATTCTACAGCCTTCATTTTGAGTCCTATAGCCGCCATCTTTTATATAACAGCTATACAAGCTGCTGGAACCACTCTACAGCCGCCATTTTTGAGTCCTACAGTCGTCATTCTTTATATCACAGCTATACAAGCTGCTGGATCCATTCTACAGCCGCCATTTTGAGCATTATAGCCGTCATTCTTTATATAACAGCTATGCGAGTTGCTGGAACCATTCTACAGCCTTCATTTTGAGTCCTATAGCCGCCATCTTATAGCCGCCATCCTTTTTATAACAGCTACACAAGCTGCTGGATCCATTCTACAGCCTTCATTTTGAGTTTATAGCCGCCATCCTTTATATAACAGCTACACAAGCTGCTGGATCCATTCTACAGCCTTCATTTTGAGTTTATAGCCGCCATCTTTTATATAACAGCTATACAAGCTGCTGGAACCATTCTACAGTCTTCATTTTGAGTCTTATAGCCGCCATCCTTTATATAACAGCTACACAAGCTGCTGGATCCATTCTACAGCCTTCATTTTGAGTTTATAGCCGCCATCTTTTATATAACAGCTATACAAGCTGCTGGAACCATTCTACAGCCTTCATTTTGAGTTTATAGCCATATTTTATATAACAGCTATACAAGCTACTGGAACCATTCTACAGCCGCCATTTTGAGTCTTATAGCCGCCATCTTTAATATAGTAGGTATACAAGCTGCTGGAACCATTCTACAGCCTTCATTTTGAGTTTCATAGCCGCCATCTTTTATATAACAGCTATACAAGCTGCTGGAACCATTCTACAGCCGCCATTTTGAGTGTTATAGCCGCCATTCTTTATATAACAGCTATACAAGTTGCTGGAACCATTCTACAGCCTTCATTTTGAGTCTTAAAGCTGTCATCTTTTATATAACAGCTATACAAGCTGCTGAAACCATTCTACAGCCTTCATTTTGAGTCCTATAGCCGCCATCTTTTATATAACAGCTATACAAGCTGCTGGAACCACTCTACAGCCGCCATTTTTGAGTCCTACAGTCGTCATTCTTTATATCACAGCTATACAAGCTGCTGGATCCATTCTACAGCCGCCATTTTGAGCATTATAGCCGTCATTCTTTATATAACAGCTATGCGAGTTGCTGGAACCATTCTACAGCCTTCATTTTGAGTCCTATAGCCGCCATCTTATAGCCGCCATCCTTTATATAACAGCTACACAAGCTGCTGGATCCATTCTACAGCCTTCATTTTGAGTTTATAGCCGCCATCCTTTATATAACAGCTACACAAGCTGCTGGATCCATTCTACAGCCTTCATTTTGAGTTTATAGCCGCCATCTTTTATATAACAGCTATACAAGCTGCTGGAACCATTCTACAGTCTTCACTTTGAGTCTTATAGCCGCCATCCTTTATATAACAGCTACACAAGCTGCTGGATCCATTCTACAGCCTTCATTTTGAGTTTATAGCCGCCATCTTTTTATATAACAGCTATACAAGCTGCTGGAACCATTCTACAGCCTTCATTTTGAGTTTATAGCCATATTTTATATAACAGCTATACAAGCTACTGGAACCATTCTACAGCCGCCATTTTGAGTCTTATAGCCGCCATCTTTAATATAGTAGGTATACAAGCTGCTGGAACCATTCTACAGCCTTCATTTTGAGTTTCATAGCCGCCATCTTTTATATAACAGCTATACAAGCTGCTGGAACCATTCTACAGCCGCCATTTTGAGTGTTATAGCCGCCATTCTTTATATAACAGCTATACAAGTTGCTGGAACCATTCTACAGCCTTCATTTTGAGTCTTAAAGCTGTCATCTTTTATATAACAGCTATACAAGCTGCTGAAACCATTCTACAGCCTTCATTTTGAGTCCTATAGCCGCCATCTTTTATATAACAGCTATACAAGCTGCTGGAACCACTCTACAGCCGCCATTTTTGAGTCCTACAGTCGTCATTCTTTATATCACAGCTATACAAGCTGCTGGATCCATTCTACAGCCGCCATTTTGAGCATTATAGCCGTCATTCTTTATATAACAGCTATGCGAGTTGCTGGAACCATTCTACAGCCTTCATTTTGAGTCCTATAGCCGTCATCTTATAGCCGCCATCCTTTATATAGCAGCTACACAAGCTGCTGGATCCATTCTACAGCCTTCATTTTGTGTTTATAGCCGCCATCTTTTATATAACAGCTATACAAGCTGCTGGAACCATTCTACAGCCTTCATTTTGAGTTTATAGCCATATTTTATATAACAGCTATACAAGCTACTGGATCCATTCTACAGCCGCCATTTTGAGTCTTATAGCCGCCATCTTTATATAACAGCTATACAAGTTGCTGGAACCATTCTACAGCCTTCATTTTGAGTCTTAAAGCCGCCATCTTTTATATAACAGCTATACAAGCTGCTGGAACCATTCTACAGCCTTCATTTTGAGTCCTATAGCCGCCATCTTTTATATAACAGGTATACAAGCTGCTGGAACCACTCTACAGCCGCCATTTTTGAGTCCTTCAGCCGCCATTCTTTATATCATAGCTATACAAGCTGCTGAATCCATTCTACAGCCGCCATTTTGAGCATTATAGCCGTCATTCTTTATATAACAGATATGCGAGTTGCTGGAACCATTCTACAGCCTTCATTTTGAGTCCTATAGCCGCCATCTTTTATATAACAGCTATACAAGCTGCTGGAACCATTCTACAGCCGCCAATTTTGAGTCCTACAGCCGCCATTCTTTATATCACAGCTATACAAGCTGCTGGATCCATTCTACAGCCGTCATTTTGAGCATTATAGCCGTCATTCTTTATATAACAGCTATGCGAATTGCTGGAACCATTCTACAGCCTTCATTTTGAGTCTTATAGCCGCCATTTTTTATATAACAGCTATACAAGTTGCTGGAACCATTCTACATATATGTTATATATAAAAGCTATACAATCTACTGGAACCATCCTACAGCCTACATTTTGAGTCTTATAGCCGCCATCTTTAATATAGTAGGTATACAAGCTGCTGGAACCATTCTACAGCCTTCATTTTGAGTTTCATAGTCGCCATCTTTTATATAACAGCTATACAAGCTGCTGGAACCATTCTACAGCCGCCATTTTGAGTGTTATAGCCGCTATCCTTCATATCACAGCTATACAAGCTGCTGGATCCATTCTACAGCCGCCATTTTGAGTGTTATAGCCGTCATTCTTTATATAACAGCTGTACAAGTTGCTGGAACCATCCTACACCCTTCATTTTGAGTCTTATAGCCGCCATCTTTTATATCACAGCTATACAAGCTGCTGGAACCATTCTACAGCCGCCATTTTGAGTCTTATAGCCGCCATCCTTTATATAACAGCTATACAAGCTGCTGGATCCATTCTACAGCCTTCATTTTGAGTTTCATAGCCGTCATTCTTTATATCACAGCTATACAAGCTGCTGGATCCATTCTACAGCCGCCACTTTGAGCATTATAGCCGTCATTCTTTATATAACAGCTATGCGAGTTGCTGGAACCATTCTACAGCCTTCATTTTGAGTCCTATAGCCGCCATCTTATAGCCGCCATCCTTTATATAACAGCTACACAAGCTGCTGGATCCATTCTACAGCCTTCATTTTGAGTTTATAGCCGCCATCTTTTATATAACAGCTATACAAGCTGCTGGAACCATTCTACAGCCTTCATTTTGAGTCTTATAGCCGCCATCTTTTATATAACAGCTATACAAGCTACTGGAACCATTCTACAGCCGCCATTTTGAGTCTTATAGCCGCCATCTTTATATAACAGCTATACAAGTTGCTGGAACCATTCTACAGCCTTCATTTTGAGTCTTAAAGCTGTCATCTTTTATATAACGGCTATACAAGCTGCTGGAACCATTCTACAGCCTTCATTTTGAGTCCTATAGCCGCCATCTTTTTTATAACAGGTATACAAGCTGCTGGAACCACTCTACAGCCGCCATTTTTGAGTCCTTCAGCCGCCATTCTTTATATCACAGCTATACAAGCTGCTGGATCTATTCTACAGCCGCCATTTTGAGCATTATAGCCGTCATTCTTTATATAACAGCTATGCGAGTTGCTGGAACCATTCTACAGCCTTTATTTTGAGTCCTATAGCCGCCATCTTTTATATAACAGCTATACAAGCTGCTGGAACCATTCTACAGCCGCCAATTTTGAGTACTACAGCCGCCATTCTTTATATCACAGCTATACAAGCTGCTGGATCCATTCTACAGCCGCCATTTTGAGCATTATAGCCGTCATTCTTTATATAACAGCTATGCGAATTGCTGGAACCATTCTACAGCCTTCATTTTGAGTCTTATAGCCGCCATTTTTTATATAACAGCTATACAAGTTGCTGGAACCATTATACATATATGTTATATATAAAAGCTATACAATCTACTGGAACATTATACAGCCTACATTTTGAGTCTTATAGCCGCCATCTTTATTATAGTAGGTATACAAGCTGCTGGAACCATTCTACAGCCTTCATTTTGAGTTTCATAGCCGCCATCTTTTATATAACAGCTATACAAGCTGCTAAAACCATTCTACAGCCTTCATTTTGAGTCCTATAGCCGCCATCTTTTATATAACAGGTATACAAGCTGCTGGAACCACTCTACAGCCGCCTTTTTGAGCATTATAGCCGTCATTCTTTATATAACAGCTATGCGAGTTGCTGGAACCATTCTACAGCCTTCATTTTGAGTTTCATAGCCGCCATCTTTTAACAGCTATACAAGCTGCTGGAACCATTCTAAAGCCGCCATTTTGAGTCTTATAGCCGCTATCCTTTATATCTCAGCTATACAAGCTGCTGGATCCATTCTACAGCCGCCATTTTGAGTGTTATAGCCGCCATTCTTTATATAACAGCTATGCGAGTTGCTGGAACCATTCTACAGCCTTCATTTTGAGTTTCATAGCCGCCATCTTTTATATAACAGCTATACAAGCTGCTGGAACCATTCTAAAGCCGCCATTTTGAGTCTTATAGCCGCTATCCTTTATATCTCAGGTATACAAGCTGCTGGATCCATTCTACAGCCGCCATTTTGAGTGTTATAGCCGCCATTCTTTATATAACAGCTATACAAGTTGCTGGAACCATTCTACAGCCTTCATTTTGAGTCTTATAGCCGCCATCTTTTATATAACAGCGATACAAGCTGCTGGAACCATTCTACAGTATTCATTTTGAGTCTTATAGCCGCCATCCTTTATATACCAGCTATACAAGCTGCTGGATCCATTCTACAGCCTTCATTTTGAGTTTCATAGCCGCCATCTTTTATATAACAGCTATACAAGCTGCTGGAACCATTCTACAGCCGCCACTTTGAGTGTTATAGCCGCCATTCTTTATATAACAGCTATGCGAGTTGCTGGAACCATTTTACAGCCTTCATTTTGAGTTTATAGCCGCCATCTTTTATATAACAGCTATACCAGCTGTTGGAACCATTCTACAGCCTTCATTTTGAGTTTATAGCCATCTTATATATAACAGCTATACAAGCTACTGGAACCATTCTACAGCCTACATTTTTAGTCTTATAGCCGCCATCTGTAATATAGTAGGTATACAAGCTGCTGGAACCATTCTACAGCCTTCATTTTGAGTTTCAAAGCCGCCATCTTTTATATAAAAGCTATACAAGCTGCTGGAACCATTCTACAGCCGCCATTTTGAGTGTTATAGCCGCCATTCTTTATATAACAGCTATACAAGTTGCTGGAACCATTCTACAGCCTTCATTTTGAGTCTTAAACCCGCCATCTTTTATATAACAGCTATACAAGCTGCTGGAACCATTCTACAGCCTTCATTTTGAGTTTCAAAGCCGCCATCTTTATATAAAAGCTATACAAGCTGCTGGAACCATTCTACAGCCGCCATTTTGAATTCTATGGCCGCCAACTTTTATATAACAGCTATACAAGCTGCTGGAACCATTCTACAGCCTTCATTTTGAGTTTATAGCCATATTTTATATAACAGCTATACAAGCTACTGGAACCATTCTACAGCCGCCATTTTGAGTCTTATAGCCGCCATCTTTAATATAGTAGGTATACAAGCTGCTGGAACCATTCTACAGCCTTCATTTTGAGTTTCTTAGCCGCCATCTTTTATATAACAGCTATACAAGCTGCTGGAACCACTCTACAGCCGCCATTTTTGAGTCCTACAGCCGTCATTCTTTATATAACAGCTATGCGAGTTGCTGGAACCATTCTACAGCCTTCATTTTGAGTCTTAAAGCTGTCATCTTTTATATAGCAGCTATACAAGCTGCTGGAACCATTCTACAGCCTTCATTTTGAGTCCTATAGCCGCCATCTTTTATATAACAGCTATACAAGCTGCTGGAACCATTCTACAGCCGCCATTTTTGAGTCCTACAGCCGTCATTCTTTATATCACAGCTATACAAGCTGCTGGATCCATTCTACAGCCGCCATTTCGAGCATTATAGCCGTCATTCTTTATATAACAGCTATGCGAGTTGCTGGAACCATTCTACAGCCTTCATTTTGAGTCCTATAGCCGCCATCTTATAGCCGCCATCCTTTATATAACAGCTACACAAGCTGCGGGATCCATTCTACAGCCTTCATTTTGAGTTAATAGCCGCAATCTTTTATATAACAGCTATACAAGCTGCTGAAACCATTCTACAGCCTTCATTTTGAGTTTAGAGCCATATTTTGTATAACAGCTATACAAGCTACTGGAACCATTCTACAGCCGCCATTTTGAGTCTTATAGCCGCCATCTTTATATAACAGCTATACCAGTTACTGGAACCATTCTACAGCCTTCATTTTGAGTCTTAAAGCTGTCATCTTTTATATAACAGCTATACAAGCTGCTGGAACCACTCTACAGCCGCCATTTTTTAGTCCTTCAGCCGCCATTCTTTATATCACAGCTATACAAGCTGCTGGATCCATTCTACAGCCGCCATTTTGAGCATTATAGCCGTCATTCTTTATATAACAGCTATGCGAGTTGCTGGAACCATTGTACAGCCTTCATTTTGAGTCCTATAGCCGCCATCTTTTATATAACAGCTATACAAGCTGCTGGAACCATTCTACAGCCGCTAATTTTAAGCCCTACAGCCGCCATTCTTTATATCACAGCAATACAAGCTGCTGGATCCATTCTACAGCCGCCATTTTGAGCATTATAGCCGTCATTCTTTATATAACAGCTATGCAAGTTGCTGGAACCATTCTACATCCTTCATTTTGAGTCTAATAGCCGCCATTTTTTATATAACAGTTATACAAGTTGCTGGAACCATTATACAGCCGCCATTTTGAATCCTATAGCCGCCATCTTTTATATAACAGCTATACAAGCTGCTGGAACCATTCTACAGCCGCCAATTTTGAGTCTTATAGCCGCCATCCTTTATATCACAGCTATACAAGCTGCTGGATCCATTCTACAGCCGTCATTTTGAGTGTTATAGCCGCGATTCTTTATATAACAACTTTACAAGTTGCTGGAACCATTCTGCAGCCTTCATTTTAAGTCTTAAAGCCGCCATCTTTTATATAACAGGTATACAAGCTGCTGGAACCATTCTATAGCCGCCGATTTGAGGTTTATAGCCGCCATCTTTTATATAACAGCTATACAAGTTGCTGGAACCATTCTGCTGCCTTCATTTTTAGTTTATAGCCATATTTTATATAACAGCTATACAAGCTACTGGAACCATTCTACAGCCGCCATTTTGAGTCTTATAGCCGCCATCTTTATATAACAGCTATACAAGTTGCTGGAACCATTCTACAGCCTTCATTTTTAGTCTTAAAGCTGTCATCTTTTATATAACAGCTAAACAAGCTGCTAAAACCATTCTACAGCCTTCATTTTGAGTCCTATAGCCGCCATCTTTTTTATAACAGGTATACAAGCTGCTGGATCCATTCTACAGCCGCCAATTTTGAGTCTTATAGCCGCTATTTCTTATTTCACAGCTATACAAGCTGCTGGAACCATTCTACAGCCGCCAATTTTGAGTCTTATAGCCGCCATCCTTTATATCACAGCTATACAAGCTGCTGGATCCATTCTACAGCCGCCATTTTGAGTGTTATAGCCGCGATTCTTTATATAACAACTTTACAAGTTGCTGGAACCATTCTGCAGCCTTCATTTTAAGTCTTAAAGCCGCCATCTTTTATATAACAGTTATACAAGCTGCTGGAACCATTCTATAGCCGCCGATTTGAGGTTTATAGCCGCCATCTTTTATATAACAGCTATACAAGCTGCTGGAACCATTCTACAGCCACCAATTTTGAGTCTTATAGCCGCCATCCTTTATATCACAGCTATACAAGCTGCTGGATCCATTCTACAGCCGCCATTTTGAGTGTTATAGCCGCGATTCTTTATATAACAACTTTACAAGTTGCTGGAACCATTCTGCAGCCTTCATTTTAAGTCTTAAAGCCGCCATCTTTTATATAACAGCTTTACAAGCTGCTGGAACCATTCCACAGCCGCCATTTTGAGTCTTATAGCCGCCATTCTTTATATAACAGCTATGCGAGTTGCTGGAACCATTTTACAGCCTTCATTTTGAGTTTATAGCCGCCATCTTTTATATAACAGCTATACAAGCTGCTGAAACCATTCTACAGCCTTCATTTTGAGTTTATAGCCATATTTTATATAACAGCTATACAAGCTACTGGAACCATTCTACAGCCGCCATTTTGAGTCTTATAGCCGCCATCTTTATATAACAGCTATACAAGTTGCTGGAACCATTCTACAGCCTTCATTTTTAGTCTTAAAGCTGTCATCTTTTATATAACAGCTAAACAAGCTGCTGGAACCATTCTACAGCCTTCATTTTGAGTCCTATAGCCGCCATCTTTTTTATAACAGGTATACAAGCTGCTGGAACCACTCTACAGCCGCCATTTTTGAGTCCTTCAGCCGCCATTCTTTATATCACAGCTATACAAGCTGCTGGATCTATTCTAAAGCCGCCATTTTGAGCATTATAGCCGTCATTCCTTATATAACAGCTATGCGAGTTGCTGGAACCATTCTACAGCCTTTATTTTGAGTCCTATAGCCGCCATCTTTTATATAACAGCTATACAAGCTGCTGGAACCATTCTACAGCCGCCAATTTTGAGTCCTACAGCCGCCATTCTTTATATCACAGCTATACAAGCTGCTGGATCCATTCTACAGCCGCCATTTTGAGCATTATAGCCGTCATTCTTTATATAACAGCTATGCGAATTGCTGAAACCATTCTACAGCCTTCATTTTGAGTCTTATAGCCGACATTTTTTATATAACAGCTATACAAGTTGCTGGAACCATTCTACATATATGTTATATATAAAAGCTATACAATCTAGGGGAACATTATACAGCCTACATTTTGAGTCTTATAGCCGCCATCTTTAATATAGTAGGTATACAAGCTGCTGGAACCATTCTACAGCCTTCATTTTGAGTTTCATAGCCGCCATCTTTTATATAACAGCTATACAAGCTGCTGGAACCATTCTAAAGCCGCCATTTTGAGTCTTATAGCCGCTATCCTTTATATCACAGCTATACAAGCTGCTGGATCCATTCTACAGCCGCCATTTTGAGTGTTAGAGCCGCCATTCTTTATATAATAGCTATACAAGTTGCTGGAACCATTCTACAGCCTTCATTTTGAGTCTTATAGCCGCCATCTTTTATATAACAGCGATACAAGCTGCTGGAACCATTCTACAGCATTCATTTTGAGTCTTATAGCCGCCATCCTTTATATAACAGCTATACAAGCTGCTGGATCCATTCTACAGCCTTCATTTTGAGTTTCATAGCCGCCATCTTTTATATAACAGCTATACAAGCTGCTGGAACCATTCTACAGCCGCCATTTTGAGTGTTATAGCCGCCAGTCTTTATATAACAGCTATGCGAGTTGCTGGAACCATTTTACAGCCTTCATTTTGAGTTTATAGCCGCCATCTTTTATATAACAGCTATACCAGCTGTTTGAACCATTCTACAGCCTTCATTTTGAGTTTACAGCCATCTTATATATAACAGCTATACAAGCTACTGGAACCATTCTACAGCCTACATTTTTAGTCTTATAGCCGCCATCTGTAATATAGTAGGTATACAAGCTGCTGGAACCATTCTACAGCCTTCATTTTAAGTTTCAAAGCCGCCATCTTTTATATAAAAGCTATACAAGCTGCTGGAACCATTCTACAGCCGCCATTTTAAGTGTTATAGCCGCCATTCTTTATATAACAGCTATACAAGTTGCTGGAACCATTCTACAGCCTTCATTTTGAGTCTTAAACCCGCCATCTTTTATATAACAGCTATACAAGCTGCTGGAACCATTCTACAGCCTTCATTTTAAGTTTCAAAGCCGCCATCTTTTATATAAAAGCTATACAAGCTGCTGGAACCATTCTACAGCCGCCATTTTGAGTCCTATAGCCGACATCTTTTATATAACAGCTATACAAGCTGCTGGAACCATTTTACAGCCTCCAATTTTGAGTCCTACAGCCGCCATTCTTTATATCACAGCTATACAAGCTGCTGGATCCATTCTACAGCCGTCATTTTGAGCATTTAAGCCGTCATTCTTTATATAACAGCTATACAAGTTGCTGGAACCATTCTACAGCCGCCAATTTTGAGTCTTAGAGCCGCCATCTTTTATATAGCAGCTATACCAGCTGCTGGAACCATTCTACAGCAGCCAATTTTGAGTCTTATAGCCGCCATCCTTTATATAACAGCTATACAAGCTGCTGGATCCATTCTACAGCCGCCATTTTGACTGTTATAGCCGCCATTCTTTATATAACAGCTATGTGAGTTGCTGGAACCATTCTACAGCCTTCATTTTGAGTCTTATAGCCGCTATCCTTTATATCACAGCTATACAAGCTGCTGGATCCATTCTACAGCCGCCATTTTGAGTGTTATAGCCGCCATTCTTTATATAACAGCTATAAAAGTTGCTGGAACCATTCTACAGCCTTCAGTTTGAGTCTTATAGCCGCCATCTTTTATATAACAGCTATACAAGCTGCTGGAACCATTTTACAGTCTTCATTTTGAGTCTTATAGCCGCCATCCTTTATATAACAGCTACACAAGCTGCTGGATCCATTCTACAGCCTTCATTTTGAGTTTATAGCCGCCATCTTTTATATAACAGCTATACAAGCTGCTGGAACCATTCTACAGCCTTCATTTTGAGTTTATAGCCATATTTTATATAACAGCTATACAAGCTACTGGAACCATTCTACAGCCGCGAATTTTGAGTCTTATAGCCGCCATCTTTAATATAGTAGGTTTACAAGCTGCTGGAACCATTCTACAGCCTTCATTTTGAGTTTCATAGCCGCCATCTTTAATATAACAGCTATACAAGCTGCTGGAACCACTCTACAGCCGCCATTTTTGAGTCCTACAGCCGTCATTCTTTATATCACAGCTATACAAGCTGCTGGAACCATTCTACAGCCGCCATTTTGAGCATTATAGCCGTCATTCTTTATATAACAGCTATGCGAGTTGCTGGAACCATTCTACAGCCTTCATTTTGAGTCTTAAAGCTGTCATCTTTTATATAACAGCTATACAAGCTGCTGGAACCATTCTACAGCCTTCATTTTGAGTCCTATAGCCGCCATCTTTTATATAACAGCTATACAAGCTGCTGGAACCACTCTACAGCCGCCATTTTTGAGTCCTACTGCCGTCATTCTTTATATCACAGCTATACAAGCTGCTGGATCCATTCTTCAGCCGCCATTTTGAGCATTATAGCCGTCATTCTTTATATAACAGCTATGCGAGTTGCTGGAACCATTCTACAGCCTTCATTTTGAGTCCTATAGCCGCCATCTTATAGCCGCCATCCTTTATATAACAGCTACACAAGCTGCTGGATCCATTCTACAGCCTTCATTTTGAGTTTATAGCCGCCATCTTTTATATAACAGCTATACAAGCTGCTGAAACCATTCTACAGCCTTCATTTTGAGTTTAGAGCCATATTTTGTATAACAGCTATACAAGCTACTGGAACCATTCTACAGCCGCCATTTTGAGTCTTATAGCCGCCATCTTTATATAACAGCTATACAAGTTGCTGGAACCATTCTACAGCCTTCATTTTGAGTCTTATAGCCGCCATCCTTTATATCACAGCTATACAAGCTGCTGGATCCATTCTACAGCCGCCGTTTTGAGTGTTATAGCCGCCATCTTTATATAACAGCTATACAAGTTGCTGGAACCATTCTACAGCCTTCATTTTGAGTCTTATAGCCGCCATCCTTTATATCACAGCTATACAAGCTGCTGGATCCATTCTACAGCCGCCGTTTTGAGTGTTATAGCCGCGATTCTTTATATAACAACTTTACAAGTTGCTGGAACCATTCTGCAGCCTTCATTTTGAGTCTTATAGCCGCCATCCTTTATATCACAGCTATACAAGCTGCTGGATCCATTCTACAGCCGCCGTTTTGAGTGTTATAGCCGCCATCTTTATATAACAGCTATACAAGTTGCTGGAACCATTCTACAGCCTTCATTTTGAGTCCTATAGCCGCCATCTTTTTTATAACAGGTATACAAGCTGCTGGAACCACTCTACAGCCGCCATTTTTGAGTCCTTCAGCCGCCATTCTTTATATCACAGCTATACAAGCTGCTGGATCTATTCTAAAGCCGCCATTTTGAGCATTATAGCCGTCATTCCTTATATAACAGCTATGCGAGTTGCTGGAACCATTCTACAGCCTTTATTTTGAGTCCTATAGCCGCCATCTTTTATATAACAGCTATACAAGCTGCTGGAACCATTCTACAGCCGCCAATTTTGAGTCCTACAGCCGCCATTCTTTATATCACAGCTATACAAGCTGCTGGATCCATTCTACAGCCGCCATTTTGAGCATTATAGCCGTCATTCTTTATATAACAGCTATGCGAATTGCTGGAACCATTCTACAGCCTTCATTTTGAGTCTTATAGCCGACATTTTTTATATAACAGCTATACAAGTTGCTGGAACCATTCTACATATATGTTATATATAAAAGCTATACAATCTAGGGGAACATTATACAGCCTACATTTTGAGTCTTATAGCCGCCATCTTTAATATAGTAGGTATACAAGCTGCTGGAACCATTCTACAGCCTTCATTTTGAGTTTCATAGCCGCCATCTTTTATATAACAGCTATACAAGCTGCTGGAACCATTCTAAAGCCGCCATTTTGAGTCTTATAGCCGCTATCCTTTATATCACAGCTATACAAGCTGCTGGATCCATTCTACAGCCGCCATTTTGAGTGTTAGAGCCGCCATTCTTTATATAATAGCTATACAAGTTGCTGGAACCATTCTACAGCCTTCATTTTGAGTCTTATAGCCGCCATCTTTTATATAACAGCGATACAAGCTGCTGGAACCATTCTACAGCATTCATTTTGAGTCTTATAGCCGCCATCCTTTATATAACAGCTATACAAGCTGCTGGATCCATTCTACAGCCTTCATTTTGAGTTTCATAGCCGCCATCTTTTATATAACAGCTATACAAGCTGCTGGAACCATTCTACAGCCGCCATTTTGAGTGTTATAGCCGCCAGTCTTTATATAACAGCTATGCGAGTTGCTGGAACCATTTTACAGCCTTCATTTTGAGTTTATAGCCGCCATCTTTTATATAACAGCTATACCATCTGTTTGAACCATTCTACAGCCTTCATTTTGAGTTTACAGCCATCTTATATATAACAGCTATACAAGCTACTGGAACCATTCTACAGCCTACATTTTTAGTCTTATAGCCGCCATCTGTAATATAGTAGGTATACAAGCTGCTGGAACCATTCTACAGCCTTCATTTTGAGTTTCAAAGCCGCCATCTTTTATATAAAAGCTATACAAGCTGCTGGAACCATTCTACAGCCGCCATTTTAAGTGTTATAGCCGCCATTCTTTATATAACAGCTATACAAGTTGCTGGAACCATTCTACAGCCTTCATTTTGAGTCTAAAACCCGCCATCTTTTATATAACAGCTATACAAGCTGCTGGAACCATTCTACAGCCTTCATTTTAAGTTTCAAAGCCGCCATCTTTTATATAAAAGCTATACAAGCTGCTGGAACCATTCTACAGCCGCCATTTTGAGTCCTATAGCCGACATCTTTTATATAACAGCTATACAAGCTGCTGGAACCATTTTACAGCCTCCAATTTTGAGTCCTACAGCCGCCATTCTTTATATCACAGCTATACAAGCTGCTGGATCCATTCTACAGCCGTCATTTTGAGCATTTAAGCCGTCATTCTTTATATAACAGCTATACAAGTTGCTGGAACCATTCTACAGCCGCCAATTTTGAGTCTTAGAGCCGCCATCTTTTATATAGCAGCTATACCAGCTGCTGGAACCATTCTACAGCAGCCAATTTTGAGTCTTATAGCCGCCATCCTTTATATAACAGCTATACAAGCTGCTGGATCCATTCTACAGCCGCCATTTTGACTGTTATAGCCGCCATTCTTTATATAACAGCTATGTGAGTTGCTGGAACCATTCTACAGCCTTCATTTTGAGTCTTATAGCCGCTATCCTTTATATCACAGCTATACAAGCTGCTGGATCCATTCTACAGCCGCCATTTTGACTGTTATAGCCGCCATTCTTTATATAACAGCTATAAAAGTTGCTGGAACCATTCTACAGCCTTCAGTTTGAGTCTTATAGCCGCCATCTTTTATATAACAGCTATACAAGCTGCTGGAACCATTTTACAGTCTTCATTTTGAGTCTTATAGCCGCCATCCTTTATATAACAGCTACACAAGCTGCTGGATCCATTCTACAGCCTTCATTTTGAGTTTATAGCCGCCATCTTTTTATATAACAGCTATACAAGCTGCTGGAACCATTCTACAGCCTTCATTTTGAGTTTATAGCCATATTTTATATAACAGCTATACAAGCTACTGGAACCATTCTACAGCCGCGAATTTTGAGTCTTATAGCCGCCATCTTTAATATAGTAGGTTTACAAGCTGCTGGAACCATTCTACAGCCTTCATTTTGAGTTTCATAGCCGCCATCTTTAATATAACAGCTATACAAGCTGCTGGAACCACTCTACAGCCGCCATTTTTGAGTCCTACAGCCGTCATTCTTTATATCACAGCTATACAAGCTGCTGGAACCATTCTACAGCCGCCATTTTGAGCATTATAGCCGTCATTCTTTATATAACAGCTATGCGAGTTGCTGGAACCATTCTACAGCCTTCATTTTGAGTCTTAAAGCTGTCATCTTTTATATAACAGCTATACAAGCTGCTGGAACCATTCTACAGCCTTCATTTTGATTCCTATAGCCGCCATCTTTTATATAACAGCTATACAAGCTGCTGGAACCACTCTACAGCCGCCATTTTTGAGTCCTACTGCCGTCATTCTTTATATCACAGCTATACAAGCTGCTGGATCCATTCTTCAGCCGCCATTTTGAGCATTATAGCCGTCATTCTTTATATAACAGCTATGCGAGTTGCTGGAACCATTCTACAGCCTTCATTTTGAGTCCTATAGCCGCCATCTTATAGCCGCCATCCTTTATATAACAGCTACACAAGCTGCTGGATCCATTCTACAGCCTTCATTTTGAGTTTATAGCCGCCATCTTTTATATAACAGCTATACAAGCTGCTGAAACCATTCTACAGCCTTCATTTTGAGTTTAGAGCCATATTTTGTATAACAGCTATACAAGCTACTGGAACCATTCTACAGCCGCCATTTTGAGTCTTATAGCCGCCATCTTTATATAACAGCTATACAAGTTGCTGGAACCATTCTACAGCCTTCATTTTGAGTCTTATAGCCGCCATCCTTTATATCACAGCTATACAAGCTGCTGGATCCATTCTACAGCCGCCGTTTTGAGTGTTATAGCCGCCATCTTTATATAACAGCTATACAAGTTGCTGGAACCATTCTACAGCCTTCATTTTGAGTCTTATAGCCGCCATCCTTTATATCACAGCTATACAAGCTGCTGGATCCATTCTACAGCCGCCGTTTTGAGTGTTATAGCCGCGATTCTTTATATAACAACTTTACAAGTTGCTGGAACCATTCTGCAGCCTTCATTTTAAGTCTTAAAGCCGCCATCTTTTATATAACAGCTATACAAGCTACTGGAACCATTCTACAGCCGCCATTTTGAGTCTTATAGCCGCCATCTTTATATAACAGCTATACAAGTTGCTGGAACCATTCTACAGCCTTCATTTTGAGTCTTATAGTAGCCATCCTTTATATCACAGCTATACAAGCTGCTGGATCCATTCTACAGACGCCGTTTTGAGTGTTATAGCCGCGATTCTTTATATAACAACTTTACAAGTTGCTGGAACCATTCTGCAGCCTTCATTTTAAGTCTTAAAGCCGCCATCTTTTATATAACAGCTATACAAGTTGCTGGAACCATTCTGCTGCCTTCATTTTTAGTTTATAGCCATCTTTTATGTAACAGCTTTACAAGCTGCTGGATCCATTCCACAGCCGCCATTTTCAGTTTTATAGCCGCCGTCTTTTATATAACAGCTATACAAACTGCTGGAACCATTCTACAGCCTTCATTTTGGGTGTTATAGCCGCCATTTATTATTTCACCTCTATACAAGCTGCTGGAACAATTCTACAGCCGCCTTTTTGAGTCTTATAGCCGCCATCTTTTATATTACAGTTCTACAAGCTGCTGGAACCATTCTACAGCCTTCATTTTGAGTCTTATAGCCGCCATCTTTTATATAACAGCTATACAAGCTGCTGGAACCATTCTACAGCCTTCATTTAGAGTGTTATAGCCGCCATCCTTTATATCACAGCTATACAAGCTGCTGGATCCATTCTACAGACGCCATTTTGAGTGTTATAGCCGCCATTCTTTATATGACACTTTTACAAGTTGCTGGAACCATTCTACAGCCTTCATTTAAAGTCTTAAAGCCGTTATATTTTCTTTAACAGCTATACAAGCTGCTGGAACCGTTCTACAGGTGCCATTTTGCGTGTTATAGCCGCCATTTTTTATGTAACAGCTATACAAGCTGCTGGATCCATTCTACAGACGCCATTTTGAGTGTTATAGCCGCCATTCTTTATATGACAGTTTTACAAGTTGCTGGAACCATTCTACAGCCTTCATTTAAAGTCTTAAAGCCGCCATCTTTTATATAACAGCTATACAACCTGTTGGAACCATTCTACAGCCTTCATTTTGAGTGTTATAGCCGCCATCCTTTATATCACATCTATACAAGCTGCTGGATCCATTCTACAGCCGCCAATTTAAGTGTTAAACCCGCCATTCTTTACATAACAGCTTTACAAGTTGCTGGAACCATTCTACAGCCTTCATTTTAAGTCCTAAAGCCGCCATCTTTTAAATAACAGCTATACAAGATGCTGGAACCATTCCACAGCCGCGAATTTTGAGTCTTATAGCCGCCATTTCCTATTTCACAGCTATACAAGCTGCTGGAACCATTCTACAGCCGCCATTTTGAGTCTTATAGCCGCCATCTTTTACATACCAGTTCTACAAGCTACTGGACCCATTCTACAGCCTTCATTTTGAGTTTTACAGCCGCCATCTTTTATATAACAGCTATACAAGCTGCTGGAACCTTTCTACAGCCGCCATTTTGAGTGTTATAGCCGCCATTCTTTATAAAACAGCTATACAAGTTGCTGGAACCATTCTACAGCCGCCATTTTGAGTCTTATAGCCGCCATCTTTTACATACCAGTTCTACAAGCTACTGGACCCATTCTACAGCCTTCATTTTGAGTTTTATAGCCGCCATCTTTTATATAACAGCTATACAAGCTGCTGGAACCTTTCTACAGCCGCCATTTTGAGTGTTATAGCCGCCATTCTTTATATAACAGATATGCGAGTTGCTGGAACCATTCTACAGCCTTCATTTTGAGTCTAATAGCCGCCATTTTTTATATAGCAGCTATACAAGTTGCTGGAACCATTATACAGCCGCCATTTTGAATCCTATAGCCGCCATCTTTTATATAACAGCTATACAAGCTGCTGGAACCATTGTACAGCCGCCAATTTTGAGTCTTATAGCCGCCATCCTTTATATCACAGCTATACAAGCTGCTGGATCCATTCTACAGCCGCCTTTTTGAGTGTTATAGCCGCCATTCTTTATATAACAGCTATACAAGTTGCTGGAACCATTCTACAGCCTTCATTTTGAGTCCTATAGCCGCCATCTTTTATATAACAGCTATACAAGCTGCTGGAACCATTCTACAGCCGCCAATTTTGAGTCCTACAGCCGCCATTTCTTCTATAACAGCTATAAAAGCTGCTGGATCCATTCTACAGCCGCCATTTTGACTTTAATAGCCGCCATCTTTTATATAACAGCTATACAAGCAGCTGGAACCATTCCATAGCCGCCACTTGTGAGTCTTATAGCCGCCATTTCTTATATAACAGCTATACAAGCTGCTGGAACCATTCGACAGGCGCCATTTTGCGTGTTATAGCCGCCATTTTTTATGTAACAGCTATACAAGTTGCTGGAACCATTCTACAGCCGCAATTTTGAATCCTATAGCCGCCATCTTTTATATAACAGCTATACAAGCTGCTAGCACCATTCTACAGCCGCCAATTTTGAGTCTTATAGCCGCCATCCTTTATATCACAGCTATACAAGCTGCTGGATCCATTCTACAGCCGCCATTTTAAGTGTTATAGTCGCCATTCTTTATATAAGAACTTTACAAGTTGCTGGAACCATTCTACAGCCTTCATTATACCATACACCCATAGGGTGAAATGATATATTAAAGTCGCCAAAATTTATGTAACAGGCAAAAGGAAGCTTTTCCGACCCCATAAAGTATATATATTCTTGATCAGTATCAACAGCCGAGTCGATCTATCCATGTCCGTCTGTCCGTCCGTCCGTCCGTCCGTCTGTCCGTCTGTCCGTCCGTATGAACGCCTAGATCTCAGAGACTATAAGAGATAGAGCCACCAAATTTGGAATGTAGGCTCGTGTAGTATGTAGAGTGATCGAGTTTGTTTCAAATTTTTGCCACGCCCCTTTTCGCCCCCGCAATTTTTTATATAACAGCTATACAAGTTGCTGGAACCATTCTACAGCCGCCATTTTGAATCCTATAGCCGCCATCTTTTATATAACAGCTATACAAGCTGCTGGCACCATTCTACAGCCGCCAATTTTGAGTCTTATAGCCGCCATCCTTTATATCACAGCTATACAAGCTGCTGGATCCATTCTACAGCCGCCATTTAAGTGTTATAGTCGCCATTCTTTATATAACAGCTTTACAAGTTGCTGGAACCATTCTTCAGCCTTCATTTTAAGTCTTCAAGCCGCCATCTTTTATATAACAGCTATACAAGATGCTGGAACCATTCCACAGCCGCGAAATTTGAGTCTTATAGCCGCCATTTCCTATTTCACAGCTATACAAGCTACTGGAACCATTCTACAGCCTTCATTTTGAGTTTTATAGCCGCCATCTTTTATATAACAGCTATTCAAGCTGCTGGAACCATTCTACAGCCGCCATTTTGAGTGTTATAGCCGCCATTCTTTATATAACAGATATGCGAGTTGCTGGAACCATTCTACAGCCTTCATTTTGAGTCTAATAGCCGCCATTTTTTATATAGCAGCTATACAAGTTGCTGGAACCATTATACAGCCGCCATTTTGAATCCTATAGCCGCCATCTTTTATATAACAGCTATACAAGCTGCTGGAACCATTGTACAGCCGCCAATTTTGAGTGTTATAGCCGCCATTCTTTATATAACAGATATGCGAGTTGCTGGAACCATTCTACAGCCTTCATTTTGAGTTTATAGCCGCCATCTTTTATATAACAGCTATACAAGCTGCTGAAACCATTCTACAGCCTTCATTTTGAGTTTAGAGCCATATTTTGTATAACAGCTATACAAGCTACTGGAACCATTCTACAGCCGCCATTTTGAGTCTTATAGCCGCCATCTTTATATAACAGCTATACAAGTTGCTGGAACCATTCTACAGCCTTCATTTTGAGTCTTATAGCCGCCATCCTTTATATCACAGCTATACAAGCTGCTGGATCCATTCTACAGCCGCCGTTTTGAGTGTTATAGCCGTCATTCTTTATATAACAGCTATGCGAGTTGCTGGAACCATTCTACAGCCTTCATTTTGAGTCTTAAAGCTGTCATCTTTTATATAACAGCTATACAAGCTGCTGGAACCATTCTACAGCCTTCATTTTGAGTCCTATAGCCGCCATCTTTTATATAACAGCTATACAAGCTGCTGGAACCACTCTACAGCCGCCATTTTTGAGTCCTACTGCCGTCATTCTTTATATCACAGCTATACAAGCTGCTGGATCCATTCTTCAGCCGCCATTTTGAGCATTATAGCCGTCATTCTTTATATAACAGCTATGCGAGTTGCTGGAACCATTCTACAGCCTTCATTTTGAGTCCTATAGCCGCCATCTTATAGCCGCCATCCTTTATATAACAGCTACACAAGCTGCTGGATCCATTCTACAGCCTTCATTTTGAGTTTATAGCCGCCATCTTTTATATAACAGCTATACAAGCTGCTGAAACCATTCTACAGCCTTCATTTTGAGTTTAGAGCCATATTTTGTATAACAGCTATACAAGCTACTGGAACCATTCTACAGCCGCCATTTTAAGTCTTATAGCCGCCATCTTTATATAACAGCTATACAAGTTGCTGGAACCATTCTACAGCCTTCATTTTGAGTCTTATAGCCGCCATCCTTTATATCACAGCTATACAAGCTGCTGGATCCATTCTACAGCCGCCGTTTTGAGTGTTATAGCCGCGATTCTTTATATAACAACTTTACAAGTTGCTGGAACCATTCTGCAGCCTTCATTTTAAGTCTTAAAGCCGCCATCTTTTATATAACAGCTATACAAGATGCTGGAACCATTCTATAGCCGCCGATTTGAGGTTTATAGCCGCCATCTTTTATATAACAGCTATACAAGTTGCTGGAACCATTCTGCTGCCTTCATTTTTAGTTTATAGCCATCTTTTATGTAACAGCTTTACAAGCTGCTGGATCCATTCCACAGCCGCCATTTTCAGTTTCATAGCCGCCGTCTTTTATATAACAGCTATACAAACTGCTGGAACCATTCTACAGCCTTCATTTTGGGTGTTATAGCCGCCATTTATTATTTCACCTCTATACAAGCTGCTGGAACAATTCTACAGCCGCCTTTTTGAGTCTTATAGCCGCCATCTTTTATATTACAGTTCTACAAGCTGCTGGAACCATTCTACAGCCTTCATTTTGAGTCTTATAGCCGCCATCTTTTATATAACAGCTATACAAGCTGCTGGAACCATTCTACAGCCTTCATTTTGAGTGTTATAGCCGCCATCCTTTATATCACAGCTATACAAGCTGCTGGATCCATTCTACAGACGCCATTTTGAGTGTTATAGCCGCCATTCTTTATATAACACTTTTACAAGTTGCTGGAACCATTCTACAGCCTTCATTTAAAGTCTTAAAGCCGCCATCTTTTCTTTAACAGCTATACAAGCTGCTGGAACCGTTCTACAGGCGCCATTTTGCGTGTTATAGCCGCCATTTTTTATGTAACAGCTATACAAGCTGCTGGATCCATTCTACAGACGCCATTTTGAGTGTTATAGCCGCCATTCTTTATATGACAGTTTTACAAGTTGCTGGAACCATTCTACAGCCTTCATTTAAAGTCTTAAAGCCGCCATCTTTTATATAACAGCTATACAACCTGCTGGAACCATTCTACAGCCTTCATTTTGAGTGTTATAGCCGCCATCCTTTATATCACATCTATACAAGCTGCTGGATCCATTCTACAGCCGCCAATTTAAGTGTTAAACCCGCCATTCTTTACATAACAGCTTTACAAGTTGCTGGAACCATTCTACAGCCTTCATTTTAAGTCCTAAAGCCGCCATCTTTTAAATAACAGCTATACAAGATGCTGGAACCATTCCACAGCCGCGAATTTTGAGTCTTATAGCCGCCATTTCCTATTTCACAGCTATACAAGCTGCTGGAACCATTCTACAGCCGCCATTTTGAGTCTTATAGCCGCCATCTTTTACATACCAGTTCTACAAGCTACTGGACCCATTCTACAGCCTTCATTTTGAGTTTTACAGCCGCCATCTTTTATATAACAGCTATACAAGCTGCTGGAACCTTTCTACAGCCGCCATTTTGAGTGTTATAGCCGCCATTCTTTATAAAACAGCTATTCAAGTTGCTGGAACCATTCTACAGCCGCCATTTTGAGTCTTATAGCCGCCATCTTTTACATACCAGTTCTACAAGCTACTGGACCCATTCTACAGCCTTCATTTTGAGTTTTATAGCCGCCATCTTTTATATAACAGCTATACAAGCTGCTGGAACCTTTCTACAGCCGCCATTTTGAGTGTTATAGCCGCCATTCTTTATATAACAGATATGCGAGTTGCTGGAACCATTCTACAGCCTTCATTTTGAGTCTAATAGCCGCCATTTTTTATATAGCAGCTATACAAGTTGCTGGAACCATTATACAGCCGCCATTTTGAATCCTATAGCCGCCATCTTTTATATAACAGCTATACAAGCTGCTGGAACCATTGTACAGCCGCCAATTTTGAGTCTTATAGCCGCCATCCTTTATATCACAGCTATACAAGCTGCTGGATCCATTCTACAGCCGCCATTTTGAGTGTTATAGCCGATATTCTTTATATAACAGCTATACAAGTTGCTGGAACCATTCTACAGCCTTCATTTTGAGTCTTATAGCCGCCATCTTTTATATAACAGCTATACAAGCTGCTGGAACCATTCTACAGCCGCCAATTTTGAGTCCTACAGCCCCCATTTCTTCTATAACAGCTATAAAAGCTGCTGGATCCATTCTACAGCCGCCATTTTGACTTTAATAGCCGCCATCTTTTATATAACAGCTATACAAGCAGCTGGAACCATTCCATAGCCGCCAATTTTGAGTCTTATAGCCGCCATTTCTTATATAACAGCTATACAAGCTGCTGGAACCATTCTACAGGCGCCATTTTGCGTGTTATAGCCGCCATTTTTTATGTAACAGCTATACAAGTTGCTGGAACCATTCTACAGCCGCAATTTTGAATCCTATAGCCGCCATCTTTTATATAACAGCTATACAAGCTGCTAGCACCATTCTACAGCCGCCAATTTTGAGTCTTATAGCCGCCATCCTTTATATCACAGCTATACAAGCTGCTGGATCCATTCTACAGCCGCCATTTTAAGTGTTATAGTCGCCATTCTTTATATAAGAACTTTACAAGTTGCTGGAACCATTCTACAGCCTTCATTATACCATACACCCATAGGGTGAAATGATATATTAAAGTCGCCAAAATTTATGTAACAGGCAAAAGGAAGCTTTTCCGACCCCATAAAGTATATATATTCTTGATCAGTATCAACAGCCGAGTCGATCTAGCCATGTCCGTCTGTCCGTCCGTCCGTCCGTCCGTCTGTCCGTCTGTCCGTCCGTATGAACGCCTAGATCTCAGAGACTATAAGAGATAGAGCCACCAAATTTGGAATGTAGGCTCGTGTAGTATGTAGAGTGATCGAGTTTGTTTCAAATTTTTGCCACGCCCCTTTTCGCCCCCGCAATTTTTTATATAACAGCTATACAAGTTGCTGGAACCATTCTACAGCCGCCATTTTGAATCCTATAGCCGCCATCTTTTATATAACAGCTATACAAGCTGCTGGCACCATTCTACAGCCGCCAATTTTGAGTCTTATAGCCGCCATCCTTTATATCACAGCTATACAAGCTGCTGGATCCATTCTACAGCCGCCATTTAAGTGTTATAGTCGCCATTCTTTATATAACAGCTTTACAAGTTGCTGGAACCATTCTTCAGCCTTCATTTTAAGTCTTCAAACCGCCATCTTTTATATAACAGCTATACAAGATGCTGGAACCATTCCACAGCCGCGAAATTTGAGTCTTATAGCCGTTATTTCTTATTTCACAGCTATACAAGCTGCTGGAACCATTCTACAGCCGCCAATTTTGAGTCTTATAGCCGCCATCCTTTATATAACAGCTATACAAGCTGCTGGAACCATTCTACAGCCTTCATTTTGAGTTTTATAGCCGCCATCTTTTATATAACAGCTATTCAAGCTGCTGGAACCATTCTACAGGCGCCATTTTGAGTGTTATAGCCGCCATTTTTTATATAACAGCTATACAAGCTGCTGGATCCATTCTACAGCCGCCATTTTGAGTGTTATAGCCGCCATTCTTTATATAACAACTTCACAAGTTGCTGGAACCATTCTACAGCCTTCATTTTGAGTTTATAGCCATCTTTTATATACCAGCTATACAAGCTGCTGGAACCATTCTACAGCTTTCATTTTGAGTCTTATAGCCGCCATCGTTTATAAAACAGCTCTACAAGCTGCTGGAACCATTCTATAGCCGCCGATTTGAGGTTTATAGCCGCCATCTTTTATATAACAGCTATACAAGTTGCTGGAACCATTCTATAGCCTTCATTTTTAGTTTATAGCCATCTTTTATATAACAGCTTTACAAGCTGCTGGAACCATTCCACAGCCGCCATTTTGAGTCTTATAGCCGCCATCCTTTATATCACAGCTATACAAGCTGATGGAACCATTCTACAGCCTTCATTTTAAGTTTCATAGCCGCCATCTTTTATATAACAGCTATACAAGCTGCTGGAACCATTCCACAGCCGCGAATTTTGAGTCTTATAGCCGTTATTTCTTATTTCACAGCTATACAAGCTGCTGGAACCATTCTACAGCCGCCAATTTTGAGTCTTATAGCCGCCATCCTTTATATAACAGCTATACAAGCTGCTGGATCCATTCTACAGCCGCCATTTTGAGTGTTATAGCCGCCATTCTTTATATAACAACTTTACAAGTTGCTGGAAACATTCTACAGCCTTCATTTTGAGTTTATAACCATCTTTTATATAACAGCTATACAAGCTGCTGGAACCATTCTACAGCCTTCATTTTGAGTTTTATAGCCGCCATCTTTTATATAACAGCTATACAAGCTGCTGGAACCATTCTACAGCCTTCATTTTGAGTGTTATAGCCGCCATCCTTTATATATATAACACAGCTATACAAGCTGCTGGATCCATTCTACAGCCGCCATTTTGAGTGTTATAGCTGCCATTCTTTATATGACAGCTTTACAAGTTGCTGGAACCATTCTACAGCCTTCATTTTAAGTCTTAAAGCCGCCATCTTTTCTTTAACAGCTATACAAGCTGCTGGAACCGTTCTACAGCCGCCATTTTGAGTGTTATAGCCGCCATTTCTTATTTCACAGCTATACAAGTTGCTGGAACCATTCTACAGCCTTCATTTTGAGTCCTATAGCCGCCATCTTTTATATAACAGCTATACAAACTGCTGGAACCATTCTACAGTCTTCATTTTGAGTGTTATAGCCGCCATCCTTTATATCACAGCTATACAAGCTGCTGGATCCATTCTACAGCCGCCAATTTGAGTGTTATAGCCGCCATTCTTTATATAACAGCTTTACAAGTTGCTGGAACCATTCTACAGCCTTCATTTTAAGTCTTAAAGCCGCCATCTTTTATATAACAGCTATACAAGATGCTGGAAACATTCCACAGCCGCGAATTTTGAGTCTTATAGCCGCCATTTCCTATTTCACAGCCATACAATCTGCTGGAACCATTCTACAGCCGCTATTTTGAGTCTTATAGCCGCCATCTTTTATATACCAGTTCTACAAGCTGCTGGAACCATTCTACAGCCTTCATTTTGAGTTTTATAGCCGCCATCTTTTATATAACAGCTATACAAGCTGCTGGAACCTTTCTACAGCCTTCATTTTGAGTTTATAACCATCTTTTATATAACAGCTATACAAGCTGCTGGAACCATTCTACAGCCTTCATTTTGAGTTTTATAGCCGCCATCTTTTATATAACAGCTATACAAGCTGCTGGAACCATTCTACAGCCTTCATTTTGAGTGTTATAGCCGCCATCCTTTATATATATAACACAGCTATACAAGCTGCTGGATCCATTCTACAGCCGCCATTTTGAGTGTTATAGCCGCCATTCTTTATATGACAGCTTAACAAGTTGCTGGAACCATTCTACAGCCTTCATTTTAAGTCTTAAAGCCGCCATCTTTTCTTTAACAGCTATACAAGCTGCTGGAACCGTTCTACAGCCGCCATTTTGAGCATTATAGCCGTCATTCTTTATATAACAGCTATGCGAGTTGCTGGAACCGTTCTACAGCCTTCATTTTGAGTCCTATAGCCGCCATCTTTTATTTAACAGCTATACAAGCTGCTGGAACCATTCTAAAGCCGCCAATTTTGAGTCCTACAGCCACCATTTCTTATATAACAGCTATAAAAGCTGATGGATCCATTCTACAGCCGCCATTTTGAGTTTAATAACCGCCATCTTTTATATAACAGCTATACAAGCAGCTGGAACCATACCACAGCCGCCAATTTTGAGTCTTATAGCCGCCATTTCTTATATAACAGCTATACAAGGCGCCATTTTGAGTGTTATAGCCGCCATTTTTTATTTAACAGCTATACAAGTTGCTGGAACCATTCTACAGCCGCCATTTTGAATCCTATAGCCGCCATCTTTTATATAGCAGCTATACAAGCTGCTGGCACCATTCTACAGCCGCCAATTTTGAGTCTTATAGCCGCCATCCTTTATATCACAGCTATACAAGCTGATGGATCCATTCTACAGCCGCCATTTTGAATCTAATAGCCGCCATCTTTTATATAACAGCTATACAAGTTGCTGGAACCATTCTACAGCCGCCATTTTGAATCCTATAGCCGCCATCTTTTATATAACAGCTATACAAGCTGCTGGAACCATTATACAGCCTTCATTTTGAGTGTTATAGCCGCCATCCTTTATATATATATCACAGCTATACAAGCTGCTGGATCCATTCTACAGCCGCCATTTTGAGTGTTATAGCCGCCATTCTTTATATGACAGCTTTACAAGTTGCTGGAACCATTCTACAGCCGCCATTTTGAATCCTATAGCCGCCATCTTTTATATAACAGCTATACAAGCTGCTGGAACCATTATACAGCCTTCATTTTGAGTGTTATAGCCGCCATCCTTTATATATATATCACAGCTATACAAGCTGCTGGATCCATTCCACAGCCGCCATTTTGAGTCTTATAGCCGCCATCCTTTATATCACAGCTATACAAGCTGATGGAACCATTCTACAGCCTTCATTTTAAGTTTCATAGCCGCCATCTTTTATATAACAGCTATACAAGCTGCTGGAACCATTCCACAGCCGCGAATTTTGAGTCTTATAGCCATTATTTCTTATTTCACAGCTATACAAGCTGCTGGAACCATTCTACAGCCGCCAATTTTGAGTCTTATAGCCGCCATCCTTTATATAACAGCTATACAAGCTGCTGGATCCATTCTACAGCCGCCATTTTGAGTGTTATAGGCGCCATTCTTTATATAACAACTTTACAAGTTGCTGGAAACATTCTACAGCCTTCATTTTGAGTTTATAACCATCTTTTATATAACAGCTATACAAGCTGCTGGAACCATTCTACAGCCTTCATTTTGAGTTTTATAGCCGCCATCTTTTATATAACAGCTATACAAGCTGCTGGAACCATTCTACAGCCTTCATTTTGAGTGTTATAGCCGCCATCCTTTATATATAACACAGCTATACAAGCTGCTGGATCCATTCTACAGCCGCCATTTTGAGTGTTATAGCTGCCATTCTTTATATGACAGCTTTACAAGTTGCTGGAACCATTCTACAGCCTTCATTTTAAGTCTTAAAGCCGCCATCTTTTCTTTAACAGCTATACAATCTGCTGGAACCGTTCTACAGCCGCCATTTTGAGTGTTATAGCCGCCATTTCTTATTTCACAGCTATACAAGCTGCTGGAACCATTCTACAGCCTTCATTTTGAGTCCTATAGCCGCCATCTTTTATATAACAGCTATACAAACTGCTGGAACCATTCTACAGTCTTCATTTTGAGTGTTATAGCCGCCATCCTTTATATCACAGCTATACAAGCTGCTGGATCCATTCTACAGCCGCCAATTTGAGTGTTATAGCCGCCATTCTTTATATAACAGCTTTACAAGTTGCTGGAACCATTCTACAGCCTTCATTTTAAGTCTTAAAGCCGCCATCTTTTATATAACAGCTATACAAGATGCTGGAAACATTCCACAGCCGCGAATTTTGAGTCTTATAGCCGCCATTTCCTATTTCACAGCCATACAATCTGCTGGAACCATTCTACAGCCGCTATTTTGAGTCTTATAGCCGCCATCTTTTATATACCAGTTCTACAAGCTGCTGGAACCATTCTACAGCCTTCATTTTGAGTTTTATAGCCGCCATCTTTTATATAACAGCTATACAAGCTGCTGGAACCTTTCTAAAGCCTTCATTTTGAGTTTATAACCATCTTTTATATAACAGCTATACAAGCTGCTGGAACCATTCTACAGCCTTCATTTTGAGTTTTATAGCCGCCATCTTTTATATAACAGCTATACAAGCTGCTGGAACCATTCTACAGCCTTCATTTTGAGTGTTATAGCCGCCATCCTTTATATATATAACACAGCTATACAAGCTGCTGGATCCATTCTACAGCCGCCATTTTGAGTGTTATAGCCGCCATTCTTTATATGACAGCTTAACAAGTTGCTGGAACCATTCTACAGCCTTCATTTTAAGTCTTAAAGCCGCCATCTTTTCTTTAACAGCTATACAAGCTGCTGGAACCGTTCTACAGCCGCCATTTTGAGCATTATAGCCGTCATTCTTTATATAACAGCTATGCGAGTTGCTGGAACCGTTCTACAGCCTTCATTTTGAGTCCTATAGCCGCCATCTTTTATTTAACAGCTATACAAGCTGCTGGAACCATTCTAAAGCCGCCAATTTTGAGTCCTACAGCCACCATTTCTTATATAACAGCTATAAAAGCTGATGGATCCATTCTACAGCCGCCATTTTGAGTTTAATAACCGCCATCTTTTATATAACAGCTATACAAGCAGCTGGAACCATACCACAGCCGCCAATTTTGAGTCTTATAGCCGCCATTTCTTATATAACAGCTATACAAGGCGCCATTTTGAGTGTTATAGCCGCCATTTTTTATTTAACAGCTATACAAGTTGCTGGAACCATTCTACAGCCGCCATTTTGAATCCTATAGCCGCCATCTTTTATATAGCAGCTATACAAGCTGCTGGCACCATTCTACAGCCGCCAATTTTGAGTCTTATAGCCGCCATCCTTTATATCACAGCTATACAAGCTGATGGATCCATTCTACAGCCGCCATTTTGAATCTAATAGCCGCCATCTTTTATATAACAGCTATACAAGTTGCTGGAACCATTCTACAGCCGCCATTTTGAATCCTATAGCCGCCATCTTTTATATAACAGCTATACAAGCTGCTGGAACCATTATACAGCCTTCATTTTGAGTGTTATAGCCGCCATCCTTTATATATATATCACAGCTATACAAGCTGCTGGATCCATTCTACAGCCGCCATTTTGAGTGTTATAGCCGCCATTCTTTATATGACAGCTTTACAAGTTGCTGGAACCATTCTACAGCCGCCATTTTGAATCCTATAGCCGCCATCTTTTATATAACAGCTATACAAGCTGCTGGAACCATTATACAGCCTTCATTTTGAGTGTTATAGCCGCCATCCTTTATATATATATCACAGCTATACAAGCTGCTGGATCCATTCTACAGCCGCCATTTTGAGTGTTATAGCCGCCATTCTTTATATGACAGCTTTACAAGTTGCTGGAACCATTCTACAGCCGCCATTTTGAATCCTATGGCCGCCATCTTTTATATAACAGCTATACAAGCTGCTGGAACCATTATACAGCCTTCATTTTGAGTGTTATAGCCGCCATCCTTTATATATATCACAGCTATACAAGCTGCTGGATCCATTCTACAGCCGCCATTTTGCGTGTTATAGCCGCCATTCTTTATATGACAGCTTTACAAGTTGCTGGAACCATTCTACAGCCTTCATTTTAAGTCTTAAAGCCGCCATCTTTTCTTTAACAGCTATACAAGCTGCTGGAACCGTTCTACAGCCGCTATTTTGAGTGTTATAGCCGCCATTCTTTATATAACAGCTATACAAGTTGCTGGAACCATTCTACAGCCTTCATTTTGAGTCTTATAGCCGCCATCTTTTATATCACAGCTATACAAGCTGATGGATCCATTCTACAGCCGCCATTTTGAGTCTTATGGCCGCCATCTTTTATATAACAGCTATACAAGTTGCTGGAACCATTCTACAGCCGCCATTTTGAATCCTATAGCCGCCATCTTTTATATAACAGCTATACAACCTGCTGGAACCATTCTACAGCCTTCATTTTGAGTGTTATAGCCGCCATCCTTTATATATATATCACAGCTATACAAGCTGCTGGATCCATTCTACAGCCGCCATTTTGAGTGTTATAGCCGCCATTCTTTATATGACAGCTTTACAAGTTGCTGGAACCATTCTACAGCCTTCATTTTAAGTCTTAAAGCCGCCATCTTTTTTTTAACAGCTATACAAGCTGCTGGAACCGTTCTACAGCCGCCATTTTGAGTGTTATAGCCGCCATTCTTTATATAACAGCTATACAAGTTGCTGGAACCATTCTACAGCCTTCATTTTGAGTGTTATAGCCGCCATCCTTTATATCACAGCTATACAAGCTGCTGGATACATTCTACAGCCGCCATTTTGAGTGTTATAGCTGCCATTCTTTATATGACAGCTTTACAAGTTGCTGGAACCATTCTACAGCCTTCATTTTAAGTCTTAAAGCCGCCATCTTTTTTTTAACAGCTATACAAGCTGCTGGAACCGTTCTACAGCCGCCATTTTAAGTGTAATAGCTGCCATTCTTTATATAACAGCTATACAAGTTGCTGGAACCATTCTACAGCCTTCATTTTGAGTGTTATAGCCGCCATCCATTATATCACAGCTATACAAGCTGCTGGATCCATTCTACAGCCGCCATTTTGAGTGTTATAGCCGCCATTCTTTATATGACAGCTGTACAAGTTGCTGGAACCATTCTACAGCCTTCATTTTAAGTCTTAAAGCCGCCATCTTTTTTTAACAGCTATACAAGTTGCTGGAACCGTTCTACAGCCGCCATTTTGAGTGTTATAGCCGCCATTTTTTATATAACAGCTATACAAGTTGCTGGAACCATTCTACAGCCTTCATTTTGAGTCCTATAGCCGCCATCTTTTATATAACAGCTATACAAGTTGCTGGAACCATTCTACAGCCTTCATTTTGAGTCCTATAGCCGTCATCTTTTATATAACAGCTTAACAAGTTGCTGGAACCATTCTACAGCCTTCATTTTAAGTAAGACGGCTTTAAGAAGCCGCCATCTTTTAAATAACAGCTATACAAGATGCTGGAACCATTCCACAGCCGCGAATTTTGAGTCTTATAGCCGCCATTTCCTATTTCACAGCCATACAAGCTGCTGGAACCATTCTACAGCCGCTATTTTGAGTCTTATAGACGCCATCTTTTAAATAACAGCTATACAAGCTGCTGGAACCATTCTACAGCCTTCATTTTGAGTTCTATAGCCGCCATCTTTTATTTAACAGCTATACAAGCTGCTGGAACCAATTTACAGCTGCCAATTTTGAGTCCTACAGCCGCCATTTCTTATATAACAGCTATAAAAGCTATGGATCCATTCTACAGCCGCCATTTTGAGTTTAATAGCCGCCATCTTTTATATAACAGCTATACAAGCAGCTGGAACCATTCCACAGTCGCCAATTTTGAGTCTTATAGCCGCCATCTTTTAAATAACAGTTCTACAAGCTGCTGGAACCATTCTACAGCCTTCATTTTGAGGTTTATAGCCGCCATCTTTTATATAAGAGCTATACAAGTTGCTGGAACCATTCTACAGCCTTCATTTTGAGTGTTATAGCCGCCATCCTTTATATAAATATCACAGCTATACAAGCTGCTGGATCCATTCTGCAGCCGCCATTTTGAGTGTTATAGCCGCCATTCTTTATATGACAGCTTTACAAGTGGCTGGAACCATTCTACAGCCTTCATTTTAAGACTTAAAGCCGCCATATTTTCTTTAACAGCTATACAAGCTGCTGGAACCGTTCTACAGCCGCCATCTTTTATATAACAGCTATACAAGTTGCTGGAACCATTCTACAGCCTTCATTTTTAGTTTATAGCCATCTTTTATATAACAGCTTTACAAGCTGCTGGAGCCATTCCACAGCCGCCATTTTGAGTCTTGTAGCCGCCATCTCATAGATATACAAGTTGCTGGAACCATTCTACAGCCTTCATTTTGAGTCCTATAGCCGCCATCTTTTATTTAACAGCTATACAAGCTGCTGGAACCATTCTACAGCCGCCAATTTTGAGTCCTACAGCCGCCATTTCTTATATAACAGCTATAAAAGCTGCTGGATCCATTCTACAGCCGCCATTTTGAGTTTAATAGCCGCCATCTTTTATATAACAGCTATACAAGCAGCTGGAACCATTCCACAGCCGCCAATTTTGAGTCTTATAGCCGCCATTTCTTACATAACAGCTATACAAGGTGCTGGATCCATTCTACAGGCGCCATTATGAGTGTTATAGCCGCCATTTTTTACATAACAGCTATACAAGTTGCTGGAACCATTCTACAGCCGCCATTTTGAATCCTATAGCCGCCATCTTTTATATAGCAGCTATACAAGCTGCTGGCACCATTCTACAGCCTTCATTTTGAGTCTTATAGCCGCCATCTTTTATATCACAGCTATACAAGCTGATGGATCCATTCTACAGCCGCCATTTTGAGTCTTATGGCCGCCATCTTTTATATAACAGCTATACAAGTTGCTGGAACCATTCTACAGCCGCCATTTTGAATCCTATAGCCGCCATCTTTTATATAACAGCTATACAACCTGCTGGAACCATTCTACAGCCTTCATTTTGAGTGTTATAGCCGCCATCCTTTATATATATATCACAGCTATACAAGCTGCTGGATCCATTCTACAGCCGCCATTTTGAGTGTTATAGCCGCCATTCTTTATATGACAGCTTTACAAGTTGCTGGAACCATTCTACAGCCTTCATTTTAAGTCTTAAAGCCGCCATCTTTTTTTAACAGCTATACAAGCTGCTGGAACCGTTCTACAGCCGCCATTTTGAGTGTTATAGCCGCCATTCTTTATATAACAGCTATACAAGTTGCTGGAACCATTCTACAGCCTTCATTTTGAGTGTTATAGCCGCCATCCTTTATATCACAGCTATACAAGCTGCTGGATCCATTCTACAGCCGCCATTTTGAGTGTTATAGCCGCCATTCTTTATATGACAGCTTTACAAGTTGCTGGAACCATTCTACAGCCTTCATTTTAAGTCTTAAAGCCGCCATCTTTTTTTTAACAGCTATACAAGCTGCTGGAACCGTTCTACAGCCGCCATTTTAAGTGTAATAGCCGCCATTCTTTATATAACAGCTATACAAGTTGCTGGAACCATTCTACAGCCTTCATTTTGAGTGTTATAGCCGCCATCCATTATATCACAGCTATACAAGCTGCTGGATCCATTCTACAGCCGCCATTTTGAGTGTTATAGCCGCCATTCTTTATATGACAGCTGTACAAGTTGCTGGAACCATTCTACAGCCTTCATTTTGAGTGTTATAGCCGCCATCCTTTATATCACAGCTATACAAGCTGCTGGATCCATTCTACAGCCGCCATTTTGAGTGTTATAGCCGCCATTCTTTATATGACAGCTGTACAAGTTGCTGGAACCATTCTACAGCCTTCATTTTAAGTCTTAAAGCCGCCATCTTTTTTTAACAGCTATACAAGCTGCTGGAACCGTTCTACAGCCGCCATTTTAAGTGTAATAGCCGCCATTCTTTATATAACAGCTATACAAGTTGCTGGAACCATTCTACAGCCTTCATTTTGAGTGTTATAGCCGCCATCCATTATATCACAGCTATACAAGCTGCTGGAACCGTTCTACAGCCGCCATTTTGAGTGTTATAGCCGCCATTCTTTATATAACAGCTATACAAGTTGCTGGAACCATTCTACAGCCTTCATTTTGAGTGTTATAGCCGCCATCCTTTATATCACAGCTATACAAGCTGCTGGATCCATTCTACAGCCGCCATTTTGAGTGTTATAGCCGCCATTCTTTATATGACAGCTGTACAAGTTGCTGGAACCATTCTACAGCCTTCATTTTAAGTCTTAAATCCGCCATCTTTTTTTAACAGCTATACAAGCTGCTGGAACCGTTCTACAGCCGCCATTTTGAGTGTTATAGCCGCCATTCTTTATATAACAGCTATACAAGTTGCTGGAACCATTCTACAGCCTTCATTTTGAGTCCTATAACCGCCATCTTTTATATAACAGCTATACAAGTTGCTGGAACCATTCTACAGCCTTCATTTTGAGTCCTATAGCCGTCATCTTTTATATAACAGCTTTACAAGTTGCTGGAACCATTCTACAGCCTTCATTTTAAGTCTTAAAGCCGCCATCTTTTAAATAACAGCTATACATGATGCTGGAACCATTCCACAGCCGCGAATTTTGAGTCTTATAGCCGCCATTTCCTATTTCACAGCCATACAAGCTGCTGGAACCATTCTACAGCCGCTATTTTGAGTCTTATAGCCGCCATCTTTTAAATAACAGCTATACAAGCTGCTGGAACCATTCTACAGCCTTCATTTTGAGTTCTATAGCCGCCATCTTTTATTTAACAGCTATACAAGCTGCTGGAACCAATTTACAGCCGCCAATTTTGAGTCCTACAGCCGCCATTTCTTATATAACAGCTATAAAAGCTATGGATCCATTCTACAGCCGCCATTTTGAGTTTAATAGCCGCCATCTTTTATATAACAGCTATACAAGCAGCTGGAACCATTCCACAGTCGCCAATTTTGAGTCTTATAGCCGCCATCTTTTAAATAACAGTTCTACAAGCTGCTGGAACCATTCTACAGCCTTCATTTTGAGGTTTATAGCCGCCATCTTTTATATAAGAGCTATACAAGTTGCTGGAACCATTCTACAGCCTTCATTTTGAGTGTTATAGCCGCCATCCTTTATATAAATATCACAGCTATACAAGCTGCTGGATCCATTCTGCAGCCGCCATTTTGAGTGTTATAGCCGCCATCTTTTATATAACAGCTATACAAGTTGCTGGAACCATTCTACAGCCGCCATTTTGAATCCTATAGCCGCCATCTTTTATATAAGAGCTATACAACCTGCTGGAACCATTCTACAGCCTTCATTTTGAGTGTTATAGCCGCCATCCTTTATATATATATCACAGCTATACAAGCTGCTGGATCCATTCTACAGCCGCCATTTTGAGTGTTATAGCCGCCATTCTTTATATGACAGCTTTACAAGTTGCTGGAACCATTCTACAGCCTTCATTTTAAGTCTTAAAGCCGCCATCTTTTTTTTAACAGCTATACAAGCTGCTGGAACCGTTCTACAGCCGCCATTTTGAGTGTTATAGCCGCCATTCTTTATATAACAGCTATACAAGTTGCTGGAACCATTCTACAGCCTTCATTTTGAGTGTTATAGCCGCCATCCTTTATATCACAGCTATACAAGCTGCTGGATCCATTCTACAGCCGCCATTTTGAGTGTTATAGCCGCCATTCTTTATATGACAGCTTTACAAGTTGCTGGAACCATTCTACAGCCTTCATTTTAAGTCTTAAAGCCGCCATCTTTTTTTAACAGCTATACAAGCTGCTGGAACCGTTCTACAGCCGCCATTTTAAGTGTAATAGCCGCCATTCTTTATATAACAGCTATACAAGTTGCTGGAACCATTCTACAGCCTTCATTTTGAGTGTTATAGCCGCCATCCATTATATCACAGCTATACAAGCTGCTGGATCCATTCTACAGCCGCCATTTTGAGTGTTATAGCCGCCATTCTTTATATGACAGCTGTACAAGTTGCTGGAACCATTCTACAGCCTTCATTTTAAGTCTTAAAGCCGCCATCTTTTTTAACAGCTATACAAGCTGCTGGAACCGTTCTACAGCCGCCATTTTGAGTGTTATAGCCGCCATTCTTTATATAACAGCTATACAAGTTGCTGGAACCATTCTACAGCCTTCATTTTGAGTCCTATAACCGCCATCTTTTATATAACAGCTATACAAGTTGCTGGAACCATTCTACAGCCTTCATTTTGAGTCCTATAGCCGTCATCTTTTTATATAACAGCTTTACAAGTTGCTGGAACCATTCTACAGCCTTCATTTTAAGTCTTAAAGCCGCCATCTTTTAAATAACAGCTATACATGATGCTGGAACCATTCCACAGCCGCGAATTTTGAGTCTTATAGCCGCCATTTCCTATTTCACAGCCATACAAGCTGCTGGAACCATTCTACAGCCGCTATTTTGAGTCTTATAGCCGCCATCTTTTAAATAACAGCTATACAAGCTGCTGGAACCATTCTACAGCCTTCATTTTGAGTTCTATAGCCGCCATCTTTTATTTAACAGCTATACAAGCTGCTGGAACCAATTTACAGCCGCCAATTTTGAGTCCTACAGCCGCCATTTCTTATATAACAGCTATAAAAGCTATGGATCCATTCTACAGCCGCCATTTTGAGTTTAATAGCCGCCATCTTTTATATAACAGCTATACAAGCAGCTGGAACCATTCCACAGTCGCCAATTTTGAGTCTTATAGCCGCCATCTTTTAAATAACAGTTCTACAAGCTGCTGGAACCATTCTACAGCCTTCATTTTGAGGTTTATAGCCGCCATCTTTTATATAAGAGCTATACAAGTTGCTGGAACCATTCTACAGCCTTCATTTTGAGTGTTATAGCCGCCATCCTTTATATAAATATCACAGCTATACAAGCTGCTGGATCCATTCTACAGCCGCCATTTTGAGTGTTATAGCCGCCATTCTTTATATGACAGCTTTACAAGTGGCTGGAACCATTCTACAGCCTTCATTTTAAGACTTAAAGCCGCCATATTTTCTTTAACAGCTATACAAGCTGCTAGAACCGTTCTACAGCCGCCATTTTGAGTGTTATAGCCGCTATTCTTTATGTAACAGCTATACAAGTTGCTGGAACCATTCTACAGCCGCCATTTTGAATCCTATAGCCGCCATCTTTTATATAACAGCTATACAAGCTGCTGGCACCATTCTACAGCCGCCAATTTTGAGTCTTATAGCCGCCATCCTTTATATCACAGCTATACAAGCTGATGCAACCATTCTACAGCCTTCATTTTGAGTTTATAGCCATCTTTTATATAACAGCTATACAAGCTGCTGGAACCTTTTTACAGCCGCCATTTTGAGTGTTATAGCCGCCATTCTTTATAAAACAGCTATACAAGCTGCTGGAACCATTCTACAGCCTTCATTTTGAGTTCTATAGCCGTCATCTTTTATTTAACAGCTATACAAGCTGCTGGAACCTTTCTACAGCCGCCATTTTGAGTGTTATAGCCGCCATTCTTTATAAAACAGCTATACAAGTTGCTGGAACCATTCTACAGCCTTCATTTTGAGTTCTATAGCCGCCATCATTTATTTAACAGCTATACAAGCTGCTGGAACCAATTTACAGCCGCCAAATTTGAGTCCTACAGCCGCCATTTCTTATATAACAGCTATAAAAGCTGCTGGATCCATTCTACAGCCGCCATTTTGAGTTTAATAGCCGCCATCTTTTATATAACAGCTATACAAGCAGCTGGAACCATTCTACAGCCTTCATTTTGAGTTCTATAGCCGCCATTTTTTAAATAACAGTTCTACAAGCTGCTGGAACCATTCTACAGCCTTCATTTTGAGGTTTATAGCTGCCATCTTTTATATAACAGCTATACAAGTTGCTGGAACCATTCTACAGCCTTCATTTTGAGTCTTATAGCCGCCATCGTTCATAAAACAGCTCTACTAGCTGCTGGAACCATTCTATAGCCGCCGATTTGAGGTTTATAGCCGCCATCTTTTATATAACAGCTATACAAGTTGCTGGAACCATTCTACAGCCTTCATTTTTAGTTTATAGCCATCTTTTATATAACAGCTTTACAAGCTGCTGGAGCCATTCCACAGCCGCCATTTTGAGTCTTGTAGCCGCCATCTCATAGATATACAAGCTGCTGGAACCATTCTACAGCCTTCATTATTGAAATGGTATATTAAAGTCGCCAAAATGTATGTAACAGGCAGAAGGAAGCTTTTCCTACCCCATAAAGTATATATATTCTTGATCAGTATCAACAGCCGAGTCGATCTAGCCATGTCCGTCTGTCCGTCCGTCCGTCCGTCCGTCCGTCCGTATGAACGCCTAGATCTCGGAGACTATAAGAGATAGAGCTACCAAATTTGGTGTGTAGGTTCGTGTGGTATGTAGAGTGATCAAGTTTATTTCAAATTTTTGCCACGCCCCTTTTCGAACCCGCAATTCAAAAAAAACGTTTATCTCAAAAACTATTGCAGCTAGAGACACCACATTTGGTATGTATATTTGCTTAGTCAATGCGCTCATTTTGTATGTATAAAAATTTTGCCACGCCCCTTTCCGCCCCCGAAATTTGAAGAACTCGATTATCTCCCGTAATTTTTTTACCTTGTGTAAACAAATTTGGCACACTTGAATTTGATACTAATACCCAGCAAAATACCAAATTTGATCAAAATCGGACTAAAAATATCCAAGTTATACATATAAACGCTTTTCCATAAGCCCGGAGTTGGCCGTTGGAGGGTGGTGGCGCTAGGGTGCTCATATGCATGAGTGAGTGAGATACTAAGATATGCTTGTAAGAAGCATGTGAACAGAATTTCACAGCTATACAAGCTGCTGGAACCATTCTACAGCCGCCATTTTGAGTCTTATAGCCGCCATCTTTTATATAACAGTTCTACAAGCTGCTGGAACCATTCTACAGCATTTATATAACAGCTATACAAGCTGCTGGAACCATTCTACAGCCTTCATTTTGAGTGTTATAGCCGCCATCCTTTATACATATATCACAGCTATACAAGCTGCTCGATCCATTTTACAGCCGCCATTTTGAGTGTTATAGCCGCCATTCTTTATATAACAGCTTTACAAGTTGCTGGAACCATTCTACAGCCTTCATTTTGAGTCCTATAGCCGCAATCTTTTATATAACAACTATACAAGCTGCTGGAACCATTCTACAGCCTTCATTTTGAGTGTTATAGCCACCATCCTTAATATCACAGCTATACAAGCTGCTGGAACCTTTCTACAGCCGCCATTTTGAATATTATAGCCGCCATTCTTTATAAAACAGCTATACAAGTTGCTAGAACCATTCTTCAGCCTTCATTTTGAGTTCTATAGCCGCCATCATTTATTTAACAGCTATACAAGCTGCTGGAACCAATTTACAGCCGCCAAATTTGAGTCCTACAGCCGCCATTTCTTATATAACAGCTATAAAAGCTGCTGGATCCATTCTACAGCCGCCATTTTGAGTTTAATAGCCGCCATCTTTTATATAACAGCTATACAAGCAGCTGGAACCATTCTACAGCCTTCATTTTGAGTTCTATAGCCGCCATTTTTTAAACAACAGTTCTACAAGCTGCTGGAACCATTCTACAGCCTTCATTTTGAGGTTTATAGCTGCCATCTTTTATATAACAGCTATACAAGTTGCTGGAACCATTCTACAGCCTTCATTTTGAGTCTTATAGCCGCCATCGTTCATAAAACAGCTCTACTAGCTGCTGGAACCATTCTATAGCCGCCGATTTGAGGTTTATAGCCGCCATTTCTTATATAACAGCTTTACAAGCTGCTGGAACCATTCCACAGCCGCCATTTTGAGTCTTGTAGCCGCCATCTCATAGATATACAAGCTGCTGGAACCATTCTACAGCCTTCATTATTGAAATGGTATATTAAAGTCGCCAAAATGTATGTAACAGGCAGAAGGAAGCTTTTCCGACCCCATAAAGTATATATATTCTTGATCAGTATCAACAGCCGAGTCGATCTAGCCATGTCCGTCTGTCCGTCCGTCCGTCCGTCCGTCCGTCCGTATGAACGCCTAGATCTCGGAGACTATAAGAGATAGAGCCACCAAATTTGGTGTGTAGGTTCGTGTGGTATGTAGAGTGATCAAGTTTATTTCAAATTTTTGCCACGCCCCTTTTCGAACCCGCAATTCAAAAAAAAACGTTTATCTCAAAAACTATTGCAGCTAGAGACACCACATTTGGTATGTATATTTGCTTAGTCAATGCGCTCATTTTGTATGTATAAAAATTTTGCCACGCCCCTTTCCGCCCCCGAAATTTGAAGAACTCGATTATCTCCCGTAATTTTTTACCTTGTGTAAACAAATTTGGCACACTTGAATTTGATACTAATACCCAGCAAAATACCAAATTTGATCAAAATCGGACTAAAAATATCCAAGTTATACATATAAACGCTTTTCCATAAGCCCGGAGTTGGCCGTTGGAGGGTGGTGGCGCTAGGGTGCTCATATGCATGAGTGAGTGAGATACTAAGATATGCTTGTAAGAAGCATGTGAACAGAATTTCACAGCTATACAAGCTGCTGGAACCATTCTACAGCCGCCATTTTGAGTCTTATAGCCGCCATCTTTTATATAACAGTTCTACAAGCTGCTGGAACCATTCTACAGCATTTATATAACAGCTATACAAGCTGCTGGAACCATTCTACAGCCTTCATTTTGAGTGTTATAGCCGCCATCCTTTATACATATATCACAGCTATACAAGCTGCTCGATCCATTTTACAGCCGCCATTTTGAGTGTTATAGCCGCCATTCTTTATATAACAGCTTTACAAGTTGCTGGAACCATTCTACAGCCTTCATTTTGGGTCCTATAGCCGCCATCTTTTATATAACAACTATACAAGCTGCTGGAACCATTCTACAGCCTTCATTTTGAGTGTTATAGCCACCATCCTTAATATCACAGCTATACAAGCTGCTGGAACCTTTCTACAGCCGCCATTTTGAGTGTTATAGCCGCCATTCTTTATAAAACAGCTATACAAGTTGCTGGAACCATTCTACAGCCTTCATTTTGAGTTCTATAGCCGCCATCTTTTATTTAACAGCTATACAAGCTACTGGAACCTTTCTACAGCCGCCATTTTGAGTGTTATAGCCGCTATTCTTTATAAAACAGCTATACAAGTTGCTGGAACCATTCTACGGCCTTCATTTTGAGTTCTATAGCCGCCATCTTTTATTTAACAGCTATACAAGCTGCTGGAACCAATTTACAGCCGCCAATTTTGAGTCCTACAGCCGCCATTTCTTATATAACAGCTATAAAAGCTGCTGGATCCATTCTACAGCCGCCATTTTGAGTTTAATAGCCGCCATCTTTTATATAACAGCTATACAAGCAGCTGGAACCATTCCACAGCCGCGAATTTTGAGTCTTATAGCCGCCATCTTTTAAATAACAGTTCTACAAGCTGCTGGAACCATTCTACAGCCTTCATTTTGAGGTTTATAGCCGCCATCTTTTATATAACAGCTATACAAGTTGCTGGAACCATTCTACAGCCTTCATTTTGAGTGTTATAGCCGCCATCGTCCATAAAACAGCTCTACAAGCTGCTGGAACCATTCTATAGCCGCCGATTTGAGGTTTATAGCCGCCATCTTTGATATAACAGCTGTACAAGTTGCTGGAACCATTCTACAGCCCTCATTTTTAGTTTATAGCCATCTTTTATATAACAGCTTTACAAGCTGCTGGAACCATTCCACAGCCGCCATTTTGAGTCTTGTAGCCGCCATCTTTAATATAGTAGATATACAAGCTGCTGGAACCATTCTACAGCCTTCATTTTAAGTTTCATAGCCGCCATCTTTTATATAACAGCTATACAAGCTGCTGGAACCATTCCACAGCCGCGAATTTTGAGTCTTATAGACGCCATTTCTTATTTCACAGCTATACAAGCTGCTGGAACCATTCTACAGCCGCCATTTTGAGTCTTATAGCCGCCATCTTTTATATAACAGTTCTACAAGCTGCTGGAACCATTCTACAGCCTTCATTTTGAGTTTTATAGCCGCCATCTTTTATATAACAGCTATACAAGTTGCTTGAACCATTCTACAGCCTTCATTTTAAGTGTTATAGCCGCCATCCTTTATATCACAGCTATACAAGCTGCTGGATCCATTCTACAGCCGCCATTTTGAGTGTTATAGCCGCCATTCTTTATATGACAGCTTTACAGCTTTACAAGTTGCTGGAACCATTCTACAGCCTTCATTTTAAGTCTTAAAGCCGGCATCTTTTCTTTAACAGCTATACAAGCTGCTGGAACCGTTCTACAGCCGCCATTTTGAGTGTTATAGCCGCCATTCTTTATATAACAGCTATACAAGTTGCTGGAACCATTCTACAGCCTTCATTTTGAGTCCTATAGCCGCCATCTTTTATATAACAACTATACAAGCTGCTGGAACCATTCTACAGCCTTCATTTTGAGTGTTATAGCCACCATCTTTTAAATAACAGCTATACAAGCTGCTGGAACCTTTCTACAGCCGCCATTTTGAGTGTTATAGCCGCCATTCTTTATAAAACAGCTATACAAGTTGCTGGAACCATTCTACAGCCTTCATTTTGAGTTTTATAGCCGCCATCTTTTATTTAACAGCTATACAAGCTGCTGGAACCAATTTACAGCCGCCAATTTTGAGTCCTACAGCCGCCATTTCTTATATAACAGCTATAAAAGCTGCTGGATCCATTCTACAGCCGCCATTTTGAGTTTAATAGCCGCCATCTTTTGTATAACAGATATACAAGCTGCTGGAACCATTCCACAGCCGCGAATTTTGAGTCTTATAGCCGCCATTTCTTATTTCACAGCTATACAAGCTGCTGGAACCATTCTACAGCCGCCATTTTGAGTCTTATAGCCGCCATCTTTTGTATAACAGTTCTACAAGCTGCTGGAACCATTCTACAGCCTCATTTTGAGGTTTAGAGCCGCCATCTTTTATATAACAGCTATACAAGTTGCTGGAACCATTCTACAGCCTTCATTTTGAGTCTTATAGCCGCCATCGTTCATAAAACAGCTCTACAAGCTGCTGGAACCATTCTATAGCCGCCGATTTGAGGTTTATAGCCGCCATCTTTTATATAACAGCTATACAACTTGCTGGAACCATTCTACAGCCTTCATATTTAGTTTATAACCATCTTTTATATAACAGCTTTACAAGCTGCTGGAACCATTCCACAGCCGGCATTTTGAGTCTTGTAGCCGCCATCTTTAATAAAGTAGATATACAAGCTGCTGGAACCATTCTACAGCCTTCATTTTAAGTTTCATAGCCGCCATCTTTTATATAACAGCTATACAAGCTGCTGGAACCATTCCACAGCCGCGAATTTTGAGTCTTATAGCCGCCATTTCTTATTTCACAGCTATACAAGCTGCTGGAACCATTCTACAGCATTTATATAACAGCTATACAAGCTGCTGGAACCATTCTACAGCCTTCATTTTAAGTGTTATAGCCGCCATCCTTTATACATATAACACAGCTATACAAACTGCTGGATCCATTTTACAGCCGCCATTTTGAGTGTTATAGCCGCCATTCTTTATATGACAGCTTTACAAGTTGCTGGAACCATTCTACAGCCTTCATTTTAAATCTTAAAGCCGCCGTCTTTTCTTTAACAGCTATACAAGCTGCTGGAACCGTTCTACAGCCGCCATTTTGAGTGTTATAGCCGCCATTCTTTATATAACAGCTATAAAAGTTGCTGGAACCATTCTACAGCCTTCATTTTGAGTCCTATAGCCGCCATCATTTATATGACAACTATACAAGCTGCTGGAACCGTTCTACAGCCTTCATTTTGAGTGTTATAGCCACCATCCTTTATATCACAGCTATACAAGTTGCTGGAACCATTCTACAGCCTTCATTTTGAGTCCTATAGCCGCCATCTTTTATTTAACAGCTATACAAGCTGCTGGAACCATTCTACAGCCGCCAATTTTGAGTCCTACAGCCGCCATTTCATATATAACAGCTATAAAAGCTGCTGGATCCATTCTACAGCCTTCATTTTGAGATTCATAGCCGCCATCTTTTATATAACATCTATACAAGCTGCTGGAACCTTTCCACAGCCGCGAATTTTGAGTCTTATAGCCGCCATTTCTTATTTCACAGCTATACAAGCTGCTGGAACCATTCTACAGCCGCCATTTTGAGTTTTATAGCCGCCATCTTTTATATAACAACTATACAAGCTGCTGGAACCATTCTACAGCCGCCATTTTGAGTCTTATAGCCGCCATTTCTTATTTCACAGCTATACAAGCTGCTGGAACCATTCAACAGCCGCCATTTTGCGTCTTATAGCCGCCATCTTTTAGATAACAGTTCTACAAGCTGCTGGAACCATTCTACAGCCTTCATTTTGAGTTTTATAGCCGCCATCTTTTATATAATAGCTTTACAAGCTGCTGGATCCATTCTACAACCGCCATTCTTTTTATGACAGCTTTACAAGTTGCTGGAACCATTCTACAGCCTTCATTTTGAGTCTTACAGCCGCCATCGTTTATTAAACAGCTCTACAAGCTGCTGGAACCATTCTATAGCCGCCGATTTGAGGTTTATAGCCGCCATCTTTTAAATAACAGCTATACAAGCTGCTGGAACCATTCTACAGCCGCCATTTTGAGTCTTATAGCCGCCATCTTTTAGATAACAGTTCTACAAGCTGCTGGAACCATTCTACAGCCTTCATTTTGAGTTTTATAGCCGCCATCTTTGATATAACAGCTATACGAGTTGCTGGAACCATTCCACAGCCGCCATTTTGAGTCTTATAGCCGCCATCTTTAATGTAGTAGATATACAAGCTGCTGGAACCATTCTACAGCCTTCATTTTGAGTTTCATAGCCGCCATCTTTTATATAACAGCTATACAAGCTGCTGGAACCTTTTCACAGCCGCGAATTTTGAGTCTTATAGCCGCCATTTCTTATTTCACAGCTATACAAGCTGCTGGAACCATTCTACAGCCGCCATTTTGAGTCTTCTAGCCGCCATCTTTTAGATAACAGTTCTACAAGCTGCTGGAACCATTCTACAGCCTTCATTTTGAGTTTTATAGCCGCCATCTTTTATATAACAGCTATACAAGCTGCTGGATCCATTCTACAACCGCCATTTTGAGTGTTATAGCCGCCATTCTTTATATGACAGCTTTACAAGTTGCTGGAACCATTCTACAGCCGTCATTTTGAGTTTAATAGCCACCATCTTTTATATAACAGCTAAAAAAGCAGCCGGAACCATTCCACAGCCGCCATTTTGAGTCTTATAGCTGCCATCTTTAATATAGTAGATATACAAGCTGCTGGAACCATTCCACAGCCGCCAATTTTGAGTTTCATAGCCGCCATCTTTTATATAACAGCTATAGAAGCTGCTGGAACCATTCCACAGCCGCGAATTTTGAATCTTACAGCCGCCATTTCTTATTTCACAGCTATACAAGCTGCTGGAACCATTCTACAGCCGCCATTTTGAGTCTTATAGCCGCCATCTTTTATATAACAGTTCTACAAGCTGCTGGAACCATTATACAGCCTTCATTTTGAGTTTTATAGCCGCCATCTTTTATATAACAGCTATACAAGCTGCTGGATCCATTCTACAGCCTTCAATTTGAGTCTTATAGCCGCCATCGTTTATTAAACAGCTCTACAAGCTGCTGGAACCATTCTATAGCCGCCGATTTGAGGTTTATAGCCGCCATCTTTTAAATAACAGCTATACAAGTTGCTGGAACCATCATTTATAGCCATCTTTTATATAACAGCTTTACAAGCTGCTGGAACCATTCCACAGCCGCCATTTTGAGTCTTATAGCCGCCATCTTTAATATAGTAGATATACAAACTGCTGGAACCATTCTACAGCCTTCATTTTGAGTTTCATAGCCGCCATCTTTTATATAACAGCTATACAAGCTGCTGAAACCATTCCACAGCCGCGAATTTTGAATCTTATAGCCGCCAATTCTTATTTCACAGCTATACAAGCTGCTGGAACCATTCTACAGCCGCCATTTTGAGTCTTATAGCCGCCATCTTTTAGATAACAGTTCTACAAGCTGCTGGAACCATTCTACAGCCTTCATTTTGAGTTTCACAGCCGCCATCTTTTATATAACAGCTATACAATTTGCTGGAACCATTCTACAGCCGCCATTTTGAATCCTATAGCCGCCATCTTTTATATAACAGCTATACAAGCTGCTGGCACCATTCTACAGCCGCCAATTTTGAGTCTTATAGCCGCCATTTCTTATATAACAGCTATACAAGCTGCTGGAACCATTCTACAGCCTTCATTTTTAGTTTATAGATATCTTTTATATAACAGCTTTACAAGCTGCTGGAACCATTCCACAGCCGCCATTTTGAGTCTTATAGCCGCCATCTTTAATGTAGTAGATATACAAGCTGCTGGAACCATTCTACACCCTTCATTTTGAGTTTCATAGCCGCCATCTTTTATATAACAGCTATACAAGCTGCTGGAACCTTTTCACAGCCGCGAATTTTGAGTCTTATAGCCGCCATTTCTTATTTCACAGCTATACAAGCTGCTGGAACCATTCTACAGCCGCCATTTTGAGTCTTATAGTCGCCATCTTTTAGATAACAGTTCTACATGCTGCTGGAACCATTCTACAGCCTTCATTTTGAGTTTTATAGCCGCCATCTTTTATATAACAGCTATACAAGCTGCTGGATCCATTCTACAACCGCCATTTTGAGTGTTATAGCCATTTTGATCCATTCTACAGCCGCCATTTTGAGTGTTATAGACGCCATTCTTTATATAACAGCTTTACAAGTTGCTGGAACCATTCTACAGCCTTCATTTTGAGTCTTATAGCCGCCATCGTTTATTAAACAGCTCTACAAGCTGCTGGAACCATTCTATAGCCGCCGATTTGAGGTTTATAGCCGCCATCTTTTAAATAACAGCTATACAAGTTGCTGGAACCATTCTACAGCCTTCATTTTTAGTTTATAGCCATCTTTTATATAACAGCTTTACAAGCTGCTGGAACCATTCCACAGCCGCCATTTTGAGTCTTATAGCCGCCATCTTTAATATAGTAGATATACAAGCAGCTGGAACCATTCTACAGCCTTCATTTTGAGTTTCATAGCCTTCATCTTTTATATAACAGCTATACAAGCTGCTGAAACCATTCCACAGCCGCGAATTTTGAATCTTATAGCCGCCATTTCTTATTTCACAGCTATACAAGCTGCTGGAACCATTCTACAGCCGCCATTTTGAGTCTTATAGCCGCCATCTTTTAGATAACAGTTCTACAAGCTGCTGGAACCATTCTACAGCCTTCATTTTGAGTTTTATAGCCGCTATCTTTTATATAACAGCTATACAATTTGCTGGAACCATTATACAGCCGCCATTTTGAATCCTATAGCCGCCATCTTTTATATAACAGCTTGTATATGCTGGCACCATTCTACAGCCGCCAATTTTGAGTCTTATAGCCGCCATTTCTTATATAACAGCTATACAAGCTGCTGGAACCATTCTACAGCCGCCATTTTAAATTTAATAGCCGCCATCTTTTATATAACAGCTATACAAGCAGCTGGAACCATTCCACAGCCGCCAATTTTGAGTCTTACAGCCGCCATTTCTTATATAACAGCTATACAAGCTGCTGCAACCATTCCACAGCCGCCATTTTGAGTCTTATAGCCGCCATCTTTAATATAGTAGATATATAAGCTGCTGGAACCATTCTACAGCCTTCATTTTGAGTTTCATAGCCTCCATCTTTTATATAACAGCTATACAAGCTGCCATTCTATAGCCGCCAATTTTGAGTCATATAGCCGCCATTTCCTATTTCACAGCTATACAAGCTGCTGGAACCATTCTACAGTCGCCATTTTGAGTCTTTTAGACGCCATCTTTTATATACCAGGTCTACAAGCTGCTGGAACCATTCTACAGCCTTCATTTTGAGTTTCATAGCCGCCATCTTTTATACAACAGCTATTCAAGCTGCTGGAACCATTCCACAGCCGCCAATTTTGAGTCTTATAGCCGCCATTTCTTATATAACAGCTATAAAAGCTGCTGGATCCATTCTACAGCCGCCATTTTAAATTCAATAGCCGCCATCTTTTATATAACAGCTATACAAGCAGCTGGAACCATTCCACAGCCGCCAATTTTGAGTCTTACAGCCGCCATTTCTTATATAACAGCTATACAAGCTGCTGCAACCATTCCACAGCCGCCATTTTGAGTCTTATAGCCGCCATCTTTAATATAGTAGATATATAAGCTGCTGGAACCATTCTACAGCCTTCATTTTGAGTTTCATAGCCGCCATCTTTTATATAACAGCTATACAAGATGCTGGAACCATTCCACAGCCACGAATATTGAGTCTTATAGCCGCCATTTCCTATTTCACAGCTATACAGCAGCTAAGCTGCTGGAACCATTCTACAGCCGCCATTTTGAGTCTTATAGCTGCCATTTTTTATATACCAGGTCTACAAGCTGCTGGAACCATTCTACAGCCTTAATTTTGAGTTTCATAGCCGCCATCTTTTATACAACAGCTATTCAAGTTGCTGGAACCATTCCACAGCCGCCAATTTTGAGTCTTATAGCCGCCATTTTTTAAATAACAGCTATAAAAGCTGCTGGATCCATTCTACAGCCGCCATTTTGAGTTTAATAGCCGCCATCTTTTATATAACAGCTATACAAGCAGCTGGAACCATTCCACAGCCGCCAATTTTGAGTCTTATAGCCGCGATCCTTTATATCACAGCTATACAAGCTGCTGGATCCATTCTACAGCCGCCATTTTGAGTGTTATAGCCGCCAATCTTTATATAACAACTTTACAAGTTGCTGGAACCATTCTACAGCCTTCATTTTAAGTCTTAAAGCCGCCATCTTTTATATAACAGCTATACAAGCTGCTGGAACCATTCTACAGCCTTCATTTTGAGTCTTATAGCCGCCATCGTTTATAAAACAGTTCTACAAGCTGCTGGAACCATTCTATAGCCGCCGATTTGAGGTTTATAGCCGCCGTCTTTTATATAACAGCTATACAAGTTGCTGGAACCATTCTACAGCCTTCATTTTTAGTTAATAGCCATCTTTTATATAACAGTTTTACAAGCTGCTGGAACCATTCCACATCCGCCATTTTTAGTCTTATAGCCGCCATCTTTAATATAGTAAATATACAAGCTGCTGGAACCATTCTACAGACTTCATTTTGAGTTTCATAGCCTCCATCTTTTATATAACAGCTATACAAGCTGCTGGAACCATACCACTGCCGCGAATTTTGAGTCTTATAGCCGCCATTTATTATTTCACAGCTATACAAGCTGCTGGAACCATTCTACAGCCGCCATTTTGAGTCTTATAGCCGCCATCTTTTATATAACAGTTCTACAAGCTGCTGGAACCATTCTACAGCCTTCATTTTGAGTTTTATAGCCGCCATCTTTTATATAACAGCTATACAAGCAGCTGGAACCATTCCACAGCCGCCAATTTGGAGTCTTATAGCTGCCATTTCTTATATAACAGCTATACAAGCTGCCATTCTTTATATAACAGCTTTACAAGTTGCTGGAACCATTCTACAGCCTTCATTTTAAGTCTTAAAGCCGCCATCTTTTAAATAACAGCTATACAAGTTGCTGGAACCATTCTACAGCCGCCATTTTGAGTCTTATAGTCGCCATCTTTTATATAACAGCTATACAAGCTGCTGGAACCATTCTATAGCCGCCAATTTTGAGTCATATAGCCGCCATCCTTTATATCACAGCTATACAAGCTGCTGGATCCATTCTACAGCCGCCATTTTGAGTGTTATAGCCGCCAATCTTTATATAACAACTTTACAAGTTGCTGGAACCATTCTACAGCCTTCATTTTAAGTCTTAAAGCCGCCATCTTTTATATAACAGCTATACAAGCTGCTGGAACCATTCTACAGCCTTCATTTTGAGTCTTATAGCCGCCATCGTTTATAAAACAGCTCTTCAAGCTGCTGGAACCATTCTATAGCCGCCGATTTAGGTTTATAGCCGCCATCTTTTATATAACAGCTATACAAGTTGCTGGAACCATTCTACAGCCTTTATTTTTAGTTTATAGCCATCTTTTATATAACAGTTTTACAAGCTGCTGGAACCATTCCACAGCCGCCATTTTTAGTCTTATAGCCGCCATCTTTAATATAGTAGATATACAAGCTGCTGGAACCATTCTACAGACTTCATTTTGAGTTTCATAGCCGCCATCTTTTATATAACAGCTATACAAGCTGCTGGAACCATACCACTGCCGCGAATTTTGAGTCTTATAGCCGCCATTTATTATTTCACAGCTATACAAGCTGCTGGAACCATTCCACAGCCGCGAATTTTGAGTCTTATTGCCGCCATTTCATATTCCACAGCTATACAAGCTGCTGGAACCATTCTACAGCCGCCATTTTCAGTCTTATAGCCGCCATCTTTTATATAACAGCTATACAAGCTGCTGGAACCTTTCTACAGCCTTCATTTTGAGTTTTATAGCCGCCATCTTTTGTTTAACAGCTATACAAGCTGCTGGAACCATTCTACAGCCGCCAATTTTGAGTCCTACAGCCGCCATTTCTTATATAACAGCTATAAAAGCTGCTGGATCCATTCTAAGCCGCCATTTTGAGTTTAAAAGCCGCCGTCTTTTATATAACAGCTATACAAGCAGCTGGAACCATTCCACAGCCGCCAATTTTGAGTCTTATAGCCGCCATTACTTACATAACAGCTATACAAGCTGCTGGAACCATTCTTCAGGCGCCATTTTGAGTGTTATAGCCGCCATTTTTTATATAACAGCTATACAAGTTGCTGGAACCATTCTACAACCGCCATTTTGAATCCTATAGCCGCCATCTTTAATATAACAGCTATACAAGCTGCTGGCATCATTCTACAGCCGCCAATTTTGAGTCTTATAGCCGCCATCCTTTATATCACAGCTATACAAGCTGCTGGATCAATTCTACAGCCGCCATTTTGAGTGTTATAGTCGCCATTCTTTAAATAACAATTTTACAAGTTGCTGGAACCATTCTACAGCCTTCATTTTAAGTCTTAAAGCCGCCATCTTTTATATAACAGCTATACAAGCTGCTGGAACCATTCTACAGCCTTCATTTTGAGTGTTATAGCCGCCATCCTTTATATCACAGCTATACAAGCTGCTGGATCCATTCTACAGCCGCCATTTTGAGTGTTATAGCCTCCATTCTTTATATGACAGCTTTACAAGTTGCTGGAATTATTCTACAGCCTTCATTTTTAGTCTTAAAGCCGCCATCTTTTCTTTAACAGCTATACAAGCTGCTGGAACCGTTCTTCAGCCGCCATTTTGAGTATTATAGCCGCCATTTTTTATATCACAGCTATACAAGCTGCTGGATCCATTCTACAGCCGCCATTTTGAGTCTTATAGCCGCCATCTTTTATATACCAGTTCTACAAGCTGCTGGAACCTTTCTACAGCCTTCATTTTGAGTTTTATAGCCGCCATCTTTTATAAATCAGCTATACAAGCTGCTGGAACCATTCTACAGCCTTCATTTTGAGTCCTGTAGCCGCCATCTTTTATTTAACAGCTATACAAGCTGCTGGAACCATTCTACAGCCGCTAATTTTGAGTCCTACAGCCGCCATTCTTTATATCACAGCTATACAAGCTGCTGGATCCATTCTACAGCCGCCATTTTGAGCGTTATAGCCGCCATCTTTTATATAACAGCTATACAAGTTGCTGGAACCATTCTACAGCCTTCATTTTGAGTCCTATAGCCGCTATCTTTTATATAACAGCTATACAAGTTGCTGGTACCATTCTACAACCTTCATTTTGAGTCCTATAGCCGCCATCTTTTATATAACAGCTATACAAGCTGCTGGAACCATTCCACAGCCGCCAATTTTGCGTCCTACAGCCGCCATTTCTTATATAACAGCTATAAAAGCTGCTGGATCCATTCTACAGCCGCCATTTTGAGTTTAATAGCCGCCATCTTTTATATAACAGCTTTACATGTTGCTGGAACCATTCTACAGCCTTCATTTTAAGTCTTTAAGCCGCCATATTTTATATAACAGCTATACAAGATGCTGGAACCATTCCACAACCGCGAATTTTGAGTCTTATAGCCGCCACTTCCTATTTCACAGCTGCACAAGCTGCTGGAACCATTCTACAGCCTTCATTTTGAGTCCTATAGCCGCCATCTTTTATTTAACAGCTATACAAGCTGCTGGTGCCGTTCTACAGCCGCCATTTTGAGTGTTATAGCCGCCATTTCTTATATAACAGCTATACAAGCTGCTGGCACCATTCTACAGCCGCCAATTTTGAGTCTTATAGCCGCCATTTCTTATATAACAGCTATACAAGCTGCTGGAACCTTTCTACAGCCGCCATTTTGAGTGTTATAGCCGCCATTCTTTATTAAACAGCTATACAAGTTGCTGGAACCATTCTACAGCCTTCATTTTGAGTCCTATAGCCGCCATCTTTTATTTAACAGCTGGAACCATTCTACAGCCGCTTATTTTGAGTCCTACAGCCTCCATTCTTTATATCACAGCTATAAAAGCTGCTGGATCCATTCTACAGCCGCCATTTTGAGCGTTATAGCCGCCATCTTTTATATAACAGCTATACAAATTGCTGGAACCATTCTACAGCCTTCATTTTGAGTCCTATCGCCGCTATCTTTTATATAACAGCTATACAAGTTGCTGGTACCATTCTACAGCCTTCATTTTGAGTCCTATAGCCGCCATCTTTTATATAACAGCTATACGAGCTGCTGGTGCCGTTCTACAGCCGCCATTTTGAGTGTTATAGCCGCCATTTCTTATATAACAGCTATACAAGCTGCTGGCACCATTCTACAGCCGCCAATTTTGAGTCTTATAGCCGCCATTTCTTATATAACAGCTATACAAGCTGCTGGAACCTTTCTACAGCCTTCATTTTGAGTTTTATAGCCGCCATCTTTTATTTAACAGCTATACAAGCTGCTGGAACCATTCTACAGCCGCCAATTTTGAGTCCTACAGCCGCCATTTCTTATATAACAGCTATAAAAGCTGCTGGATCCATTCTAAGCCGCCATTTTGAGTTTAAAAGCCGCCATCTTTTATATAACAGCTATACAAGCAGCTGGAACCATTCCACAGCCGCCAATTTTGAGTCTTATAGCCGCCATTTCTTATATAACAGCTATACAAGCTACTGGAACCATTCTTCAGGCGCCATTTTGAGTGTTATAGCCGCCATTTTTTATATAACAGCTATACAAGTTGCTGGAACCATTCTACAACCGCCATTTTGAATCCTATAGCCGCCATCCTTTATATCACAGCTATACAAGCTGCTGGATCAATTCTACAGCCGCCATTTTGAGTGTTATAGTCGCCATTCTTTAAATAACAATTTTACAAGTTGCTGGAACCATTCTACAGCCTTCATTTTAAGTCTTAAAGCCGCCATCTTTTATATAACAGCTATACAAGCTGCTGGAACCATTCTACAGCCTTCATTTTGAGTGTTATAGCCGCCATCCTTTATATCACAGCTATACAAGCTGCTGGATCCATTCTACAGCCGCCAATTTTGAGTCCTACAGCCGCCATTTCTTATATAACAGCTATAAAAGCTGCTGGATCCATTCTAAGCCGCCATTTTGAGTTTAAAAGCCGCCATCTTTTATATAACAGCTATACAAGCAGCTGGAACCATTCCACAGCCGCCAATTTTGAGTCTTATAGCCGCCATTTCTTATATAACAGCTATACAAGCTGCTGGAACCATTCTTCAGGCGCCATTTTGAGTGTTATAGCCGCCATTTTTTCTATAACAGCTATACAAGTTGCTGGAACCATTCTACAACCGCCATTTTGAATCCTATAGCCGCCATCTTTAATATAACAGCTATACAAGCTGCTGGCATCATTCTACAGCCGCCAATTTTGAGTCTTATAGCCGCCATCCTTTATATCACAGCTATACAAGCTGCTGGATCAATTCTACAGCCGCCATTTTGAGTGTTATAGTCGCCATTCTTTAAATAACAATTTTACAAGTTGCTGGAACCATTCTACAGCCTTCATTTTAAGTCTTAAAGCCGCCATCTTTTATATAACAGCTATACAAGCTGCTGGAACCATTCTACAGCCTTCATTTTGAGTGTTATAGCCGCCATCCTTTATATCACAGCTATACAAGCTGCTGGATCCATTCTACAGCCGCCATTTTGAGTGTTATAGCCTCCATTCTTTATATGACAGCTTTACAAGTTGCTGGAACCATTCTACAGCCTTCATTTTAAGTCTTAAAGCCGCCATCTTTTCTTTAACAGCTATACAAGCTGCTGGAACCGTTCTTCAGCCGCCATTTTGAGTATTATAGCCGCCATTCTTTATATCACAGCTATACAAGCTGCTGGATCCATTCTACAGCCGCCATTTTGAGTCTTATAGCCGCCATCTTTTATATACCAGTTCTACAAGCTGCTGGAACCTTTCTACAGCCTTCATTTTGAGTTTTATAGCCGCCATCTTTGATAAATCAGCTATACAAGCTGCTGGAACCATTCTACAGCCGCTAATTTTGAGTCCTACAGCCGCCATTCTTTATATCACAGCTATACAAGCTGCTGGATCCATTCTACAGCCGCCATTTTGAGCGTTATAGCCGCCATCTTTTATATAACAGCTATACAAGTTGCTGGAACCATTCTACAGCCTTCATTTTGAGTCCTATAGCCGCTATCTTTTATATAACAGCTATACAAGTTGCTGGTACCATTCTACAACCTTCATTTTGAGTCCTATAGCCGCCATCTTTTATATAACAGCTATACAAGCTGCTGGAACCATTCCACAGCCGCCAATTTTGCGTCCTACAGCCGCCATTTCTTATATAACAGCTATAAAAGCTGCTGGATCCATTCTACAGCCGCCATTTTGAGTTTAATAGCCGCCATCTTTTATATAACAGCTTTACAAGTTGCTGGAACCATTCTACAGCCTTCTTTTTAAGTCTTTAAGCCGCCATATTTTATATAACAGCTATACAAGATGCTGGAACCATTCCACAACCGCGAATTTTGAGTCTTATAGCCGCCATTTCCTATTTCACAGCTGTACAAGCTGCTGGAACCATTCTACAGCCTTCATTTTGAGTCCTATAGCCGCCATCTTTTATTTTACAGCTATACAAGCTGCTGGAACCATTCTACAGCCGCTTATTTTGAGTCCTACAGCCGCCATTCTTTATATTACAGCTATACAAGCTGCTGGATCCATTCTACAGCCGCCATTCGAGTCTTATAGCCGCCATCTTTTATGTACCAGTTCTACAAGCTGCTGGAACCTTTCTACAGGCGCCATTTTGAGTGTTATAGCCGCCATTTTTTATATAACAGCTATACAAGCTGCTGGAACCTTTCTACAGCCGCCATTTTGAGTGTTATAGCCGCCATTCTTTATTAAACAGCTATACAAGTTGCTGGAACCATTCTACAGCCTTCATTTTGAGTCCTATAGCCGCCATCTTTTATTTAACAGCTATACAAGCTGCTGGATCCATTCTACAGCCGCTTATTTTGAGTCCTACAGCCTCCATTCTTTATATCACAGCTATAAAAGCTGCTGGATCCATTCTACAGCCGCCATTTTGAGCGTTATAGCCGCCATCTTTTATATAACAGCTATACAAATTGCTGGAACCATTCTACAGCCTTCATTTTGAGTCCTATCGCCGCTATCTTTTATATAACAGCTATACAAGTTGCTGGTACCATTCTACAACCTTCATTTTGAGTCCTATAGCCGCCATCTTTTATATAACAGCTATACGAGCTGCTGGTGCCGTTCTACAGCCGCCATTTTGAGTGTTATAGCCGCCATTTCTTATATAACAGCTATACAAGCTGCTGGCACCATTCTACAGTCGCCAATTTTGAGTCTTATAGCCGCCATTTCTTATATAACAGCTATACAAGCTGCTGGAACCTTTCTACAGCCTTCATTTTGAGTTTTATAGCCGCCATCTTTTATTTAACAGCTATACAAGCTGCTGGAACCATTCTACAGCCGCCAATTTTGAGTCCTACAGCCGCCATTTCTTATATAACAGCTATAAAAGCTGCTGGATCCATTCTAAGCCGCCATTTTGAGTTTAAAAGCCGCCATCTTTTATATAACAGCTATACAAGCAGCTGGAACCATTCCACAGCCGCCAATTTTGAGTCTTATAGCCGCCATTTCTTATATAACAGCTATACAAGCTGCTGGAACCATTCTTCAGGCGCCATTTTGAGTGTTATAGCCGCCATTTTTTATATAACAGCTATACAAGTTGCTGGAACCATTCTACAACCGCCATTTTGAATCCTATAGCCGCCATCTTTAATATAACAGCTATACAAGCTGCTGGCATCATTCTACAGCCGCCAATTTTGAGTCTTATAGCCGCCATCCTTTATATCACAGCTATACAAGCTGCTGGATCAATTCTACAGCCGCCATTTTGAGTGTTATAGTCGCCATTCTTTAAATAACAATTTTACAAGTTGCTGGAACCATTCTACAGCCTTCATTTTAAGTCTTAAAGCCGCCATCTTTTATATAACAGCTATACAAGCTGCTGGAACCATTCTACAGCCTTCATTTTGAGTGTTATAGCCGCCATCCTTTATATCACAGCTATAAAAGCTGCTGGATCCATTCTACAGCCGCCATTTTGAGTGTTATAGCCTCCATTCTTTATATGACAGCTTTACAAGTTGCTGGAACCATTCTACAGCCTTCATTTTAAGTCTTAAAGCCGCCATCTTTTCTTTAACAGCTAAACAAGCTGCTGGAACCGTTCTTCAGCCGCCATTTTGAGTATTATAGCCGCCATTCTTTATATCACAGCTATACAAGCTGCTGGATCCATTCTACAGCCGCCATTTTGAGTCTTATAGCCGCCATCTTTTATATACCAGTTCTACAAGCTGCTGGAACCTTTCTACAGCCTTCATTTTGAGTTTTATAGCCGCCATCTTTTATAAATCAGCTATACAAGCTGCTGGAACCATTCTACAGCCTTCATTTTGAGTCCTGTAGCCGCCATCTTTTATTTAACAGCTATACAAACTGCTGGAACCATTCTACAGCCGCTAATTTTGAGTCCTACAGCCGCCATTCTTTATATCACAGCTATACAAGCTGCTGGATCCATTCTACAGCCGCCATTTTGAGCGTTATAGCCGCCATCTTTTATATAACAGCTATACAAGTTGCTGGAACCATTCTACAGCCTTCATTTTGAGTCCTATAGCCGCTATCTTTTATATAACACCTATACAAGTTGCTGGTACCATTCTACAACCTTCATTTTGAGTCCTATAGCCGCCATCTTTTATATAACAGCTATACAAGCTGCTGGAACCATTCCACAGCCGCCAATTTTGCGTCCTACAGCCGCCATTTCTTATATAACAGCTATAAAAGCTGCTGGATCCATTCTACAGCCGCCATTTTGAGTTTAATAGCCGCCATCTTTTATATAACAGCTTTACAAGTTGCTGGAACCATTCTACAGCCTTCATTTTAAGTCTTTAAGCCGCCATATTTTATATAACAGCTATACAAGATGCTGGAACCATTCCACAACCGTGAATTTTGAGTCTTATAGCCGCCATTTCCTATTTCACAGCTGTACAAGCTGCTGGAACCATTCTACAGCCTTCATTTTGAGTCCTATAGCCGCCATCTTTTATTTAACAGCTATACAAGCTGCTGGAACCATTCTACAGCCGCTTATTTTGAGTCCTACAGCCGCCATTCTTTATATTACAGCTATACAAGCTGCTGGATCCATTCTACAGCCGCCATTTGAGTCTTATAGCCGCCATCTTTTATATACCAGTTCTACAAGCTGCTGGAACCTTTCTACAGGCGCCATTTTGAGTGTTATAGCCGCCATTTTTTATATAACAGCTATACAAGCTGCTGGAACCTTTCTACAGCCGCCATTTTGAGTGTTATAGCCGCCATTCTTTATTAAACAGCTATACAAGTTGCTGGAACCATTCTACAGCCTTCATTTTGAGTCCTATAGCCGCCATCTTTTATTTAACAGCTGGAACCATTCTACAGCCGCTTATTTTGAGTCCTACAGCCTCCATTCTTTATATCACAGCTATAAAAGCTGCTGGATCCATTCTACAGCCGCCATTTTGAGCGTTATAGCCGCCATCTTTTATATAACAGCTATACAAATTGCTGGAACCATTCTACAGCCTTCATTTTGAGTCCTATCGCCGCTATCTTTTATATAACAGCTATACAAGTTGCTGGTACCATTCTACAACCTTCATTTTGAGTCCTATAGCCGCCATCTTTTATATACAGCTATACGAGCTGCTGGTGCCGTTCTACAGCCGCCATTTTGAGTGTTATAGCCGCCATTTCTTATATAACAGCTATACAAGCTGCTGGCACCATTCTACAGCCGCCAATTTTGAGTCTTATAGCCGCCATTTCTTATATAACAGCTATACAAGCTGCTGCAACCATTCCACAGCCGCCATTTTAAATTTAATAGCCGCCATCTTTTATATAACAGCTATACAAGCAGCTGGAACCATTCCACAGCCGCCAATTTTGAGTCTTACAGCCGCCATTTCTTATATAACAGCTATACAAGCTGCTGCAACCATTCCACAGCCGCCATTTTGAGTCTTATAGCCGCCATCTTTAATATAGTAGATATATAAGCTGCTGGAACCATTCTACAGCCTTCATTTTGAGTTTCATAGCCGCCATCTTTTATATAACAGCTATGCAAGCTGCTGGAACCATTCTATAGCCGCCAATTTTGAGTCATATAGCCGCCATTTCCTATTTCACAGCTATACAAGCTGCTGGAACCATTCTACAGCCGCCATTTTGAGTCTTTTAGACGCCATCTTTTATATACCAGGTCTACAAGCTGCTGGAACCATTCTACAGCCTTCATTTTGAGTTTCATAGCCGCCATCTTTTTATACAACAGCTATTCAAGCTGCTGGAACCATTCCACAGCCGCCAATTTTGAGTCTTATAGCCGCCATTTCTTATATAACAGCTATAAAAGCTGCTGGATCCATTCTACAGCCGCCATTTTAAATTTAATAGCCGCCATCTTTTATATAACAGCTATACAAGCAGCTGGAACCATTCCACAGCCGCCAATTTTGAGTCTTATAGCCGCCATTTCTTATATAACAGCTATACAAGCTGCTGCAACCATTCCACAGCCGCCATTTTGAGTCTTATAGCCGCCATCTTTAATATAGTAGATATATAAGCTGCTGGAACCATTCTACAGCCTTCATTTTGAGTTTCATAGCCGCCATCTTTTATATAACAGCTATACAAGTTGCTGGAACCATTCCACAGCCACGAATATTGAGTCTTATAGCCGCCATTTCCTATTTCACAGCTATACAAGCTGCTGGAACCATTCTACAGCCGCCATTTTGAGTCTTATAGCTGCCATTTTTTATATATCAGGTCTACAAGCTGCTGGAACCATTCTACAGCCTTAATTTTGAGTTTCATAGCCGCCATCTTTTATACAACAGCTATTCAAGTTGCTGGAACCATTCCACAGCCGCCAATTTTGAGTCTTATAGCCGCCATTTTTTATATAACAGCTATAAAAGCTGCTGGATCCATTCTACAGCCGCCATTTTGAGTTTAATAGCCGCCATCTTTTATATAACAGCTATACAAGCAGCTGGAACCATTCCACAGCCGCCAATTTTGAGTCTTATAGCCGCCATCCTTTATATCACAGCTATACAAGCTGCTGGATCCATTCTACAGCCGCCATTTTGAGTGTTATAGCCGCCAATCTTTATATAACAACTTTACAAGTTGCTGGAACCATTCTACAGCCTTCATTTTAACTCTTAAAGCCGCCATCTTTTATATAACAGCTATACAAGCTGCTGGAACCATTCTACAGCCTTCATTTTGAGTCTTATAGCCGCCATCGTTTATAAAACAGTTCTACAAGCTGCTGGAACCATTCTATAGCCGCCGATTTGAGGTTTATAGCCGCCATCTTTTATATAACAGCTATACAAGTTGCTGGATCCATTCTACAGCCTTCATTTTTAGTTAATAGCCATCTTTTATATAACAGTTTTACAAGCTGCTGGAACCATACCACTGCCGCGAATTTTGAGTCTTATAGCCGCCATTTATTATTTCACAGCTATACAAGCTGCTGGAACCATTCTACAGCCGCCATTTTGAGTCTTATAGCCGCCATCTTTTATATAACAGTTCTACAAGCTGCTGGAACCATTCTACAGCCTTCGTTTTGAGTTTTATAGCCGCCATCTTTTATATAACAGCTATACAAGCAGCTGGAACCATTCCACAGCCGCCAATTTGGAGCTGCCATTTCTTATATAACAGCTATACAAGCTGCTGGAACCATTCTACAGGCGCCAATTTGAGTGTTATAGCCGCCATTCTTTATATAACAGCTTTACAAGTTGCTGGAACCATTCTACAGCCTTCATTTTAAATCTTAAAGCCGCCATCTTTTAAATAACAGCTATACAAGTTGCTGGAACCATTCTACAGCCGCCATTTTGAGTCTTATAGCCGCCATCTTTTATATAACAGCTATACAAGCTGCTGGAACCATTCTATAGCCGCCAATTTTGAGTCATATAGCCGCCATCCTTTATATCACAGCTATACAAGCTGCTGGATCCATTCTACAGCCGCCATTTTGAGTGTTATAGCCGCCAATCTTTATATACCAACTTTACAAGTTGCTGGAACCATTCTACAGCCTTCATTTTAAGTCTTAAAGCCGCCATCTTTTATATAACAGCTATACAAGCTGCTGGAACCATTCTACAGCCTTCATTTTGAGTCTTATAGCCGCCATCGTTTATAAAACAGCTCTTCAAGCTGCTGGAACCATTCTATAGCCGCCGATTTAGGTTTATAGCCGCCATCTTTTATATAACAGCTATACAAGTTGCTGGAACCATTCTACAGCCTTTATTTTTAGTTTATAGCCATCTTTAATATAACAGTTTTACAAGCTGCTGGAACCATTCCACAGCCGCCATTTTTAGTCTTATAGCCGCCATCTTTAATATAGTAGATATACAAGCTGCTGGAACCATTCTACAGACTTCATTTTGAGTTTCATAGCCGCCATCTTTTATATAACAGCTATACAAGCTGCTGGAACCATACCACTGCCGCGAATTTTGAGTCTTATAGCCGCCATTTATTATTTCACAGCTATACAAGCTGCTGGAACCATTCCACAGCCGCGAATTTTGAGTCTTATAGCCGCCATTTCATATTCCACAGCTATACAAGCTGCTGGAACCATTCTACAGCCGCCATTTTCAGTCTTATAGCCGCCATCTTTTATATAACAGCTATACAAGCTGCTGGAACCATTCTACAGCCTTCATTTTGAGTTTTATAGCCGCCATCTTTTTATATAACAGCTATACAAGCTGCTGGAACCTTTCTACAGCCTTCATTTTGAGTTTTATAGCCGCCATCTTTTATTTAACAGCTATACAAGCTGCTGGAACCATTCTACAGCCGCCAATTTTGAGTCCTACAGCCGCCATTTCTTATATAACAGCTATAAAAGCTGCTGGATCCATTCTAAGCCGCCATTTTGAGTTTAAAAGCCGCCATCTTTTATATAACAGCTATACAAGCAGCTGGAATCATTCCACAGCCGCCAATTTTGAGTCTTATAGCCGCCATTTCTTATATAACAGCTATACAAGCTGCTGGAACCATTCTTCAGGCGCCATTTTGAGTGTTATAGCCGCCATTTTTTATATAACAGCTATACAAGTTGCTGGAACCATTCTACAACCGCCATTTTGAATCCTATAGCCGCCATCTTTAATATAACAGCTATACAAGCTGCTGGCATCATTCTACAGCCGCCAATTTTGAGTCTTATAGCCGCCATCCTTTATATCACAGCTATACAAGCTGCTGGATCAATTCTACAGCCGCCATTTTGAGTGTTATAGTCGCCATTCTTTAAATAACAATTTTACAAGTTGCTGGAACCATTCTACAGCCTTCATTTTAAGTCTTAAAGCCGCCATCTTTTAAATAACAGCTATACAAGCTGCTGGAACCATTCTACAGCCTTCATTTTGAGTGTTATAGCCGCCATCCTTTATATCACAGCAATACAAGCTGCTGGATCCATTCTACAGCCGCCATTTTGAGTGTTATAGCCTCCATTCTTTATATGACAGCTTTACAAGTTGCTGGAACCATTCTACAGCCTTCATTTTAAGTCTTAAAGCCGCCATCTTTTCTTTAACAGCTATACAAGCTGCTGGAACCGTTCTTCAGCCGCCATTTTGAGTATTATAGCCGCCATTCTTTATATCACAGCTATACAAGCTGCTGGATCCATTCTACAGCCGCCATTTTGAGTCTTATAGCCGCCATCTTTTATATACCAGTTCTACAAGCTGCTGGAACCTTTCTACAGCCTTCATTTTGAGTTTTATAGCCGCCATCTTTTATAAATCAGCTATACAAGCTGCTGGAACCATTCTACAGCCTTCATTTTGAGTCCTGTAGCCGCCATCTTTTATTTAACAGCTATACAAGCTGCTGGAACCATTCTACAGCCGCTAATTTTGAGTCCTACAGCCGCCATTCTTTATATCACAGCTATACAAGCTGCTGGATCCATTCTACAGCCGCCATTTTGAGCGTTATAGCCGCCATCTTTTATATAACAGCTAAACAAGTTGCTGGAACCATTCTACAGCCCTCATTTTGAGTCTTATAGCTGCTATCTTTTATATAACAGCTATACAAGTTGCTGGTACCATTCTACAACCTTCATTTTGAGTCCTATAGCCGCCATCTTTTATATAACAGCTATACAAGCTGCTGGAACCATTCCACAGCCGCCAATTTTGCGTCCTACAGCCGCCATTTCTTATATAACAGCTATAAAAGCTGCTGGATCCATTCTACAGCCGCCATTTTGAGTTTAATAGCCGCCATCTTTTATATAACAGCTTTACAAGTTGCTGGAACCATTCTACAGCCTTCATTTTAAGTCTTTAAGCCGCCATATTTTATATAACAGCTATACAAGATGCTGGAACCATTCCACAACCGCGAATTTTGAGTCTTATAGCCGCCATTTCCTATTTCACAGCTGTACAAGCTGCTGGAACCATTCTACAGCCTTCATTTTGAGTCCTATAGCCGCCATCTTTTATTTAACAGCTATACAAGCTGCTGGAACCATTCTACAGCCGCTTATTTTGAGTCCTACAGCCGCCATTCTTTATATTACAGCTATACAAGCTGCTGGATCCATTCTACAGCCGCCATTTGAGTCTTATAGCCGCCATCTTTTATATACCAGTTCTACAAGCTGCTGGAACCTTTCTACAGGCGCCATTTTGAGTGTTATAGCCGCCATTTTTTATATAACAGCTATACAAGCTGCTGGAACCTTTCTACAGCCGCCATTTTGAGTGTTATAGCCGCCATTCTTTATTAAACAGCTATACAAGTTGCTGGAACCATTCTACAGCCTTCATTTTGAGTCCTATAGCCGCCATCTTTTATTTAACAGCTATACAAGCTGCTGGTACCATTCTACAACCTTCATTTTGAGTCCTATCGCCGCTATCTTTTATATAACAGCTATACAAGTTGCTGGTACCATTCTACAACCTTCATTTTGAGTCCTATAGCCGCCATCTTTTATATAACAGCTATACGAGCTGCTGGTGCCGTTCTACAGCCGCCATTTTGAGTGTTATAGCCGCCATTTCTTATATAACAGCTATACAAGCTGCTGGAGCCGTTCTACAACCGCCATTTTGAGTGTTATAGCCGCCATTCTTTATATAACAGCTATACAAGCTGCTGGAACCATTCTACAGCCCTCATTTTGAGTCCTATAGCCGCCATCTTTTATATAACAGCTATACAAGCTAATGGAACCATACTACAGCCGCCAACTTTGAGTCTTATGGCCGCCATTTCTTATATAACAGCTATACAAAATGCTGGAACCGTTCTACAGCCGCCATTTTGAGTGTTATAGCCGCCATTCCTTATATAACAGCTATACAAGTTGCTGGAACCATTCTACAGCCTTCATTTTAAGTCTTAAAGCCGCCATCTTTTCTTTAACAGCTATAAAAGCTGCTGGAACCGTTCTACAGCAGCCATTTTGAGTGTAATAGCCGCCATTCTTTATATAACAGCTATACAAGCTGCTGGAACTATTCTACAGCCTTCATTTTGAGTCCTATAGCCGCCATCTTTTATATAACAGCTATACAAGCTGCTGAAATATTCTACAGCCTTCATTTTGAGTGTTATAGCCGCCATTCTTTATATAACAGCTATACAAGCTGCTGGAACCGTTCTACAGCCGCCATTTTGAGTGTTATAGCCGCCATTCTTTATATAACAGCTATACAAGCTGCTGGAACTATTCTACAGCCTTCATTTTGAGTCCTATAGCCGCCATCTTTTATATAACAGCTATACAAGCTGCTGAAATATTCTACAGCCTTCATTTTGAGTGTTATAGCCGCCATCCTTTATATCACAGCTATACAAGCTGCTGGAACCATTCTACAGCCTTCATTTTGAGTCCTATAGCCGCCATCTTTTATATAACAGCTATATAAGCTGCTGGAACCTTTCTTTAGCCGCCATTTTGAGTGTTATAGCCGCCATTCTTTATATAACAGCTATACAAGCTGCTGGAACCATTCTACAGCCTTCATTTTAAGTTTTATAGCCGCCATCTTTTATGTAACAGCTATACAAGCTGCTGGAATATTCTACAGCCTTCATTTTGAGTGTTATAGCCGCCATCCTTTATATCACAGCTATACAAGCTGCTGGATCCATTCTACAGCCGCCATTTTGAGTGTTATAGCCGCCATTCTTTATATAACAGCTATACAAGCTGCTGGAACCATTCCATAGCCTTCATTTTAAGTCTTAAAGCCGCCATCTTTTAGTAACAGCTATACAAGCTGCTGGAACCATTCTACAGCCTTCATTTTGAGTTTCATAGCCGCCATCTTTTATATAACAGCTATTCAAGCTGCTGGAACCATTCCACAGCCGCCAATTTTGAGTCTTATAGTCGCCATATCCTATTTCACAGCTATACAAGCTGCTGGAACCATTCTACAGCCTTCATTTTGAGTGTTATAGCCGCCATCCTTTATATCACAGCTATACAAGCTGCTGGATCCATTCTACAGCCGCCATTTTGAGTGTTATAGCCTCCATTCTTTATATGACAGCTTTACAAGTTGCTGGAACCATTCTACAGCCTTCATTTTAAGTCTTAAAGCCGCCATCTTTTCTTTAACAGCTATACAAGCTGCTGGAACCGTTCTTCAGCCGCCATTTTGAGTATTATAGCCGCCATTCTTTATATCACAGCTATACAAGCTGCTGGATCCATTCTACAGCCGCCATTTTGAGTCTTATAGCCGCCATCTTTTATATACCAGTTCTACAAGCTGCTGGAACCTTTCTACAGCCTTCATTTTGAGTTTTATAGCCGCCATCTTTTATAAATCAGCTATACAAGCTGCTGGAACCATTCTACAGCCTTCATTTTGATTCCTGTAGCCGCCATCTTTTATTTAACAGCTATACAAGCTGCTGGAACCATTCTACAGCCGCTAATTTTGAGTCCTACAGCCGCCATTCTTTATATCACAGCTATACAAGATGCTGGATCCATTCTACAGCCGCCATTTTGAGCGTTATAGCCGCCATCTTTTATATAACAGCTATACAAGTTGCTGGAACCATTCTACAGCCCTCATTTTGAGTCTTATAGCTGCTATCTTTTATATAACAGCTATACAAGTTGCTGGTACCATTCTACAACCTTCATTTTGAGTCCTATAGCCGCCATCTTTTATATAACAGCTATACAAGCTGCTGGAACCATTCCACAGCCGCCAATTTTGCGTCCTACAGCCGCCATTTCTTATATAACAGCTATAAAAGCTGCTGGATCCATTCTACAGCCGCCATTTTGAGTTTAATAGCCGCCATCTTTTATATAACAGCTTTACAAGTTGCTGGAACCATTCTACAGCCTTCATTTTAAGTCTTTAAGCCGCCATATTTTATATAACAGCTATACAAGATGCTGGAACCATTCCACAACCGCGAATTTTGAGTCTTATAGCCGCCATTTCCTATTTCACAGCTGTACAAGCTGCTGGAACCATTCTACAGCCTTCATTTTGAGTCCTATAGCCGCCATCTTTTATTTAACAGCTATACAAGCTGCTGGAACCATTCTACAGCCGCTTATTTTGAGTCCTACAGCCGCCATTCTTTATATTACAGCTATACAAGCTGCTGGATCCATTCTACAGCCGCCATTTGAGTCTTATAGCCGCCATCTTTTATATACCAGTTCTACAAGCTGCTGGAACCTTTCTACAGGCGCCATTTTGAGTGTTATAGCCGCCATTTTTTATATAACAGCTATACAAGCTGCTGGAACCTTTCTACAGCCGCCATTTTGAGTGTTATAGCCGCCATTCTTTATTAAACAGCTATACAAGTTGCTGGAACCATTCTACAGCCTTCATTTTGAGTCCTATAGCCGCCATCTTTTATTTAACAGCTATACAAGCTGCTGGAACCATTCTACAGCCGCTTATTTTGAGTCCTACAGCGTCCATTCTTTATATCACAGCTATAAAAGCTGCTGGATCCATTCTACAGCCGCCATTTTGAGCGTTATAGCCGCCATCTTTTATATAACAGCTATACAAATTGCTGGAACCATTCTACAGCCTTCATTTTGAGTCCTATCGCCGCTATCTTTTATATAACAGCTATACAAGTTGCTGGTACCATTCTACAACCTTCATTTTGAGTCCTATAGCCGCCATCTTTTATATAACAGCTATACGAGCTGCTGGTGCCGTTCTACAGCCGCCATTTTGAGTGTTATAGCCGCCATTTCTTATATAACAGCTATACAAGCTGCTGGAGCCCTTCTACAACCGCCATTTTGAGTGTTATAGCCGCCATTCTTTATATAACAGCTATACAAGCTGCTGGAACCATTCTACAGCCTTCATTTTGAGTCCTATAGCCGCCATCTTTTATATAACAGCTATACAAGCTAATGGAACCATTCTACAGCCGCCAACTTTGAGTCTTATGGCCGCCATTTCTTATATAACAGCTATACAAAATGCTGGAACCGTTCTACAGCCGCCATTTTGAGTGTTATAGCCGCCATTCCTTATATAACAGCTATACAAGTTGCTGGAACCATTCTACAGCCTTCATTTTAAGTCTTAAAGCCGCCATCTTTTCTTTAACAGCTATAAAAGCTGCTGGAACCGTTCTACAGCAGCCATTTTGAGTGTAATAGCCGCCATTCTTTATATAACAGCTATACAAGCTGCTGGAACTATTCTACAGCCTTCATTTTGAGTCCTATAGCCGCCATCTTTTATATAACAGCTATACAAGCTGCTGAAATATTCTACAGCCTTCATTTTGAGTGTTATAGCCGCCATTCTTTATATAACAGCTATACAAGCTGCTGGAACCGTTCTACAGCCGCCATTTTGAGTGTTATAGCCGCCATTCTTTATATAACAGCTATACAAGCTGCTGGAACTATTCTACAGCCTTCATTTTGAGTCCTATAGCCGCCATCTTTTATATAACAGCTATACAAGCTGCTGAAATATTCTACAGCCTTCATTTTGAGTGTTATAGCCGCCATCCTTTATATCACAGCTATACAAGCTGCTGGAACCATTCTACAGCCTTCATTTTGAGTCCTATAGCCGCCATCTTTTATATAACAGCTATATAAGCTGCTGGAACCTTTCTTTAGCCGCCATTTTGAGTGTTATAGCCGCCATTCTTTATATAACAGCTATACAAGCTGCTGGAACCATTCTACAGCCTTCATTTTAAGTTTTATAGCCGCCATCTTTTATGTAACAGCTATACAAGCTGCTGGAATATTCTACAGCCTTCATTTTGAGTGTTATAGCCGCCATCCTTTATATCACAGCTATACAAGCTGCTGGATCCATTCTACAGCCGCCATTTTGAGTGTTATAGCCGCCATTCTTTATATAACAGCTATACAAGCTGCTGGAACCATTCCATAGCCTTCATTTTAAGTCTTAAAGCCGCCATCTTTTAGTAACAGCTATACAAGCTGCTGGAACCATTCTACAGCCTTCATTTTGAGTTTCATAGCCGCCATCTTTTATATAACAGCTATTCAAGCTGCTGGAACCATTCCACAGCTGCCAATTTTGAGTCTTATAGTCGCCATATCCTATTTCACAGCTATACAAGCTGCTGGAACCATTCTACAGCCTTCATTTTGAGTGTTATAGCCGCCATCCTTTATATCACAGCTATACAAGCTGCTGGATCCATTCTACAGCCGCCAATTTGAGTGTTATAGCCGCCATTCTTTATATAACAGCTTTACAAGTTGCTGGAACCATTCTACAGCCTTCATTTTAAGTCTTAAAGCCGCCATCTTTTATATCACAGCTAAACAAGCTGCTGGAACCATTCTACAGCCTTCATTTTGAGTCCTATAGCCGCCATCTTTTATATAACAGCTATAAAAGCTGCTGGAACCTTTCTTTAGCCGCCATTTTGAGTGTTATAGCCGCCATTCTTTATATAACAGCTATAAAAGTTGCTGAAACCATTCTACAGCCTTCATTTTAAGTCTTAAAGCCGCCATCTTTTATATAACAGCTATACAAGCTGCTGGAACCATTCTACAGCCTTCATTTTAAGTCTTAAAGCCGCCATTTTTTATATAACAGCTTTGCAAGTTGCTGGAACCATTCTACAGCCTTCATTTTGAGTCCTATAGCCGCCATCTTTTATATACCAGTTCTACAAGCTGCTGGAACCATTCTACAGCCTTCATTTTGAGTTTCATAGCCGCCATCTTTTATATAACAGCTATTCAAGCTGCTGGAACCATTCCACAGCCGCCAATTTTGAGTCTAATAGCCGCCATTTCTTATATAACAGCTATAAAAGCTGCTGGATCCATTCTACAGCCGCCATTTTCAGTTTAATAGCCGCCATCTTTTACATAACAGCTATACAAGCAGCTGGAACCATTCCACAGCCGCCAATTTTGAGTCTTATAGCCGCCATTTCTTATATAACAGCTATACAAGCTGCTGGAACCATTCTACAGGCGCCATTTTAGGTGTTATAGCCGCCATTTTTTATATAACAGCTATACAAGTTGCTGGAACCATTCTACAGCCGCCATTTTGAGTCTTATAGCCGCCATCTTTTATATAACAGCTATACAAGCTGCTGGAACCATTCTACAGCCGCCAATTTTGAGTCTTATAGCCGCCATCCTTTATATCACAGCTATACAAGCTGCTGGATCCATTCTACAGCCGCCATTTTGAGTGTTATAGCCGCCATTCTTTATATAACAACTTTACAAGTTGCTGGAACCTTTCTACAGCCTTCATTTTAAGTCTTAAAGCCGCCATCTTTTATATAACAGCTATACAAGCTGCTGGAACCATTCTACAGCCTTCATTTTGAGGTTATAGCCGCCATCGTTTATAAAACAGCTCTACAAGCTGCTGGAACCATTCTATAGCCGCCGATTTGAGGTTTATAGCCGCCATTCTTTATATAACAGCTATACAAGTTGCTGAAACCATTCTACAGCCTTCATTTTAAGTCTTAAAGCCGCCATCTTTTATATAACAGCTATACAAGCTGCTAAAACCATTCTACAGCCTTCATTTTAAGTCTTAAACCCGCCATTCTTTATATAACAGCTTTGCAAGTTGCTGGAACCATTCTAAAGCCTTCATTTTGAGTCCTATAGCCGCCATCTTTTATATACCAGTTCTACAAGCTGCTGGAACCATTCTACAGCCTTCATTTTGAGTTTCATAGCCGCCATCTTTTATATAACAGCTAATCAAGCTGCTGGAACCATTCCACAGCCGCCAATTTTGAGTCTAATAGCCGCCATTTCTTATATAACAGCTATAAAAGCTGCTGGATCCATTCTACAGCCGCCATTTTCAGTTTAATAGCCGCCATCTTTTACATAACAGCTATACAAGCAGCTGGAACCATTCCACAGCCGCCAATTTTGAGTCTTATAGCCGCCATTTCTTATATAACAGCTATACAAGCTGCTGGAACCATTCTACAGGCGCCATTTTAGGTGTTATAGCCGCCATTTTTTATATAACAGCTATACAAGTTGCTGGAACCATTCTACAGCCGCCATTTTGAGTCTTATAGCCGCCATCTTTTATATAACAGCTATACAAGCTGCTGGAACCATTCTACAGCCGCCAATTTTGAGTCTTATAGCCGCCATCCTTTATATCACAGCTATACAAGCTGCTGGATCCATTCTACAGCCGCCATTTTGAGTGTTATAGCCGCCATTCTTTGTATAACAACTTTACAAGTTGCTGGAACCTTTCTACAGCCTTCATTTTAAGTCTTAAAGCCGCCATCTTTTATATAACAGCTATACAAGTTGCTGGAACCATTCTACAGCCGCCATTTTTAGTCTTATAGCCGCCATCTTTAATATAGTAGATATACAAGCTGCTGGAACCATTCTACAGCCTTCATTTTGAATTTCATAGCCGCCATCATTTATATAACAGCTATACAAGCTGCTGGAACCATTCCACAGCCACGAATATTGAGTCTTATAGCCGCCATTTCCTATTTCACAGCTATACAAGCTGCTGGAACCATTCTACAGCCGCCATCTTTTATATAACAGCTCTACAAGCTGCTGGAACCATTCTACAGCCTTCATTTTGAGTGTTATAGCGGCCAGCCTTTATATATTTGATTGTTATAGCCGCCAACCTTTATATAACAGCTATACAAGCTGCTGGAACCATTCTACAGCCGCCATTTTGAGTGTTATAGCAGTCAGCATTTATATAGTGCCTCTACAAGCTGCTGGAACCATTCTACAGCCTCCACTTTGAGTGTTGTAGCAGTCAGCATTTATATAGTACCTCTACAAGCTGCTGGAACCATTCTACAGCCGCCATTTTGAGTTTTATAGCGGCCAGCCTTTATATATTTGAGTGTTATAGCCGCCAACCTTTATATAACAGCTATGCAAGCTGCTGGAACCATTTTACAGCCACCATTTTGAATGTTATAGCCGCCAGCATTTATATAACAGCTATACAAGCTGCTGGAACCATACTACAGCCTTCATTTTGAGTTTTATAGCCGCCATCTTTTAGATAACAGCTATACAAGCTGCTGGAATATTCTACAGCCTTCATTTTGAGTGTTATAGCCGCCATCCTTTATATCACAGCTATACAAGCTACTGGATCCATTCTACAGCCGCCATTTTGAGTGTTATAGCCGCCATTCTTTATATGACAGCTTTACAAGCTGCTGGATCCATTCTACAGCCGCCAATTTGAGTGTTATAGCCGCCATTCTTTATATAACAGCTTTACAAGTTGCTGGAACCATTCTACAGCCTTCATTTTAAGTCTTAAAGCCGCCATCTTTTATATCACAGCTATACAAGCTGCTGGAACCATTCTACAGCCTTCATTTTGAGTCCTATAGCCGCCATCTTTTATATAACAGCTATAAAAGCTGCTGGAACCTTTCTTTAGCCGCCATTTTGAGTGTTATAGCCGCCATTCTTTATATAACAGCTATACAAGCTGCTGGAACCATTCTACAGCCTTCATTTTAAGTCTTAAAGCCGCCATTCTTTATATAACAGCTTTGCAAGTTGCTGGAACCATTCTACAGCCTTCATTTTGAGTCCTATAGCCGCCATCTTTTATATACCAGTTCTACAAGCTGCTGGAACCATTCTACAGCCTTCATTTTGAGTTTCATAGCCGCCATCTTTTATATAACAGCTATTCAAGCTGCTGGAACCATTCCACAGCCGCCAATTTTGAGTCTAATAGCCGCCATTTCTTATATAACAGCTATAAAAGCTGCTGGATCCATTCTACAGCCGCCATTTTCAGTTTAATAGCCGCCATCTTTTACATAACAGCTATACAAGCAGCTGGAACCATTCCACAGCCGCCAATTTTGAGTCTTATAGCCGCCATTTCTTATATAACAGCTATACAAGCTGCTGGAACCATTCTACAGGCGCCATTTTAGGTGTTATAGCCGCCATTTTTTATATAACAGCTATACAAGTTGCTGGAACCATTCTAAAGCCGCCATTTTGAGTCTTATAGCCGCCATCTTTTATATAACAGCTAAACAAGCTGCTGGAACCATTCTACAGCCGCCAATTTTGAGTCTTATAGCCGCCATCCTTTATATCACAGCTATACAAGCTGCTGGATCCATTCTACAGCCGCCATTTTGAGTGTTATAGCCGCCATTCTTTATATAACAACTTTACAAGTTGCTGGAACCTTTCTACAGCCTTCATTTTAAGTCTTAAAGCCGCCATCTTTTATATAACAGCTATACAAGCTGCTGGAACCATTCTACAGCCTTCATTTTGAGGTTATAGCCGCCATCGTTTATAAAACAGCTCTACAAGCTGCTGGAACCATTCTATAGCCGCCGATTTGAGGTTTATAGCCGCCATTCTTTATATAACAGCTATACAAGTTGCTGAAACCATTCTACAGCCTTCATTTTAAGTCTTAAAGCCGCCATCTTTTATATAACAGCTATACAAGCTGCTAAAACCATTCTACAGCCTTCATTTTAAGTCTTAAAGCCGCCATTCTTTATATAACAGCTTTGTAAGTTGCTGGAACCTTTCTACAGCCTTCATTTTAAGTCTTAAAGCCGCCATCTTTTATATAACAGCTATACAAGTTGCTGGAACCATTCTACAGCCGCCATTTTTAGTCTTATAGCCGCCATCTTTAATATAGTAGATATACAAGCTGCTGGAACCATTCTACAGCCTTCATTTTGAGTTTCATAGCCGCCATCATTTATATAACAGCTATACAAGCTGCTTGAACCATTCCACAGCCACGAATATTGAGTCTTATAGCCGCCATTTCCTATTTCACAGCTATACAAGCTGCTGGAACCATTCTACAGCCGCCATCTTTTATATAACAGCTCTACAAGCTGCTGGAACCATTCTACAGCCTTCATTTTGAGTTTTATAGCCGCCATCTTTTATATAACAGCTATACAAGCTGCTGGAACCATTCCACAGCCGCCAATTTTGAGTCTTATAGCCGCCATTCTTTGTATAACAACTTTACAAGTTGCTGGAGCCGTTCTACAACCGCCATTTTGAGTGTTATAGCCGCCATTCTTTGTATAATAGCTATACAAGCTGCTGGAACCATTCTACAGCCTGCATTTTGAGTCCTATATCCGCCATCTTTTATATAACAGCTATACAAGCTGCTGGAACCTTTCTACAGCCGCCATTTTGAGTGTTATAGCCGCCATTTCTTATATAACAGCTGTACAAGCTGCTGGAACCATACTACAGCCTTCATTTTGAGTTTTATAGCCGCCATCTTTTATATAACAGCTATACAAGCTGCTGGAATATTCTACAGCCTTCATTTTGAGTGTTATAGCCGCCATCCTTTATATAACAGCTTTACAAGCTGCTGGAACCATTCTACAGCCGCCATTTTGAGTCCTATAGCCGCCATCTTTTATATAACAGCTATACAAGCTGCTGGAACCATTCTACAGCCGCTAATTTTGAGTCTTATGGCCGCCATTTCTTATATAACAGCTATACAAGCTGCTGGAACCGTTCTACAGCCGCCATTTTGAGTGTTATAGCCGCCATTCCTTATATAACAGCTATACAAGTTGCTGGAACCATTCTACAGCCTTCATTTTAAGTCTTAAAGCCGCCATCTTTTCTTTAACAGCTATACAAGCTGCTGGAACCGTTCTACAGCCGCCATTTTGAGTGGTATAGCCGCCATTCTTTATATAACAGCTATACAAGCTGCTGGAGCCGTTCTACAACCGCCATTTTGAGTGTTATAGCCGCCATTCTTTATATAACAGCTATACAAGCTGCTGGAACCATTCTACAGCCTGCATTTTGAGTCCTATAGCCGCCATCTTTTATATAACAGCTATACAAGCTGCTGGAACCTTTCTACAGCCGCCATTTTGAGTGTTATAGCCGCCATTTCTTATATAACAGCTATACAAGCTGCTGGAACCATACTACAGCCTTCATTTTGAGTTTTATAGCCGCCATCTTTTATATAACAGCTATACAAGCTGCTGGAATATTTTACAGCCTTCATTTTGAGTGTTATAGCCGCCATCCTTTATATCACAGCTATACAAGCTACTGGATCCATTCTACAGCCGCCATTTTGAGTGTTATAGCCGCCATTCTTTATATGACAGCTTTACAAGTTGCTGGAACCATTCTACAGCCTTCATTTTAAGTCTTAAAGCCGCCATCTTTTCTTTAACAGCTATACAAGCTGCTGGAACCGTTCTACAGCCGCCATTTTGAGTGTTATAGCCGCCATTCCTTATATAACAGCTATACAAGCTGCTGGAACCATTCCACAGCCGCCATTTTGAGTCCTATAGCCGCCAGCCTTTATATAGTAGCTCTGCAAGCTGCTGGAACCATTTTACAGCCGCTATTTTGAGTGTTATAGACGCCAGCCTTTATATAACAGCTATACAAGCTGCTGGAACCATTCTACAGCCGTTATTTTGAGTGTTATAGCAGTCAGCATTTATATAGTACCTCTACAAGCTGCTGGAACCATTCTACAGCCGCCATTTTGAGTTTTATAACGGCCAGCCTTTATATAACAGCTATACAAGCTGCTGGAACCATTCTACAGCCGTTATTTTGAGTGTTATAGCCGCCAGCCAGTATATAGCAGCTCTACAAGCTGCGGGCACCATTCTACAGCCGCCATTTTGAGTGTTAAAGCAGCCAGCATTTACAGAGTTCCTCTACAAGCTGCTGGAACCATTCTACAGCCGCTATTTTGAGTGTTATAGCGGCCAGCCTTTATATAGTAGCTCTACAAGCTGCTGGAACCATTCTACAGCCGCCATTTTGTGTGTTATAGCAGCCAGCATATATATGGTACGTCTACAAGCGGCTGGAACCATTCTACAGCCGCCATTTTGAGTTTTATAGCAGCCAGCATTTATATAGTAGCTCTACAAGCTGCTGGAACCATTCTACAGCCGCCATTTTGTGTGTTATAGCAGCCAGCATTCATATAGTACGTCTACAAGCTGCTGGAACCATTCTACAGCCGCCATTTTGAGTCATCTTTAATATAGTAGCTATACAAGCTGCTGGAACCTTTCTACAGCCTCTATTTTGAGTGTTATAGCCGCCAGCCTTTAAATAGTAGCTCTACGAGCTGCTGCATTTTACAGCCGCTATTTTGAGTGTTATAGACGCCAGCCTTTATATAACAGCTATACAAGCTGCTGGAACCATTCTACAGCCGTTATTTTGAATGTTATAGCAGTCAGCATTTATAAAGTACCTCTACAAGCTGCTGGAACCATTCTACAGCCGCCATTTTGAGTTTTATAACGGCCAGCCTTTATATAACAGCTATACAAGCTGCTGGAACCATTCTACAGCCGTTATTTTGAGTGTTATAGCCGCCAGCCAGTATATAGCAGCTCTACAAGCTGCGGGCACCATTCTATAGCCGCCATTTTGAGTGTTAAAGCAGCCAGCATTTACAGAGTACCTCTACAAGCTGCTGGAACCATTCTACAGCCGCTATTTTGAGTGTTATAGCGGCCAGCCTTTATACAGTAGCTCTACAAGCTGCTGGAACCATTCTACAGCCGCCATTTTGTGTGTTATAGCAGCCAGCATTTATATGGTACGTCTACAAGCGGCTGGAACCATTCTACAGCCGAAATTTTGAGTCTTATAGCAGCCAGCATTTATATAGTAGCTCTACAAGCTGCTGGAACCATTCTACAGCCGCCATTTTGTGTGTTATAGCAGCCAGCATTCATATAGTACGTCTACAAGCTGCTGGAACCATTCTACAGCCGCCATTTTGAGTTTTATAGCAGCCAGCATTTATTTAGTAGCTCTACAAGCTGCTGGAACCATTCTACATCCGCCATTTTGAGTCATCTTTAATATAGTAGCTATACAAGCTGCTGGAACCTTTCTACAGCCTCCATTTTGAGTGTTATAGCCGCCAGCCTTTAAATAGTAGCTCTACGAGCTGCTGGATTATTTTGAGTGTTATAGCCGTCATCTTTAATATAGTAGCTATACAAGCTGCTGGAACCTTTCTACAGTCTCCAATTTGAGTGTTATAGCAGCCAGCATTTATATAGTACCTCTACAAGCTGCTGGAACCATTCTACAGCCGCTATTTTGAGTGTTATAGGCGCCAGCCAGTATATAGTAGCTCTACAAGCTGCTGGAACCATTCTACAGCTGTTATTTTGAGTGTTATAGCCGCCAGCCTTTGTAGAGTAGCTCTGCAAGCTGCTGGAACCATTCTACAGCCGCCATTTTGAGTGTTATAGCCGCCAGCCTTTATATAGTAGCTCTACAAGCTGCTGGATTATTTTGAGTGTTTTAGCCGTCATCTTTAATATAGTAGCTATACAAGCTGCTGGAACCTTTCTACAGCCTCCATTTTGAGTGTTATAGCCGCCAGCCTTTATATAGTAGCTCTACAAGCTGCTGGATTATTTTGAGTGTTATAGCCGTCATCTTTAATATAGTAGCTATTCAAGCTGCTGGAACCTTTCTACAGCCGTTATTTTGAGTGTTATAGCCGCCAGCCTTTGTAGAGTAGCTCTGCAAGCTGCTGGAACCATTCTACAGCCGCCATTTTGAGTGTTATAGCCGCCAGCCTTTATATAGTAGCTCTACAAGCTGCTGGATTATTTTGAGTGTTATAGCCGTCATTTTTAATATAGTAGCTATACAAGCTGCTGGAACCTTTCTACAGCCTCCATTTTGAGTGTTATAGCCGCCAGCCTTTAAATAGTAGCTCTACAAGCTGCTGGAACCATTCTACAGCCGTTATTTTGAGTGTTATAGCCGCCAGCCTTTGTAGAGTAGCTCTGCAAGCTGCTGGAACCATTCTACAGCCGCCATTTTGAGTGTTATAGCCGCCAGCCTTTATATAGTAGCTCTACAAGCTGCTGGATTATTTTGAGTGTTATAGCCGTCATCTTTAATATAGTAGCTATACAAGCTGCTGGAACCTTTCAACAGCCTCCATTTTGAGTGTTATAGCCGCCAGCCTTTATATAGTAGCTCTACAAGCTGCTGGATTATTTTGAGTGTTATAGCCGTCATCTTTAATATAGTAGCTATACGAGCTGCTGGAACCTTTCTACAGGCATTATTTTGAGTGTTATAGCCGTCATCTTTAATATAGTAGTTATACAAGCTGTTGGAACCTTTCTACAGCCTCCATTTTGAGTATTATAGCCGCCAGCCTTTATATAGTAGCTCTGCAAGCTGCTGGAACCATTCTACAGCCGCCATTTTGAGTGCTTTAGCCGCCAGCCTTTATATAACAGCTATACAAGCTGCTGGAACCATTCTACAGCCACAATTTTGAGTTTTATAGCAGCCAGTATTTATATAGTACCTTTACAAGCTGCTGGAACCATTCTATAGCCACCATTTTGAGTGTTATAGCCGCCAACCTTTATATAACAGCTATACAAGCTGCTGGAACCATTCTACAGCCACCATTTTGAGTGTTATAGCCGCCAGCATTTATATAACAGCTACACAAGCTGCTGGAACCATTCTACAGCCGCCATTTTGAGTGTTATAGCAGCCAGCATTTATATAGTACCTCTACAAGATGCTGGAACCATTCTACAGCCGCCATTTTGAGTGTTATAGCAGCCAGCATTTATATAGTACCTCTACAAGCTGCTGGAACCATTCTACAGCCGCCATTTTGAGTGTTATAGCAGCCAGCATTTATATAGTACCTTTACAAGCTGCTGGAACCATTCTACAGCCGCCATTTTGAGTGTTATAGCAGCCAGCATTTATATAGTACCTTTACAAGCTGCTGGAACCATTCTATAGCCGCCATTTTGAGTGTTATAGCCGCCAGCCTTTATATAACAGCTATACAAGCTGCTGGAACCATTCTACAGCCGTTATTTTGAGTGTTATAGCAGTCAGCATTTTTATAGTACCTATAGCAGCCAATATTTATATAGTACCTTTACAAGCTGCTGGAACCATTCTATAGCCGCCATTTTGAGTGTTATAGCGGCCAGCCTTTATATAACAGCTATACAAGCAGCTGGAACCATTCTACAGCCTTTATTTTGAGTGTTATAGCAGTCAGCATTTATATAGTACCTCTACAAGCTGCTGGAACCATTCTACAGCCGCCATTTTAAGTTTTTTAGCAGCCAGCCTTTATATATTTGAGAGTTATAGCCGCCAGCAGCCAGCATTTACATAGTACCTCTACAAGCTGCTGGAACCATTCTACAGCCGCCATTTTGAGTGTTAAAGCAGCCAGCATTTATTTAGTACCTCTACAAGCTGCTGGAACCATTCTACAGCCGCCATTTTGAGTGTTATAGCCGCCAGCCAGTATATAGTAGCTCTACAAGCTGCCGGAACCATTCTACAGACGTTATTTTGAGTGTTATAGCCGTCATCTTTAATATAGTAGCTATAAAAGCTGCTGGAACCATTCTACAGCCGTTATTTTGAGTGTTATAGCCGCGTGCCTTTGTAGAGTAGCTCTGCAAGCTGCTGGAACCATTCTACAGCCGCCATTTTGAGTGCTATAGCCGCCAACCTTTATATAACAGCTATACAAGCTGCTGGAACCATTCTACAGCCGTTATTTTGAGTGTTATAGCCGCCAGCCTTTATATAGTAGCTCTGCAAGCTGCTGGAACCATTCTACAGCCGCCATTTTGAGTGCTTTAGCCGCCAGCCTTTATATAACAGCTATACAAGCTGCTGGAACCATTCTACAGCCACCATTTTGAGTGTTATAGCAGCCAGCATTTATATAGTACCTCTACAAGATGCTGGAACCATTCTACAGCCGCCATTTTGAGTGTTATAGCAGCCAGCATTTATATAGTACCTCTACAAGATGCTGGAACCATTCTACAGCCGCCATTTTGAGTGTTATAGCAGCCAGCATTTATATAGTACCTCTAAAAGCTGCTGGAACCATTCTACAGCCAACATTTTGAGTGTTATAGCAGCCAGCATTTATATAGTACCTCTACAAGCTGCTGGAACCATTCTACAGCCGCCATTTTGAGTGTTATAGCCGCCAGCATTTATATAGTACCTTTACAAACTGCTGGAACCATTCTATAGCCGCCATTTTGAGTGTTATAGCGGCCAGCCTTTATATTACAGCTATACAAGCTGCTGGAACCATTCTACAGCCGTTATTTTGAGTGTTATAGCAGTCAGCATTTATATAGTACCTCTACAAGCTGCTGGAACCATTCTACAGCCGCCATTTTGAGTGTTATAGCAGCCAGAGTTTATATAGTACCTCTTCAAGCTGCTGGAACCATTCTACAGACGCCTTATTGAGTGTTATAGCAGCCAGCATTTATATAGTACCTCTACAAGCTGCTGGAACCATTCTACAGCTGCCATTTTGAGTGTTATAGCAGCCAGCATTTATATTGTACCTCTACAAGCTGCTGGAACCATTCTATAGCCGCCATTTTGAGTGTTATAGCGGCCAGCCTTTATATAACAACTATACAAGCTGCTGGAACCATTTTACAGCCGCCATTCTGAGTGTTATAGCAGCCAGCATTTACATAGTACCTCTACAAGCTGCTGGAACCATTCTACAGCCTTAATTTTGAGTGTTATAGCAGCCAGCATTTATATAGTAGCTCTACAAGCTGCTGGAACCATTCTACAGCCGTTATTTTGAATGTTATAGCCGCCAGCCTTTGTAGAGTAGCTCTGCAAGCTGCTGGAACCATTCTACACCCGCCATTTTGAGTGTTATAGCCGCCCGCCTTTATATAACAGCTATACAAGCTGCTGGAACCATTCTACAGCCGTTATTTTGAGTTTTATAGCAGCCAGCATTTATATAGTACCTCTACAAGCTGCTGGAACCATTCTACAGCCGGCATTTTGAGTGTTATAGCCGCCAACCTTTATATAACAGCTATACAAGCTGCTGGAACCATTCTACAGCCGCCATTTTGAGTGTTATAGCCGCCAGCCAGTATATAGTAGCTCTACAAGCTGTTGGAACCATTCTACAGCCGTTATTTTGAGTTTTATAGCCGCCAGCCTTTATATAACAGCTATACAAGTTGCTGGAACCATTCTACAGCCATTATTTTGAGTATTATAGCCGCCAGCCTCTATATAATAGCTATACAAGCTGCTGGAACCATTCTACAGCCGTTATTTTGAGTGTTATAGCCGCCAGCCTTTGTAGAGTAGCTCTGCAAGCTGCTGGAACCATTCTACAGCCGCCATTTTGAGTGTTATAGCCGCAAGCCAGTATATAGTAGCTCTACAAGCTGCTGGAACCATTCTACAGCCGTTATTTTGAGTGTTATAGCCGTCATCTTTAATATAGTAGCTATACAAGCTGCTGGAACCATTCTACAGCCGTTATTTGGAGTTTTATATGAGCCAGCATTTATATAGTACCTCTACAAGCTGCTGGAACCAAACTACAGCCTCTATTTTGAGTGTTATAGCCGCCAGCCTTTATAGAGTAGCTCTACAAGCTACTGGAACCATTTTACAGCCGTTATTTTGAGTTTTATAGCAGCCATCATTTATATAGTATCTCAACAAGCTGCTGGAACCATTCTACAGCCTCCACTTTGAGTGTTATAGCAGTCAGCATTTATATAGTACCTCTACAAGCTGCTGGAACCATTCTACAGCCGCCATTTTGTGTTTTATAGAGGCCAGCCTTTATATATTTGAGTGTTATAGCCGCCAATCTTTATATAACAGCTATACAAGCTGCTGAAACCATTCTACAGCCACCATTTTAAGTGTTATAGCCGCCAGCATTTATATAACAGCTATACAAGCTGCTGGAACCATTCTACAGCCGTTATTTTGAGTGTTATAGCCGCCAGCCTTTATATAACAGCTATACAAGCTGCTGGAACCATTCTACAGCCACCCTTTTGAGTGTTATAGCCGCCAACCTTTATATAACAGCTATACAAGCTGCTGGAACCATTCTACAGCCACCATTTTGAGTGTTATAGCCGCCAGCATTTATATAACAGCTACACAAGCTGCTGGAACCATTCTACAGCCGCCATTTTGAGTGTTATAGCAGCCAGCATTTATATAGTACCTCTACAAGCTGCTGGAACCATTCTACAGCCGCCATTTTGAGTGTTATAGCAGCCAGCATTTATATAGTACCTCTACAAGATGCTGGAACCATTCTACAGCCGCCATTTTGAGTGTTATAGCAGCCAGCATTTATATAGTACCTCTAAAAGCTGCTGGAACCATTCTACAGCCGACATTTTGAGTGTTATAGCAGCCAGCATTTATATAGTACCTCTACAAGCTGCTGGAACCATTCTACAGCCGCCATTTTGAGTGTTATAGCAGCCAGCATTTATATAGTACCTTTACAAGCTGCTGGAACCATTCTATAGCCGCCATTTTGAGTGTTATAGCGGCCAGCCTTTATATAACAGCTATACAAGCTGCTGGAACCATTCTACAGCCGTTATTTTGAATGTTATAGCCGCCAGCCTTTGTAGAGTAGCTCTGCAAGCTGCTGGAACCATTCTACAGCCGCCATTTTGAGTGTTATAGCCGCCAGCCTTTATATAGTAGCTCTACAAGCTGCTGGAACCATTCTACAGCCGTTATTTTGAGTTTTATAGCAGCCAGCATTTATATAGTACCTCTACAAGCTGCTGGAACCATTCTACAGCCGGCATTTTGAGTGTTATAGCCGCCAGCCTTCATATAACAGCTATACAAGCTGCTGGAACCATTCTACAGCCGTTATTTTGAGTGTTATAGCCGCCAGCCTTTATATAGTAGCTCTGCAAGCTGCTGGAACCATTCTACAGCCGCCATTTTGAGTGCTTTAGCCGCCAGCCTTTATATAACAGCTATACAAGCTGCTGAAACCATTCTACAGCCGACATTTTGAGTGTTATAGCAGCCAGCATTTATATAGTACCTCTACAAGCTGCTGGAACCATTCTACAGCCGCCATTTTGAGTGCTTTCGCAGCCAGCCTTTATATAACAGCTATACAAGCTGCTGAAACCATTCTACAGCCGACATTTTGAGTGTTATAGCAGCCAGCATTTATATAGTACCTCTACAAGCTGCTGGAACCATTCTACAGCCGCCATTTTGAGTGTTATAGCAGCCAGCATTTATATAGTACCTCTACAAGATGCTGGAACCATTCTACAGCCGCCATTTTGAGTGTTATAGCAGCCAGCATTTATATAGTACCTCTACAAGCTGCTGGAACCATTTTACAGCCGCCATTTTGAGTGTTATAGCAGCCAGCATTTATATAGTACCTTTACAAGCTGCTGGAACCATTCTACAGCCGACATTTTGAGTGTTATAGCCGCCAGCCAGTATATAGTAGCTCTACAAGCTGCTGGAACCATTCTACAGCCGTTATTTTGAATGTCATAGCCGCCAGCCTTTGTAGAGTAGCTCTGCAAGCTGCTGGAACCATTCTACAGCCGCCATTTTGAGTGTTATAGCCGCCAGCCTTTATATAGTAGCTCTACAAGCTGCTGGAACCATTCTACAGCCGTTATTTTGAGTTTTATAGCAGCCAGCATTTATATAGTACCTCTACAAGCTGCTGAAACCATTCTACAGCCGGCATTTTGAGTGTTATAGCCGCCAACCTTTATATAACAGCTATACAAGCTGCTGGAACCATTCTACAGCCGGCATTTTGAGTGTTATAGCCGCCAACCTTTATATAACAGCTATACAAGCTGCTGAAACCATTCTACAGCCGGCATTTTGAGTGTTATAGCCGCCAGCCTTTATATAGTAGCTCAACAAGCTGCTGGAACCATTCTACATCCGTTATTTTGAGTTTTATAGCAGCCAGCATTTATATAGTACCTCTACAAGCTGCTGAAACCATTCTATAGCCGGTTTTTTGAGTTTTATAGCCGCCAGCCTTTATATAACAGCTATACAAGTTGCTGGAACCACTCTACAGCCACCATTTTGAGTGTTATAGCCGCCAACCTTTATATAACAGTTATACAAGCTGCTGGAACCATTCTACAGCCACCATTTTGAGTGTTATAGCCGCCAGCATTTATATAACAGCTATACAAGCTGCTGGAACCATTCTACAGCCGCCATTTTAAGTGTTAAAGCAGCCAGCATTTATTTAGTACCTCTACAAGCTGCTGGAACCATTCTACAGCCGCCATTTTGAGTGTTATAGCCGCCAGCCAGTATATAGTAGCTCTACAAGCTGCCGGAACCATTCTACAGACGTTATTTTGAGTGTTATAGCCGTCATCTTTAATATAGTAGCTATAAAAGCTGCTGGAACCATTCTACAGCCGTTATTTTGAGTGTTATAGCCGCGTGCCTTTGTAGAGTAGCTCTGCAAGCTGCTGGAACCATTCTACAGCCGCCATTTTGAGTGCTATAGCCGTTAACCTTTATATAACAGCTATACAAGCTGCTGGAACCATTCTACAGCCGTTATTTTGAGTGTTATAGCCGCCAGCCTTTATATAGTAGCTCTGCAAGCTGCTGGAACCATTCTACAGCCGACATTTTGAGTGTTATAGCAGCCAGCATTTATATAGTACCTCTACAAGCTACTGGAACCATTTTACAGCCGTTATTTTGAGTTTTATAGCAGCCATCATTTATATAGTATCTCAACAAGCTGCTGGAACCATTCTACAGCCGCCATTTTGAGTGTTATAGCCGCCAGCATTTATATAGTACCTCTACAAGCTGCTGGAACCATTCTACAGCCAACATTTTGAGTGTTATAGCAGCCAGCATTTATATAGTACCTCTACAAGCTGCTGGAACCATTCTACAGCCGCCATTTTGAGTGTTATAGCCGCCAGCATTTATATAGTACCTTTACAAACTGCTGGAACCATTCTATAGCCGCCATTTTGAGTGTTATAGCGGCCAGCCTTTATATTACAGCTATACAAGCTGCTGGAACCATTCTACAGCCGCCATTTTGAGTGTTATAGCCGCCAGCCAGTATATAGTAGCTCTACAAGCTGCTGGAACCATTCTACAGCCGTTATTTTGAGTGTTATAGCAGTCAGCATTTATATAGTACCTCTACAAGCTGCTGGAACCATTCTATAGCCGCCATTTTGAGTGTTATAGCGGCCAGCCTTTATATAACAACTATACAAGCTGCTGGAACCATTTTACAGTCGCCATTCTGAGTGTTATAGCAGCCAGCATTTACATAGTACCTCTACAAGCTGCTGGAACCATTCTACAGCCTTAATTTTGAGTGTTATAGCAGCCAGCATTTATATAGTAGCTCTACAAACTGCTGGAACCATTCTACAGCCGTTATTTTGAATGTTATAGCCGCCAGCCTTTGTAGAGTAGCTCTGCAAGCTGCTGGAACCATTCTACACCCGCCATTTTGAGTGTTATAGCCGCCCGCCTTTATATAGTAGCTCTACAAGCTGCTGGAACCATTCTACAGCCGTTATTTTGAGTTTTATAGCAGCCAGCATTTATATAGTACCTCTACAAGCTGCTGGAACCATTCTACAGCCGGCATTTTGAGTGTTATAGCCGCCAACCTTTATATAACAGCTATACAAGCTGCTGGAACCATTCTACAGCCGCCATTTTGAGTGTTATAGCCGCCAGCCAGTATATAGTAGCTCTACAAGCTGTTGGAACCATTCTACAGCCGTTATTTTGAGTTTTATAGCCGCCAGCCTTTATATAACAGCTATACAAGTTGCTGGAACCATTCTACAGCCATTATTTTGAGTATTATAGCCGCCAGCCTCTATATAATAGCTATACAAGCTGCTGGAACCATTCTACAGCCGTTATTTTGAGTGTTATAGCCGCCAGCCTTTGTAGAGTAGCTTTGCAAGCTGCTGGAACCATTCTACAGCCGCCATTTTGAGTGTTATAGCCGCAAGCCAGTATATAGTAGCTCTACAAGCTGCTGGAACCATTCTACAGCCGTTATTTTGAGTGTTATAGCCGTCATCTTTAATATAGTAGCTATACAAGCTGCTGGAACCATTCTACAGCCGTTATTTGGAGTTTTATATGAGCCAGCATTTATATAGTACCTCTACAAGCTGCTGGAACCAAACTACAGCCTCTATTTTGAGTGTTATAGCCGCCAGCCTTTATAGAGTAGCTCTACAAGCTACTGGAACCATTCTACAGCCGTTATTTTGAGTTTTATAGCCGCCAGCCTTTATATAACAGCTATACAAGTTGCTGGAACCATTCTACAGCCTTAATTTTGAGTGTTATAGCCGCCAGCCTTTATATAGTAGCTCTGCAAGCTGCTGGAACCATTCTACAGCCGTTATTTTGAGTGTTATAGCCGTCATCTTTAATATAGTAGCTATACAAGCTGCTGGAACCATTCTACAGCCGTTATTTGGAGTTTTATATGAGCCAGCATTTATATAGTACCTCTACAAGCTGCTGGAACCAAACTACAGCCTCTATTTTGAGTGTTATAGCCGCCAGCCTTTATAGAGTAGCTCTACAAGCTACTGGAACCATTTTACAGCCGTTATTTTGAGTTTTATAGCAGCCATCATTTATATAGTATCTCAACAAGCTGCTGGAACCATTCTACAGCCTCCACTTTGAGTGTTATAGCAGTCAGCATTTATATAGTACCTCTACAAGCTGCTGGAACCATTCTACAGCCGCCATTTTGTGTTTTATAGAGGCCAGCCTTTATATATTTGAGTGTTATAGCCGCCAATCTTTATATAACAGCTATACAAGCTGCTGAAACCATTCTACAGCCACCATTTTAAGTGTTATAGCCGCCAGCATTTATATAACAGCTATACAAGCTGCTGGAACCATTCTACAGCCGTTATTTTGAGTGTTATAGCCGCCAGCCTTTATATAACAGCTATACAAGCTGCTGGAACCATTCTACAGCCACCCTTTTGAGTGTTATAGCCGCCAACCTTTATATAACAGCTATACAAGCTGCTGGAACCATTCTACAGCCACCATTTTGAGTGTTATAGCCGCCAGCATTTATATAACAGCTACACAAGCTGCTGGAACCATTCTACAGCCGCCATTTTGAGTGTTATAGCAGCCAGCATTTATATAGTACCTCTACAAGCTGCTGGAACCATTCTACAGCCGCCATTTTGAGTGTTATAGCAGCCAGCATTTATATAGTACCTCTACAAGATGCTGGAACCATTCTACAGCCGCCATTTTGAGTGTTATAGCAGCCAGCATTTATATAGTACCTCTAAAAGCTGCTGGAACCATTCTACAGCCGACATTTTGAGTGTTATAGCAGCCAGCATTTATATAGTACCTCTACAAGCTGCTGGAACCATTCTACAGCCGCCATTTTGAGTGTTATAGCAGCCAGCATTTATATAGTACCTTTACAAGCTGCTGGAACCATTCTATAGCCGCCATTTTGAGTGTTATAGCGGCCAGCCTTTATATAACAGCTATACAAGCTGCTGGAACCATTCTACAGCCGTTATTTTGAATGTTATAGCCGCCAGCCTTTGTAGAGTAGCTCTGCAAGCTGCTGGAACCATTCTACAGCCGCCATTTTGAGTGTTATAGCCGCCAGCCTTTATATAGTAGCTCTACAAGCTGCTGGAACCATTCTACAGCCGTTATTTTGAGTTTTATAGCAGCCAGCATTTATATAGTACCTCTACAAGCTGCTGGAACCATTCTACAGCCGGCATTTTGAGTGTTATAGCCGCCAGCCTTCATATAACAGCTATACAAGCTGCTGGAACCATTCTACAGCCGTTATTTTGAGTGTTATAGCCGCCAGCCTTTATATAGTAGCTCTGCAAGCTGCTGGAACCATTCTACAGCCGCCATTTTGAGTGCTTTAGCCGCCAGCCTTTATATAACAGCTATACAAGCTGCTGAAACCATTCTACAGCCGACATTTTGAGTGTTATAGCAGCCAGCATTTATATAGTACCTCTACAAGCTGCTGGAACCATTCTACAGCCGCCATTTTGAGTGCTTTCGCAGCCAGCCTTTATATAACAGCTATACAAGCTGCTGAAACCATTCTACAGCCGACATTTTGAGTGTTATAGCAGCCAGCATTTATAGAGTAGCTCTACAAGCTGCTGGAACCATTCTACAGCCGTTATTTTGAGTGTTATAGCCGTCATCTTTAATATAGTAGCTATACAAGCTGCTGGAACCATTCTACAGCCGTTATTTGGAGTTTTATATGAGCCAGCATTTATATAGTACCTCTACAAGCTGCTGGAACCAAACTACAGCCTCTATTTTGAGTGTTATAGCCGCCAGCCAGTATATAGTAGCTCTACAAGCTGTTGGAACCATTCTACAGCCGTTATTTTGAGTTTTATAGCCGCCAGCCTTTATATAACAGCTATACAAGTTGCTGGAACCATTCTACAGCCTTAATTTTGAGTGTTATAGCCGCCAGCCTTTATATAGTAGCTCTGCAAGCTGCTGGAACCATTCTACAGCCGCCATTTTGAGTGCTTTAGCCGCCAGCCTTTATATAACAGCTATACAAGCTGCTGAAACCATTCTACAGCCGACATTTTGAGTGTTATAGCAGCCAGCATTTATATAGTACCTCTACAAGCTGCTGGAACCATTCTACAGCCGCCATTTTGAGTGCTTTCGCAGCCAGCCTTTATATAACAGCTATACAAGCTGCTGAAACCATTCTACAGCCGACATTTTGAGTGTTATAGCAGCCAGCATTTATATAGTACCTCTACAAGCTGCTGGAACCATTCTACAGCCGCCATTTTGAGTGTTATAGCAGCCAGCATTTATATAGTACCTCTACAAGATGCTGGAACCATTCTACAGCCGCCATTTTGAGTGTTATAGCAGCCAGCATTTATATAGTACCTCTACAAGCTGCTGGAACCATTTTACAGCCGCCATTTTGAGTGTTATAGCAGCCAGCATTTATATAGTACCTTTACAAGCTGCTGGAACCATTCTACAGCCGACATTTTGAGTGTTATAGCCGCCAGCCAGTATATAGTAGCTCTACAAGCTGCTGGAACCATTCTACAGCCGTTATTTTGAATGTCATAGCCGCCAGCCTTTGTAGAGTAGCTCTGCAAGCTGCTGGAACCATTCTACAGCCGCCATTTTGAGTGTTATAGCCGCCAGCCTTTATATAGTAGCTCTACAAGCTGCTGGAACCATTCTACAGCCGTTATTTTGAGTTTTATAGCAGCCAGCATTTATATAGTACCTCTACAAGCTGCTGAAACCATTCTACAGCCGGCATTTTGAGTGTTATAGCCGCCAACCTTTATATAACAGCTATACAAGCTGCTGGAACCATTCTACAGCCGGCATTTTGAGTGTTATAGCCGCCAACCTTTATATAACAGCTATACAAGCTGCTGAAACCATTCTACAGCCGGCATTTTGAGTGTTATAGCCGCCAGCCTTTATATAGTAGCTCTACAAGCTGCTGGAACCATTCTACATCCGTTATTTTGAGTTTTATAGCAGCCAGCATTTATATAGTACCTCTACAAGCTGCTGAAACCATTCTACAGCCGGTTTTTTGAGTTTTATAGCCGCCAGCCTTTATATAACAGCTATACAAGTTGCTGGAACCACTCTACAGCCACCATTTTGAGTGTTATAGCCGCCAACCTTTATATAACAGTTATACAAGCTGCTGGAAACATTCTACAGCCACCATTTTGAGTGTTATAGCCGCCAGCATTTATATAACAGCTATACAAGCTGCTGGAACCATTCTACAGCCGCCATTTTAAGTGTTAAAGCAGCCAGCATTTATTTAGTACCTCTACAAGCTGCTGGAACCATTCTACAGCCGCCATTTTGAGTGTTATAGCCGCCAGCCAGTATATAGTAGCTCTACAAGCTGCCGGAACCATTCTACAGACGTTATTTTGAGTGTTATAGCCGTCATCTTTAATATAGTAGCTATAAAAGCTGCTGGAACCATTCTACAGCCGTTATTTTGAGTGTTATAGCCGCGTGCCTTTGTAGAGTAGCTCTGCAAGCTGCTGGAACCATTCTACAGCCGCCATTTTGAGTGCTATAGCCGTTAACCTTTATATAACAGCTATACAAGCTGCTGGAACCATTCTACAGCCGTTATTTTGAGTGTTATAGCCGCCAGCCTTTATATAGTAGCTCTGCAAGCTGCTGGAACCATTCTACAGCCGACATTTTGAGTGTTATAGCAGCCAGCATTTATATAGTACCTCTACAAGCTACTGGAACCATTTTACAGCCGTTATTTTGAGTTTTATAGCAGCCATCATTTATATAGTATCTCAACAAGCTGCTGGAACCATTCTACAGCCGCCATTTTGAGTGTTATAGCCGCCAGCATTTATATAGTACCTCTACAAGCTGCTGGAACCATTCTACAGCCAACATTTTGAGTGTTATAGCAGCCAGCATTTATATAGTACCTCTACAAGCTGCTGGAACCATTCTACAGCCGCCATTTTGAGTGTTATAGCCGCCAGCATTTATATAGTACCTTTACAAACTGCTGGAACCATTCTATAGCCGCCATTTTGAGTGTTATAGCGGCCAGCCTTTATATTACAGCTATACAAGCTGCTGGAACCATTCTACAGCCGTTATTTTGAGTGTTATAGCAGTCAGCATTTATATAGTACCTCTACAAGCTGCTGGAACCATTCTATAGCCGCCATTTTGAGTGTTATAGCGGCCAGCCTTTATATAACAACTATACAAGCTGCTGGAACCATTTTACAGTCGCCATTCTGAGTGTTATAGCAGCCAGCATTTACATAGTACCTCTACAAGCTGCTGGAACCATTCTACAGCCTTAATTTTGAGTGTTATAGCAGCCAGCATTTATATAGTAGCTCTACAAACTGCTGGAACCATTCTACAGCCGTTATTTTGAATGTTATAGCCGCCAGCCTTTGTAGAGTAGCTCTGCAAGCTGCTGGAACCATTCTACACCCGCCATTTTGAGTGTTATAGCCGCCCGCCTTTATATAGTAGCTCTACAAGCTGCTGGAACCATTCTACAGCCGTTATTTTGAGTTTTATAGCAGCCAGCATTTATATAGTACCTCTACAAGCTGCTGGAACCATTCTACAGCCGGCATTTTGAGTGTTATAGCCGCCAACCTTTATATAACAGCTATACAAGCTGCTGGAACCATTCTACAGCCGCCATTTTGAGTGTTATAGCCGCCAGCCAGTATATAGTAGCTCTACAAGCTGTTGGAACCATTCTACAGCCGTTATTTTGAGTTTTATAGCCGCCAGCCTTTATATAACAGCTATACAAGTTGCTGGAACCATTCTACAGCCATTATTTTGAGTATTATAGCCGCCAGCCTCTATATAATAGCTATACAAGCTGCTGGAACCATTCTACAGCCGTTATTTTGAGTGTTATAGCCGCCAGCCTTTGTAGAGTAGCTTTGCAAGCTGCTGGAACCATTCTACAGCCGCCATTTTGAGTGTTATAGCCGCAAGCCATTATATAGTAGCTCTACAAGCTGCTGGAACCATTCTACAGCCGTTATTTTGAGTGTTATAGCCGTCATCTTTAATATAGTAGCTATACAAGCTGCTGGAACCATTCTACAGCCGTTATTTGGAGTTTTATATGAGCCAGCATTTATATAGTACCTCTACAAGCTGCTGGAACCAAACTACAGCCTCTATTTTGAGTGTTATAGCCGCCAGCCTTTATAGAGTAGCTCTACAAGCTACTGGAACCATTTTACAGCCGTTATTTTGAGTTTTATAGCAGCCATCATTTATATAGTATCTCAACAAGCTGCTGGAACCATTCTACAGCCTTCACTTTGAGTGTTATAGCAGTCAGCATTTATATAGTACCTCTACAAGCTGCTGGAACCATTCTACAGCCGCCATTTTGAGTTTTATAGCGGCCAGCCTTTATATATTTGAGTGTTATAGCCGCCAATCTTTATATAACAGCTATACAAGCTGCTGGAACCATTCTACAGCCACCATTTTAAGTGTTATAGCCGCCAGCATTTATATAACAGCTATACAAGCTACTGGAACCATTCTACAGCCGTTATTTTGAGTGTTATAGCCGCCAGCCTTTATATAACAGCTATACAAGCTGCTGGAACCATTCTACAGCCACCATTTTGAGTGTTATAGCCGCCAGCATTTATATAACAGCTACACAAGCTGCTGAACCCATTCTACAGCCGCCATTTTGAGTGTTATAGCAGCCAGCATTTATATAGTACCTCTACAAGATGCTGGAACCATTCTACAGCCGCCATTTTGAGTGTTATAGCAGAAAGCATTTATATAGTACCTCTACAAGCTGCTGGAACCATTCTACAGCCGCCATTTTGAGTGTTATAGCAGCCAGCATTTATATAGTACCTATACAAGCTGCTGGAACCATTCTACAGCCGACATTTTGAGTGTTATAGCAGCCAGCATTTATATAGTACCTCTACAAGCTGCTGGAACCATTCTACAGCCGGCATTTTGAGTGTTATAGCCGCCAACCTTTATATAACAGCTATACAAGCTGCTGGAACCATTCTACAGCCGTTATTTTGAGTGTTATAGCCGCCAGCCTTTATATAGTAGCTCTGCAAGCTGCTGAAACCATTCTACAGCCGGCATTTTGAGTGTTATAGCCGCCAGCCTTTATATAGTAGCTCTGCAAGCTGCTGGAACCATTCTACAGCCGACATTTTGATTGTTATAGCAGCCAGCATTTATATAGTACCTCTACAAGCTGCTGGAACCATTCTACAGCCGGCATTTTCAGTGTTATAGCCGCCAACCTTTATATAACAGCTATACAAGCTGCTGGAACCATTCTACAGCCGTTATTTTGAGTGTTATAGCCGCCAGCCTTTATATAGTAGCTCTGCAAGCTGCTGGAACCATTCTACAGCCGCCATTTTGAGTGTTATAGCAGCCAGCATTTATATAGTACCTCTACAAGCTGCTGGAACCATTCTACAGCCGACATTTTGAGTGTTATAGCAGCCAGCATTTATATAGTACCTCTACAAGCTGCTGGAACCATTCTACAGCCGCCATTTTGAGTGCTTTAGCCGCCAGCCTTTATATAACAGCTATACAAGCTGCTGAAACCATTCTACAGCCGACATTTTGAGTGTTATAGCAGCCAGCATTTATATAGTATCTCTACAAGCTGCTGGAACCATTCTTCAGCCACCATTTTGAGTGTTATAGCAGCCAGCATTTATATAGTACCTCTACAAGATGCTGGAACCATTCTACAGCCGCCATTTTGAGTGTTATAGCAGCCAGCATTTATATAGTACCTCTACAAGCTGCTGGAACCATTTGACAGCCGCCATTTTGAGTGTTATAGCAGCCAGCATTTATATAGTACCTTTACAAGCTGCTGGAACCATTCTACAGCCGCCATTTTGAGTGTTATAGCCGCCAGCCAGTACATAGTAGCTCTACAAGCTGCTGGAACCATTCTACAGCCGTTATTTTGAATGTCATTGCCGCCAGCCTTTGTAGAGTAGCTCTGCAAGCTGCTGGAACCATTCTACAGCCGCCATTTTGAGTGTTATAGCCGCCAGCCTTTATATAGTAGCTCTACAAGCTGCTGGAACCATTCTACAGCCGTTATTTTGAGTTTTATAGCAGCCAGCATTTATATAGTACCTCTACAAGCTGCTGAAACCATTCTACAGCCGGCATTTTGAGTGTTATAGCCGCCAACCTTTATATAACAGCTATACAAGCTGCTGGAACCATTCTACAGCCGCCATTTTGAGTGTTATAGCCGCCAGCCAGTATATAGTAGCTCTACAAGCTGTTGGAACCATTCTACAGCCGTTATTTTGAGTTTTATAGCCGCCAGCCTTTATATAACAGCTATACAAGTTGCTGGAACCACTCTACAGCCACCATTTTGAGTGTTATAGCCGCCAACCTTTATATAACAGTTATACAAGCTGCTGGAACCATTCTACAGCCACCATTTTGAGTGTTATAGCCGCCAGCATTTATATAACAGCTATACAAGCTGCTGGAACCATTCTACAGCCGCCATTTTAAGTGTTAAAGCAGCCAGCATTTATTTAGTACCTCTACAAGCTGCTGGAACCATTCTACAGCCGCCATTTTGAGTGTTATAGCCGCCAGCCAGTATATAGTAGCTCTACAAGCTGCCGGAACCATTCTACAGACGTTATTTTGAGTGTTATAGCCGTCATCTTTAATATAGTAGCTATAAAAGCTGCTGGAACCATTCTACAGCCGTTATTTTGAGTGTTATAGCCGCGTGCCTTTGTAGAGTAGCTCTGCAAGCTGCTGGAACCATTCTACAGCCGCCATTTTGAGTGCTATAGCCGTTAACCTTTATATAACAGCTATACAAGCTGCTGGAACCATTCTACAGCCGTTATTTTGAGTGTTATAGCCGCCAGCCTTTATATAGTAGCTCTGCAAGCTGCTGGAACCATTCTACAGCCGCCATTTTGAGTGCTTTAGCCGCCAGCCTTTATATAACACCTATACAAGCTGCTGGAACCATTCTACAGCCACCATTTTGAGTGTTATAGTAGCCAGCATTTATATAGTACCTCTACAAGATGCTGGAACCATTCTACAGCCGCCATTTTGAGTGTTATAGCAGCCAGCATTTATATAGTACCTCTTAAAGCTGCTGGAACCATTCTACAGCCGCCATTTTGAGTGTTATAGCAGCCAGAATTTATATAGTACCTCTACAAGATGCTGGAACCATTCTACAGCCGCCATTTTGAGTCTTATAGCAGCCAGCATTTATATAGTACCTCTACAAGCTGCTGGAAGCATTCTACAGCCGACATTTTGAGTGTTATAGCAGCCAGCATTTATATAGTACCTCTACAAGCTGCTGGAACCATTCTACAGCCGCCATTTTGAGTGTTATAGCAGCCAGCATTTATATAGTACCTTTACAAGCTGCTGGAACCATTCTATAGCCGCCATTTTGAGTGTTATAGCGGCCAGCCTTTATATAACAGCTATACAAGCTGCTGGAACCATTCTACAGCCGTTATTTTGAGTGTTATAGCAATCAGCATTTATATAGTACCTCTACAAGCTGCTGGAACCATTCTACAGCCGCCATTTTGAGTGTTATAGCAGCCAGAGTTTATATAGTACCTCTTCAAGCTGCTGGAACCATTCTACAGACGCCATACTGAGTGTTATAGCAGCCAGCATTTATATAGTACCTCTACAAGCTGCTGGAACCATTCTACAGCTGCCATTTTGAGTGTTATAGCAGCCAGCATTTATATTGTACCTCTACAAGCTGCTGGAACCATTCTATAGCCGCCATTTTGAGTGTTATAGCGGCCAGCCTTTATATAACAGCTATACAAGATGCTGGAACCATTTTACAGCCGCCATTCTGAGTGTCATAGCAGCCAGCATTTATATAGTAGCTCTACAAGCTGCTGGAACCATTCTACAGCCGCCATTTTGAGTGTTATAGCCGCCAGCCAGTATATAGTAACTCTACAAGCTGCTGACACCATTCTACCGCCGTTATTTTGAATGTTATAGCCGCCAGCCTTTGTAGCGTAGCTCTGCAAGCTGCTGGAACCATTCTACAGCCGCCATTTTGAGTGTTATAGCCGCCAGCCTTTATATAGTAGCTCTACAAGCTGCTGACACCATTCTACCGCCGTTATTTTGAATGTTATAGCCGCCAGTCTTTGTAGCGTAGCTCTGCAAGCTGCTGGAACCATTCTACAGCCGCCATTTTGAGTGTTATAGCCGCCAGCCTTTATATAGTAGCTCTACAAGCTGCTGGAACCATTCTACAGCCGTTAATTTTAGTTTTATAGCAGCCAGCATTTATATAGTACCTCTACAAGCTGCTGGAACCATTCTACAGCCGGCATTTTGAGTGTTATAGCCGCCAACCTTTATATAACAGCTATACAAGCTGCTGGAACCATTCTACAGCCGCCATTTTGAGTGTTATAGCCGCCAGCCAGTATATAGTAGCTCTACAAGCTGTTGGAACCATTCTATAGCCGTTATTTTGAGTTTTATAGCCGCCAGCATTTATATAACAGCTATACAAGCTGCTGGAACCATTCTACAGCCGCCATTTTAAGTGTTAAAGCAGCCAGCATTTATTTAGTACCTCTACAAGCTGCTGGAACCATTCTACAGCCGCCATTTTGAGTGTTATAGCCGCCAGCCAGTATATAGTAGCTCTACAAGCTGCCGGAACCATTCTACAGACGTTATTTTGAGTGTTATAGCCGTCATCTTTAATATAGTAGCTATAAAAGCTGCTGGAACCATTCTACAGCCGTTATTTTGAGTGTTATAGCCGCGTGCCTTTGTAGAGTAGCTCTGCAAGCTGCTGGAACCATTCTACAGCCGCCATTTTGAGTGCTATAGCCGTTAACCTTTATATAACAGCTATACAAGCTGCTGGAACCATTCTACAGCCGTTATTTTGAGTGTTATAGCCGCCAGCCTTTATATAACAGCTATACAAGCTGCTGGAACCATTCTACAGCCACCATTTTGAGTGTTATAGTAGCCAGCATTTATATAGTACCTCTACAAGATGCTGGAACCATTCTACAGCCGCCATTTTGAGTGTTATAGCAGCCAGCATTTATATAGTACCTCTTAAAGCTGCTGGAACCATTCTACAGCCGCCATTTTGAGTGTTATAGCAGCCAGAATTTATATAGTACCTCTACAAGATGCTGGAACCATTCTACAGCCGCCATTTTGAGTCTTATAGCAGCCAGCATTTATATAGTACCTCTACAAGCTGCTGGAACCATTCTACAGCCGACATTTTGAGTGTTATAGCAGCCAGCATTTATATAGTACCTCTACAAGCTGCTGGAACCATTCTACAGCCGCCATTTTGAGTGTTATAGCAGCCAGCATTTATATAGTACCTTTACAAGCTGCTGGAACCATTCTATAGCCGCCATTTTGAGTGTTATAGCGGCCAGCCTTTATATAACAGCTATACAAGCTGCTGGAACCATTCTACAGCCGTTATTTTGAGTGTTATAGCAATCAGCATTTATATAGTACCTCTACAAGCTGCTGGAACCATTCTACAGCCGCCATTTTGAGTGTTATAGCAGCCAGAGTTTATATAGTACCTCTTCAAGCTGCTGGAACCATTCTACAGACGCCATACTGAGTGTTATAGCAGCCAGCATTTATATAGTACCTCTACAAGCTGCTGGAACCATTCTACAGCTGCCATTTTGAGTGTTATAGCAGCCAGCATTTATATTGTACCTCTACAAGCTGCTGGAACCATTCTATAGCCGCCATTTTGAGTGTTATAGCGGCCAGCCTTTATATAACAGCTATACAAGATGCTGGAACCATTTTACAGCCGCCATTCTGAGTGTCATAGCAGCCAGCATTTATATAGTAGCTCTACAAGCTGCTGGAACCATTCTACAGCCGCCATTTTGAGTGTTATAGCCGCCAGCCAGTATATAGTAGCTCTACAAGCTGCTGACACCATTCTACCGCCGTTATTTTGAATGTTATAGCCGCCAGCCTTTGTAGCGTAGCTCTGCAAGCTGCTGGAACCATTCTACAGCCGCCATTTTGAGTGTTATAGCCGCCAGCCTTTATATAGTAGCTCTACAAGCTGCTGGAACCATTCTACAGCCGTTAATTTTAGTTTTATAGCAGCCAGCATTTATATAGTACCTCTACAAGCTGCTGGAACCATTCTACAGCCGGCATTTTGAGTGTTATAGCCGCCAACCTTTATATAACAGCTATACAAGCTGCTGGAACCATTCTACAGCCGCCATTTTGAGTGTTATAGCCGCCAGCCGGTATATAGTAGCTCTACAAGCTGTTGGAACCATTCTATAGCCGTTATTTTGAGTTTTATAGCCGCCAGCTTTTATATAACAGCTATACAAGTTGCTGGAACCATTCTACAGCCATTATTTTGAGTATTATAGGCGCCAGCCTCTATATAATAGCTATACAAGCTGCTGGAACCATTCTACAGCCTCTATTTTGAGTGTTATAGCCGCCAGCCTTTATAGAGTAGCTCTACAAGCTACTGGAACCATTTTACAGCCGTTATTTTGAGTTTTATAGCAGCCATCATTTATATAGTATCTCAACAAGCTGCTGGAACCATTCTACAGCCTCCACTTTGAGTGTTATAGCAGTCAGCATTTATATAGTACCTCTACAAGCTGCTGGAACCATTCTACAGCCGCCATTTTGAGTGTTATAGCCGCAAGCCAGTATATAGTAGCTCTACAAGCTGCTGGAACCATTCTACAGCCGTTATTTTGAGTGTTATAGCCGTCATCTTTAATATAGTAGCTACACAAGCTGCTGGAACCATTCTACAGCCGTTGTTTTGAGTGTTATAGCCGCCAGCCTTTGTAGAGTAGCTCTGCAAGCTGCTGGAACCATTCTACAGCCGCCATTTTGAGTGTTATAGCCGCAAGCCAGTATATAGTAGCTCTACAAGCTGCTGGAACCATTCTACAGCCGTTATTTTGAGTGTTATAGCCGTCATCTTTAATATAGTAGCTACACAAGCTGCTGGAACCATTCTACAGCCGTTATTTTGAGTGTTATAGCCGTCATCTTTAATATAGTAGCTACACAAGCTGCTGGAACCATTCTACAGCCGTTATTTGGAGTTTTATATGAGTCAGCATTTATACAGTACCTCTACAAGCTGCTGGAACCAAACTACAGCCTCTATTTTGAGTGTTATAGCCGCCAGCCTTTATAGAGTAGCTCTACAAGCTACTGGAACCATTTTACAGCCGTTATTTTGAGTTTTATAGCAGCCATCATTTATATAGTATCTCAACAAGCTGCTGGAATCATTCTACAGCCTCCACTTTGAGTGTTATAGCAGTCAGCATTTATATAGTACCTCTACAAGCTGCTGGAACCATTCTACAGCCGCCATTTTGAGTTTTATAGCGGCCAGCCTTTATATATTTGAGTGTTATAGCCGCCAACCTTTATATAACAGCTATACAAGCTGCTGGAACCATTCTACAGCCACCATTTTGAGTGTTATAGCCGCCAGCATTTATATAACAGCTATACAAGCTGCTGGAACCATTCTACAGCCGCCATTTTGAGTGTTATAGCAGTCAGCATTTATATAGTGCCTCTACAAGCTGCTGGAACCAATCTAAAGCCTCCACTTTGAGTGATATAGCAGCCAGCATTTACATAGTACCTCTACAAGCTGCTGGAACCATTATACAGCCGCCATTTTGCGTGTTATAGCGGCCAGCCTTTATATATTTGAGTGTTATAGCCGCCAACCTTTATATAACAGCTATACAAGCTGCTGGAACCATTCTACAGCCGCCATTTTGAGTGTTATAGCAGTCAGCATTTATATAGTGCCTCTACAAGCTGCTGGAACCATTCTACAGCCTCCACTTTGAGTGTTATAGCCGCCAGCCTTTATATAGTAGCTCTGCAAGCTGCTGGAACCATTTTGCAGACGCTATTTTGAGTGTTATAACGGCCAGCATTTATATAACAGCTATACAAGCTGTTGGAACCATTCTACAGCCGTTATTTTGAGTTTTATAGCCGCCAGCTTTTATATAACAGCTATACAAGTTGCTGGAACCATTCTACAGCCGTTATTTTGAGTGTTATAGCCGCCAGCCTTTATATAACAGCTATACAAGCTGCTGGAACCATTCTACAGCCGCCATTTTGAGTGTTATAGCGGCCAGCCTTTATATAACAGTTATACAAGCTGCTGGAACCATTCTACAGCCGCCATTTTGAGTGTTATAGCGGCCAGCCTTTATAGCCATAGTGCCTCTACAAGCTGCTGGAACCAATCTACAGCCTCCACTTTGAGTGTTATAGCAGCCAGCATTTACATAGTACCTCTACAAGCTGCTGGAACCATTCTACAGCCGCCATTTTGAGTGTTATAGCGGCCAGCCTTTATATATTTGAGTGTTATAGCCGCCAACCTTTATATAACAGCTATACAAGCTGCTGGAACCATTCTACAGCCGCCATTTTGAGTGTTATAGCAGTCAGCATTTATATAGTGCCTCTACAAGCTGCTGGAACCATTCTACAGCCTCCACTTTGAGTGTTATAGCCGCCAGCCTTTATATAGTAGCTCTGCAAGCTGCTGGAACCATTTTGCAGACGCTATTTTGAGTGTTATAACGGCCAGCATTGATATAACAGCTATACAAGTTGCTGGAACCATTCTACAGCCATTATTTTGAGTATTATAGCCGCCAGCCTCTATATAATAGCTATACAAGCTGCTGGAACCATTCTACAGCCACCATTTTGAGTGTTATAGCAGCCAGCCTTTATATAGTAGCTCTGCAAGCTGCTGGAACCATTTTGCAGACGCTATTTTGAGTGTTATAACGGCCAGCATTTATATAACAGCTATACAAGCTGTTGGAACCATTCTACAGCCGTTATTTTGAGTTTTATAGCCGCCAGCCTTTATATAACAGCTATACGAGTTGCTGGAACCATTCTACAGCCATTATTTTGAGTATTATAGCCGCCAGCCTTTATATAGTAGCTCTGCAAGCTGCTGGAACCATTTTGCAGACGCTATTTTGAGTGTTATAACGGCCAGCATTTATATAACAGCTATACAAGCTGCTGGAACCATTCTACAGCCGTTATTTTGAGTGTTATAGCCGCGTGCATTTGTAGAGTAGCTCTGCAAGCTGCTGGAACCATTCAACAGCCGCCATTTTGAATGCTATAACCGCCAACCTTTATGTAACAGCTATACAAGCTGCTGGAACCATTCTACAGCCGTTATTTTGAGTGTTATAGCCGCCAGCCTTTATATAGTAGCTCTGCAAGCTGCTGGAACCATTCTACAGCCGCCATTTTGAGTGCTTTAGCCGCCAGCCTTTATATAACAGCTATACAAGCTGCTGGAACCATTCTACAGCCACCATTTTGAGTGTTATAGCAGCCAGCATTTATATAGTACCTCTACAAGATGCTGGAACCATTCTACAGCCGCCATTTTGAGTGTTATAGCAGCCAGCATTTATATAGTACCTCTACAAGCTGCTGGAACCATTCTACAGCCGCCATTTTGAGTGTTATAGCAGCCAGCATTTATATAGTACCTCTACAAGATGCTGGAACCATTCTACAGCCGCCATTTTGAGTGTTATAGCAGCCAGCATTTATATAGTACCTCTACAAGCTGCTGGAACCATTCTACAGTCGACATTTTGAGTGTTATAGCAGCCAGCATTTATATAGTACCTCTACAAGCTGCTGGAACCATTCTACAACCGCCATTTTGAGTGTTATAGCAGCCAGCATTTATATAGTACCTTTACAAGCTGCTGGAACCATTCTATAGCCGCCATTTTGAGTGTTATAGCGGCCAGCCTTTATATAACAGCTATACAAGCTGCTGGAACCATTCTTCAGCCGTTATTTTGAATGTTATAGCCGCCAGCCTTTGTAGAGTAGCTCTGCAAGCTGCTGGAACCATTCTACAGCCGCCATTTTGAGTGTTATAGCCGCCAGCCTTTATATAGTAGCTCTACAAGCTGCTGGAACCATTCTACAATCGTTATTTTGAGTTTTATAGCAGCCAGCATTTATATAGTACTTCTACAAGCTGCTGGAACCATTCTACAGCCGCCATTTTGAGTGCTATAGCCGCCAACCTTTATATAACAGCTATACAAGCTGCTGGAACCATTCTACAGCCGTTATTTTGAGTGTTATAGCAGCCAGCCTTTATATAGTAGCTCTGCAAGCTGCTGGAACCATTCTACAGCCGCCATTTTGCGTGCTTTAGCCGCCAGCCTTTATATAACAGCTATACAAGCTGCTGGAACCATTCTACAGCCACCATTTTGAGTGTTATAGCAGCCAGCATTTATATAGTACCTCTACAAGATGCTGGAACCATTCTACAGCCGCCATTTTGAGTGTTATAGCAGCCAGCATTTCTATAGAACCTCTACAAGCTGCTGGAACCATTCTACAGCCGCCATTTTGAGTGTTATAGCAACCAGCATTTATATAGTACCTCTACAAGATGCTGGAACCATTCTACAGCCGCCATTTTGAGTGTTATAGCAGCCAGCATTTATATAGTACCTCTACAAGCTGCTGGAACCATTCTACAGCCGACATTTTGAGTGTTATAGCAGCCAGCATTTACATAGTACCTCTACAAGCTGCTGGAACCATTCTACAGCCGCCATTTTGAGTGTTATAGCCGCCAGCATTTATATAGTACCTTTTCAAGCTGCTGGAACCATTCTATAACCGCCATTTTGAGTGTTATAGCGGCCAGCCTTTATATAACAGCTATACAAGCTGCTGGAACCATTCTACAGCCGTTATTTTGAATGTTATAGCCGCCAGCCTTTGTAGAGTAGCTCTGCAAGCTGCTGGAACCATTCTACAGCCGCCATTTTGAGTGTTATAGCCGCCAGCCTTTATATAGTAGCTCTACAAGCTGCTGGAACCATTCTACAGGCGTTATTTTGAGTTTTATAGCTGCCAGCATTTATATAGTACCTCTACAAGCAGCTGGAACCATTCTACAGCCGGCATTTTGAGTGTTATAGCCGCCAACCTTTATATAACAGTTATACAAGCTGCTGGAACCATTCTACAGTCGTTATTTTGAGTGTTATAGCCGCCAGACTTTATATAGTAGCTCTGCAAGCTGCTGGAACCATTCTACAGCCGCCATTTTGAGTGCTTTAGCCGCCAGCCTTTACATAACAGCTATACAAGCTGCTGGAACCATTCTACAGCCGACATTTTGAGTGTTATAGCAGCCAGCATTTATATAGTACCTCTACAAGCTGCTGGAACCATTCTACAGCCACCATTTTGAGTGTTATAGCAGCCAGCATTTATACAGTACCTCTACAAGATGCTGGAACCATTCTACAGCCGCCATTTTTAGTGTTATAGCAGCCAGCATTTATATAGTACCTCTACAAGCTGCTGGAACCATTCTACAGCCGACATTTTGAGTGTTATAGCAGCCAGCATTTATATAGTACCTCTACAAGCTGCTGGAACCATTCTACAGCCGCCATTTTGAGTGTTATAGCAGCCAGCATTTATATAGTACCTCCACAAGTTGCTGGAACCATTCTACAGCCGCCATTTTGAGTGTTATAGCAGCTAGCATTTATATAGTACCTCTACAAGATGCTGGAACCATTCTACAGCCGCCATTTTGAGTGTTATAGCAGCCAGCATTTATATAGTACCTCTACAAGCTGCTGGAACCATTCTACAGCCGACATTTTGAGTGTTATAGCAGCCAGCATTTATATAGTACCTCTACAAGCTGCTGGAACCATTCTACAGCCGCCATTTTGAGTATTATAGCAGCCAGCATTTACATAGTACCTCTACAAACTGCTGGAACCATTCTACAGCCGCCATTTTGAGTGTTATAGCCGCTAGCCAGTATATAGTAGCTCTACAAGCTGCTGGAACCATTCTACAGCCGTTATTTTGAATGTTATAGCCGCCAGCCTTTGTAGAGTAGCTCTGCAAGCTGCTGGAACCATTCTACAGCTGCCATTTTGAGTGTTATAGCCGCCAGCCTTTATATAGTAGCTCTACAAGCTGCTGGAACCATTCTATAGCCGTTATTTTGAGTTTTATAGCAGCCAGCATTTATATAGTATCTCTACAAGCTGCTGAAACCATTCTACAGCCGGCATTTTGAGTGTTATAGCCGCCAACCTTTATATAACAGCTATACAAGCTGCTGGAACCATTCTACAGCCGCCATTTTGAGTGTTATAGCCGCCAGCCAGTATATAGTAGCTCTACAAGCTGTTGGAACCATTCTACAGCCGTTATTTTGAGTTTTATAGCCGCCAGCCTTTATATAACAGCTATATAAGTTGCTGGAACCATTCTACAGCCATTATTTTGAGTATTAAAGCCGCCAGCCTCTATATAATAGCTATACAAGCTGCTGGAACCATTCTACAGCCACCATTTTGAGTGTTATAGCCGCCAGCCTTTATATAGTAGCTCTGCAAGCTGCTGGAACCATTTTGCAGACGCTATTTTGAGTGTTATAACGGCCAGCATTTATATAAAAGCTATACAAGCTGCTGGAACCAGTCTACAGCCGTTATTTTGAGTGTTATAGCCGCCAGCCTTTGTAGAGTAGCTCTGCAAGCTGCTGGAACCATTCTACAGCCGCCATTTTGAGTGTTATAGCCGCAAGCCAGTATATAGTAGCTCTACAAGCTGCTGGAACCATTCTACAGCCGTTATTTTGAGTGTTATAGCCGTCATCTTTAATATAGTAGCTATACAAGCTGCTGGAACCATTCTACAGCCGTTATTTGGAGTTTTATATGATCCAGCATTTATATAGTGCCTCTACAAGCTGCTGGAACCATTCTACAGCCGCCATTTTGAGTGTTATAGCGGCCAGCCTTTATATATTTGAGTATTATAGCCGCCAACCTATATATAACAGCTATACAAGCTGCTGGAACCATTCTACAGCCGCCATTTTGAGTGTTATAGCAGTTAGCATTTATATAGTGCCTCTACAAGCTGCTGGAACCATTCTACAGCCTCCACTTTGAGTGTTATAGCCGCCAGCCTTTATATAGTACCTCTACAAGCTGCTGGAACCATTCTACAGCCGCCATTTTGAGTGTTATAGCGGCCAGCCTTTATATATTTGAGTGTTATAGCCGCCAACCTTTATATAACAGCTATACAAGCTGCTGGAACCATTCTACAGCCGCCATTTTGAGTGTTATAGCAGTCAGCATTTATATAGTGCCTCTACAAGCTGCTGGAACCATTCTACAGCCTCCACTTTGAGTGTTATAGCCGCCAGCATTTATATAACAGCTATACAAGCTGCTGGAACCATTCTACAGCCGTTATTTTGAGTGTTATAGCCGCCAGCCTTTATATAACAGCTATACAAGCTGCTGGAACCATTCTACAGCCACCATTTTGAGTGTTATAGCCGCCAACCTTTATATAACAGCTATACAAGCTGCTGGAACCATTCTACAGCCACCATTTTGAGTGTTATAGCCGCCAGCATTTATATAACAGCTATACAAGCTGCTGGAACCATTCTACAGCCGCCATTTTGAGTGTTATAGCAGTCAGCATTTATATAGTGCCTCTACAAGCTGCTGGAACCAATCTACAGCCTCCACTTTGAGTGTTATAGCAGCCAGCATTTACATAGTACCTCTACAAGCTGCTGGAACCATTCTACAGCCGCCATTTTGAGTGTTATAGCGGCCAGCCTTTATATATTTGAGTGTTATAGCCGCCAACCTTTATATAACAGCTATACAAGCTGCTGGAACCATTCTACAGCCGCCATTTTGAGTGTTATAGCAGTCAGCATTTATATAGTGCCTCTACAAGCACCTGGAACCATTCTACAGCCTCCACTTTGAGTGTTATAGCAGTCAGCATTTATATAGTACCTCTACAAGCTGCTGGAACCATTCTACAGCCGCCTATTTGAGTTTTATAGCGGCCAGCCTTTATATATTTGAGTGTTATAGCCGCCAACCCTTATATAACAGCTATACAAGCTGCTGGAACCATTCTACAGCCGTTATTTTGAGTGTTATAGCCGCCAGCCTTTATATAACAGCTATACAAGCTGCTGGAACCATTCTACAGCCACCATTTTGCGTGTTATAACGGCCAGCATTTATAAAGCAGCTATACAAGCTGCTGGAACCATTCTACAGCCGTTATTTTGAGTGTTATAGCCGCCAGCCTTTATATAACAGCTAAACAAGCTGCTGGAACCATTCTACATCACCATTTTGAGTGTTATAACGGCCAGCATTTATAAAGCAGCTATACAAGCTGCTAGAACCATTCTACAGCCGCCATTTTGAGTGTTATAGCAGCCAGCATTTACATAGTACCTCTACAAGCTGCTGGAACCATTCTACAGCCGCCATTTCGAGTGGTAAAGCAGCCAGCAATTATATAGTACCTCTACAAGCTGCTAGAACCATTCTACAGCCGCCATTTTGAGTGTTATAGCAGTCAGCATTTATATAGTGCCTCTACAAGCTGCTGGAACCATTCTACAGCCGCCAATTTGAGTTTTATAGCGGCCAGCCTTTATATAACAGCTATACAAGCTGCTGGAACCATTCTTCAGCCACCATTTTGAGTGTTATAGCCGCCAGCCAGTATATAGTGGCTCTACAAGCTGCCGGAACCATTCTACAGACGTTATTTTGAGTGTTATAGCCGTCATTTTTAATATAGTAGCTCTACAAGTTGCTGGAACCATTCTACAGCCTCCATTTTGAGCGTTATAGCCGCCAGCTTTTATAAAGTGGCTCTACAAGCTGCTGAAACCATTCTACATCCGCCATTTTGAGTGTTATAGCAGCCAGCAATTATATAGTACCTCTACAAGCTGCTGGAACCATTCTACAGCCGCCATTTTGAGTTTTATTGCAGCAGCGTTTATATAACAGCTATACAAGCTGCTGGAACCATTCTACAGCCACCATTTTGAGTGTTATAGACGCCAGCCTTTATATAACAGCTATACAAGCTGCTGGAACCATTCTACAGCCGTTATTTTGAGTGTTATAGCCGCCAGCCTTTATATAACAGCTATAAAAGCTGCTGGAACCATTCTACAGCCACCATTTTGAGTGTTATAACGGCCAGCATTTATAAAGCAGCTCTACTAGCTGCTGGAACCATTCTACAGCCGCCATTTTGAGTGTTATAGCCGTCATCTTTAATATAGTAGCTATACAAGCTGCTGGAACCATTCGACAGCTGTTATTTTGAGTGTTATAGCCGCCAGCCTTTGTGGAGTAGCTCTGCAAGATGCTGGAACCATTCTACAGCCTCTATTTTGAGTGTTATAGCCGCCAGCCTTTATATAGTAGCTCTAGAAGCTGCTGGAACCATTCTACAGCCGTTATTTTGAGTTTTATAGCAGCCAGCATTTATATAGTATCTCAACAAGCTGCTGGAACCATTCTACAGCCGCCATTTTGAGTGTTATAGCCGCAAGCCAGTATATAGTAGCTCTACAAGCTGCTGGAACCATTCTACAGCCGTTATTTTGAGTGTTATAGCCGTCATCTTTAATATAGTAGCTATACAAGCTGCTGGAACCATTCTACAGCCGTTATTTTGAGTTTTATATGAGCCAGCATTTATATAGTACCTCTACAAGCTGCTGGAACCATTCTACAGCCTCTATTTTGAGTGTTATAGCCGCCAGCCTTTATAAAGTAGCTCTACAAGCTGCTGGAACCATTCTACAGCCGTTATTTTGAGTTTTATAGCAGCCAGCATTTATATAGTATCTCAACAAGCTGCTGGAACCATTCTACAGCCGCCATTTTGAGTGTTATAGCCGCAAGCCAGTATATAGTAGCTCTACAAGCTGCTGGAACCATTCTACAGCCGTTATTTTGAGTGTTATAGCCGTCATCTTTAATATAGTAGCTATACAAGCTGCTGGAACCATTCTACAGCCGTTATTTTGAGTTTTATATGAGCCAGCATTTATATAGTACCTCTACAAGCTGCTGGAACCATTCTACAGCCACCATTTTGAGTGTTATTGCCGCCAGCCTTTATATAGTAGCTCTACAAGCTGCTGGAACCATTCTACAGCCGTTATTTTGAGTTTTATAGGAGCCAGCCTTTATATTGTACCTCTACACGCTGCTGGAACCATTCTACAGCCTCCATTTTAAGTGTTATAGCCGCCAGCATTTATATAGTACCTCTACAAGCTGCTGGAACCTTTCTACAGCCGCCATTTTGAGTGTTATAGCAGCCAGCATTTACATAGTACCTCTACAAGCTGCTGGAACCATTCTACAGCCACCATTTTGAGTGTTATAGCCGTCATCTTTAATATAGTAGCTCTACAAGCTGCTGGAACCATTCTACAGCCTCCATTTTGAGTGTTATAGCCGCCAGCCTTCAAATAGTAGCTCTACAAGCTGCTGGAACCATTCTACAGCCTCCATTTTGAGTGTTATAGCCGCCAGCCTTTATATAGTAGCTCTACAAGCTGCTGGAACCATTCTACAGCCGTTATTTTGAGTTTTATAGGAGCCAGCATTTATATAGTACCTCTACAAGCTGCTGGAACCATTCTACAGCCACCATTTTGAGTGTTATAGCCGCCAGCCTTTATATAGTAGCTCTGCAAGCTGCTGGAACCATTCTACAGCCGCTATTTTGAGTGTTATAACGGCCAGCATTTATTTAGCAGCTATACAAGCTGCTGGAACCATTCTACAGCCGCCATTTTGAGTGTTATAGCAGCCAGCATTTACATAGTAGCTCTACAAGCTGCTGGAACCATTCTACAGCCACCATTTTGAGTGTTATAGCCGTCATCTTTAATATAGTAGCTATAAAAGCTGCTGGAACCATTCTACAGCCTCCATTTTGAGTGTTATAGCCGCCAGCCTTCATATAGTAGCTTTACAAGCTGCTGGAACCATTCTACAGCCTCCATTTTAAGTGTTATAGCCGCCAGCCTTTATATAGTAGCTCTACAAGCTGCTGGAACCATTCTACAGCCGTTAATTTGAGTTTTATAGGAGCCAGCATTTATATAGTAGCTCTACAAGCTGCTGGAACCATTCTACAGCATCCATTTTGAGTGTTATAGCCGCCAGCCTTTATATAGTAGTTTTACAAGCTGCTGCAACCATTCTACAGCCGTTATTTTGAGTTTTATAGGAGCCAGCATTTATATAGTACCTCTGCAAGCTGCTGGAACCATTCTACAGCCGCCATTTTGAGTGTTATAGCCGCCAGCCTTTATATAGTAGCTCTACAAGCTGCTGGGACCATTCTACAGCCGTTATTTTGAGTGTTATAGCCGTCATCTTTAATAAAGTATCTCTACAAGCTGCTGGAACCATTCTACAGCCGCCATTTTGAGTGTTATAGCCGCAAGCCAGTATATAGTAGCTCTACAAGCTGCTGGAACCATTCTACAGCCTCCATTTTGAGTGTTATAGCCGCCAGCATTTATATAGTACCTCTACAAGCAGCTGGAACCATTCTACAGCCACCATTCCAAGTGTTATAGCCGTCATCTTTAATATAGTAGCTATACAAGCTGCTGGAACCATTCTACAGCCTCCATTTTGAGTGTTATAGCCGCCAGCCTTCATATAGTAGCTTTACAAGCTGCTGGAACCATTCTACAGCCTCCATTTTGAGTGTTATAGCCGCCAGCCTTCATATAGTAGCTTTACAAGCTGCTGGAACCATTCTACAGCCTCCATTTTGAGTGTTATAGCCGCCAGCCTTCATATAGTAGCTTTACAAGCTGCTGGAACCATTCTACAGCCGCCATTTTGAGTGTTATAGCAGCCAGCATTTATATGGTAGCTCTACAAGCAGCTGGAACCATTCTACAGCCGCCATTTTGAGTGTTATAGCCGCAAGCCAGTATATAGTAGCTCTAGTAGCTCTCCGTTATTTTGAGTGTCATAGCCGTCATCTTTAATATAGTAGCTATACAAGCTGCTGGAACTATTCTACAGCCGTTATTTTAATTTTATATGAGCCAGCATTTATATAGTACCTCTACAAGCTGCTGGAACCATTCTACAGCCTCTATTTTGAGTGTTATAGCCGCCAGCCTTTATATAGTAGCTCTACAAGCTACTGGAACCATTTTACAGCCGTTATTTTGAGTTTTATAGCAGCCATCATTTATATAGTATCTAAACAAGCTACTGGAACCATTTTACAGCCGTTATTTTGAGTTTTATAGCAGCCATCATTTATATAGTATCTCAACAAGCTGCTGGAACCATTCTACAGCCACCATTTTGAGTGTTATAGCCGCCAGCATTTATATAACAGCTATACAAGCTGCTGCAACCATTCTACAGCCGTTATTTTGAGTGTTATAGCCGCCAGCCTCTATATAACAGCTATACAAGCTGCTGGAACCATTCTACAGCCACCATTTTGAGTGTTATAACGGCCAGCATTTATATAGCAGCTATACAAGCTGCTGGAACCATTCTACAGCCGCCATTTTGAGTGTTATAGCCGCCACCCAGTATATAGTAGCTCTACAAGCTGCTGGAACCATTCTACAGACGTTATTTTGAGTGTTATAGCCGCCAGCCTTTATAAAGTAGCTCTACAAGCTGCTGGAACCATTCTACAGCCGTTATTTTGAGTTTTATAGCAGCCAGCATTTATATAGTATCTCAACAAGCTGCTGGAACCATTCTACAGCCGCCATTTTGAGTGTTATAGCCGCAAGCCAGTATATAGTAGCTCTACAAGCTGCTGGAACCATTCTACAGCCGTTATTTTGAGTGTTATAGCCGTCATCTTTAATATAGTAGCTATACAAGCTGCTGGAACCATTCTACAGCCGTTATTTTGAGTTTTATATGAGCCAGCATTTATATAGTACCTCTACAAGCTGCTGGAACCATTCTACAGCCACCATTTTGAGTGTTATTGCCGCCAGCCTTTATATAGTAGCTCTACAAGCTGCTGGAACCATTCTACAGCCGTTATTTTGAGTTTTATAGGAGCCAGCCTTTATATTGTACCTCTACACGCTGCTGGAACCATTCTACAGCCTCCATTTTAAGTGTTATAGCCGCCAGCATTTATATAGTACCTCTACAAGCTGCTGGAACCTTTCTACAGCCGCCATTTTGAGTGTTACAGCAGCCAGCATTTACATAGTACCTCTACAAGCTGCTGGAACCATTCTACAGCCACCATTTTGAGTGTTATAGCCGTCATCTTTAATATAGTAGCTCTACAAGCTGCTGGAACCATTCTACAGCCTCCATTTTGAGTGTTATAGCCGCCAGCCTTCAAATAGTAGCTCTACAAGCTGCTGGAACCATTCTACAGCCTCCATTTTGAGTGTTATAGCCGCCAGCCTTTATATAGTAGCTCTACAAGCTGCTGGAACCATTCTACAGCCGTTATTTTGATTTTTATAGGAGCCAGCATTTATATAGTACCTCTACAAGCTGCTGGAACCATTCTACAGCCACCATTTTGAGTGTTATAGCCGCCAGCCTTTATATAGTAGCTCTGCAAGCTGCTGGAACCATTCTACAGCCGCTATTTTGAGTGTTATAACGGCCAGCATTTATTTAGCAGCTATACAAGCTGCTGGAACCATTCTACAGCCGCCATTTTGAGTGTTATAGCAGCCAGCATTTACATAGTAGCTCTACAAGCTGCTGGAACCATTCTACAGCCACCATTTTGAGTGTTATAGCCGTCATCTTTAATATAGTAGCTATAAAAGCTGCTGGAACCATTCTACAGCCTCCATTTTGAGTGTTATAGCCGCCAGCCTTCATATAGTAGCTTTACCAGCTGCTGGAACCATTCTACAGCCTCCATTTTAAGTGTTATAGCCGCCAGCCTTTATATAGTAGCTCTACAAGCTGCTGGAACCATTCTACAGCCGTTAATTTGAGTTTTATAGGAGCCAGCATTTATATAGTAGCTCTACAAGCTGCTGGAACCATTCTACAGCATCCATTTTGAGTGTTATAGCCGCCAGCCTTTATATAGTAGTTTTACAAGCTGCTGCAACCATTCTACAGCCGTTATTTTGAGTTTTATAGGAGCCAGCATTTATATAGTACCTCTGCAAGCTGCTGGAACCATTCTACAGCCGCCATTTTGAGTGTTATAGCCGCCAGCCTTTATATAGTAGCTCTACAAGCTGCTGGGACCATTCTACAGCCGTTATTTTGAGTGTTTTAGCCGTCATCTTTAATAAAGTATCTCTACAAGCTGCTGGAACCATTCTACAGCCGCCATTTTGAGTGTTATAGCCGCAAGCCAGTATATAGTAGCTCTACAAGCTGCTGGAACCATTCTACAGCCTCCATTTTGAGTGTTATAGCCGCCAGCATTTATATAGTACCTCTACAAGCAGCTGGAACCATTCTACAGCCACCATTTTAAGTGTTATAGCCGTCATCTTTAATATAGTAGCTATACAAGCTGCTGGAACCATTCTACAGCCTCCATTTTGAGTGTTATAGCCGCCAGCCTTCATATAGTAGCTTTACAAGCTGCTGGAACCATTCTACAGCCTCCATTTTGAGTGTTATAGCCGCCAGCCTTCATATAGTAGCTTTACAAGCTGCTGGAACCATTCTACAGCCTCCATTTTGAGTGTTATAGCCGCCAGCCTTCATATAGTAGCTTTACAAGCTGCTGGAACCATTCTACAGCCGCCATTTTGAGTGTTATAGCAGCCAGCATTTATATGGTAGCTCTACAAGCAGCTGGAACCATTCTACAGCCGCCATTTTGAGTGTTATAGCCGCAAGCCAGTATATAGTAGCTCTAGTAGCTCTCCGTTATTTTGAGTGTCATAGCCGTCATCTTTAATATAGTAGCTATACAAGCTGCTGGAACTATTCTACAGCCGTTATTTTAATTTTATATGAGCCAGCATTTATATAGTACCTCTACAAGCTGCTGGAACCATTCTACAGCCTCTATTTTGAGTGTTATAGCCGCCAGCCTTTATATAGTAGCTCTACAAGCTACTGGAACCATTTTACAGCCGTTATTTTGAGTTTTATAGCAGCCATCATTTATATAGTATCTAAACAAGCTACTGGAACCATTTTACAGCCGTTATTTTGAGTTTTATAGCAGCCATCATTTATATAGTATCTCAACAAGCTGCTGGAACCATTCTACAGCCACCATTTTGAGTGTTATAGCCGCCAGCATTTATATAACAGCTATACAAGCTGCTGCAACCATTCTACAGCCGTTATTTTGAGTGTTATAGCCGCCAGCCTCTATATAACAGCTATACAAGCTGCTGGAACCATTCTACAGCCACCATTTTGAGTGTTATAACGGCCAGCATTTATATAGCAGCTATACAAGCTGCTGGAACCATTCTACAGCCGCCATTTTGAGTGTTATAGCCGCCACCCAGTATATAGTAGCTCTACAAGCTGCTGGAACCATTCTACAGACGTTATTTTGAGTGTTATAGCCGTCATCTTTAATATAGTAGCTATACAAGCTGCTGGAACCATCCTACAGCCGTTATTTTGAGTGTTATAGCCGCCAGCCTTTGTAGAGTAGCTCTGCAAGCTGCTGGAACCATTCTACAGCCGCCATTTTGAGTGTTATAGTTGCCAGCCTTTATATAGTAGCTCTACAAGCTGCTGGAACCATTCTACAGTCGTTATTTTGAGTGTTATAGCCGTCATCTTTAATATAGTAGCTATACAAGCTGCTGGAACCATTCTACAGCCGTTATTTTGAGTTTTATATGAGCCAGCATTTATATAGTACCTCTACAAGCTGCTGGAACCATTCTACAGCCTCTATTTTGAGTGTTATAGCCGCCAGCCTTTATATAGTAGCTCTACAAGCTACTGGAACCATTTGACAGCCGTTATTTTAAGTTTTATAGCAGCCATCATTTATATAGTATCTCAACAAGCCACTGGAACCATTTTACAGCCGTTATTTTTAGTTTTATAGCAGCCATCATTTATATAGTATCTCAACAAGCTGCTGGAACCATTCTACAGCCACCATTTTGAGTGTTATAGCCGCCAGCATTTATATAACAGCTATACAAGCTGCTGGAACCATTCTACAGCCGTTATTTTGAGTGTTATAGCCGCCAGCCTTTATATAAAAGCTATACAAGCTGCTGGAACCATTCTACAGCCACCAGTTTGAGTGTTAAAGCCGCCAACCTTTATGTATTTGAGTGTTATAGCCGCCAACCTTTATATAACAGCTATACAAGCTGCTGGAACCATTCTACAGCCGCCATTTTAAGTGTTATAGCAGTTAGCATTTATATAGTGCCTCTACAAGCTGCTGGAACCAATCTACAGCCTCCACTTTGAGTGTTATAGCAGCCAGCATTTACATAGTACCTCTACAAGCTGCTGGAACCATTCTACAGCCGCCATTTTGAGTGTTATAGCGGCCAGCCTTTATATATTTGATTGTTATAGCCGGCAACCTTTATATAACAGCTATACAAGCTGCTGGAACCATTCTACAGCCGCCATTTTGAGTGTTATAGCAGTCAGCATTTATATAGTGCCTCTACAAGCTGCTGGAACCATTCTACAGCCTCCACTTTGAGTGTTGTAGCAGTCAGCATTTATATAGTACCTCTACAAGCTGCTGGAACCATTCTACAGCCGCCATTTTGAGTTTTATAGCGGCCAGCCTTTATATATTTGAGTGTTATAGCCGCCAACCTTTATATAACAGCTATGCAAGCTGCTGGAACCATTCTACAGCCACCATTTTGAGTGTTATAGCCGCCAGCATTTATATAACAGCTATACAAGCTGCTGTAACCATTCTACAGCCGTTATTTTGAGTGTTATAGCCGCCAGCCTCTATATAACAGCTATACAAGCTGCTGGAACCATTCTACAGCCACCATTTTGAGTGTTATAACGGCCAGCATTTATATAGCAGCTATACAAGCTGCTGGAACCATTCTACAGCCGCCATTTTGAGTGTTATAGCCGCCACCCAGTATATAGTAGCTCTACAAGCTGCTGGAACCATTCTACAGACGTTATTTTGAGTGTTATAGCCGTCATCTTTAATATAGTAGCTATACAAGCTGCTGGAACCATCCTACAGCCGTTATTTTGAGTGTTATAGCCGCCAGCCTTTGTAGAGTAGCTCTGCAAGCTGCTGGAACCATTCTACAGCCGCCATTTTGAGTGTTATAGTTGCCAGCCTTTATATAGTAGCTCTACAAGCTGCTGGAACCATTCTACAGCCGTTATTTTGAGTGTTATAGCCGCCAGCCTTTATATAACATCTATACAAGCTGCTGGAACCATTCTACAGCCGTTATTTTGAGTGCTATAGCCGCCAACCTTTATATAACAGCTGTACAAGCAGCTGGAACCATTTTACAGCCGCCATTTTGAGTGTTATAGCAGTCAGCATTTATATAGTGCCTCTACAAGCTGCTGGAACCATTCTACAGCCGCCATTTTGAGTTTCATAGCGGCCAGCCTTTATATAACAGCTATACAAGCTGCTGGAACCATTCTTCAGCCACCATTTTGAGTGTTATAGCCGCCAGCCTTTATATAACAGCTATACAAGCTGCTGGAACCATTCTACAGCCACCATTTTGCGTGTTATAACGGCTAGCATTTATAAAGCAGCTATACAAGCTACTGGAACCATTCTACAGTCGTTATTTTGAGTGTTATAGCCGCCAGCCTTTATATAACAGCTATACAAGCTGCTGGAACCATTCTACAGCCACCATTTTGAGTGTTATAACGGCCAGCATTTATAAAGCAGCTATACAAGCTGCTGGAACCATTCTACAGCCGCCATTTTGAGTGTTATAGCAGCCAGCATTTACATAGTACCTCTACAAGCTGCTGGAACCATTCTACAGCCGCCATTTCGAGTGGTAAAGCAGCCAGCATTTATATAGTAGCTCTACTAGCTGCTGGAACCATTCTACAGCCGCCATTTTGAGTGTTATAGCCGCCAGCCCGTATATAGTAGCTCTACAAGCTGCCGGAACCATTCTACAGACGTTATTTTGAGTGTTATTGCCGTCATTTTTAATAAAGTAGCTCTACAAGTTGCTGGAACCATTCTACAGCCTCCATTTTGAGCGTTATAGCCGCCAACCTTTATAAAGTGGCTCTACAAGCTGCTGAAACCATTCTACAGCCGCCATTTTGAGTGTTATGGCAGCCAGCAATTATTTAGTACCTCTACAAGCTGCTGGAACCATTCTACAGCCGCCATTTTGAGTTTTATTCCGGCCAGCCTTTATATAACAGCTATACAAGCTGCTGGAACCATTCTACAGCCACCATTTTGAGTGTTATAGACGCCAGCCTTTATATAACAGCTATACAAGCTGCTGGAACCATTCTACAGCCGTTATTTTGAGTGTTATAGCCGCCAGCCTTTATATAACAGCTATAAAAGCTGCTGGAACTATTCTACAGCCACCATTTTGAGTGTTTTAACGGCCAGCATTTATAAAGCAGCTATACAAGCTGCTGGAACCATTCTACAGCCGCCATTTTGAGTGTTATAGCAGCCAGCATTTACATAGTACCTCTACAAGCTGCTGGAACCATTCTACAGCCGCCATTTCGAGTGGTAAAGCAGCCAGCATTTATGTAGTAGCTCTACTAGCTGCTGGAACCATTCTTCAGCCGCCATTTTGAGTGTTATAGCCGTCATCTTTAATATAGTAGCTATACAAGCTGCTGGAACCATTCGACATCCGTTATTTTGAGTGTTATAGCCGCCAGCCTTTGTAGAGTAGCTCTGCAAGATGCTGGAACCATTCTACAGCCTCTATTTTGAGTGTTTTAGCCGCCAGCCTTTATATAGTAGCTCTACAAGCTGCTGGAACCATTCTACAGCCGTTATTTTGAGTTTTATAGCAGCCAGCATTTATATAGTATCTCAACAAGCTGCTGGAACCATTCTACAGCCGCCATTTTGAGTGTTATAGCCGCAAGCCAGTATATAGTAGCTCTACAAGCTGCTGAAACCATTCTACAGCCGTTATTTTGAGTGTTATAGCCGTCATCTTTAATATAGTAGCTATACATGCTGCTGGAACCATTCTACAGCCGTTATTTGGAGTTTTATATGAGCCAGCATTTATATAGTACCTCTACAAGCTGCTGGAACCATTCTACAGCCTCTATTTTGAGTGTTATAGCCGCCAGCCTTTATATAGTAGCTCTACAAGCTGCTGGAACCATTCTACAGCCGTTATTTTGAGTTTTATAGCAGCCAGCATTTATATAGTATCTCAACAAGCTGCTGGAACCATTCTACAGCCGCCATTTTGAGTGTTATAGCCGCAAGCCAGTATATAGTAGCTCTACAAGCTGCTGGAACCATTCTACAGCCGTTATTTTGAGCTTTATATGAGCCAGCATTTATATAGTACCTCTACAAGCTGCTGGAACCATTCTACAGCCTCTATTTGGAGTGTTATAGCCGCCAGCCTTTATATAGTAGCTCTACAAGCTGCTGGAACCATTCTACAGCCGTTATTTTGAGTTTTATAGGAGCCAGCATTTATATTGTACCTCTACACGCTGCTGGAACCATTCTACAGCCTCCATTTTGAGTGTTATAGCCGCCAGCATTTATATAGTACCTCTACAAGCTGCTGGAACCATTCTACAGCCGCCATTTTGAGTGTTATAGCAGCCAGCATTTACATAGTACCTCTACAAACTGCTGGAACCATTCTACAGCCACCATTTTGAGTGTTATAGCCGTCATCTTTAATATAGTAGCTATACAAGCTGCTGGAACCATTCTACAGCCTCCATTTTGAGTGTTATAGCCGCCAGCCTTCATATAGTAGCTCTACAAGCTGCTGGAACCATTCTACAGCCGTTATTTTGAGTTTTATATGAGCCAGCATTTATATAGTACCTCTACAAGCTGCTGGAACCATTCTACAGCCTCTATTTTGAGTATTATAGCCGCCAGCCTTTATATAGTAGCTCTGCAAGCTGCTGGAACCATTCTACAGCCGCTATTTTGAGTGTTATAACGGCCAGCATTTATATAGCAGCTACACAAGCTGCTGGAACCATTCTACAGCCGCCATTTTGAGTGTTATAGCAGCCAGCATTTACATAGTAGCTCTACAAGCTGCTGGAACCATTCTACAGCCTCTATTTTGAGTGTTATAGCCGCCAGCCTTTATATAGTAGCTCTGCAAGCTGCTGGAACCATTCTACAGCCGCTATTTTGAGTGTTATAACGGCCAGCATTTATATAGCAGCTATACAAGCTGCTGGAACCATTCTACAGCCACCATTTTGCGTGTTATAACGGCCAGCATTTATAAAGCAGCTATACAAGCTGCTGGAACCATTCTACAGCCGTTATTTTGAGTCTTATAGCCGCCAGCCTTTATATAACAGCTATACAAGCTGCTGGAACCATTCTACAGCCGCTATTTTGACTGTTATAACGGCCAGCATTTATATAGCAGCTATACAAGCTGCTGGAACCATTCTACAGCCGCCATTTTGAGTGTTATAGCAGCCAGCATTTACATAGTAGCTCTACAAGCTGCTGGAACCATTCTAGAGCCACCATTTTGAGTGTTATAGCCGTCATCTTTAATATAGTAGCTATACAAGCTGCTGGAACCATTCTACAGCCTCCATTTTGAGTGTTATAGCCGCCAGCCTTCATATAGTAGCTCTACAAGCTGCTGAAACCATTATACAGCCTCCATTTTGAGTGTTATAGCCGCCAGCCTTTATATAGTACCTCTACAAGCTGCTGGAACCATTCTACATCCGTAATTTGAGTTTTATAGGAGCCAGCATTTTTATAGTAGCTCTACAAGCTGCTGCAACCATTCTACAGACGTTATTTTGAGTGTTATAACCTCCAGCCTTTATATAACAGCTATACCAGCTGCTGGACCATTCTACAGCCACCATTTTGCGTGTTATAACGGCCAGCATTTATATAGTACCTCTACAAGCTGCTGGAACCATTCTACAGCCGCTATTTTGAGTGTTATAGCCGCCAGCCAGTATATAGTAGCTCTACAAGCTGCTGGAACCATTCTACAGCCGCCATTTTGAGTGTTACAGCAGCCAGCATTTACATAGTACCTCTACAAGCTGCTGGAACCATTCTACAGCCGCCATTTTGAGTGTTATAGCCGCCAGCCAGTATATAGTAGCTCTACAAGCTGCTGGAACCATTCTACAGACGTTATTTTGAGTGTTATAACCGCCAGCCTTTATATAACAGCTATACAAGCTGCTGGACCATTCTACAGCCACCATTTTGCGTGTTATAACGGCCAGCATTTATAAAGCAGCTATACAAGCTGCTGGAACCATTCTACAGCCGTTATATTGAGTCTTATAGCCGCCAGCCTTTATATAACAGCTATACAAGCTGCTGGAACCATTCTACAGCCGCTATTTTGAGTGCTATAACGGCCAGCAATTATATAGTACCTCTACAAGCTGCTGGAACCATTCTACAGCCGCCATTTCGAGCGGTAAAGCAGCCAGCATTTATATAGTAGCTCTACTAGCTGCTGGAACCATTCTACAGCCGCCATTTTGAGAGTTATAGCCGCCAGCCAGTATATAGTAGCTCTACAAACTGCCGGAACCATTGTACAGACGTTATTTTGAGTGTTATAGCCGTCATCTTTAATATAGTAGCTATACAAGCTGCTGGAACCATTCTACAGCCGTTATTTTGAGTGTTATAGCCGCCAGCCTTTGTAGAGTAGCTCTGCAAGCTGCTGGAACCATTATACAGCCGCCGTCTTGAGTGTTATAGCCGCAAGCCAGTATATAGTAGCTCTACAAGCTGCTGGAACCCTTCTACAGCCGTTATTTTGAGTGTTATAGCCGTCATCTTTAATATAGTAGCTATACAAGCTGCTGAGTTTTATATGAGCCAGCATTTATATAGTTCCTCTACAAGCTGCTGGAACCATTCTACAGCCTCTATTTTGAGTGTTATAGACGCCAGCCTTTATATAGTAGCTCTACAAGCTGCTGGAACCATTCTACAGCCGTTATTTTGAGATTTATAGCAGCCAGCAATTATATAGTATTTCAACAAGCTGCTAGAACCATTCTACAAACACCAATTTGAGTGTTATAACGGCCAGCATTTATATAGGAGCTATACAAGCTACTGGAACCATTTTACAGCCGTTATTTTGAGTTTTATAGCAGCCATCATTTATATAGTATCTCAACAAGCTGCTGGAACCATTCTACAGCCACCATTTTGAGTGTTATAGCCGCCAGCATTTATATAACAGCTATACAAGCTGCTGGAACCATTCTACAGCCGTTATTTTGAGTGTTATAGCCGCCAGCCTTTATATAACAGCTATACAAGTTGCTGGAACCATTCTACAGCCACCATTTTGAGTGTTATAGCCGCCAACCTTTATGTATTTGAGTGTTATAGCCGCCAACCTTTATATAACAGCTATACAAGCTGCTGGAACCATTCTACAGCCGCCATTTAAAGTGTTATAGCAGTCAGCATTTATATAGTGCCTCTACAAGCTGCTGGAACCAATCTACAGCCTCCACTTTGAGTGTTATAGCAGCCAGCATTTACCTCTACAAGCTGCTGGAACCATTCTACAGCCGCCATTTTGAGTGTTATAGCGGCCAGCCTTTATATATTTGATTGTTATAGCCGCCAACCTTTATATCACAGCTATACAAGCTGCTGGAACCATTCTACAGCCGCCATTTTGAGTGTTATAGCAGTCAGCATTTATATAGTGCCTCTACAAGCTGCTGGAACCATTCTACAGCCTCCACTTTGAGTGTTGTAGCAGTCAGCATTTATATAACAGCTATACAAGCTGCTGTAACCATTCTACAGCCGTTATTTTGAGTGTTATAGCCGCCAGCCTCTATATAACAGCTATACAAGCTGCTGGAACCATTCTACAGCCACCATTTTGAGTGTTATAACGGCCAGCATTTATATAGCAGCTATACAAGCTGCTGGAACCATTCTAGAGCCGCCATTTTGAGTGTTATAGCTGCCACCCAGATATAGTAGCTCTACAAGCGGCTGGAACCATTCTGCAGCCGTTATTTTGAGTGTTATAGCCGTCATCTTTAATATAGTAGCTATACAAGCTGCTGGAACCATCCTACAGCCGTTATTTTGAGTGTTATAGCCGCCAGCCTTTGTAGAGTAGCTCTGCAAGCTGCAGGAACCATTCTACAGCCGCCATTTTGAGTGTTATAGTTGCCAGCCTTTATATAGTAGCTCTACAAGCTGCTGGAACCATTCTACAGCCGTTATTTTGAGTGTTATAGCCGCCAGCCTTTATATAACAGCTATACAAGCTGCTGGAACCATTCTACAGCCGTTATTTTGAGTGCTATAGCCGCCAACCTTTATATAACAGCTGTACAAGCAGCTGGAACCATTTTACAGCCGCCATTTTGAGTGTTATAGCAGTCAGCATTTATATAGTGCCTCTACAAGCTGCTGGAACCATTCTACAGCCGCCATTTTGAGTTTCATAGCGGCCAGCCTTTATATAACAGCTATACAAGCTGCTGGAACCATTCTTCAGCCACCATTTTGAGTGTTATAGCCGCCAGCCTTTTTTAAACAGCTATACAAGCTGCTGGAACCATTCTACAGCCACCATTTTGCGTGTTATAACGGCCAGCATTTATAAAGCAGCTATACAAGCTGCTGGGACCATTCTACAGTCGTTATTTTGAGTGTTATAGCCGCCAGCCTTTATATAACAGCTATACAAGCTGCTGGAACCATTCTACAGCCGCCATTTTGAGTGTTATAGCAGTCAGCATTTATATAGTGCCTCTACAAGCGGCTGGAACCATTCTGCAGACGTTATTTTGAGTGTTATAGCCGTCATATTTAATATAGTAGCTATACAAGCTGCTGGAACCATCCTACAGCCGTTATTTTGAGTGTTATAGCCGCCAGCCTTTGTAGAGTAGCTCTGCAAGCTGCTGGAACCATTCTACAGCCGCCATTTTGAGTGTTATAGTTGCCAGCCTTTATATAGTAGCTCTACAAGCTGCTGGAACCATTCTACAGCCGTTATTTTGAGTGTTATAGCCGCCAGCCTTTATATAACAGCTATACAAGCTGCTGGAACCATTCTACAGCCGTTATTTTGAGTGCTATAGCCGCCAACCTTTATATAACAGCTGTACAAGCAGCTGGAACCATTTTACAGCCGCCATTTTGAGTGTTATAGCAGTCAGCATTTATATAGTGCCTCTACAAGCTGCTGGAACCATTCTTCAGCCACCATTTTGAGTGTTATAGCCGCCAGCATTTATATAACAGCTATACAAGCTTCTGGAACCATTCTTCAGCCACCATTTTGAGTGTTATAGCCGCCAGCCTTTTTATAACAGCTATACAAGCTGCTGGAACCATTCTACAGCCACCATTTTGCGTGTTATAACGGCCAGCATTTATAAAGCAGCTATACAAGCTGCTGGAACCATTCTACAGCCGCCATTTTGAGTGTTATAGCCGCCACCCAGATATAGTAGCTCTACAAGCGGCTGGAACCATTCTGCAGACGTTATTTTGAGTGTTATAGCCGTCATCTTTAATATAGTAGCTATACAAGCTGCTGGAACCATCCTACAGCCGTTATTTTGAGTGTTATAGCCGCCAGCCTTTGTAGAGTAGCTCTGCAAGCTGCTGGAACCATTCTACAGCCGCCATTTTGAGTGTTATAGTTGCCAGCCTTTATATAGTAGCTCTACAAGCTGCTGGAACCATTCTACAGCCGTTATTTTGAGTGTTATAGCCGCCAGCCTTTATATAACAGCTATACAAGCTGCTGGAACCATTCTACAGCCGTTATTTTGAGTGCTATAGCCGCCAACCTTTATATAACAGCTGTACAAGCAGCTGGAACCATTTTACAGCCGCCATTTTGAGTGTTATAGCAGTCAGCATTTATATAGTGCCTCTACAAGCTGCTGGAACCATTCTACAGCCGCCATTTTGAGTTTCATAGCGGCCAGCCTTTATATAACAGCTATACAAGCTGCTGGAACCATTCTTCAGCCACCATTTTGAGTGTTATAGCCGCCAGCCTTTTTATAACAGCTATACAAGCTGCTGGAACCATTCTACAGCCACCATTTTGCGTGTTATAACGGCCAGCATTTATAAAGCAGCTATACAAGCTGCTGGAACCATTCTACAGTCGTTATTTTGAGTGTTATAGCCGCCAGCCTTTATATAACAGCTAACCAAGCTGCTGGAACCATTCTACAGCCACCATTTTGAGTGTTATAACGGCCAGCATTTATAAAGCAGCTATACAAGCTGCTGGAACCATTCTACAGCCGCCATTTTGAGTGTTATAGCAGCCAGCATTTACATAGTACCTCTACAAGCTGCTGGAACCATTCTACAGCCGCCATTTCGAGTGGTAAAGCAGCCAGCATTTATGTAGTAGCTTTACTAGCTGCTGGAACCATTCTTCAGCCGCCATTTTGAGTGTTATAGCCGTCATCTTTAATATAGTAGCTATACAAGCTGCTGGAACCATTCGACATCCGTTATTTTGAGTGTTATAGCCGCCAGCCTTTGTAGAGTAGCTCTGCAAGATGCTGGAACCATTCTACAGCCTCTATTTTGAGTGTTTTAGCCGCCAGCCTTTATATAGTAGCTCTACAAGCTGCTGGAACCATTCTACAGCCGTTATTTTGAGTTTTATAGCAGCCAGCATTTATATAGTATCTCAACAAGCTGCTGGAACCATTCTACAGCCGCCATTTTGAGTGTTATAGCCGCAAGCCAGTATATAGTAGCTCTACAAGCTGCTGGAACCATTCTACAGCCGTTATTTTGAGTGTTATAGCCGTCATCTTTAATATAGTAGCTATACATGCTGCTGGAACCATTCTACAGCCACCATTTTGGGTGTTATAACGGCCAGCATTAATAAAGCAGCTATACAAGCTGCTGGAACCATTCTACAGTCGTTATTTTGAGTGTTATAGCCGCCAGCCTTTATATAACAGCTATACAAGCTGCTAGAACCATTCTACAGCCGTTATTTTGAGTGCTATAGCCGCCAACCTTTATATAACAGCTGTACAAGCAGCTGGAACCATTTTACAGCCGCCATTTTGAGTGTTATAGCAGTCAGCATTTATATAGTGCCTCTACAAGCTGCTGGAACCATTCTACAGCCGCCATTTTGAGTTTCATAGCGGCCAGCCTTTATATAACAGCTATACAAGCTGCTGGAACCATTCTTCAGCCACCATTTTGAGTGTTATAGCCGCCAGCCTTTTTATAACAGCTATACAAGCTGCTGGAACCATTCTACAGCCACCATTTTGCGTGTTATAACGGCCAGCATTTATAAAGCAGCTATACAAGCTGCTGGGACCATTCTACAGTCGTTATTTTGAGTGTTATAGCCGCCAGCCTTTATATAACAGCTATACAAGCTGCTGGAACCATTCTACAGCCGCCATTTTGAGTGTTATAGCCGCCACCCAGATATAGTAGCTCTACAAGCGGCTGGAACCATTCTGCAGACGTTATTTTGAGTGTTATAGCCGTCATATTTAATATAGTAGCTATACAAGCTGCTGGAACCATCCTACAGCCGTTATTTTGAGTGTTATAGCCGCCAGCCTTTATATAACAGCTATACAAGCTGCTGGAACCATTCTACAGCCGTTATTTTGAGTGCTATAGCCGCCAACCTTTATATAACAGCTATACAAGCTGCTGTAACCATTCTACAGCCACCATTTTGCGTGTTATAGCCGCAAGCCAGTATATAGTAGCTCTACAAGCTGCTGGAACCATTCTACAGCCGCCATTTTGAGTGTTATAGCCGCCACCCAGATATAGTAGCTACACATGGTGCTGGAACCATTCTACAGCCACCATTTTGCGTGTTATAACGGCCAGCATTTATAAAGCAGCTATACAAGCTGCTGGAACCATTCTACAGTCGTTATTTTGAGTGTTATAGCCGCCAGCCTTTATATAACAGCTATACAAGCTGCTGGAACCATTCTACAGCCGTTATTTTGAGTGCTATAGCCGCCAACCTTTATATAACAGCTGTACAAGCAGCTGGAACCATTTTACAGCCGCCATTTTGAGTGTTATAGCAGTCAGCATTTATATAGTGCCTCTACAAGCTGCTGGAACCATTCTACAGCCGCCATTTTGAGTTTCATAGCGGCCAGCCTTTATATAACAGCTATACAAGCTGCTGGAACCATTCTTCAGCCACCATTTTGAGTGTTATAGCCGCCAGCCTTTTTATAACAGCTATACAAGCTGCTGGAACCATTCTACAGCCACCATTTTGCGTGTTATAACGGCCAGCATTTATAAAGCAGCTATACAAGCTGCTGGGACCATTCTACAGTCGTTATTTTGAGTGTTATAGCCGCCAGCCTTTATATAACAGCTATACAAGCTGCTGGAACCATTCTACAGCCGCCATTTTGAGTGTTATAGCCGCCACCCAGATATAGTAGCTTTACAAGCGGCTGGAACCATTCTGCAGACGTTATTTTGAGTGTTATAGCCGTCATATTTAATATAGTAGCTATACAAGCTGCTGGAACCATCCTACAGCCGTTATTTTGAGTGTTATAGCCGCCAGCCTTTATATAACAGCTATACAAGATGCTGGAACCATTCTACAGCCGTTATTTTGAGTGCTATAGCCGCCAACCTTTATATAACAGCTGTACAAGCAGCTGGAACCATTTTACAGCCGCCATTTTGAGTTTTATAGCAGCCAGCATTTATATAGTATCTCAACAAGCTGCTGGAACCATTCTACAGCCGCCATTTTGAGTGTTATAGCCGCAAGCCAGTATATAGTAGCTCTACAAGCTGCTGGAACCATTCCACAGTCGTTATTTTGAGTGTTATAGCCGCCAGCCTTTATATAACAGCTATACAAGCTGCTGGAACCATTCTACAGCCACCATTTTGCGTGTTATAACGGCCAGCATTTATAAAGCAGCTATACAAGCTGCTGGAACCATTCTACAGTCGTTATTTTGAGTGTTATAGCCGCCAGCCTTTATATAACAGCTATACAAGCTGCTGGAACCATTCTACAGCCACCATTTTGCGTGTTATAACGGCCAGCATTTATAAAGCAGCTATACAAGCTGCTGGAACCATTCTACAGTCGTTATTTTGAGTGTTATAGCCGCCAGCCTTTATATAACAGCTATACAAGTTGCTGGAACCATTCTACAGCCACCATTTTGAGTGTTATAACGGCCAGCATTTATAAAGCAGCTCTACAAGCTGCTGGAACCATTCTACAGCCGTTATTTTGAGTGTTATAACCGCCAGCCTTTATATAACAGCTATACAAGCTGCTGGAACCATTCTACAGCCGTTATTTTGAGTGCTATAGCCGCCAACCTTTATATAACAGCTGTACAAGCAGCTGGAACCATTTTACAGCCGCCATTTTGAGTTTTATAGCAGCCAGCATTTATATAGTATCTCAACAAGCTGCTGGAACCATTCTACAGCCGCCATTTTGAGTGTTATAGCCGCAAGCCAGTATATAGTAGCTCTACAAGCTGCTGGAACCATTCCACAGTCGTTATTTTGAGTGTTATAGCCGCCAGCCTTTATATAACAGCTATACAAGCTGCTGGAACCATTCTACAGCCACCATTTTGCGTGTTATAACGGCCAGCATTTATAAAGCAGCTATACAAGCTGCTGGAACCATTCTACAGTCGTTATTTTGAGTGTTATAGCCGCCAGCCTTTATATAACAGCTATACAAGCTGCTGGAACCATTCTACAGCCACCATTTTGCGTGTTATAACGGCCAGCATTTATAAAGCAGCTATACAAGCTGCTGGAACCATTCTACAGTCGTTATTTTGAGTGTTATAGCCGCCAGCCTTTATATAACAGCTATACAAGTTGCTGGAACCATTCTACAGCCACCATTTTGAGTGTTATAACGGCCAGCATTTATAAAGCAGCTCTACAAGCTGCTGGAACCATTCTACAGCCGTTATTTTGAGTGTTATAACCGCCAGCCTTTATATAACAGCTATACAAGCTGCTGGAACCATTCTACAGCCGTTATTTTGAGTGCTATAGCCGCCAACCTTTATATAACAGCTGTACAAGCAGCTGGAACCATTTTACAGCCGCCATTTTGAGTGTTATAGCAGTCAGCATTTATATAGTGCCTCTACAAACTGCTGGAACCATTCTACAGCCGCCATTTTGAGTTTCATAGCGGCCAGCCTTTATATAACAGCTATACAAGCTGCTGGAACCATTCTTCAGCCACCATTTTGAGTGTTATAGCCGCCAGCCTTTTTATAACAGCTATACAAGCTGCTGGAACCATTCTACAGCCGTTATTTTGAGTGTTATAGCCGCCAGCATTTATATAACAGCTATACAAGCTTCTGGAACCATTCTTCAGCCACCATTTTGAGTGTTATAGCCGCCAGCCTTTTTATAACAGCTATACAAGCTGCTGGAACCATTCTACAGCCACCATTTTGCGTGTTATAACGGCCAGCATTTATAAAGCAGCTATACAAGCTGCTGCAACCATTCTACAGCCGCCATTTTGAGTGTTATAGCCGCCACCCAGATATAGTAGCTCTACAAGCGGCTGGAACCATTCTGCAGACGTTATTTTGAGTGTTATAGCCGTCATTTTTAATATAGTAGCTATACAAGCTGCTGGAACCATTCCACAGTCGTTATTTTGAGTGTTATAGCCGCCAGCCTTTATATAACAGCTATACAAGCTGCTGGAACCATTCTACAGCCACCATTTTGCGTGTTATAACGGCCAGCATTTATAAAGCAGCTATACAAGCTGCTGGAACCATTCTACAGTCGTTATTTTGAGTGTTATAGCCGCCAGCCTTTATATAACAGCTATACAAGCTGCTGGAACCATTCTACAGCCACCATTTTGCGTGTTATAACGGCCAGCATTTATAAAGCAGCTATACAAGCTGCTGGAACCATTCTACAGTCGTTATTTTGAGTGTTATAGCCGCCAGCCTTTATATAACAGCTATACAAGTTGCTGGAACCATTCTACAGCCACCATTTTGAGTGTTATAACGGCCAGCATTTATAAAGCAGCTCTACAAGCTGCGGGAACCATTCTACAGCCGTTATTTTGAGTGTTATAACCGCCAGCCTTTATATAACAGCTATACAAGCTGCTGGAACCATTCTACAGCCGTTATTTTGAGTGCTATAGCCGCCAACCTTTATATAACAGCTGTACAAGCAGCTGGAACCATTTTACAGCCGCCATTTTGAGTGTTATAGCAGTCAGCATTTATATAGTGCCTCTACAAACTGCTGGAACCATTCTACAGCCGCCATTTTGAGTTTCATAGCGGCCAGCCTTTATATAACAGCTATACAAGCTGCTGGAACCATTCTTCAGCCACCATTTTGAGTGTTATAGCCGCCAGCCTTTTTATAACAGCTATACAAGCTGCTGGAACCATTCTACAGCCGTTATTTTGAGTGTTATAGCCGCCAGCATTTATATAACAGCTATACAAGCTTCTGGAACCATTCTTCAGCCACCATTTTGAGTGTTATAGCCGCCAGCCTTTTTATAACAGCTATACAAGCTGCTGGAACCATTCTACAGCCACCATTTTGCGTGTTATAACGGCCAGCATTTATAAAGCAGCTATACAAGCTGCTGCAACCATTCTACAGCCGCCATTTTGAGTGTTATAGCCGCCACCCAGATATAGTAGCTCTACAAGCGGCTGGAACCATTCTGCAGACGTTATTTTGAGTGTTATAGCCGTCATTTTTAATATAGTAGCTATACAAGCTGCTGGAACCATCCTACAGCCGTTATTTTGAGTGTTATAGCCGCCAGCCTTTGTAGAGTAGCTCTGCAAGCTGCTGGAACCATTCTACAGCCGCCATTTTGAGTGTTATAGTTGCCAGCCTTTATATAGTAGCTCTACAAGCTGCTGGAACCATTCTACAGCCGTTATTTTGAGTGTTATAGCCGCCAGCCTTTATATAACAGCTATACAAGCTGCTGGAACCATTCTACAGCCGTTATTTTGAGTGCTATAGCCGCCAACCTTTATATAACAGCTGTACAAGCAGCTGGAACCATTTTACAGCCGCCATTTTGAGTGTTATAGCAGTCAGCATTTATATAGTGCCTCTACAAGCTGCTGGAACCATTCTACAGCCGCCATTTTGAGTTTCATAGCGGCCAGCCTTTATATAACAGCTATACAAGCTGCTGGAACCATTCTTCAGCCACCATTTTGAGTGTTATAGCCGCCAGCCTTTTTATAACAGCTGTACAAGCTGCTGGAACCATTCTACAGCCACCATTTTGCGTGTTATAACGGCCAGCATTTATAAAGCAGCTATACAAGCTGCTGGAACCATTCTACAGTCGTTATTTTGAGTGTTATAGCCGCCAGCCTTTATATAACAGCTATACAAGCTGCTGGAACCATTCTACAGCCACCATTTTGAGTGTTATAACGGCCAGCATTTATAAAGCAGCTATACAAGCTGCTGGAACCATTCTACAGCCGCCATTTTGAGTGTTATAGCAGCCAGCATTTACATAGTACCTCTACAAGCTGCTGGAACCATTCTACAGCCGCCATTTCGAGTGGTAAAGCAGCCAGCATTTATATAGTAGCTCTACTAGCTGCTGGAACCATTCTACAGCCGCCATTTTGAGTGTTATAGCCGCCAGCCCGTATATAGTAGCTCTACAAGCTGCCGGAACCATTCTACAGACGTTATTTTGAGTGTTATTGCCGTCATTTTTAATAAAGTAGCTCTACAAGTTGCTGGAACCATTCTACAGCCTCCATTTTGAGCGTTATAGCCGCCAACCTTTATAAAGTGGCTCTACAAGCTGCTGAAACCATTCTACAGCCGCCATTTTGAGTGTTATAGACGCCAGCCTTCATATAACAGCTATACAAGCTGCTGGAACCATTCTACAGCCGTTATTTTGAGTGTTATAGCCGCCAGCCTTTATATAACAGCTATAAAAGCTGCTGGAACCATTCTACAGCCTCCATTTTGAGTGTTATAACGGCCAGCATTTATAAAGCAGCTATACAAGCTGCTGGAACCATTCTACAGCCGCCATTTTGAGTGTTATAGCAGCCAGCATTTACATAGTACCTCTACAAGCTGCTGGAACCATTCTACAGCCGCCATTTCGAGTGGTAAAGCAGCCAGCATTTATGTAGTAGCTCTACTAGCTGCTGGAACCATTCTTCAGCCGCCATTTTGAGTGTTATAGCCGTCATCTTTAATATAGTAGCTATACAAGCTGCTGGAACCATTCGACATCCGTTATTTTGAGTGTTATAGCCGCCAGCCTTTGTAGAGTAGCTCTGCAAGATGCTGGAACCATTCTACAGCCTCTATTTTGAGTGTTTTAGCCGCCAGCCTTTATATAGTAGCTCTACAAGCTGCTGGAACCATTCTACAGCCGTTATTTTGAGTTTTATAGCAGCCAGCATTTATATAGTATCTCAACAAGCTGCTGGAACCATTCTACAGCCGCCATTTTGAGTGTTATAGCCGCAAGCCAGTATATAGTAGCTCTACAAGCTGCTGGAACCATTCTACAGCCGTTATTTTGAGTGTTATAGCCGTCATCTTTAATATAGTAGCTATACATGCTGCTGGAACCATTCTACAGCCGTTATTTTGAGTTTTATATGAGCCAGCATTTATATAGTACCTCTACAAGCTGCTGGAACCATTCTACAGCCTCTATTTTGAGTGTTATAGCCGCCAGCCTTTATATAGTAGCTCTACAAGCTGCTGGAACCATTCTACAGCCGTTATTTTGAGTTTTATATGAGCCAGCATTTATATAGTACCTCTACAAGCTGCTGGAACCATTCTACAGCCGCCATTTTGAGTGTTATAGCCGCAAGCCAGTATATAGTAGCTCTACAAGCTGCTGGAACCATTCTACAGCCGTTATTTTGAGTTTTATATGAGCCAGCATTTATATAGTACCTCTACAAGCTGCTGGAACCATTCTACAGCCTCTATTTTGAGTGTTATAGCCGCCAGCCTTTATATAGTAGCTCTACAAGCTACTGGAACCATTCTACAGCCGTTATTTTGAGTTTTATAGGAGCCAGCATTTATATTGTACCTCTACACGCTGCTGGAACCATTCTACAGCCTCCATTTTGAGTGTTATAGCCGCCAGCATTTATATAGTACCTCTACAAGCTGCTGGAACCATTCTACAGCCGCCATTTTGAGTGTTATAGCAGCCAGCATTTACATAGTACCTCTACAAACTGCTGGAACCATTCTACAGCCACCATTTTGAGTGTTATAGCCGTCATCTTTAATATAGTAGCTATGCAAGCTGCTGGAACCATTCTACAGCCTCCATTTTGAGTGTTATAGCCGCCAGCCTTCATATAGTAGCTCTACAAGCTGCTGGAACCATTCTACAGCCGTTATTTTGAGTTTTATATGAGCCAGCATTTATATAGTACCTCTACAAGCTGCTGGAACCATTCTACAGCCTCTATTTTGAGTGTTATAGCCGCCAGCCTTTATATAGTAGCTCTGCAAGCTGCTGGAACCATTTTACAGCCGCTATTTTGAGTGTTATAACGGCCAGCATTTATATAGCAGCTATACAAGCTGCTGGAACCATTCTACAGCCGCCATTTTGAGTGTTATAGCAGCCAGCATTTACATAGTAGCTCTACAAGCTGCTGGAACCATTCTACAGCCACCATTTTGAGTGTTATAGCCGTCATCTTTAATATAGTAGCTATACAAGCTGCTGGAACCATTCTACAGCCTCCATTTTGAGTGTTATAGCCGCCAGCCTTCATATAGTAGCTCTACAAGCTGCTGGAACCATTTTAAAGCCTCCATTTTGAGTGTTATAGCCGCCAGCCTTTATATAGTACCTCTACAAGCTGCTGGAACCATTCTACAGCCGTTAATTTGAGTTTTATAGGAGCCAGCATTTATATAGTAGCTCTACAAGCTGCAGGAACCATTCTACAGCATCAATTTTGAGTTTTATAGCCGCCAGCCAGTATATAGTAGCTCTACAAGCTGCTGGAACCATTCTACAGACGTTATTTTGAGTGTTATAGCCGTCATCTTTAATATAGTAGCTATACAAGCTGCTGGAACCATTCTACAGCCGTTATTTTGAGTGTTATAGCCGCCAGCCTTTGTAGAGTAGCTCTGCAAGCTGCTGGAACCATTCTACAGCCGCCATTTTGAGTGTTATAGTTGCCAGCCTTTATATAGTAGCTCTACAAGCTGCTGGAACCATTCTACAGCCGTTATTTTGAGTGTTATAGCCGCCAGCATTTATATAGCAGCTATACAAGCTGCTGGAACCATTCTACAGCCGCCATTTTGAGTGTTATAGCAGCCAGCATTTACATAGTAGCTCTACAAGCTGCTGGAACCATTCTACAGCCACCATTTTGAGTGTTATAGCCGTCATCTTTAATATAGTAGCTATACAAGCTGCTGGAACCATTCTACAGCCTCCATTTTGAGTGTTATAGCCGCCAGCCTTCATATAGTAGCTCTACAAGCTGCTGGAACCATTTTACAGCCTCCATTTTGAGTGTTATAGCCGCCAGCCTTTATATAGTACCTCTACAAGCTGCTGGAACCATTCTACAGCCGTTAATTTGAGTTTTATAGGAGCCAGCATTTATATAGTAGCTCTACAAGCTGCAGGAACCATTCTACAGCATCAATTTTGAGTTTTATAGCCGCCAGCCAGTATATAGTAGCTCTACAAGCTGCTGGAACCATTCTACAGACGTTATTTTGAGTGTTATAGCCGTCATCTTTAATATAGTAGCTATACAAGCTGCTGGAACCATTCTACAGCCGTTATTTTGAGTGTTATAGCCGCCAGCCTTTGTAGAGTAGCTCTGCAAGCTGCTGGAACCATTCTACAGCCGCCATTTTGAGTTTCATAGCGGCCAGCCTTTATATAACAGCTATACAAGCTGCTGGAACCATTCTTCAGCCACCATTTTGAGTGTTATAGCCGCCAGCCTTTTTATAACAGCTATACAAGCTGCTGGAACCATTCTACAGCCGTTATTTTGAGTGTTATAGCCGCCAGCATTTATATAACAGCTATACAAGCTTCTGGAACCATTCTTCAGCCACCATTTTGAGTGTTATAGCCGCCAGCCTTTTTATAACAGCTATACAAGCTGCTGGAACCATTCTACAGCCACCATTTTGCGTGTTATAACGGCCAGCATTTATAAAGCAGCTATACAAGCTGCTGGAACCATTCTACAGCCGCCATTTTGAGTGTTATAGCCGCCACCCAGATATAGTAGCTCTACAAGCGGCTGGAACCATTCTGCAGACGTTATTTTGAGTGTTATAGCCGTCATCTTTAATATAGTAGCTATACAAGCTGCTGGAACCATCCTACAGCCGTTATTTTGAGTGTTATAGCTGCCAGCCTTTGTAGAGTAGCTCTGCAAGCTGCTGGAACCATTCTACAGCCGCCATTTTGAGTGTTATAGTTGCCAGCCTTTATATAGTAGCTCTACAAGCTGCTGGAACCATTCTACAGCCGTTATTTTGAGTGTTATAGCCGCCAGCCTTTATATAACAGCTATACAAGCTGCTGGAACCATTCTACAGCCGTTATTTTGAGTGCTATAGCCGCCAACCTTTATATAACAGCTGTACAAGCAGCTGGAACCATTTTACAGCCGCCATTTTGAGTGTTATAGCAGTCAGCATTTATATAGTGCCTCTACAAGCTGCTGGAACCATTCTACAGCCGCCATTTTGAGTTTCATAGCGGCCAGCCTTTATATAACAGCTATACAAGCTGCTGGAACCATTCTTCAGCCACCATTTTGAGTGTTATAGCCGCCAGCCTTTTTATAACAGCTATACAAGCTGCTGGAACCATTCTACAGCCACCATTTTGCGTGTTATAACGGCCAGCATTTATAAAGCAGCTATACAAGCTGCTGGAACCATTCTACAGTCGTTATTTTGAGTGTTATAGCCGCCAGCCTTTATATAACAGCTATACAAGCTGCTGGAACCATTCTACAGCCACCATTTTGAGTGTTATAACGGCCAGCATTTATAAAGCAGCTATACAAGCTGCTGGAACCATTCTACAGCCGCCATTTTGAGTGTTATAGCAGCCAGCATTTACATAGTACCTCTACAAGCTGCTGGAACCATTCTACAGCCGCCATTTCGAGTGGTAAAGCAGCCAGCATTTATATAGTAGCTCTACTAGCTGCTGGAACCATTCTACAGCCGCCATTTTGAGTGTTATAGCCGCCAGCCCGTATATAGTAGCTCTACAAGCTGCCGGAACCATTCTACAGACGTTATTTTGAGTGTTATTGCCGTCATTTTTAATAAAGTAGCTCTACAAGTTGCTGGAACCATTCTACAGCCTCCATTTTGAGCGTTATAGCCGCCAACCTTTATAAAGTGGCTCTACAAGCTGCTGAAACCATTCTACAGCCGCCATTTTGAGTGTTATAGACGCCAGCCTTCATATAACAGCTATACAAGCTGCTGGAACCATTCTACAGCCGTTATTTTGAGTGTTATAGCCGCCAGCCTTTATATAACAGCTATAAAAGCTGCTGGAACCATTCTACAGCCTCCATTTTGAGTGTTATAACGGCCAGCATTTATAAAGCAGCTATACAAGCTGCTGGAACCATTCTACAGCCGCCATTTTGAGTGTTATAGCAGCCAGCATTTACATAGTACCTCTACAAGCTGCTGGAACCATTCTACAGCCGCCATTTCGAGTGGTAAAGCAGCCAGCATTTATGTAGTAGCTCTACTAGCTGCTGGAACCATTCTTCAGCCGCCATTTTGAGTGTTATAGCCGTCATCTTTAATATAGTAGCTATACAAGCTGCTGGAACCATTCGACATCCGTTATTTTGAGTGTTATAGCCGCCAGCCTTTGTAGAGTAGCTCTGCAAGATGCTGGAACCATTCTACAGTCTCTATTTTGAGTGTTTTAGCCGCCAGCCTTTATATAGTAGCTCTACAAGCTGCTGGAACCATTCTACAGCCGTTATTTTGAGTTTTATAGCAGCCAGCATTTATATAGTATCTCAACAAGCTGCTGGAACCATTCTACAGCCGCCATTTTGAGTGTTATAGCCGCAAGCCAGTATATAGTAGCTCTACAAGCTGCTGGAACCATTCTACAGCCGTTATTTTGAGTGTTATAGCCGTCATCTTTAATATAGTAGCTATACATGCTGCTGGAACCATTCTACAGCCGTTATTTTGAGTTTTATAGGAGCCAGCATTTATATAGTAGCTCTACAAGCTGCAGGAACCATTCTACAGCATCAATTTTGAGTTTTATAGCCGCCAGCCAGTATATAGTAGCTCTACAAGCTGCTGGAACCATTCTACAGACGTTATTTTGAGTGTTATAGCCGTCATCTTTAATATAGTAGCTATACAAGCTGCTGGAACCATTCTACAGCCGTTATTTTGAGTGTTATAGCCGCCAGCCTTTGTAGAGTAGCTCTGCAAGCTGCTGGAACCATTCTACAGCCGCCATTTTGAGTGTTATAGTTGCCAGCCTTTATATAGTAGCTCTACAAGCTGCTGGAACCATTCTACAGCCGTTATTTTGAGTTTTATAGGAGCCAGCATTGATATAGTACCTCTGCAAGCTGCTGGAACCATTCTACAGCCTCCATTTTGAGTGTTATAGCCGCAAGCCAGTATATAGTAGCTCTACAAGCTGCTGGAACCATTCTACAGCCGTTATTTTGAGTTTTATATGAGCCAGCATTTATATAGTACCTCTACAAGCTGCTGGAACCATTCTACAGCCTCTATTTTGAGTGTTATAGCCGCCAGCCTTTATATAGTAGCTCTACAAGCTACTGGAACCATTCTACAGCCGTTATTTTGAGTTTTATAGGAGCCAGCATTTATATTGTACCTCTACACGCTGCTGGAACCATTCTACAGCCTCCATTTTGAGTGTTATAGCCGCCAGCATTTATATAGTACCTCTACAAGCTGCTGGAACCATTCTACAGCCGCCATTTTGAGTGTTATAGCAGCCAGCATTTACATAGTACCTCTACAAACTGCTGGAACCATTCTACAGCCACCATTTTGAGTGTTATAGCCGTCATCTTTAATATAGTAGCTATACAAGCTGCTGGAACCATTCTACAGCCTCCATTTTGAGTGTTATAGCCGCCAGCCTTCATATAGTAGCTCTACAAGCTGCTGGAACCATTCTACAGCCGTTATTTTGAGTTTTATATGAGCCAGCATTTATATAGTACCTCTATAAGCTGCTGGAACCATTCTACAGCCTCTATTTTGAGTGTTATAGCCGCCAGCCTTTATATAGTAGCTCTGCAAGCTGCTGGAACCATTCTACAGCCGCTATTTTGAGTGTTATAACGGCCAGCATTTATATAGCAGCTATACAAGCTGCTGGAACCATTCTACAGCCGCCATTTTGAGTGTTATAGCAGCCAGCATTTACATAGTAGCTCTACAAGCTGCTGGAACCATTCTACAGCCACCATTTTGAGTGTTATAGCCGTCATCTTTAATATAGTAGCTATACAAGCTGCTGGAACCATTCTACAGCCTCCATTTTGAGTGTTATAGCCGCCAGCCTTCATATAGTAGCTCTACAAGCTGCTGGAACCATTTTACAGCCTCCATTTTGAGTGTTATAGCCGCCAGCCTTTATATAGTACCTCTACAAGCTGCTGGAACCATTCTACAGCCGTTAATTTGAGTTTTATAGGAGCCAGCATTTATATAGTAGCTCTACAAGCTGCAGGAACCATTCTACAGCATCAATTTTGAGTTTTATAGCCGCCAGCCAGTATATAGTAGCTCTACAAGCTGCTGGAACCATTCTACAGCCGTTATTTTGAGTGTTATAGCCGCCAGCCTTTGTAGAGTAGCTCTGCAAGCTGCTGGAACCATTCTACAGCCGCCATTTTGAGTGTTATAGTTGCCAGCCTTTATATAGTAGCTCTACAAGCTGCTGGAACCATTCTACAGCCGTTATTTTGTGTGTTATAACCGCCAGCCTTTATATAACAGCTATACAAGCTGCTGCAACCATTCTACAGCCACCATTTTGCGTGTTATAACGGCCAGCATTTATAAAGCAGCTATACAAGCTGCTGGAACCATTCTACAGCCGTTATTTTGAGTCTTATAGCCGCCAGCCTTTATATAACAGCTATACACGCTGCTGGAACCATTCTACAGCCGCTATTTTGAGTGTTATAACGGCCAGCATTTATATAGCAGCTATACAAGCTGCTGGAACCATTCTACAGCCGCCATTTTGAGTGTTATAGCAGCCAGCATTTACATAGTAGCTCTACAAGCTGCTGGAACCATTCTACAGCCACCATTTTGAGTGTTATAGCCGTCATCTTTAATATAGTAGCTATACAAGCTGCTGGAACCATTCTACAGCCTCCATTTTGAGTGTTATAGCCGTCATCTTTAATATAGCAGCTATACAAGCTGCTGGAACCATTCTACAGCCGCCATTTCGAGTGTTATAGCAGCCAGCATTTACATAGTACCTCTACAAGCTGCTGGAACCATTCTACATCCGTTAATTTGAGTTTTATAGGAGCCAGCATTTATATAGTAGCTCTACAAGCTGCTGCAACCATTCTACAGACGTTATTTTGAGTGTTATAACCGCCAGCCTTTATATAACAGCTATACAAGCTGCTGGACCATTCTACAGCCACCATTTTGCGTGTTATAACGGCTAGCATTTATATAGTACCTCTACAAGCTGCTGGAACCATTCTACAGCCGCTATTTTGAGTGTTATAGCCGCCAGCCAGTATATAGTAGCTCTACAAGCTGCTGGAACCATTCTACAGCTGCCATTTTGAGTGTTACAGCAGCCAGCATTTACATAGTACCTCTACAAGCTGCTGGAACCATTCTACAGCCGACATTTTGAGTGTTATAGCCGCCAGCCAGTATATAGTAGCTCTACAAGCTGCTGGAACCATTCTACAGACGTTATTTTGAGTGTTATAACCGCCAGCCTTTATATAACAGCTATACAAGCTGCTGGACCATTCTACAGCCACCATTTTGCGTGTTATAACGGCCAGCATTTATATAGTACCTCTACAAGCTGCTGGAACCATTCTACAGCCGCCATTTCGAGCGGTAAAGCAGCCAGCATTTATGTAGTAGCTCTACTAGCTGCTGGAACCATTCTACAGCCGCCATTTTGAAAGTTATAGCCGCCAGCCAGTATATAGTAGCTCTACAAACTGCCGGAACCATTCTACAGACGTTATTTTGAGTGTTATAGCCGTCATCTTTAATATAGTAGCTATACAAGCTGCTGGAACCATTCTAAAGCCGTTATTTTGAGTGTTATAGCCGCCAGCCTTTGTAGAGTAGCTCTGCAAGCTGCTGGAACCATTATACAGCCGCCGTTTTGAGTGTTATAGCCGCAAGCCAGTATATAGTAGCTCTACAAGCTGCTGGAACCCTTCTACAGCCGTTATTTTGAGTGTTATAGCCGTCATCTTTAATATAGTAGCTATACAAGCTGCTGAGTTTTATATGAGCCAGCATTTATATAGTTCCTCTACAAGCTGCTGGAACCATTCTACAGCCTCTATTTTGAGTGTTATAGCCGCCAGCCTTTATATAGTAGCTCTACAAGCTGCTGCAACCATTCTACAGCCGTTATTTTGAGTTTTATAGGAGCCAGCATTGATATAGTACCTCTGCAAGCTGCTGGAACCATTCTACAAACACCAATTTGAGTGTTATAACGGCCAGCATTTATATAGGAGCTATACAAGCTGCTGCAACCATTCTACAGCCGCCATTTTGAGTGTTATAGCAGCCAGCATTTACATAGTACCTCTACAAGCTGCCGGAACCATTCTACAGCCGTTAATTTGAGTTTTATAGGAGCCAGCATTTATATAGTAGCTCTACAAGCTGCTGGAACCATTCTACAGCATCCATTTTGAGTGTTATAGCCGCCAGCCTTTATATAGTGGCTCTACAAGCTGCTGCAACCATTCTACAGCCGTTATTTTGAGTTTTATAGGAGCCAGCATTGATATAGTACCTCTGCAAGCTGCTGGAACCATTCTACAGCCTCCATTTTGAGTGTTATAGCCGTCATCTTTAATAGAGTAGCTTTACAAGCTGCTGGAACCATTCTACAGACGTTATTTTGAGTGTTATAGCCGCCAGCATTTATATAGTAAATCTACAAGCTGCTGGAACCATTCTACAGACGTTATTTTGAGTTTTATAGGAGCCAGCATTGATATAGTACCTCTGCAAGCTGCTGGAACCATTCTACAGCCTCCATTTTGAGTGTTATAGCCGTCATCTTTAATAGAGTAGCTTTACAAGCTGCTGGAACCATTCTACAGCCTCTATTTTGAGCGTTATAGCCGCCAGCCTTTATATAGTAGCTCTACAAGCTGCTGGAACCATTCTACAGCCACCATTTTGCGTGTTATAACGGCCAGCATTTATAAAGCAGCTATACAAGCTGCTGGAACCATTCTACAGCCGTTATTTTGAGTCTTATAGCCGCCATCCTTTATATAACAGCTATACAAGCTGCTGGAACCATTCTACAGCCGCTATTTTGAGTGCTATAACGGCCAGCCAGTATATAGTAGCTCTACAAGCTGCTGGAACCATTCTACAGCCGCCATTTTGAGTGTTATAGCCGCCAGCCAGTATATAGTAGCTCTACAAGCTGCTGGAACCATTCTACAGTCGCCATTTTGAGTGTTACAGCAGCCAGCATTTACATAGTACCTCTACAAGCTGCTGGAACCATTCTACAGCCGCCATTTTGAGTGTTATCGCAGCCAGCATTTATATGGTAGCTCTACAAGCAGCTGGAACCATTCTACAGCCGCCATTTTGAGTGTTATAGCCGCCAGCCAGTATATAGTAGCTCTACAAGCTGCTGGAACCATTTTACAGACGTTATTTTGAGTGTTATAACCGCCAGCCTTTATAAAACAGCTATACAAGCTGCTGGACCATTCTACAGCCACCATTTTGCGTGTTATAACGGCCAGCATTTATATAGTACCTCTACAAGCTGCTGGAACCATTCTACAGCCGCCATTTCGAGCGGTAAAGCAGCCAGCATTTATATAGTAGCTCTACTAGCTGCTGGAACCATTCTACAGCCGCCATTTTGAGAGTTATAGCCGCCAGCCAGTATATAGTAGCTCTACAAACTGCCGGAACCATTCTACAGACGTTATTTTGAGTGTTATAGCCGTCATCTTTAATATAGTAGCTATACAAGCTGCTGGAACCATTCTACAGCCGTTATTTTGAGTGTTATAGCCGCCAGCCTTTGTAGAGTAGCTCTGCAAGCTGCTGGAACCATTATACAGCCGCCGTTTTGAGTGTTATAGCCGCAAGCCAGTATATAGTAGCTCTACAAGCTGCTGGAACCCTTCTACAGCCGTTATTTTGAGTGTTATAGCCGCCATCTTTAATATAGTAGCTATACAAGCTGCTGGAACCATTTTACAGCCGTTATTTTGAGTTTTATATGAGCCAGCATTTATATAGTTCCTCTACAAGCTGCTGGAACCATTCTACAGCCTCTATTTTGAGTGTTATAGACGCCAGCCTTTATATAGTAGCTCTACAAGCTGCTGGAACCATTCTACAGCCGTTATTTTGAGTTTTATAGCAGCCAGCATTTATATAGTATCTCAACAAGCTGCTGGAACCATTCTACAAACACTAATTTGAGTGTTATAACGGCCAGCATTTATATAGGAGCTATACAAGCTGCTGGAACCATTCTACAGCCGCCATTTTGAGTGTTATAGCAGCCAGCATTTACATAGTACCTCTACAAGCTGCCGGAACCATTCTACAGCCGTTAATTTGAGTTTTATAGGAGCCAGCATTTATATAGTAGCTCTACAAGCTGCTGGAACCATTCTACAGAATCCATTTTGAGTGTTATAGCCGCCAGCCTTTATATAGTAGCTCTACAAGCTGCTGGAACCATTCTACAGCCGTTATTTTGAGTTTTATTGGAGCCATCATTGATATAGTACCTCTGCAAGCTGCTGGAACCATTCTACAGCCGCCATTTTGAGTGTTATAGCCGCCAGCCTTTATATAGTAGCTCTACAAGCTGCTGGAACCATTCTACACCCGATATTTTGAGTGTTATAGCCGTCATCTTTAATAAACAATCTCTACAAGCTGCTGGAACCATTCTACAGCATCCATTTTGAGTGTTATAGCCGTCAGCTTTATATAGTAGCCCTACAAGCTGCTGGAACCATTCTACAGCCTCCATTTTGAGTGTTATAGCCGTCATCTTTAATAGAGTAGCTCTACAAGCTGCTGGAACCATTCTACAGACGTTATTTTGAGTGTTATAGCCGCCAGCATTTGTATAGTAAATCTACACGCTGCTGGAACCATTCTACAGCCGTTATTTCGAGTTTTATAGCAGCCGGCATTTATATAGTACCGCTACAAGTTGCTGGAACCATTCTACAGCCTCTATTTTGAGCGTTATAGCCGCCAGCCTTTATAAAGTAGCTCTACAAGCTGCTGGAACCATTCTACAGCTTCCATTTTGAGTGTTATAGCCGCCAGCCTTTATATAGTAACTCTAGAAGCTACTGGAACCATTCTACAGCCGCCATTTTGAGTGTTATAGCAGTCAGCTTTTATATAGTACCTCAACAAGCTGCGGGAACCATTCTACAGCCGCCTTTTTGAGTTTTATAGCGGCCAGCCTTTATATAGTACCTCAACAAGCTGCGGGAACTATTCTACAGCCGCCATTTTGAGTTTTATAGCGGCCAGCCTTTATATAGTACCTCAACAAGCTGCTGGAACCATTCTACAGCCGCCATTTTGAGTTTTATAGCGGCCAGCCTGTATATAGTAGCTCTGCAAGATGCTGGAACCATTTTACAGCCGTTATTTTGAGTGTTATAGCCACCAGACTGTATATAGTAGCTCTGCAAGATGCTGGAACCATTTTACAGCCGTTATTTTGAGTTTTATATGAGCCAGCATTTATATAGTACCTCTACAAGCTGCTGGAACCATTCTACAGCCTCATTTTGAGTGTTATAGCCGCCAGCATTTATCTAGTACCTTTACAAGCTGCTGGAACCATTCTACAGCCTCTATTTTGAGTGTTATAGCCGCCAGCCTTTATATAGTAGCTCTACAAGCTGCTGGAACCATTCTACAGCCGTTATTTTGAGTTTTATAGCAGCCAGCATTTATATAGTATCTCAACAAGCTGCTGGAACCATTCTACAGCCTCCACTTTGAGTGTTATAGCCGCCAGCCTTTGTAAAGTAGCTCTGCAAGCTACTGGAACCAGCCGCTATTTTGAGTGTTATAGCCGCCAGCATTTATATAGTAGCTCTACAAGCTGCTGGAACCATTCTACAGCCGTTATTTTGAGTGTTATAGCCGCCAGCCTTTATATAACAGCTATACAAGCTGCTGGAACCATTCTACAGCCACTATTTTGAGTGTTATAACGGCCAGCATTTATAAAGCAGCTCTACAAGCTGCTGGAAACATTCTACAGCCGCCATTTTGAGTGTTATAGCAGCCAGCATTTACATAGTACCTCTACAAGCTGCTGGAACCATTCTACAGCCGCCATTTCGAGCGGTAAAGCAGCCAGCATTTATATAGTAGCTCTACTAGCTGCTGGAACCATTCTACAGCCGCCATTTTGAGTGTTATAGCTCCAGCCAGTATATAGTAGCTCTACAAGCTGCCGGAACCATTCTACAGACGTTATTTTGAGTGTTATAGCCGTCATCTTTAATATAGTAGCTATACAAGCTGCTGGAACCATTCTACAGCCGTAATTTTGAGTTTTATATGCGCCAGCATTTATATAGTACCTCTACAAGCTGCTGGAACCATTCTACAGCCTCATTTTGAGTGTTAGAGCCGCCAGCCTTTAAATAGTAGCTCTACAAGCTGCTGGAACCATTCTACAGCCGCCATTTTGAGTGTTATAGCAGCCAGCATTTATATGGTAGCTCTACAAGCAGCTGGAACCATTCTACAGACGTTATTTTGAGTGTTATAGCCGTCATCTTTAATATAGTAGCTCTACAAGCTGCTGGAACCATTCTACACCCGATATTTTGAGTGTTATAGACGCCAGCCTTTATATAGTAGCTCTACAAGCTGCTGGAACCATTCTACAGCCGTTATTTTGAGTTTTATAGCAGCCAGCATTTATATAGTATCTCAACAAGCTGCTGGAACCATTCTACAAACACCAATTTGAGTGTTATAACGGCCAGCATTTATATAGGAGCTATACAAGCTGCTGGAACCATTCTACAGCCGCCATTTTGAGTGTTATAGCAGCCAGCATTTACATAGTACCTCTACAAGCTGCCGGAACCATTCTACAGCCGTTAATTTGAGTTTTATAGGAGCCAGCATTTATATAGTAGCTCTACAAGCTGCTGGAACAATTCTACAGAATCCATTTTGAGTGTTATAGCCGCCAGCCTTTATATAGTAGCTCTACAAGCTGCTGGAACCATTCTACAGCCGTTATTTTGAGTTTTATTGGAGCCAGCATTGATATAGTACCTCTGCAAGCTGCTGGAACCATTCTACAGCCGCCATTTTGAGTGTTATAGCCGCCAGCCTTTATATAGTAGCTCTACAAGCTGCTGGAACCATTCTACACCCGATATTTTGAGTGTTATAGCCGTCATCTTTAATAAACAATCTCTACAAGCTGCTGGAACCATTCTACAGCATCCATTTTGAGTGTTATAGCCGTCAGCTTTATATAGTAGCCCTACAAGCTGCTGGAACCATTCTACAGCCTCCATTTTGAGTGTTATAGCCGTCATCTTTAATAGAGTAGCTCTACAAGCTGCTGGAACCATTCTACAGACGTTATTTTGAGTGTTATAGCAGTCAGCATTTATATAGTACCTCAACAAGCTGCGGGAACCATTCTACAGCCGCCTTTTTGAGTTTTATAGCGGCCAGCCTTTATATAGTACCTCAACAAGCTGCGGGAACTATTCTACAGCCGCCATTTTGAGTTTTATAGCGGCCAGCCTTTATATAGTACCTCAACAAGCTGCTGGAACCATTCTACAGCCGCCATTTTGAGTTTTATAGCGGCCAGCCTGTATATAGTAGCTCTGCAAGATGCTGGAACCATTTTACAGCCGTTATTTTGAGTGTTATAGCCACCAGCCTGTATATAGTAGCTCTGCAAGATGCTGGAACCATTTTACAGCCGTTATTTTGAGTTTTATATGAGCCATCATTTATATAGTACCTCTACAAGCTGCTGGAACCATTCTTCAGCCTCATTTTGAGTGTTATAGCCGCCAGCATTTATCTAGTACCTCTACAAGCTGCTGGAACCATTCTACAGCCTCTATTTTGAGTGTTATAGCCGCCAGCCTTTATATAGTAGCTCTACAAGCTGCTGGAACCATTCTACAGCTTCCATTTTGAGTGTTATAGCCGCCAGCCTTTATATAGTAACTCTAGAAGCTACTGGAACCATTCTACAGCCGCCATTTTGAGTGTTATAGCAGTCAGCATTTATATAGTACCTCAACAAGCTGCGGGAACCATTCTACAGCCGCCTTTTTGAGTTTTATAGCGGCCAGCCTTTATATAGTACCTCAACAAGCTGCGGGAACTATTCTACAGCCGCCATTTTGAGTTTTATAGCGGCCAGCCTTTATATAGTACCTCAACAAGCTGCTGGAACCATTCTACAGCCGCCATTTTGAGTTTTATAGCGGCCAGCCTGTATATAGTAGCTCTGCAAGATGCTGGAACCATTTTACAGCCGTTATTTTGAGTGTTATAGCCACCAGCCTGTATATAGTAGCTCTGCAAGATGCTGGAACCATTTTACAGCCGTTATTTTGAGTTTTATATGAGCCATCATTTATATAGTACCTCTACAAGCTGCTGGAACCATTCTTCAGCCTCATTTTGAGTGTTATAGCCGCCAGCATTTATCTAGTACCTCTACAAGCTGCTGGAACCATTCTACAGCCTCTATTTTGAGTGTTATAGCCGCCAGCCTTTATATAGTAGCTCTACAAGCTGCTGGAACCATTCTACAGCCGTTATTTTGAGTTTTATAGCAGCCAGCATTTATATAGTATCTCAACAAGCTGCTGGAACCATTCTACAGCCTCCACTTTGAGTGTTATAGCCGCCAGCCTTTATATAACAGCTATACAAGCTGCTGGAACCATTCTACAGCCACTATTTTGAGTGTTATAACGGCCAGCATTTATAAAGCAGCTCTACAAGCTGCTGGAACCATTCTACAGCCGCCATTTTGAGTGTTATAGCAGCCAGCATTTACATAGTACCTCTACAAGCTGCTGGAACCATTCTACAGCCGCCATTTCGAGCGGTAAAGCAGCCAGCATTTATATAGTAGCTCTACTAGCTGCTGGAACCATTCTACAGCCGCCATTTTGAGTGTTATAGCTCCAGCCAGTATATAGTAGCTCTACAAGCTGCCGGAACAATTCTACAGACGTTATTTTGAGTGTTATAGCCGTCATCTTTAATATAGTAGCTATACAAGCTGCTGGAACCATTCTACAGCCGTAATTTTGAGTTTTATATGCGCCAGCATTTATATAGTACCTCTACAAGCTGCTGGAACCATTCTACAGCCTCATTTTGAGTGTTATAGCCGCCAGCCTTTAAATAGTAGCTCTACAAGCTGCTGGAACCATTCTACAGCCGCCATTTTGAGTGTTATAGCAGCCAGCATTTATATAGTAAATCTACAAGCTGCTGGAACCATTCTACAGCCGTTATTTTGAGTTTTATAGCAGCCGGCATTTATATAGTACCGCTACAAGTTGCTGGAACCATTCTACAGCCTCTATTTTGAGCGTTATAGCCGCCAGCCTTTATATAGTAGCTCTACAAGCTGCTGGAACCATTCTACAGAATCCATTTTGAGTGTTATAGCCGTCATCTTTAATTTAGTAGCTCTACAAGCAGCTGGAACCATTCTACAGACGTTATTTTGAGTGTTATAGCCGTCATCTTTAATATAGTAGCTCTACAAGCTGCTGGAACCATTCTACACCCGATATTTTGAGTGTTATAGCCGTCATCTTTAATAAACAATCTCTACAAGCTGCTGGAACCATTCTACAGCATCCATTTTGAGTGTTATAGCCGTCAGCTTTATATAGTAGCCCTACAAGCTGCTGGAACCATTCTACAGCCTCCATTTTGAGTGTTATAGCCGTCATCTTTAATAGAGTAGCTCTACAAGCTGCTGGAACCATTCTACAGACGTTATTTTGAGTGTTATAGCCGCCAGCATTTATATAGTAAATCTACAAGCTGCTGGAACCATTCTACAGCCGTTATTTTGAGTTTTATAGCAGCCGGCATTTATATAGTACCGCTACAAGTTGCTGGAACCATTCTACAGCCTCTATTTTGAGCGTTATAGCCGCCAGCCTTTATATAGTAGCTCTACAAGCTGCTGGAACCATTCTAGAGCTTCCATTTTGAGTGTTATAGCCGCCAGCCAGTATATAGTAGCTCTACAAGCTGCTGGAACCATTCTACAGACGTTATTTTGAGTGTTATAACCGCCAGCCTTTATATAACAGCTATACAAGCTGCTGGACCATTCTACAGCCACCATTTTGCGTGTTATAACGGCCAGCATTTATATAGTACCTCTACAAGCTGCTGGAACCATTCTACAGCCGCCATTTCGAGCGGTAAAGCAGCCAGCATTTACATAGTAGCTCTACTAGCTGCTGGAACCATTCTACAGCCGCCATTTTGAGAGTTATAGCCGCCAGCCAGTATATAGTAGCTCTACAAACTGCCGGAACCATTCTACAGACGTTATTTTGAGTGTTATAGCCGTCATCTTTAATATAGTAGCTATACAAGCTGCTGGAACCATTCTACAGCCGTTATTTTGAGTGTTATAGCCGCCAGCCTTTGTAGAGTAGCTCTGCAAGCTGCTGGAACCATTATACAGCCGCCATTTTGAGTGTTATAGCCGCAAGCCAGTATATAGTAGCTCTACAAGCTGCTGGAACCATTCTACAGCCGTTATTTTGAGTGTTATAGCCGCCATCTTTAATATAGTAGCTATACAAGCTGCTGGAACCATTTTACAGCCGTTATTTTGAGTTTTATATGAGCCAGCATTTATATAGTTCCTCTACAAGCTGCTGGAACCGTTCTACAGCCTCTATTTTGAGTGTTATAGACGCCAGCCTTTATATAGTAGCTCTACTAGCTGCTGGAACCATTCTACAGCCGTTATTTTGAGTTTTATAGCAGCCAGCATTTATATAGTATCTCAACAAGCTGCTGGAACCATTATATAGGAGCTATACAAGCTGCTGGAACCATTCTACAGCCGCCATTTTGAGTGTTATAGCAGCCAGCATTTACATAGTACCTCTACAAGCTGCCGGAACCATTCTACAGCCGTTAATTTGAGTTTTATAGGAGCCAGCATTTATATAGTAGCTCTACAAGCTGCTGGAACCATTCTACAGAATCCATTTTGAGTGTTATAGCCGCCAGCCTTTATATAGTAGCTCTACAAGCTGCTGGATTATTCTACAGCCGTTATTTTGAGTTTTATTGGAGCCAGCATTGATATAGTACCTCTGCAAGCTGCTGGAACCATTCTACAGCCGCCATTTTGAGTGTTATAGCCGCCAGCCTTTATATAGTAGCTCTACAAGCTGCTGGAACCATTCTACACCCGATATTTTGAGTGTTATAGCCGTCATCTTTAATAAACAATCTCTACAAGCTGCTGGAACCATTCTACAGCATCCATTTTGAGTGTTATAGCCGTCAGCTTTATATAGTAGCCCTACAAGCTGCTGGAACCATTCTACAGCCTCCATTTTGAGTGTTATAGCCGTCATCTTTAATAGAGTAGCTCTACAAGCTGCTGGAACCATTCTACAGACGTTATTTTGAGTGTTATAGCCGCCAGCATTTATATAGTAAATCTACAAGCTGCTGGAACCATTCTACAGCCGTTATTTTGAGTTTTATAGCAGCCGGCATTTATATAGTACCGCTACAAGTTGCTGGAACCATTCTACAGCCTCTATTTTGAGCGTTATAGCCGCCAGATTTTATATAGTAGCTCTACAAGCTGCTGGAACCATTCTACAGCTTCCATTTTGAGTGTTATAGCCGCCAGCCTTTATATAGTAACTCTAGAAGCTACTGGAACCATTCTACAGCCGCCATTTTGAGTGTTATAGCAGTCAGCATTTATATAGTACCTCAACAAGCTGCGGGAACCATTCTACAGCCGCCTTTTTGAGTTTTATAGCGGCCAGCCTTTATATAGTACCTCAACAAGCTGCGGGAACTATTCTACAGCCGCCATTTTGAGTTTTATAGCGGCCAGCCTTTATATAGTACCTCAACAAGCTGCTGGAACCATTCTACAGCCGCCATTTTGAGTTTTATAGCGGCCAGCCTGTATATAGTAGCTCTGCAAGATGCTGGAACCATTTTACAGCCGTTATTTTGAGTGTTATAGCCACCAGCCTGTATATAGTAGCTCTGCAAGATGCTGGAACCATTTTACAGCCGTTATTTTGAGTTTTATATGAGCCAGCATTTATATAGTACCTCTACAAGCTGCTGGAACCATTCTACAGCCTCATTTTGAGTGTTATAGCCGCCAGCATTTATCTAGTACCTCTACAAGCTGCTGGAACCATTCTACAGCCTCTATTTTGAGTGTTATAGCCGCCAGCCTTTATATAGTAGCTCTACAAGCTGCTGGAACCATTCTACAGCCGTTATTTTGAGTTTTATAGCAGCCAGCATTTATATAGTATCTCAACAATCTGCTGGAACCATTCTACAGCCTCCACTTTGAGTGTTATAGCCGCCAGCCTTTGTAAAGTAGCTCTGCAAGCTACTGGAACCATTCTACAGCCGCTATTTTGAGTGTTATAGCCGCCAGCATTTATATAGTAGCTCTACAAGCTGCTGGAACCATTCTACAGCCGTTATTTTGAGTGTTATAGCCGCCAGCCTTTATATAACAGCTATACAAGCTGCTGGAACCATTCTACAGCAATTTTTTTGAGTGTTATAACGGCCAGCATTTATAAAGCAGCTCTACAAGCTGCTGGAACCATTCTACAGCCGCCATTTTGAGTGTTATAGCAGCCAGCATTTACATAGTACCTCTACAAGCTGCTGGAACCATTCTACAGCCGCCATTTCGAGCGGTAAAGCAGCCAGCATTTATATAGTAGCTCTACTAGCTGCTGGAACCATTCTACAGCCGCCATTTTGAGTGTTATAGCTCCAGCCAGTATATAGTAGCTCTACAAGCTGCCGGAACCATTCTACAGACGTTATTTTGAGTGTTATAGCCGTCATCTTTAATATAGTAGCTATAGATGCAGGAACCATTTTACAGCCGCTTTTTTGAGTGTTATAGCGGTCAGCCTTTATATAACAGCTATACAAGCTGCTGGAACCATTTTACAGACGCTATTTTGAGTGTTATAGCTGCCAGCCTTTATATAACAGCTATCCAAGCTGCTGGAACCATTCTACAGCCGTTATTTTGAGTTTTATATGAGCCAGCATTTATATAGTACCTCTACAAGCTGCTGGAACCATTCTACAGCCGTTAGTTTGAGTTTTATAAGAGCCAGCATTTATCTAGTACCTCAACAAGCTGCTGGAACCATTCTACAGCCTCTATTTTGAGTGTTATAGCCGCCAGCCTTTATATAGTAGCTCTACAAGCTGCTGGAACCATTCTACAGCCGTTATTTTCAGTTTTATATCAGCCAGCATTTATATAGTATCTCAACAAGCTGCTGGAACCATTCTACAGCCTCCACTTTGAGTGTTATAGCCGCCAGCCTTTGTAAAGTAGCTCTGCAAGCTACTGGAACCATTCTACAGCCTCTATTTTGAGTGTTATAGCCGCAAGCCAGTATATAGTAGCTATACAAGCTGCTGGAACCATTCTACAGCCACTATTTTGAGTGTTATAACGGCCAGCATTTATAAAGCAGCTCTACAAGCTGCTGGAACCATTCTACAGCCGCCATTTTGAGTGTTATAGAAGCCAGCATTTACATAGTACCTCTACAAGCTGCTGGAACCATTCTACAGCCGCCATTTCGAGCGGTAAAGCAGCCAGCATTTATGTAGTAGCTCTACTAGCTGCTGGAACCATTCTACAGCCGCCATTTTGAGTGTTATAGCTCCAGCCAGTATATAGTAGCTCTACAAGCTGCCGGAACCATTCTACATTCGTTATTTTGAGTGTTATAGCCGTCATCTTTAATATAGTAGCTATACAAGCTGCTGGAACCATTCTACAGCCGTTATTTTGAGTGTTCTAGCCGCCAGCCTTTGTAGAGTAGCTCTGCAAGCTGCTGGAACCATTCTACAGCCGCCATTTTGAGTGTTATAGCCGCAAGCCAGTATATAGTAGCTCTACAAGCTGCTGGAACCATTCTACAGCCGTTATTTTGAGTGTTATAGCCGTCATCTTTAATATAGTAGCTATACAAGCTGCTGGAACCATTCTACAGCCGTAATTTTGAGTTTTATATGCGCCAGCATTTATATAGTACCTCTACAAGCTGCTGGAACCATTCTACAGCCTCATTTTGAGTGTTATAGCCGCCAGCCTTTAAATAGTAGCTCTACAAGCTGCTGGATTATTTTGAGTGTTATAGCCGTCATCTTTAATATAGTAGCTATACAAGCTGCTGGAACCTTTCTACAGCCTCCAATTTGAGTGTTATAGCAGCCAGCATTTATATAGTACCTCTACAAGCTGCTGGAACCTCTCTACAGCCGCCATTTCGAGCGGTAAAGCAGCCAGCATTTATATAGTAGCTCTACAAGCTGCTGGAACCATTCTACAGCCGCCATTTTGAGTGTCATAGCCGCCAGCCAGTATATAGTAGCTCTACAAGCTGCCGGAACCATTCTACAGACGTTATTTTGAGTGTTATAGCCGTCATCTTTAATATAGTAGCTATACAAGCTGCTGGAACCATTCTACAGCCGTTATTTTGAGTGTTCTAGCCGCAAGCCAGTATATAGTAGCTCTACAAGCTGCTGGAACCATTCTACAGCCGTTATTTTGAGTGTTATAGCCGTCATCTTTAATATAGTAGCTATACAAGCTGCTGGAACCATTTAACGGCCGTTATTTTGAGTTTTATATGAGCCAGCATTTATATAGTACCTCTACAAGCTGCTGGAACCATTCTACAGCCTCATTTTGAGTGTTATAGCCGCCAGCTTTTATATAGTAGCTCTACAAGCTGCTGGAACCATTCTACAGCCATTATTTTGAGTTTTATAGCAGCCAGCATTTATATAGTATCTCAACAAGCTGTTGGAACCATTCTACAAACACCATTTTGAGTGTTATAACGGCCAGAATTTATATAGCAGCTATACAAGCTGCTGGAACCATTTTACAGCCGCCATTTTGAGTGTTTTAGCAGCCAGCATTTACATAGTACCTCTACAAGCTGCTGGAACCATTCTACAGCCGTTATTTTGAGTTTTATAGCAGCCAGCATTTATATAGTATCTCAACAAGCTGCTGGAACCATTCTACAGACTCCACTTTGAGTGTTATAGTAGTCAGCACTTATATAGTACCTCTACAAGCTGCTGGAACCATTCTACATCCGCCATTTTGAGTTTTATGGCGGCCAGCCAGTATATAGTAGCTCTACAAGCTGCTGGAACCATTCAACAGCCGTTATTTTGAGTGTTATAGCCGTCATCTTTAATATAGTAGCTACACAAGCTGCTGGAACATTCCTACAGCCGTTATATTGAGTGTTATAGCCGTCTTTAATATAGTAGCTATACAAGCTGCTGGAACCATTCTACAGCCGTAATTTTGAGTTTTATATGAGCCAGCATTTATCTAGTACCTCTACAAGCTGCTGGAACCATTCTACAGCCGTTATTTTGAGTGTTATAGCCGCCAGCCTTTATATAGTAACTCTAGAAGCTACTGGAACCATCTACAGCCGCCATTTTGAGTGTTATAGCAGTCAGCATTTATATAGTACCTCAACAAGCTGCGGGAACCATTCTACAGCCGCCTTTTTGAGTTTTATAGCGGCCAGCCTTTATATAGTACCTCAACAAGCTGCGGGAACTATTCTACAGCCGCCATTTTGAGTTTTATAGCGGCCAGCCTTTATATAGTACCTCAACAAGCTGCTGGAACCATTCTACAGCCGCCATTTTGAGTTTTATAGCGGCCAGCCTGTATATAGTAGCTCTGCAAGATGCTGGAACCATTTTACAGCCGTTATTTTGAGTGTTATAGCCACCAGCCTGTATATAGTAGCTCTGCAAGATGCTGGAACCATTTTACAGCCGTTATTTTGAGTTTTATATGAGCCAGCATTTATATAGTACCTCTACAAGCTGCTGGAACCATTCTACAGCCTCATTTTGAGTGTTATAGCCGCCAGCATTTATCTAGTACCTCTACAAGCTGCTGGAACCATTCTACAGCCTCTATTTTGAGTGTTATAGCCGCCAGCCTTTATATTGTAGCTCTACAAGCTGCTGGAACCATTCTACAGCCGTTATTTTGAGTTTTATAGCAGCCAGCATTTATATAGTATCTCAACAAGCTGCTGGAACCATTCTACAGCCTCCACTTTGAGTGTTATAGCCGCCAGCCTTTGTAAAGTAGCTCTGCAAGCTACTGGAACCATTCTACAGCCGCTATTTTTAGTGTTATAGCCGCCAGCATTTATATAGTAGCTCTACAAGCTGCTGGAACCATTCTACAGCCGTTATTTTGAGTGTTATAGCCGCCAGCCTTTATATAACAGCTATACAAGCTGCTGGAACCATTCTACAGCCACTATTTTGAGTGTTATAACGGCCAGCATTTATAAAGCGGCTCTACAAGCTGCTGGAACCATTCTACAGCCGCCATTTTGAGTGTTATAGCAGCCAGCATTTACATAGTACCTCTACAAGCTGCTGGAACCGTTCTACAGCCGCCATTTCGAGCGGTAAAGTAGCCAGCATTTATATAGTAGCTCTACTAGCTGCTGGAACCATTCTACAGCCGCCATTTTGAGTGTTATAGCTCCAGCCAGTATATAGTAGCTCTACAAGCTGCCGGAACCATTCTACAGACGTTATTTTGAGTGTTATAGCCGTCATCTTTAATATAGTAGCTATACAAGATGCTGGAACCATTTTACAGCCGCTTTTTTGAGTGTTATAGCGGCCAGCCTTTATATAACAGCTATACAAGCTGCTGGAACCATTTTACAGACGCTATTTTGAGTGTTATAGCTGCCAGCCTTTATATAACAGCTATCCAAGCTGCTGGAACCATTCTACAGCCGTTATTTTGAGTTTTATATGAGCCAGCATTTATATAGTACCTCTACAAGCTGCTGGAACCATTCTACAGCCGTTAGTTTGAGTTTTATATGAGCCAGCATTTATCTAGTACCTCAACAAGCTGCTGGAACCATTATACAGCCTCTATTTTGAGTGTTATAGCCGCCAGCCTTTATATAGTAGCTCTACAAGCTGCTGGAACCATTCTACAGCCGTTATTTTCAGTTTTATATCAGCCAGCATTTATATAGTATCTCAACAAGCTGCTGGAACCATTCTACAGCCTCCACTTTGAGTGTTATAGCCGCCAGCCTTTGTAAAGTAGCTCTGCAAGCTACTGGAACCATTCTACAGCCTCTATTTTGAGTGTTATAGCCGCAACCCAGTATATAGTAGCTCTACAAGCTGCTGGAACCATTCTACAGCCACTATTTTGAGTGTTATAACGGCCAGCATTTATAAAGCAGCTCTACAAGCTGCTGGAACCATTCTACAGCCGCCATTTTGAGTGTTATAGCAGCCAGCATTTACATAGTACCTCTACAAGCTGCTGGAACCATTCTACAGCCGCCATTTCGAGCGGTAAAGCAGCCAGCATTTATATAGTAGCTCTACTAGCTGCTGGAACCATTCTACAGCCGCCATTTTGAGTGTTATAGCTCCAGCCAGTATATAGTAGCTCTACAAGCTGCCGGAACCATTCTACAATCGTTATTTTGAGTGTTATAGCCGTCATCTTTAATATAGTAGCTATACAAGCTGCTGGAACCATTCTACAGCCGTTATTTTGAGTGTTCTAGCCGCCAGCCTTTGTAGAGTAGCTCTGCAAGCTGCTGGAACCATTCTACAGCCGCCTTTTTGAGTGTTATAGCCGCAAGCCAGTATATAGTAGCTCTACAAGCTGCTGGAACCATTCTACAGCCGTTTTTTTGAGTGTTATAGCCGTCATCTTTAATATAGTAGCTATACAAGCTGCTGGAACCATTCTACAGCCGTAATTTTTAGTTTTATATGCGCCAGCATTTATATAGTACCTCCATTTTGAGTTTTATAGCGGCCAGCCTTTATATAGTACCTCAACAAGCTGCTGGAACCATTCTACAGCCGCCATTTTGAGTTTTATAGCGGCCAGCCTGTATATAGTAGCTCTGCAAGATGCTGGAACCATTTTACAGCCGTTATTTTGAGTGTTATAGCCACCAGCCTGTATATAGTAGCTCTGCAAGATGCTGGAACCATTTTACAGCCGTTATTTTGAGTTTTATATGAGCCAGCATTTATATAGTACCTCTACAAGCTGCTGGAACCATTCTACAGCCTCATTTTGAGTGTTATAGCCGCCAGCATTTATCTAGTACCTCTACAAGCTGCTGGAACCATTCTACAGCCTCTATTTTGAGTGTTATAGCCGCCAGCCTTTATATTGTAGCTCTACAAGCTGCTGGAACCATTCTACAGCCGTTATTTTGAGTTTTATAGCAGCCAGCATTTATATAGTATCTCAACAAGCTGCTGGAACCATTCTACAGCCTCCACTTTGAGTGTTATAGCCGCCAGCCTTTGTAAAGTAGCTCTGCAAGCTACTGGAACCATTCTACAGCCGCTATTTTGAGTGTTATAGCCGCCAGCATTTATATAGTAGCTCTACAAGCTGCTGGAACCATTCTACAGCCGTTATTTTGAGTGTTATAGCCGCCAGCCTTTATATAACAGCTATACAAGCTGCTGGAACCATTCTACAGCCACTATTTTGAGTGTTATAACGGCCAGCATTTATAAAGCGGCTCTACAAGCTGCTGGAACCATTCTACAGCCGCCATTTTGAGTGTTATAGCAGCCAGCATTTACATAGTACCTCTACAAGCTGCTGGAACCGTTCTACAGCCGCCATTTCGAGCGGTAAAGTAGCCAGCATTTATATAGTAGCTCTACTAGCTGCTGGAACCATTCTACAGCCGCCATTTTGAGTGTTATAGCTCCAGCCAGTATATAGTAGCTCTACAAGCTGCCGGAACCATTCTACAGACGTTATTTTGAGTGTTATAGCCGTCATCTTTAATATAGTAGCTATACAAGATGCTGGAACCATTTTACAGCCGCTTTTTTGAGTGTTATAGCGGCCAGCCTTTATATAACAGCTATACAAGCTGCTGGAACCATTTTACAGACGCTATTTTGAGTGTTATAGCTGCCAGCCTTTATATAACAGCTATCCAAGCTGCTGGAACCATTCTACAGCCGTTATTTTGAGTTTTATATGAGCCAGCATTTATATAGTACCTCTACAAGCTGCTGGAACCATTCTACAGCCGTTAGTTTGAGTTTTATATGAGCCAGCATTTATCTAGTACCTCAACAAGCTGCTGGAACCATTATACAGCCTCTATTTTGAGTGTTATAGCCGCCAGCCTTTATATAGTAGCTCTACAAGCTGCTGGAACCATTCTACAGCCGTTATTTTCAGTTTTATATCAGCCAGCATTTATATAGTATCTCAACAAGCTGCTGGAACCATTCTACAGCCTCCACTTTGAGTGTTATAGCCGCCAGCCTTTGTAAAGTAGCTCTGCAAGCTACTGGAACCATTCTACAGCCTCTATTTTGAGTGTTATAGCCGCAACCCAGTATATAGTAGCTCTACAAGCTGCTGGAACCATTCTACAGCCACTATTTTGAGTGTTATAACGGCCAGCATTTATAAAGCAGCTCTACAAGCTGCTGGAACCATTCTACAGCCGCCATTTTGAGTGTTATAGCAGCCAGCATTTACATAGTACCTCTACAAGCTGCTGGAACCATTCTACAGCCGCCATTTCGAGCGGTAAAGCAGCCAGCATTTATATAGTAGCTCTACTAGCTGCTGGAACCATTCTACAGCCGCCATTTTGAGTGTTATAGCTCCAGCCAGTATATAGTAGCTCTACAAGCTGCCGGAACCATTCTACAATCGTTATTTTGAGTGTTATAGCCGTCATCTTTAATATAGTAGCTATACAAGCTGCTGGAACCATTCTACAGCCGTTATTTTGAGTGTTCTAGCCGCCAGCCTTTGTAGAGTAGCTCTGCAAGCTGCTGGAACCATTCTACAGCCGCCTTTTTGAGTGTTATAGCCGCAAGCCAGTATATAGTAGCTCTACAAGCTGCTGGAACCATTCTACAGCCGTTTTTTTGAGTGTTATAGCCGTCATCTTTAATATAGTAGCTATACAAGCTGCTGGAACCATTCTACAGCCGTAATTTTTAGTTTTATATGCGCCAGCATTTATATAGTACCTCTACAAGCTGCTGGAACCATTCTACAGCCTCATTTTGAGTGTTATAGCAGCCAGCATTTATATAGTACCTCTACAAGCTGCTGGATTATTTTGAGTGTTATAGCCGTCATCTTTAATATAGTAGCTATACAAGCTGCTGGAACCTTTCTACAGCCTCCAATTTGAGTGTTATAGCAGCCAGCATTTATATAGTACCTCTACAAGCTGCTGGAACCTCTCTACAGCCGCCATTTCGAGCGGTAAAGCAGCCAGCATTTATATAGTAGCTCTACAAGCTGCTGGAACCATTCTACAGCCGCCATTTTGAGTGTTATAGCCGTCATCTTTAATATAGTAGCTATACAAGCTGCTGGAACCATTCTACAGCCGTTATTTTGAGTGTTCTAGCCGCAAGCCAGTATATAGTAGCTCTACAAGCTGCTGGAACCATTCTACAGCCGTTATTTTGAGTGTTATAGCCGTCATCTTTAATATAGTAGCTATACAAGCTGCTGGAACCATTTAACGGCCGTTATTTTGAGTTTTATATGAGCCAGCATTTATATAGTACCTCTACAAGCTGCTGGAACCATTCTACAGCCTCATTTTGAGTGTTATAGCCGCCAGCTTTTATATAGTAGCTCTACAAGCTGCTGGAACCATTCTACAGCCATTATTTTGAGTTTTATAGCAGCCAGCATTTATATAGTATCTCAACAAGCTGCTGGAACCATTCTACAAACACCATTTTGAGTGTTATAACGGCCAGAATTTATATAGCAGCTATACAAGCTGCTGGAACCATTTTACAGCCGCCATTTTGAGTGTTTTAGCAGCCAGCATTTACATAGTACCTCTACAAGCTGCTGGAACCATTCTACAGCCGTTATTTTGAATTTTATAGCAGCCAGCATTTATATAGTATCTCAACAAGCTGCTGGAACCATTCTACAGCCTCCACTTTGAGTGTTATAGCAGTCAGCACTTATATAGTACCTCTACAAGCTGCTGGAACCATTCTACATCCGCCATTTTGACTTTTATAGCGGCCAGCCAGTATATAGTAGCTCTACAAGCTGCTGGAACCATTCTACAGCCGTTATTTTGAGTGTTATAGCAGTCAGCATTTATATAGTACCTCTACAAGCTGCTGGAACCATTCTACATCCGCCATTTTGAGTTTTATAGCGGCCAGCCAGTATATAGTAGCTCTACAAGCTGCTGGAACCATTCTACAGCCGTTATTTTGAGTGTTATAGCCGTCATCTTTAATATAGTAGCTACACAAGCTGCTGGAACATTCCTACAGCCGTTATATTGAGTGTTATAGCCGTCATCTTTAATATAGTAGCTATACAAGCTGCTGGAACCATTCTACAGCCGTAATTTTGAGTTTTATATGAGCCAGCATTTATCTAGTACCTCTACAAGCTGCTGGAACCATTCTACAGCCGTTATTTTGAGTGTTATAGCCGCCAGCCTTTATATAGTAGCTCTACAAGCTGCTGGAACCATTCTACAGCCTCCACTTTGAGTGTTAAAGCCGCCAGCCTTTGTAAAGTAGCTCTGCAAGCTACTGGAACCATTCTACAGCCTCTATTTTGAGTGTTATAGCCGCCAGCATTTATATAGTAGCTCTACAAGCTGCTGGAACCATTCTACAGCCGTTATTTTAAGTGCTATAGCCGCCAGCCTTTATATAACAGCTATACAAGCTGCTGGAACCATTCTACAGCCACTATTTTGAGTGTTGTAACGGCCAGCATTTATAAAGCAGCTCTACAAGCTGCTGGAACCATTCTACAGCCGCCATTTTGAGTGTTATAGCAGCCAGCATTTACATAGTACCTCTACAAGCTGCTGGAACCATTCTACAGCCGCCATTTCGAGCGGTAAAGCAGCCAGCATTTATATAGTAGCTCTACTAGCTGCTGGAACCATTCTACAGCCGCCATTTTGAGTGTTATAGCTCCAGCCAGTATATAGTAGCTCTACAAGCTGCCGGAATCATTCTACAGACGTTATTTTGAGTGTTATAGCCGTCATCTTTAATATAGTAGCTATACAAGCTGCTGGAACCATTCTACAGCCGTTATTTTGAGTGTTCTAGCCGCCAGCCTTTGTAGAGTAGCTCTGCAAGCTGCTGGAACCATTCTACAGCCGCCATTTTGAGTGTTATAGCCGCAAGCCAGTATATAGTAGCTCTACAAGCTGCTGGAACCATTCTACAACCGTTATTTTGAGTGTTATAGCCGTCATCTTTAATATAGTAGCTATACAAGCTGCTGGAACCATTTTACAGCCGTTATTTTGAGTTTTATATGCGCCAGCATTTATATAGTACCTCTACAAGCTGCTGGAACCATTCTACAGCCTCATTTTGAGTGTTATAGCCGCCAGCCTTTAAATAGTAGCTCTACAAGCTGCTGGATTATTTTGAGTGTTATAGCCGTCATCTTTAATATAGTAGCTATACAAGCTGCTGGAACCTTTCTACAGCCTCCAATTTGAGTGTTATAGCAGCCAGCATTTATATAGTACCTCTACAAGCTGCTGGAACCATTCTACAGCCGTTATTTTGAGTGTTATAGCCGTCATCTTTAATATAGTAGCTATACAAGCTGCTGGAACCATTTTACAGCCGTTATTTTGAGTTTTATATGAGCCAGCATTTATATAGTACCTCTACAAGCTGCTGGAACCATTCTACAGCCTCATTTTGAGTGTTATAGCCGCCAGCTTTTATATAGTAGCTCTACAAGCTGCTGGAACCATTCTACAGCCATTATTTTGAGTTTTATAGCAGTCAGCATTTATATAGTATCTCAACAAGCTGCTGGAACCATTCTACAAACACCATTTTGAGTGTTATAACGGCCAGCATTTATATAGCAGCTATACAAGCTGCTGGAACCATTCTATAGCCGCCATTTTGAGTGTTTTAGCAGCCAGCATTTACATAGTACCTCTACAAGCTGCTGGAACCATTCTACAGCCGTTATTTTGAGTTTTATAGCAGCCAGCATTTATATAGTATCTCAACAAGCTGCTGGAACCATTCTACAAACACCATTTTGAGTGTTATAACGGCCAGCATTTATATAGTATCTCAACAAGCTGCTGGAACCATTCTACAGCCTTCACTTTGAGTGTTATAGCAGTCAGCATTTATACAGTACCTCTACAAGCTGCTGGAACCATTCTACATCCGCCATTTTGAGTTTTATAGCGGCCAGCCAGTATATAGTAGCTCTACAAGCTGCTGGAACCATTTTACAGCCGTTATTTTGAGTGTTATAGCAGTCAGCATTTATATAGTACCTCTACAAGCTGCTGGAACCATTCTACATCCGCCATTTTGAGTTTTATAGCGGCCAGCCTGTATATAGTAGCTCTACAAGCTGCTGGAACCATTCTACAGCCGTTATTTTGAGTGTTATAGCCGTCATCTTTAATATAGTAGCTATACAAGCTGCTGGAACCATTCTACAGCCGTTATTTTGAGTGTTATAGCCGTCATCTTTAATATAGTAGCTATACAAGCTGCTGGAACCATTCTACAGCCGTAATTTTGAGTTTTATATGAGCCAGCATTTATATAGTACCTCTACAAGCTGCTGGAACCATTCTACAGCCTCTATTTTGAGTGTTATAGCCGCCAGCCTTTATATAGTAGCTCTACAAGCTGCTGGAACCATTCTACAGCCGTTATTTTGAGTTTTATAGCAGCCAGCATTTATATAGTATCTCAACAAGCTGCTGGAACCATTCTACAAACACCATTTTGAGTGTTATAGCCGCCAGCCTTTATATAGTAGCTCTACAAGCTGCTGGAACCATTCTACAGCCGTTATTTTGAGTGTTATAGCCATCTTTAATATATTAGCTATACAAGCTGCTGGAACCATTCTACAGCCGTAATTTTGAGTTTTATATGCGCCAGCATTTATATAGTACCTCTACAAGCTGCTGGAACCATTCTACAGCCTCATTTTGAGTGTTATAGCCGCCAGCTTTTATATAGCAGCTCTACAAGCTGCTGGAACCATTCTACAGCCATTATTTTGAGTTTTATAGCAGCCAGCATTTATATAGTATCTCAACAAGCTGCTGGAACCATTCTACAAACACCATTTTGAGTGTTATAACGGCCAGCATTTATATAGCAGCTATACAAGCTGCTGGAACCATTCTACAGCCGCCATTTTGAGTGTTATAGCAGCCAGCATTTACATAGTACCTCTACAAGCTGCTGGAACCATTCTACAGCCGTTATTTTGAGTTTTATATGAGCCGGCATATATATAGTACCTCTACAAGCTGCTGGAACCATTCCACAGCCTCTATTTTGAGTGTTATAGCCGCCAGCCTTTATATAGTAGCTCTACAAGCTGCTGGAACCATTCTACAGCCGTTATTTCGAGTTTTATAGCAGCCAGCATTTATTTAGTATCTCAACAAGCTGCTGGAACCATTCTACAAACACCATTTCGAGTGTTATAATGGCCAGAATTTATATAGTATCTCAACAAGCTGCTGGAACCATTCTACAGCCTCCACTTTGATTGTTATAGCCGCCAGCCTTTGTAAAGTAGCTCTGCAAGGTACTGGAACCATTCTACAGCCGCCATTTTGAGTGTTATAGCAGTCAGCATTTATATAGTACCTCTACAAGCTGCTGGAACCATTCTACATCCGCCATTTTGAGTTTTATAGCGGCCAGCCAGTATATAGTAGCTCTACAAGCTGCTGGAACCATTCTACAGCCGTTATTTTGAGTGTTATAGCCGTCATCTTTAATATAGTAGCTATACAAGCTGCTGGAACCATTCTACAGCCGTAACTTTGAGTTTTATATGAGCCAGCATTTATATAGTACCTTTACAAGCTTCTGGAAACATTCTACAGCCTTTATTTTGAGTGTTATAGCCGCCAGCCTTTATATAGTAAGTCTACAAGCTGGTGGAACCATTCTACAGCATCCATTTTGAGAGTTATAGCCGCCAGCTTTATATAGTAGCCCTACAAGCTGCTGGAACCATTCTACAGCCTCCATTTTGAGTGTTATAGCCGTCATCTTTAATAGAGTAGCTCTACAAGCTGCTGGAACCATTCTACGGCATCCATTTTGAGTGTTATATCCGCCAGCATTTATATAGTAAATCAACAAGCTGCTGGAACCATTCTACAGCCGTTATTTTGAGTTTTATAGCAGCCGGCATTTATATAGTACCGCTACAAGTTGCTGGAACCATTCTACAGCCTCTATTTTGAGCGTTATAGCCGCCACCCTTTATATAGTAGCTCTACAAGCTGCTGGAACCATTCTACAGCCATCCATTTTGAGTGTTATAGCCGCCAGCCTTTTGTATAGTAACTCTAGAAGCTACTGGAACCATTCTACAGTCGCCATTTTGAGTTTTATAGCGGCCAGCCTTTATATAGTACCTCAACAAGCTGCTGGAACCATTCTACAGCCGCCATTTTGAGTTTTATAGCGGCCAGCCTGTATATTGTAGCTCTGCAAGATGCTGGAACCATTTTACAGCCGTTATTTTGAGTGTTATAGCCACCAGCCTGTATATAGTAGCTCTGCAAGATGCTGGAACCATTTTACAGCCGCTTTTTTGAGTGTTATAGCCGTCATCTTTAATATAGTAGCTATACAAGCTGCTGGAACCATTTTACAGCCGTTATTTTGAGTTTTATATGCGCCAGCATTTATATAGTACCTCTACAAGCTGCTGGAACCATTCTACAGCCTCATTTAGAGTATTATAGCCGCCAGCCTTTAAATAGTAGCTCTACAAGCTGCTGGATTATTTTGAGTGTTATAGCCGTCATCTTTAATATAGTAGCTATACAAGCTGCAGGAACCTTTCTACAGCCTCCAATTTGAGTGTTATAGCAGCCAGCATTTATATAGTACCTCTACAAGCTGCTGGAACCATTCTACAGCCGCCATTTCGAGCGGTAAAGCAGCCAGCATTTATATAGTAGCTCTACTAGCTGCTGGAACCATTCTACAGCCGCCATTTTGAGTGTTATAGCCGCCAGCCAGTATATAGTAGCTCTACAAGCTGCTGGAACCATTCTACAGCCGCCATTTTGAGTGTTATAGCCGCAAGCCAGTATATAGTAGCTCTACAAGCTGCTGGAACCATTCTACAGCCGTTATTTTGAGTGTTATAGCCGTCATCTTTAATATAGTAGCTATACAAGCTGCTGGAACCATTTTACAGCCGTTATTTTGAGTTTTATATGAGCCAGCATTTATATAGTACCTCTACAAGCTGCTGAAACCATTCTACAGCCTCATTTTGAGTGTTATAGCCGCCAGCTTTTATATAGTAGCTCTACAAGCTGCTGGAACCATTCTACAGCCATTATTTTGAGTTTTATAGCAGTCAGCATTTATATAGTATCTCAACAAGCTGCTGGAACCATTCTACAAACACCATTTTGAGTGTTATAACGGCCAGCATTTATATAGCAGCTATACAAGCTGCTGGAACCATTCTACAGCCGCCATTTTGAGTGTTTTAGCAGCCAGCATTTACATAGTACCTCTACAAGCTGCTGGAACCATTCTACAGCCGTTATTTTGAGTTTTATAGCAGCCAGCATTTATATAGTATCTCAACAAGCTGCTGGAACCATTCTACAAACACCATTTTGAGTGTTATAACGGCCAGCATTTATATAGTATCTCAAAAAGCTGCTGGAACCATTCTACAGCCTCCACTTTGAGTGTTATAGCAGTCAGCATTTATACAGTACCTCTACAAGCTGCTGGAACCATTCTACATCCGCCATTTTGAGTTTTATAGCGGCCAGCCAGTATATAGTAGCTCTACAAGCTGCTGGAACCATTTTACAGCCGTTATTTTGAGTGTTATAGCAGTCAGCATTTATATAGTACCTCTACAAGCTGCTGGAACCATTCTACATCCGCCATTTTGAGTTTTATAGCGGCCAGCCTGTATATAGTAGCTCTACAAGCTGCTGGAACCATTCTACAGCCGTTATTTTGAGTGTTATAGCCGTCATCTTTAATATAGTAGCTATACAAGCTGCTGGAACCATTCTACAGCCGTTATTTTGAGTGTTATAGCCGTCATCTTTAATATAGTAGCTATACAAGCTGCTGGAACCATTCTACAGCCGTAATTTTGAGTTTTATATGAGCCAGCATTTATATAGTACCTCTACAAGCTGCTGGAACCATTCTACAGACTCATTTTGAGTGTTATAGCCGCCAGCTTTTATATAGCAGCTCTACAAGCTGCTGGAACCATTCTACAGCCATTATTTTGAGTTTTATAGCAGCCAGCATTTATATAGTATCTCAACAAGCTGCTGGAACCATTCTACAAACACCATTTTGAGTGTTATAACGGCCAGCATTTATATAGCAGCTATACAAGCTGCTGGAACCATTCTACAGCCGCCATTATGAGTGTTATAGCAGCCAGCATTTACATAGTACCTCTACAAGCTGCTGGAACCATTCTACAGCCGTTATTTTGAGTTTTATAGCAGCCGGCATTTATATGGTACCGCTACAAGTTGCTGGAACCATTCTACAGCCTCTATTTTGAGCGTTATAGCCGCCAGCCTTTATATAGTAGCTCTACAAGCTGCTGGAACCATTCTACAGCCATCCATTTTGAGTGTTATGGCCGCCAGCCTTTTGTATAGTAACTCTAGAAGCTACTGGAACCATTCTACAGTCGCCATTTTGAGTGTTATAGCAGTCAGCATTTATATAGTACCTCAACAAGCTGCGGGAACCATTCTATAGCCGCCATTTTGAGTTTTATAGCGGCCAGCCTTTATATAGTACCTCAACAAGCTGCTGGAACCATTCTACAGCCGCCATTTTGAGTTTTATAGCGGCCAGCCTGTATATAGTAGCTCTGCAAGATGCTGGAACCATTTTACAGCCGTTATTTTGAGTGTTATAGCCACCAGCCTGTATATAGTAGCTCTGCAAGATGCTGGAACCATTTTACAGCCGCTTTTTTGAGTGTTATAGCCGTCATCTTTAATATAGTAGCTATACAAGCTGCTGGAACCATTTTACAGCCGTTATTTTGAGTTTTATATGCGCCAGCATTTATATAGTACCTCTACAAGCTGCTGGAACCATTCTACAGCCTCATTTTGAGTATTATAGCCGCCAGCCTTTAAATAGTAGCTCTACAAGCTGCTGGATTATTTTGAGTGTTATAGTTGTCATCTTTAATATAGTAGCTATACAAGCTGCAGGAACCTTTCTACAGCCTCCAATTTGAGTGTTATAGCAGCCAGCATTTATATAGTGCCTCTACAAGCTGCTGGAACCATTCTACAGCCGCCATTTCGAGCGGTAAAGCAGCCAGCATTTATATAGTAGCTCTACTAGCTGCTGGAACCATTCTACAGCCGCCATTTTGAGTGTTATAGCCGCCAGCCAGTATATAGTAGCTCTACAAGCTGCTGGAACCATTCTACAGCCGCCATTTTGAGTGTTATAGCCGCAAGCCAGTATATAGTAGCTCAACAAGCTGCTGGAACCATTCTACAGCCGTTATTTTGAGTGTTATAGCCGTCATCTTTAATATAGTAGCTATACAAGCTGCTGGATCCATTTTACAGCCGTTATTTTGAGTTTTATATGAGCCAGCATTTATATAGTACCTCTACAAGCTGCTGAAACCATTCTACAGCCTCATTTTGAGTGTTATAGCCGCCAGCTTTTATATAGTAGCTATACAAGCTGCTGGAACCATTCTACAGCCATTATTTTGAGTTTTATAGGAGCCAGCATTTATATAGTATCTCAACAAGCTGCTGGAACCATTCTACAAACACCATTTTGAGTGTTATAACGGCCAGCATCTATATAGCAGCTATACAAGCTGCTGGAACCATTCTACAGCCGCCATTTTGAGTGTTTTAGCAGCCAACATTTACATAGTACCTTTACAAGCTGCTGGAACCATTCTACAGCCGTTATTTTGAGTTTTATAGCAGCCAGCATTTATATAGTATCTCAACAAGCTGCTGGAACCATTCTACAAACACCATTTTGAGTGTTATAACGGCCAGCATTTATATAGTATCTCAACAAGCTGCTGGAACCATTCTACAGCCTCCACTTTGAGTGTTATAGCCGCCAGCCCTTGTAAAGTAGCTCTGCAAGCTACTGAAACCATTCTACAGCCGCCATTTTGAGTGTTATAGCAGTCAGCATATATATAGTACCTCTACAAGCTGCTGGAACCATTCTACATCCGCCATTTTGAGTTTTATAGCGGCCAGCCAGTATATAGTAGCTCTACAAGCTGCTGGAACCATTCTACAGCCGTTATTTTGAGTGTTATAGCCGTCATCTTTAATATAGTAGCTATACAAGCTGCTGGAACCATTCTACAGCCATTATTTTGAGTTTTATATGAGCCAGCATTTATATAGTACCTTTACAAGCTTCTGGAAACATTCTACAGCCTCCACTTTGAGTGTTATAGCCGCCAGCCTTTGTAAAGTAGCTCTGTAAGCTACTGAAACCATTCTACAGCCGCCATTTTGAGTGTTATAGCAGTCAGCATTTATATAGTACCTCTACAAGCTGCTGGAACCATTCTACATCCGCCATTTTGAGTTTTATAGCGGCCAGCCAGTATATAGTAGCTCTACAAGCTGCTGGAACCATTCTACAGCCGGTATTTTGAGTGTTCTAGCCGCCAGCCTTTGTAGAGTAGCTCTGCAAGCTGCTGGAACCATTCTACAGCCGCCATTTTGAGTGTTATAGCCGCAAGCCAGTATATAGTAGCTCTACAAGCTGCTGGAACCATTCTACAGCCGTTATTTTGAGTGTTATAGCCGTCATCTTTAATATAGTAGCTATACAAGCTGCTGGAACCATTTTACAGCCGTTATTTTGAGTTTTATATGCGCCAGCATTTATATAGTACCTCTACAAGCTGCTATAACCATTCTACAGCCTCATTTTGAGTGTTATAGCCGCCAGCCTTTAAATAGTAGCTCTACAAGCTGCTGGATTATTTTGAGTGTTATAGCCGTCATCTTTAATATAGTAGCTATACAAGCTGCTGGAACCTTTCTACAGCCTCCAATTTGAGTGTTATAGCAGCCAGCATTTATATAGTACCTCTACAAGCTGCTGGAACCATTCTACAGCCGTTATTTTGAGTGTTATAGCCGTCATCTTTAATAAATTAGCTATACAAGCTGCTGGAACCATTTTACAGCCGTTATTTTGAGTTTTATATGAGCTAGCATTTATATAGTACCTCTACAAGCTGCTGGAACCATTCTACAGCCTCATTTTGAGTGTTATAGCCGCCAGCTTTTATATAGTAGCTCTACAAGCTGCTGGAACCATTCTACAGCCATTGTTGGTGTTTAGATTATATAAAATAAGAGAACATTAAGCCAATTATAATAGAAATGTATGTCAATGTTAAGTATGTAACCCGATTATAGATATCGATGGCTCATCAGTCATAAGTAGATCTGGTATGGTCAGCAGTAAACAATAAAGACCTAGTTAATCAATAAAAACGTACTTTGCTGACCTAACACGATGTCGAACTATGCACTGGTGAGCTCGCTATTTTGTACTATAAAAGAAATGCATTATTCTTAGTAAGATCAGATACCAATTGTAGCTACATCGGGTGCGCATCGCTGTGTCTTTGGCCCCCATCTCTACCTTTGTAATCTCACTCCGAGGTCCACCCAATTTATGTGTTGGTTGCGACAACCTTTAGTCACTGGTTTATGTGCTAGTGCCTATATATATATATATAAATAAATAAACATTTAATAACTTCAAGAAACACTAACGTCTTTCATTGAACATTTTGGTGACCCCGACATTGGCGGCTCCAAGTTAAAAGAATAACAGACTTGGTGAAACCGTCATCAAGCGAGAACATTTGGTCAACTCAGGCGACCAATCTCTCAACAAAAAGGAAACTGGTCAACTAGGCGACTACTTTCTTTGCACGCTTTGGACACGACAATCCTAAGCGAGGGCACAAATTGATGAACATCTCACATCAATCTGGGGTCCCGACTAAAAAACATCGCAATTGATTAACTTGGCAATCATTGCGTAGCCACCTTGGCGAATAAAAAGATTTATTGGAAAACTAGGAGTTGGTTTTCCGCAACGGGGTAGCAGTGCATACCCATTGAATAAAAATTGATCAACTAGGCGATCACTTTATAAAAAACATTTAACAACGATTTGTGTCAACGAGGCGACCAAATCATAAAAAGTTATTTTATATAAAATAAAGTTTGGCTTAAAAAGTTATTTTATATAAAATAAAGTTTGATCAACTCAACTCTGTTGCACTCCCTGGCGTCAGCAATATCTGACCTAGTTAACTCGGTCAGTAACCCAGGTAGTACACACGAGTATAGATTTTGGCATTGATCAGCAATTTTTGAAACAAAGAAAAGAAACTCAAAAAATTGGTTTCACTGTCGTGGCAGTTATCAGTGTAAAAGAATAGGTATATTGGAAATAAAAATAAACCATTGTTAAAACACTAATCAAAAGGCGACTTCGAATTTTTTTTGTATTCTTATTTGTGCTACACTTGACCAATTTTAGGAACGAGTCGGAGCGTTCCCTGTCTTTGACAAAATAAATAAACTCCCATCGGGTCAAGTACTAGTACAGATAAGCAATTACATAAGAATATAAAAGAACATGGAGGAGTTTTATAAACAGCAGACAGAACGAGGAGAGGCAATCCAGGCCTTCATTCGGAATACCAAAAAGATTCTTTCGCCAGGAAAACGAAGCCATCTTATTTCGAGGAAAAACTTGAGCTCCTCGAATACATGTGGGAGAACTTCGAGAAATGTCATCAGGAGTTGATGGACAAATTAAATAACGTACCAACTGAAGATGATTACTTTGTAACGGACTATTTCAGCAAAATGAAGACGGTTGTATCTAATATAGTGGAAGAGTGGAAGGACCATTTGGAAAAAATAAAGCTAGAGAGACAAGCTCGCCAACGAGAGGAAGAGCGAGTCATGATCAAACCACTGGTTCGCAAGCAAAGTGCTCTGCTGGAGTCATTATCCAGGACATTAAGACAAATTGTGCCTGAAGATAAAATGACTTATAAATCGGTAGTCGACAAATTATGGATGCAAATTGAAGAAATCCATTATGAGATTCACCGGCTAGCTGAAAATCCAGCCGAAGCCGGATATAATATAGCTACGTTTGTGGCCGCAGAAAATACAATGCTGAAATTCTGTGTGGCACCAGCAGAAAATGTAGTGATACAATCACCACCTGTATTGCAATCGATACAATCATTGCAACTACCCAAAATTCCCATTCCAAAATTTGATGGGGATTATCTGAAATGGCAACAATTTCATGACATCTACAAAAAAGTGGTTCATGAGTCAAATGTATCCACGATAGAGAAAATGTGGTACTTAAAATCAAACCTTTCTGGAGAAGCAGAGAGATTGATACGGCACCTGGAATTAACAGAAGCCAATTACAACACTGCTTGGTCAGTGTTGCAGGAACGTTTTAATAACAAACGAGTTCTAGTAACAGCCATACTGACAAAGCTGTTTGATCACCCAAATGTGGGAAATGACGCAGCTTCTATAAAGAATTTGCATGATAACATTTTTGAATCATTGCAAGCCTTAAAAAATGTAGGCGTCAATATGGAATCGTCAGATGCTGTCATAATGTTTCATATGACAAGAAAATTGGATAGATTCAACCACGCACTATATGAGCAATCTCTTTCCAACACAAGGGATCTGCAGGAAGTAAAGGACTTCCTATCCTTCTTGGAACAGCGCTTCTTAACATTAGAGGCGATTGGGAAACCAAGAAACGAAAATCGCAGCATTGAAAAACCAAGTCCAAGAAAGACATGCGCAACAGCATCTGGGACAAACAGTACCCTGTGTGCTTTCTGCGAAAAAGCAAAGCACAAACTCTTCCAATGTGAAAAGTTCAAAACCAAATCCGCAGCAGAGCGGCTTAATTGGGTGCAGAGACACAAATTGTGTGTCAATTGCTTCAAGCCGGACCATATGGCAAAAATTGCTCTTGGAGGGGATGCTTTAAATGCGATAAAAACATAACACAATGTTGCATTTAGAAACAGGCAACCAAATTGCTACATCTGCTTCTGCAGCTTCTGCGTATGGAATTGGCAGAAAATACACCCTGTTGGCAACGGCCAAGGTAGTGGTAAAAGGGATCAATGAAAGGAAAGGAGAATTTCGAGCACTCCTGGATAGCGGCTCTCAAGTAAATCTTGTCTCAGAGAGACTGGTAAAGAAGTTATCGTTAAAAATTAGCGAGACTCATGTGCATATAAATGGAGTGGGTGGTCAACCACAGATAAGCAAGGCGCGAGTAAGCTTGGTTGTAAGGTCAAGATACAACAAGTTCGCAATGCTAGTTGAGGCATTTGTATTGCCACACATAATAGGTGACCAACCCACAGAACAAATAACGCAGAAAGTCACATTACCAGACAACATTCAATTAGCGGACCCAACATTTGATAAACCCGGAAAAATTGATATGCTGTTGGGAGCTGATGATCACTATGCTATACTGCTACCAGAAAGGAGACGGGGCAATCGAAACCGTCCAACATTACAAAACTCAGAGTTCGGATGGATTGTTGCTGGCAGAATTAATATGTCAACGTCAGCTTCAATCACATGTATGGTAGGCATGACGAATCCAGAGGAATCACTGGAAAGATTCTGGCAGCTAGACACACTAGAGCCAATAAAAAAGTACAGGAGTCCGGAGGAAGAGTATTGTGAAAATTCTTCCTCGATAACCTACACACGGCGGCGGACAATCGACTAATTGTAAAGCTTCCATTTGCTGAAGAGGCGTCATCTCTTGGAGAATCTCGGGAAGTAGCCATAAGAAGATTCATGTCGTTAGAGAGGCGAATGAACCCTGACATAAAAAAGGAGTATGTAAAATTTATGTCAGAATATGAACAGCTTGGACATATGAAGCAAGTAATGGTAGAACAAATTCCCAAGAACCATTACTTTATACCGCATCATTGTGTACTAAAACCAGAAAGTACCACCACCAAGCTAAGAGTGGTATTTGATGCATCATGCAAAACGTCATCAGGAAAATCACTGAACGACATTTTATATCCTGGACCAGTTGTACAGAGTCAACTCTTCTCAATTCTTCTGCGGTTCAGGACACACAAATATGTGTTCACGGCAGACATTGAAAAAATGTATCGTCAAGTTTGGATAAACCCTGCCGATCAATTCAATCAGATGATTGTGTGGAGAGAGGATCCAAGTCAAGAACTAAAGTTTTATCGTTTAAAAACGGTAACTTATGGAACCACGTCAGCCCCATATTTAGCGACGAAGTGTCTGGAATATTTGGCACTGAAAAACATTGAGAAATTGTCGTCTGGAGCATCAGCATTAAAAAATGACTTTTATGTTGATGATTGTCTCACAGGAGCAGACAGTTTACCAGAAGCCCTGCAAATAAGACAAGAGCTTCTAGAAATCTTGAGACCTAAGGGTTTCAACTTACGAAAATGGTGTTCAAATAGCAGTCAACTTCTAAAGGAAATTCCAAGGGAAGATACGATTGCTGACATCAATCTCGGTGACACACTGGAACAAACAAGTGTCAAAACATTGGGAATCATATGGGCACCCAAAGAAGACCAATTATGTGGAAAGGCTCAAAGACATACAAAAGGAATAACCAGACGAGTGGTGCTATCTGAAGTCGGTCAAATCTTTGATCCTCTAGGACTGTTCGCACCGGTAGTGGTAAGAGCGAAAATGTTTCTTCAACATGTTGCTACCGAACGAATTGAGATGGATGGTGACCTACCGCCGTATTTGGAGAAGCAATGGGAAGCTTACCGAGAGGATGTACAGGCACTAAACCAGATGAAAATTCCAAGGCATATTTTTGATGGCAAGGTCCCCACTACAAAGGAATTGCATACATTTGTTGATGCATCAGAAAAGGCGTATGGTGCGGCAGTTTATGTCCGATCAACCTATAAAAATGGCCAAATTTCGGTCAGATTGTTGTGCGCCAAGTCAAGAGTGGCTCCCCTGGAAAAACAGACACTGCCCCGGCTGGAACTATGTGCAGCTGTACTTGGAGCTGAACTCACGGATAGAGTTCGACAGGATCTCCAATTCGGATCAGAAAGTGTGGAATCATTTCTCTGGTCAGACTCAACAGTGGTACTCTCTTGGATTAATTCACGGGCATCACATTTCCACACGTTTGTGGCTAATCGGTTGACAAAAATACACGCAGTATCACATCCAAGGCAATGGCGGCATGTGTCATCAGCGCTCAACGCAGCTGATGTTCTGTCTCGAGGCATATCAGCAGTTCAGCTTAGCACACATACATTATGGTTGTATGGACCACTATTTTTGCATGGACCACAACGTGGCTGGCCAGCACCATTTAAGCCTACAGAGCACACGATGGATACCGCTGAGAAGAAAACCAAGGTATTCAGCATGGTGACTGACACGGCAAACAACAAGAGTGAATGGATATATACGGTAAATCACAGAAATTCGTTTTACCGGCTACAGCGAATAGTGGCGTATGTGCTACGGTTTTGTCACAAGCAGAACAGGAAACCAACGGCTCAGTTAGAGGTGGAAGAGTTGGACCAAGCACGGAGAGTGATCATTAAGCAAATTCAAGAAACAGGATTTGCATATGAATTACGGCACTTAAAGAAACGACCTGATCAACCGCTAGATCGCAAAAGCACAGTGGCAACATTGCCACTAATACTGGATGAAGATTCAATCATACGAGTAGCAACTAGGCTACAACAAGCACCAGTATCAACGGAAACAAGGAATCCATATCTCTTGCCGTATAATGATCCGGTGGTAAAAATGATGCTACGAAAACTTCATGAAGAGAATCTTCATTGTGGACATGAGGCACTACGCGGAATAGCTCGGCAACAGTACCATATCATTAAGGTGAAACCGATGGTCCGGAATGTGATCCAGGGCTGCGTAGTATGCACCAAGTACCGGCCTCAGTTCTTTAAACAGGTCATGGGCGACTTACCTGAGCATCGGGTATCTCAGAATAGACCCTTTCTCAATGCCGGAGTAGACTATTGTGGACCATTCTGGATCCACCATAAGGTTCGAGGAAAACGTCCCGACAAAGCCTTCATTGCAGTATTTGTATGCTTTGCAACCAAGGCAGTACACTTGGAGTTGGTCGGAGACCTGTCCACCCCCTCATTTGTGGGCGCGCTTCAGCGCTTTATTGGGCGCAGAGGAAGATGCCAGACATTATACTGCGATAATGCAACAAACTTTGTTGGAGCAAACAACCAACTTAAGGAACTGACCGATACAATACACTCAGAAACGGCAGCAGGTAGTATCAAGGAATTTTGCAATCAAAAAGGAGTGCAATTTAAGTTCATACCACCACGGTCTCCACATTTCGGAGGATTATGGGAAGCTGCGGTAAAGTCCGCTAAGCATTTACTATTAAAAAACGTATCGACAGCAAACTTAACGTTCGAACAACTGTCTACTATCATTGTCAATGTTGAAGCAGTGCTGAATTCTCGTCCGTTAACGCCAAACTCAGACGATCCCAACGACTTAACAGCTCTAACCCCAGGCCACCTATTGATTGGAGAACCATTAGTAGCCCAACCAGATGCAGAGCCAATAACACAGCGATCGATTCCAGAGCAATGGGAATTAGTGCAACGGCTTAAGCATACATTCTGGACGCAATGGTCTCAAGAGTACCTACAAGAATTGCAGGGCACATCCAAGTGGAAAAAACCATATAATAATGTCAAAGAAGGCATGATGGTAATTCTAAAGGAGGATAATGTGCCAATTTTGCAGTGGCCAATTGGACGAATTGTTAAATTATATCCAGGCCTGGATGGATACGTCCGCGTGGTAGACGTTAAAACAGCCAGAGGCACCTACAAGCGGGCTATCCATAAATTGGCCCCCTTGCTTAGAGAGACAGCGACAAAACGTAAAATCGAGGCAGATGACACAGAATCGAATCCCCAAAAGGACTCTGGTATCGAGGACAACGCAGAACCAAAACCAAAAAGACGCTTATCGATCGGTCTGCCACCGTTGGCAATGACGATCTGCCTAATGCTGTTGTTATTGCCTATAGCATTTGCTCAAAGAACTAATATAACTCGATTCAACCCCAAACCAGGCATATACTATGAAAGTATTGGCACAGGAAGGATGGCAACGTCTGACTGGACTATTGTGGCATTCTACGATCTCGAACCATATTGGGCCGACTTGAAGACATTTTCAGATGGAGTAGTAAAGGTTGGAGAAATATGCGTGTTAATGAAGGTTCCAGAGGCATGCACCGCAATGCAAAGGCACTTCGAGCATGTCAACTCAGAGCTACGGACAGGAAATGATCTCCTTCACATAGAACGCCAACGACGATCGCCTTTAGATATAATTGGGAACATTGCGAACGGCTTATTTGGTGTGCTGGACTCAAAGTATGCAACAGAGATGTCAGGCACCATACGAAAAGTTAAATCAAATGAAGAGTACTTATTGAACTTGCTGCAAAATCAGACATCTGTAATTGATTCAACGATAAATATCATTAAGCGAGATGAAGCCACAATTGAAAATCAGATGAAACTAATGGAACAACAAATGAACGACATGACCAAGGTCCAGGACAATGCGGTAAAGGCATTGCAATGGTATATCACGTTAACTACTCAGATGACAGTTATTGCAGGGAATTTGCAACGAATTCAAACCGAAATTTCCCGAGTATTTACAGATGCCCATCATAGCAAAATAAGCCCGTTACTACTATCACCAGGCCAGCTTCGGGAACATCTGAGCCAACTGAAGAGACATCTTCCGTTTGGTTTGGATTTGCCAGTTCCAGATAACGACGTCTTGCAATTATATGGCTTAATGAAAGCACAAGGCACAATCGCAAACAATCATGTGATATTTAAGGTCACATTTCCATTAGTGGCAACGCAGGCAGTGCAACTGTATAACCTGGTGCCCATTCCAGCAATTGGAACTCATGGGATTGTAATCATGAACATTAAAATTCCCATCATTGCTGTCAACAAGAAACAGAATCAATACATTGGGCTCTCAAGAGCCGATTTGGAACAATGCCATCAGCTCAACAACGAGCAATATATTTGTTTTGATAAACAAACGACGTTTTCGGCTAATAGCAACTGTGAGTTCCAGCTATTCAAAAACACAAAATCATCAACTTGCCAAATACAACACACAAACAGATCATTCGTGTGGTACGACATGTATCAAAAAAATCAGTGGATTTTTGCCACCATTAGACCAATTGAACTCGCAGTGACCTGTGACGATAATATACAAGGTGTCACTATTAAGAAGACTGGATTGTTGACTCTAGACCCGACGTGTACAGCTAGGAGTGCTGCTATACAAATAACAGGTCACCGTATAACGACGACAGACACAATGAAATTGTCATATGTCCGATTTGGCAACTTCAGCATTGGCCCAACAAAAGTAGCGCCAACAACAACACAATTTACAAAGATGCAGCTAAGCTACGACGAACTAAGCAACATTCAAGGAAAACTGGAAACTAAGCAAAACTGGAAATTGCCAGAAGACCCCAGCCAGCCAGCTCACCATGTTATAGTCTCCTACGTAGCGTTAACAATACCATTGGTTCTTGTGATGGTATATGGAATAAAAAGATGCTCACAACCCCCAAGACACAATGGTCCAGAGCAGACAACCGTGAGGATCGTCAATCCCATACCGACTCCTGCTGCAGTAAGCCCAGCCCCCAGCAATTTTGCGGTCAACGTTGGATAACGTTGAACAGGTGTTCAACGGCCGGGAGTATGTTGGTGTTTAGATTATATAAAATAAGAGAACATTAAGCCAATTATAATAGAAATGTATGTCAATGTTAAGTATGTAGCCCGATTATAGATATCGATGGCTCATCAGTCATAAGTAGATCTGGTATGGTCAGCAGTAAACAATAAAGACCTAGTTAATCAATAAAAACGTACTTTGCTGACCTAACACGATGTCGAACTATGCACTGGTGAGCTCGCTATTTTGTACTATAAAAGAAATGCATTATTCTTAGTAAGATCAGATACCAATTGTAGCTACATCGGGTGCGCATCGCTGTGTCTTTGGCCCCCATCTCTACCTTTGTAATCTCACTCCGAGGTCCACCCAATTTATGTGTTGGTTGCGACAACCTTTAGTCACTGGTTTATGTGCTAGTGCCTATATATATATATATAAATAAATAAACATTTAATAACTTCAAGAAACACTAACGTCTTTCATTGAACAGCCATTATTTTGAGTTTTATAGCAGTCAGCATTTATATAGTATCTCAACAAACTGCTGGAACCATTCTACAAACACCATTTTGAGTGTTATAACGGCCAGCATTTATATAGCAGCTATACAAGCTGCTGGAACCATTCTACAGCCGCCATTTTGAGTGTTTTAGCAGCCAGCATTTACATAGTACCTCTACAAGCTGCTGGAACCATTCTACAGCCGTTATTTTGAGTTTTATAGCAGCCAGCATTTATGTAGTATCTCAACAAGCTGCTGGAACCATTCTACAAACACCATTTTGAGTGTTATAACGGCCAGCATTTATATAGTATCTCAACAAGCTGCTGGAACCATTCTACAGCCTCCACTTTGAGTGTTATAGCAGTCAGCATTTATACAGTACCTCTACAAGCTGCTGGAACCATTCTACATCCGCCATTTTGAGTTTTATAGCGGACAGCCAGTATATAGTAGCTCTACAAGCTGCTGGAACCATTTTACAGCCGTTATTTTGAGTGTTATAGCAGTCAGCATTTATATAGTACCTCTACAAGCTGCTGGAACCATTCTACATCCGCCATTTTGAGTTTTATAGCGGCCAGCCAGTATATAGTACCTCTACAAGCTGCTGGAACCATTCTACAGCCGTTATTTTGAGTGTTATAGCCGTCATCTTTAATATAGTAGCTATACAAGCTGCTGGAACCATTCTACAGCCGTAATTTTGAGTTTTATATGAGCCAGCATTTATATAGTACCTCTACAAGCTGCTGGAACCATTCTACAGCCTCTATTTTGAGTGTTATAGCCGCCAGCCTTTATATAGTAGCTCTACAAGCTGCTGGAACCATTCTACAGCCGTTATTTTGAGTTTTATAGCAGCCAGCATTTATATAGTATCTCAACAAGCTGCTGGAACCATTCTACAAACACCATTTTGAGTGTTATAGCCGCCAGCCTTTATATAGTAGCTCTACAAGCTGCTGGAACCATTCTACAGCCGTTATTTTGAGTGTTATAGCCGTCATCTTTAATATAGTAGCTATACAAGCTGCTGGAACCATTCTACAGCCGTAATTTTGAGTTTTATATGAGCCAGCATTTATATAGTACCTCTACAAGCTGCTGGAACCATTCTACAGCCTCATTTTGAGTGTTATAGCCGCCAGCTTTTATATAGCAGCTATACAAGCTGCTGGAACCATTCTACAGCCGTAATTTTGAGTTTTATATGAGCCAGCATTTATATAGTACCTCTACAAGCTGCTGGAACCATTCTACAGCCTCATTTTGAGTGTTATAGCCGCCAGCTTTTATATAGTACCTCTACAAGCTGCTGGAACCATTCTACAGCCTCTATTTTGAGTGTTATAGCCGCCAGCCTTTATATAGCAGCTCTGCAAGCTACTGGAACCATTCTACAGCCTCTATTTTGAGTGTTATAGCCGCCAGCATTTATATAGTATCTCAACAAGCTGCTGGAACTATTCTACAAACACCATTTTGAGTGTTATAGCCGCCAGCCTTTATATAGTAGCTCTACAAGCTGCTGGAACAATTCTACAGCCGTTATTTTGAGTGTTATAGCCGTCATCTTTAATATAGTAGCTATACAAGCTGCTGGAACCATTCTACAGCCGTAATTTTGAGTTTTATATGAGCCAGCAATTATATAGTACCTCTACAAGCTGCTGGAACCATTCTACAGCCTCATTTTGAGTGTTATAGCCGCCAGCTTTTATATAGCAGCTCTACAAGCTGCTGGAACCATTCTACAGCCATTATTTTGAGTTTTATAGCAGCCAGCATTTATATAGTATCTCAACAAGCTGCTGGAACCATTCTACAAACACCATTTTGAGTGTTATAACGGCCAGCATTTATATAGCAGCTATACAAGCTGCTGGAACCATTCTACAGCCGCCATTTTGAGTGTTATAGCAGCCAGCATTTACATAGTACCTCTACAAGCTGCTGGAACCATTCTACAGCCGTTATTTTGAGTTTTATATGAGCCAGCATTTATATAGTACCTCTACAAGCTGCTGGAACCATTCTACAGCCTCTATTTTGAGTGTTATAGCCGCCAGCCTTTATATAGTAGCTCTACAAGCTGCTGAAACCATTCTACAGCCGTTATTTCGAGTTTTATAGCAGCCAGCATTTATATAGTATCTCAACAAGCTGCTGGAACCATTCTACAAACACCATTTTGAGTGTTATAACGGCCAGAATTTATATAGTACCTCTACAAGCTGCTGGAACCATTCTACATCCGCCATTTTGAGTTTTATAGCGGCCAGCCAGTATATAGTAGCTCTACAAGCTGCTGGAACCATTCTACAGCCGTTATTTTGAGTGTTATAGCCGTCATCTTTAATATAGTAGCTATACAAGCTGCTGGAACCATTCTACAGCCGTAATTTTGAGTTTTATATGAGCCAGCATTTATATAGTACCTTTACAAGCATCTGGAAACATTCTACAGCCTTTATTTTGAGTGTTATAGCCGCCAGCCTTTATATAGTAAGTCTACAAGCTGCTGGAACCATTCTACAGCATCCATTTTGAGAGTTATAGCCGCCAGCTTTATAAAGTAGCTCTACAAGCTGCTGGAACCATTCTACAGCCGTTATTTTGAGTGTTATAGCCGTCATCTTTAATATAGTAGCTATACAAGCTGCTGGAACCATTCTACAGCCGTAATTTTGAGTTTTATATGAGCCAGCATTTATATAGTACCTTTACAAGCATCTGGAAACATTCTACAGCCTTTATTTTGAGTGTTATAGCCGCCAGCCTTTATATAGTAAGTCTACAAGCTGCTGGAACCATTCTACGGCATCCATTTTGAGTGTTATATCCGCCAGCATTTATATAGTAAATCTACAAGCTGCTGGAACCATTCTACAGCCGTTATTTTGAGTTTTATAGCAGCCGGCATTTATATAGTACCGCTACAAGTTGCTGGAACCATTCTACAGCCTCTATTTTGAGCGTTATAGCCGCCAGCCTTTATATAGTAGCTCTACAAGCTGCTGGAACCATTCTACAGCATCCATTTTGAGTGTTATAGCCGCCAGCCTTTTGTATAGTAACTCTAGAAGCTACTGGAACCATTCTACAGCCGCCATTTTGAGTGTTATAGCAGTCAGCATTTATATAGTACCTCAACAAGCTGCGGGAACCATTCTATAGCCGCCATTTTGAGTTTTATAGCGGCCAGCCTTTATATAGTACCTCAACAAGCTGCTGGAACCATTCTACAGCCGCCATTTTGAGTTTTATAGCGGCCAGCCTGAATATAGTAGCTCTGCAAGATGCTGGAACCATTTTACAGCCGTTATTTTGAGTGTTATAGCCACCAGCCTGTATATAGTAGCTCTGCAAGATGCTGGAACCATTTTACAGCCGCTTTTTTGAGTGTTATAGCGGCCAGCCTTTATATAACAGCTATACAAGCTGCTGGAACCATTTTACAGACGCTATTTTGAGTGTTGTAGCTGCCAGCCTTTATATAACAGCTATCCAAGTTGCTGGAACCATTCTACAGCCTCTATTTTGAGCGTTATAGCCGCCAGCCTTTATATAGTAGCTCTACAAGCTGCTGGAACCATTCTACAGCCGTTATTTTGAGTGTTATAGCCGTCATCTTTAATATAGTAGCTATACAAGCTGCTGGAACCATTCTACAGCCGTAATTTTGAGTTTTATATGAGCCAGCATTTATATAGTACCTTTACAAGCATCTGGAAACATTCTACAGCCTTTATTTTGAGTGTTATAGCCGCCAGCCTTTATATAGTAAGTCTACAAGCTGCTGGAACCATTCTACGGCATCCATTTTGAGTGTTATATCCGCCAGCATTTATATAGTAAATCTACAAGCTGCTGGAACCATTCTACAGCCGTTATTTTGAGTTTTATAGCAGCCGGCATTTATATAGTACCGCTGCAAGTTGCTGGAACCATTCTACAGCCTCTATTTTGAGCGTTATAGCCGCCAGCCTTTATATAGTAGCTCTACAAGCTGCTGGAACCATTCTACAGCATCCATTTTGAGTGTTATAGCCGCCAGCCTTTTGTATAGTAACTCTAGAAGCTACTGGAACCATTCTACAGCCGCCATTTTGAGTGTTATAGCAGTCAGCATTTATATAGTACCTCAACAAGCTGCGGGAACCATTCTATAGCCGCCATTTTGGGTTTTATAGCGGCCAGCCTGAATATAGTAGCTCTGCAAGATGCTGGAACCATTTTACAGCCGTTATTTTGAGTGTTATAGCCGTCATCTTTAATATAGTAGCTATACAAGCTGCTGGAACCATTCTACAGCCGTAATTTTGAGTTTTATATGAGCCAGCATTTATATAGTACCTTTACAAGCATCTGGAAACATTCTACAGCCTTTATTTTGAGTGTTATAGCCGCCAGCCTTTATATAGTAAGTCTACAAGCTGCTGGAACCATTCTACGGCATCCATTTTGAGTGTTATATCCGCCAGCATTTATATAGTAAATCTACAAGCTGCTGGAACCATTCTACAGCCGTTATTTTGAGTTTTATAGCAGCCGGCATTTATATAGTACCGCTACAAGTTGCTGGAACCATTCTACAGCCTCTATTTTGAGCGTTATAGCCGCCAGCCTTTATATAGTAGCTCTACAAGCTGCTGGAACCATTCTACAGCATCCATTTTGAGTGTTATAGCCGCCAGCCTTTTGTATAGTAACTCTAGAAGCTACTGGAACCATTCTACAGCCGCCATTTTGAGTGTTATAGCAGTCAGCATTTATATAGTACCTCAACAAGCTGCGGGAACCATTCTATAGCCGCCATTTTGAGTTTTATAGCGGCCAGCCTTTATATAGTACCTCAACAAGCTGCTGGAACCTTTCTACAGCCGCCATTTTGAGTTTTATAGCGGCCAGCCTGAATATAGTAGCTCTGCAAGATGCTGGAACCATTTTACAGCCGTTATTTTGAGTGTTATAGCCACCAGCCTGTATATAGTAGCTCTGCAAGATGCTGGAACCATTTTACAGCCGCTTTTTTGAGTGTTATAGCGGCCAGCCTTTATATAACAGCTATACAAGCTGCTGGAACCATTTTACAGACGCTATTTTGAGTGTTGTAGCTGCCAGCCTTTATATAACAGCTATCCAAGTTGCTGGAACCATTCTACAGCCTCTATTTTGAGCGTTATAGCCGCCAGCCTTTATATAGTAAGTCTACAAGCTGCTGGAACCATTCTACAGCATCCATTTTGAGAGTTATAGCCGCCAGCTTTATATAGTAGCTCTACAAGCTGCTGGAACCATTCTACAGCCGTTATTTTGAGTGTTATAGCCGTCATCTTTAATATAGTAGCTATACAAGCTGCTGGAACCATTCTACAGCCGTAATTTTGAGTTTTATATGAGCCAGCATTTATATAGTACCTTTACAAGCATCTGGAAACATTCTACAGCCTTTATTTTGAGTGTTATAGCCGCCAGCCTTTATATAGTAAGTCTACAAGCTGCTGGAACCATTCTACGGCATCCATTTTGAGTGTTATATCCGCCAGCATTTATATAGTAAATCTACAAGCTGCTGGAACCATTCTACAGCCGTTATTTTGAGTTTTATAGCAGCCGGCATTTATATAGTACCGCTACAAGTTGCGGGAACCATTCTATAGCCGCCATTTTGAGTTTTATAGCGGCCAGCCTTTATATAGTACCTCAACAAGCTGCTGGAACCATTCTACAGCCGCCATTTTGAGTTTTATAGCGGCCAGCCTGAATATAGTAGCTCTGCAAGATGCTGGAACCATTTTACAGCCGTTATTTTGAGTGTTATAGCCACCAGCCTGTATATAGTAGCTCTGCAAGATGCTGGAACCATTTTACAGCCGCTTTTTTGAGTGTTATAGCGGCCAGCCTTTATATAACAGCTATACAAGCTGCTGGAACCATTTTACAGACTCTATTTTGAGTGTTATAGCCGCCAGCCTTTATATAGTAGCTCTACAAGCTGCTGGAACCATTCTACAGCCGTTATTTTGAGTTTTATAGCAGCCAGCATTTATATAATATCTCAACAAGCTGCTGGAACCATTCTACAGCCTCCACTTTGAGTGTTATAGCCGCCAGCCTTTGTAAAGTAGCTCTGCAAGCTACTGGAACCATTCTACAGCCTCTATTTTGAGTGTTATAGCCGCCAGCATTTATATAGTAGCTCTACAAGCTGCTGGAACCATTCTACAGCCGCCAGCCTTTATATAACAGCTATACAAGCTGCTGGAACCATTCTACAGCCACTATTTTAAGTGTTATAACGGCCAGCATTTATAAAGCAGCTCTACAAGCTGCTGGAACCATTCTACAGCCGCCATTTTGAGTGTTAGAGCAGCCAGCATTTACATAGTACCTCTACAAGCTGCTGGAACCATTCTACAGCCGCCATTTCGAGCGGTAAAGCAGCCAGCATTTATACAGTAGCTCTACTAGCTGCTGGAACCATTCTACAGCCGCCATTTTGAGTGTTATAGCTCCATCCAGTATATAGTAGCTCTACAAGCTGCCGGAACCATTTTACAGACGTTATTTTGAGTGTTATAGCCGTCATCTTTAATATAGTAGCTATACAAGCTGCTGGAACCATTCTACAGCCGTTATTTTGAGTGTTCTAGCCGCCAGCCTTTGTAGAGTAGCTCTGCAAGCTGCTGGAACCATTCTACAGCCGCCATTTTGAGTGTTATAGCCGCAAGCCAGTATATAGTAGCTCTACAAGCTGCTGGAACCATTCTACAGCCGTTATTTTGAGTGTTATAGCCGTCATCTTTAATATAGTAGCTATACAAGCTGCTGGAACCATTTTACAGCCGTTATTTTGAGTTTTATATGCGCCAGCATTTATATAGTACCTCTACAAGCTGCTGGAACCATTCTACAGCCTCATTTTGAGTGTTATAGCCGCCAGCCTTTAAATAGTAGCTCTACAAGCTGCTGGATTATTTTGAGTGTTATAGCCGTCATCTTTAATATAGTAGCTATACAAGCTGCTGGAACCTTTCTACAGCCTCCAATTTGAGTGTTATAGCAGCCAGCATTTATATAGTACCTCTACAAGCTGCTGGAACCATTCTACAGCCGCCATTTCGAGCGGTAAAGCAGCCAGCATTTATATAGTAGCTCTACTAGCTGCTGGAACCATTCTACAGCCGCCATTTTGAGTGTTATAGCCGCCAGCCAGTATATAGTAGCTCTACAAGCTGCTGGAACCATTCTACAGCCGCCATTTTGAGTGTTATAGCCGCAAGCCAGTATATGGTAGCTCTACAAGCTGCTGGAACCTTTCTACAGCCGTTATTTTGAGTGTTATAGCCGTCATCTTTAATATAGTAGCTATACAAGCTGCTGGAACCATTTTACAGCCGTTATTTTGAGTTTTATATGAGCCAGCATTTATATAGTACCTCTACAAGCTGCTGAAACCATTCTACAGCCTCATTTTGAGTGTTATAGCCGCCAGCTTTTATATAGTAGCTCTACAAGCTGCTGGAACCATTCTACAGCTATTATTTTGAGTTTTATAGCAGCCAGCATTTATATAGTATCTCAACAAGCTGCTGGAACCATTCTACAAACACCATTTTGAGTGTTATAACGGCCAAAATTTATATAGCAGCTATACAAGCTGCTGGAACCATTCTACAGCTGCCATTTTGATTGTTTTAGCAGCCAACATTTACATAGTACCTCTACAAGCTGCTGGAACCATTCTACAGCCGTTATTTTGAGTTTTATAGCAGCCAGCATTTATATAGTATCTCAACAAGCTGCTGGAACCATTCTACAAACACCATTTTGAGTGTTATAACGGCCAGCATTTATATAGTATCTCAACAAGCTGCTGGAACCATTCTACAGCCTCCACTTTGAGTGTTATAGCCGCCAGCCTTTGTAAAGTAGCTCTGCAAGCTACTGAAACCATTCTACAGCCGCAATTTTGAGTGTTATAGCAGTCAGCATTTATATAGTACCTCTACAAGCAGCTGGAACCATTCTACATCCGCCATTTTGAGTTTTATAGCGGCCAGCCAGTATATAGTAGCTCTACAAGCTGCTGGAACCATTCTACAGCCGTAATTTTGAGTTTTATATGAGCCAGCATTTATATAGTACCTCAACAAGCTGCTGGAACCATTCTACAAACACCATTTTGAGTGTTATAACGGCCAGCATTTATATAGCAGCTATACAAGCTGCTGGAACCATTCTACAGCCGCCATTTTGAGTGTTATAGCAGCCAGCATTTACATAGTACCTCTACAAGCTGCTGGAACCATTCTACAGCCTCCATTTTGAGTGTTATAGCCGCCAGCCTTTATACAGTAGTTTTACAAGCTGCTGGAACCATTCTACAGCCGTTATTTTGAGTTTTATAGCAGCAAGCCTTTATATAGTATCTCAACAAGCTGCTGGAACCATTCTACAAACACCATTTTGAGTGTTATAACGGCCAGAATTTATATAGTATCTCAACAAGCTGCTGGAACCATTCTACAGCCTCCACTTTGATTGTTATAGCCGCCAGCCTTTGTAAAGTAGCTCTGCAAGGTACTGGAACCATTCTACAGCCGCCATTTTGAGTGTTATAGCAGTCAGCATTTATATAGTACCTCTACAAGCTGCTGGAACCATTCTACATCCGCCATTTTGAGTTTTATAGCGGCCAGCCAGTATATAGTAGCTCTACAAGCTGCTGGAACCATTCTACAGCCGTTATTTTGAGTGCTATAGCCGTCATCTTTAATATAGTAGCTATACAAGCTGCTGGAACAATTCTACAGCCGGAATTTTGAGTTTTATATGAGCCAGCATTTGTATAGTACCTTTACAAGCTTCTGGAACCATTCAACAGCCTCTATTTTAAGTGTTATAGCCGCCAGCCTTTATATAGTAGCTCCACAAGCTGCTGGAACCATTCTACAGCCGTTATTTTGAGTTTTATAGCAGCCAGCATTTATATAGTATCTCAACAAGCTGCTGGAACCATTCTACAGCCTCCACATTGAGTGTTATAGCCGCCAGCCTTTGTAAAGTAGCTCTGTAAGCTACTGGAACCATTTAACAGCCGCTATTTTGAGTGTTATAGCGGCCAGTCTTTATATAGCAGCTATACAAGCTGCTGGAACCATTCTACAGCCGCCATTCTGAGTGTTATAGCAGCCAGCATTTACATAGTAAGTCTACAAGCTGCTGGAACCATTCTACAACCGCCATTTTGAGTGTTATAGCCGACAGCTTTTATATAGTAGCTCTACAAGCTGCTGATACCATTCTAAAGCCGTTATTTTGAGTTTTTTAGGAGCCAGCATTTATATAGTACCTCTACAAGCTCCTGGAACCATTCTACAGCCTCCATTTTGAGTGTTATAGCCGCCAGCCTTTATACAGTAGCTCTACAAGCCGCTGGAACCATTCTACAGCCGTTATTTTGAGTTTTATAGGAGCCAGCATTTACATAGTACCTCTGCAAGCTGCTGGAACCATTCTACAGCCGCCATTTTGAGTGTTATAGCGGCCAGCCAGTATATAGTAGCTCTACAAGCTGCTGGAACCATTCTACAGCCGTTATTTTGAGTGTTATAGCCGCCAGCCTTTATACAGTAGCTCTACAAGCCGCTGGAACCATTCTACAGCCTTAATTTTGAGTTTTATAGGAGCCAGCATTTATATAGTACCTCTGCAAGCTGCTGGAACTATTCTACAGCCTCCATTTTGAGTGTTATAGCCGTCATCTTTAATAGAGTAGCTCTACAAGCTGCTGGAACCATTCTACAGCATCCATTTTGAGTGTTTCAGCAGCCAGCATTTACATAGTACCTCTACAAGCTGCTGGAACCATTCTACAGCCGTTATTTTGAGTTTTATAGCAGCCAGCATTTATATAGTATCTCAACAAGCTGCTGGAACCATTCTACAGCCTCCACTTTGAGTGTTATAGCCGCCAGCCTTTGTAAAGTAGCTCTACAAGCTACTGGAACCATTCTACAGCCTCTATTTTGAGTGTTATAGCCGCCAGCATTTATATAGTAGCTCTACAAGCTGCTGGAACCATTCTACAGCCGTTATTTTGAGTGTTATAGCCGCCAGCCTTTATATAACAGCTCTACAAGCTGCTGGAACCATTCTACAGCCATTATTTTGAGTTTTATAGCAGCCAGCATTTATATAGTATCTCAACAAGCTGCTGGAACCATTCTACAAACACCATTTTGAGTGTTATAACGGCCAGCATTTATATAGCAGCTATACAAGCTGCTGGAACCATTCTACAGCCGCCATTTTGAGTGTTATAGCAGCCAGCGTTTACATAGTACCTCCACAAGCTGCTGGAACCATTCTACAGCCGTAATTTTGAGTTTTATATGAGCCAGCATTTATATAGTACCTCTACAAGCTGCTGGAACCATTCTACAGCCTCATTTTGAGTGTTATAGCCGCCAGCTTTTATATAGCAGCTCTACAAGCTGCTGGAACCATTCTATAGCCATTATTTTGAGTTTTATAGCAGCCAGTATATCATATAGTATCTCAACAAGTTGCTGGAACCATTCTACAAACACCATTTTGAGTGTTATAACGGCCAGCATTTATATAGCAGCTATACAAGCTGCTGGAACCATTCTACAGCCGCCATTTTGAGTGTTATAGCAGCCAGCATTTACATAGTACCTCTACAAGCTGCTGGAACCATTCTACAGCCGTTATTTTGAGTTTTATATGAGCCAGCATTTATATAGTAACTCTACAAGCTGCTGGAACCATTCTACAGCCTCTATTTTGAGTGTTATAGCCGCCAGCCTTTATACAGTAGCTCTACAAGCTGCTGGAACCATTCTACATCCGCCATTTTGAGTTTTATAGCGGCCAGCCAGTATATAGTAGCTCTACAAGCTGCTGGAACCATTCTATAGCCGTTATTTTGAGTGTTATAGCCGTCATCTTTAATATAGTAGCTATACAAGCTGCTGGAACCATTCTACAGCCGTTATTTTGAGTTTTATAGCAGCCAGCATTTATATAGTATTTCAACAAGCTGCTGGAACCATTCTACAGCCTCCACTTTGAGTGTTATAGCCGCCAGCCTTTGTAAAGTAGCTCTGCAAGCTACTGGAACCATTCTACAGCCTCTATTTTGAGTGTTATAGCCGCCAGCATTTATATAGTATCTGAACAAGCTGCTGGAACCATTCTACATCCGCCATTTTGAGTTTTATAGCGGCCAGCCAGTATATAGTAGCTCTACAAGCTGCTGGAACCATTCTATAGCCGTTATTTTGAGTGTTATAGCCGTCAGCTTTAATATAGTAGCTATACAAGCTGCTGGAACCATTCTACAGCCGTAATTTTGAGTTTTATATGAGCCAGCAATTATATAGTACCTCTACAAGCTGCTGGAACCATTCTACAGCCTCATTTTGAGTGTTATAGCCGCCAGCTTTTATATAGCAGCTCTACAAGCTGCTGGAACCATTCTACAGCCATTATTTTGAGTTTTATAGCAGCCAGCATTTATATAGTATCTCAACAAGCTGCTGGAACCATTCTACAAACACCATTTTGAGTGTTATAACGGCCAGCATTTATATAGTAGCTATACAAGCTGCTGGAACCATTCTACAGCCGCCATTTTGAGTGTTATAGCAGCCAGCATTTACATAGTACCTCTACAAGCTGCTGGAACCATTCTACAGCCGTTATTTTGAGTTTTATATGAGCCAGCATTTATATAGTACCTCTACAAGCTGCTGGAACCATTCTACAGCCTCTATTTTGAGTGTTATAGCCGCCAGCCTTTATATAGTAGCTCTACAAGCTGCTGGAACCATTCTACAGCCGTTATTTTGAGTTTTATAGCAGCCAGCATTTATATAGTATCTCAACAAGCTGCTGGAACCATTCTACAAACACCATTTTGAGTGTTATAACGGCCAGAATTTATATAGTATCTCAACAAGCTGCTGGAACCATTCTACAGCCTCCACTTTGATTGTTATAGCCGCCAGCCTTTGTAAAGTAGCTCTGCAAGGTACTGGAACCATTCTACAGCCGCCATTTTGAGTGTTATAGCAGTCAGCATTTATATAGTACCTCTACAAGCTGCTGGAACCATTCTACATCCGCCATTTTGAGTTTTATAGCGGCCAGCCAGTATATAGTAGCTCTACAAGCTGCTGGAACCATTCTACAGCCGTTATTTTGAGTGTTATAGCCGTCATCTTTAATATAGTAGCTATACAAGCTGCTGGAACCATTCTACAGCCGTAATTTTGAGTTTTATATGAGCCAGCATTTATATAGTACCTCTACAAGCTTCTGGAACCATTCTACAGCCTCTATTTTGAGTGTTATAGCCGCCAGCCTTTATATAGTAGGTCTACAAGCTGCTGGAACCATTCTACAGCATCCATTTTGAGTGTTATAGCCGCCAGCTTTATATAGTAGCCCTACAAGCTGCTGGAACCATTCTACAGCCTCCATTTTGAGTGTTATAGCCGTCATCTTTAATAGAGTAGCTCTACAAGCTGCTGGAACCATTCTACAGCATCCATTTTGAGTGTTATAGCCGCCAGCCTTTTGTATAGTAACTCTAGAAGCTACTGGAACCATTCTACAGCCGCCATTTTGAGTGTTATAGCAGTCAGCATTTATATAGTACCTCAACAAGCTGCGGGAACCATTCTACAGCCGCCATTTTGAGTTTTATAGCGGCCAGCCTTTATATAGTACCTCAACAAGCTGCTGGAACCATTCTACAGCCGCCATTTTGAGTTTTATAGCGGCCAGCCTGTATATAGTAGCTCTGCAAGATGCTGGAACCATTTTACAGCCGTTATTTTGAGTGTTATAGCCACCAGCCTGTATATAGTAGCTCTGCAAGATGCTGGAACCATTTTACAGCCGATTTTTTGAGTGGTATAGCGGTCAGCCTTTATATAACAGCTATACAAGCTGCTGGAACCATTTTACAGACGCTATTTTGAGTGTTATAGCTGCCATCCTTTATATAACAGCTATCCAAGCTGCTGGAACCATTCTACAGCCGTTATTTTGAGTTTTATATGAGCCAGCATTTATATAGTACCTCTACAAGCTGCTGGAACCATTCTACAGCCGTTAGTTTGAGTTTTATATGAGCCAGCATTTATATAGTACCTCTACAAGCTGCTGGAACCATTCTACAGCCTCTATTTTGAGTGTTATAGCCGCCAGCCTTTATATAGTAGCTCTACAAGCTGCTGGAACCATTCTACAGCCGTTATTTTGAGTTTTATAGCAGCCAGCATTTATTTAGTATCTCAACAAGCTGCTGGAACCATTCTACAGCCTCCACTTTTAGTGTTATAGCCGCCAGCCTTTGTAAAGTAGCTCTGCAAGCTACTGGAACCATTCTACAGCCTCTATTTTGAGTGTTATAGCCGCCAGCATTTATATAGTAGCTCTACAAGCTGCTGGAACCATTCTACAGCCGTTATTTTGAGTGTTATAGCCGCCAGCCTTTTCTATAACAGCTATACAAGCTGCTGGAACCATTCTACAGCCACTATTTTGAGTGTTATAACGGCCAGCATTTATAAAGCAGCTCTACAAGCTGATGGAACCATTCTACAGCCGCCATTTTGAGTGTTATAGCAGCCAGCATTTACATAGTACCTCTACAAGCTGCTGGAACCATTCTACAGCCGCCATTTTGAGTGTTAAAGCAGCCAGCATTTATATAGTAGCTCTACTAGCTGCTGGAACCATTCTACAGCCGCCATTTTGAGTGTTATAGCTCCAGCCAGTATATAGTAGCTCTACAAGCTGCCGGAACCATCCTACAGCCGTTATTTTGAGTGTTCTAGCCGCCAGCCTTTGTAGAGTAGCTCTAAAAGCTGCTGGAACCATTCTACAGCCGCCATTTTGAGTGTTATAGCCGCAAGCCAGTATATAGTAGCTCTACAAGCTGCTGGAACCATTCTACAGCCGTTATTTTGAGTGTTATAGCCGTCATCTTTAATATAGTAGCTATACAAGCTGCTACAGCCTCATTTTGAGTGTTATAGCCGCCAGCTTTTATATAGTAGCTCTACAAGCTGCTGGAACCATTCTACAGCCATTATTTTGAGTTTTATAGCAGCCAGCATTTATATAGTATCTCAACAAGCGGCTGGAACCATTCTACAAACACAATTTTGAGTGTTATAACGGCCAGCATTTATATAGCAGCTATACAAGCTGCTGGAACCAATTTACAGCCGCCATTTTGAGTGTTATAGCAGCCAGCATTTATATAGTACCTCTACAAGCTGCTGGAACCATTCTACAGCCGTTATTTTGAGTTTTATAGCAGCCAGCATTTATATAGTATCTCAACAAGCTGCTGGAACCATTCTACAAACACCATTTTGAGTGTTATAACGGCCAGCATTTATATAGTATCTCAACAAGCTGCTGGAACCATTCTACAGCCTCCACTTTGAGTGTTATAGCCGCCAGCCTTTGTAAAGTAGCTCTGCAAGCTACTGGAACCATTCTACAGCCGCCATTTTGAGTGTTATAGCAGTCAGCATTTATATAGTACCTCTACAAGCTGCTGGAACCATTCTACATCCGCCATTTTGAGTTTTATAGCGGCCAGCCAGTATATAGTAGCTCTACAAGCTGCTGGAACCATTCTACAGCCGTTATTTTGAGTGTTATAGCCGTCATCTTTAATATAGTAGCTATACAAGCTGCTGGAACCATTCTACAGACGTAATTTTGAGTTTTATATGAGCCAGCATTTATATAGTACCTCTACAAGCTGCTGGAACCATTCTACAGCCTCTATTTTGAGTGTTATAGCCGCCAGCCTTTATATAGTAGCTCTACAAGCTGCTGGAACCATTCTACAGCCGTTTTTTTTGAGTTTTATAGCAGCCAGCATTTATATAGTATCTCAACAAGCTGCTGGAACCATTCTACAAACACCATTTTGAGTGTTATAGCCGCCAGCCTTTATATAGTAGCTCTACAAGCTGCTGGAACCATTCTACAGCCGTTATTTTGAGTGTTATAGCCGTCATCTTTAATATAGTAGCTATACAAGCTGCTGGAACCATTCTACAGCCGTAATTTTGAGTTTTATATGAGCCAGCATTTATATAGTACCTCTACAAGCTGCTGGAACCATTCTACAGCCTCATTTTGAGTGTTATAGCCGCCAGCTTTTATATAGCAGCTCTACAAGCTGCTGGAACCATTCTACAGCCATTATTTTGAGTTTTATAGCAGCCAGCATTTATATAGTATCTCAACAAGCTGCTGGAACCATTCTACAAACACCATTTTGAGTGTTATAACGGCCAGCATTTATATAGCAGCTATACAAGCTGCTGGAACCATTCTACAGCCGCCATTTTGAGTGTTATAGCAGCCAGCATTTACATAGTACCTCTACAAGCTGCTGGAACCATTCTACAGCCGTTATTTTGAGTTTTATAAGAGCCAGCATTTATATAGTACCTCTACAAGCTGCTGGAACCATTCTACAGCCTCTATTTTGAGTGTTATAGCCGCCAGCCTTTATATAGTAGCTCTACAAGCTGCTGGAACCATTCTACTGCCGTTATTTTGAGTTTTATAGCAGCCAGCATTTATATAGTATCTCAACAAGCTGCTGGAACCATTCTACAAACACCATTTTGAATGTTATAACGGCCAGAATTTATATAGTATCTCAACAAGCTGCTGGAACCATTCTACAGCCTCCACTTTGATTGTTATAGTTGCCAGCCTTTGTAAAGTAGCTCTGCAAGGTACTGGAACCATTCTACAGCCGCCATTTTGAGTGTTATACCAGTCAGCATTTATATAGTACCTCTACAAGCTGCTGGAACCATTCTACATCCGCTATTTTGAGTTTTATAGCGGCCAGCCAGTATATAGTAGCTCTACAAGCTGCTGGAACCATTCTACAGCCGTTATTTTGAGTGTTATAGCCGTCATCTTTAATATAGTAGCTATACAAGCTGCTGGAACCATTCTACAGCCGTAATTTTGAGTTTTATATGAGCCAGCATTTATATAGTACCTTTACAAGCTTCTGGAACCATTCTACAGCCTCTATTTTGAGTGTTATAGCCGCCAGCCTTTATATAGTAGCTCTACAAGCTGCTGGAACCATTCTACAGCCGTTATTTTGAGTTTTATAGCAGCCAGCATTTATATAGTATCTCAACAAGCTGCTGGAACCATTCTACAGCCGCTATTTTGAGTGTTATAGCGGCCAGTCTTTATATAGCAGCTATACAAGCTGCTGGAACCATTCTACAGCCGCCATTTTGAGTGTTATAGCCGACAGCTTTTATATAGTAGCTCTACAAGCTGCTGATACCATTCTAAAGCCGTTATTTTGAGTTTTATAGGAGCCATCATTTATATAGTACCTCTACAAGCTCCTGGAACCATTCTACAGCCTCCATTTTGAGTGTTATAGCCGCCAGCCTTTATTCAGTAGCTCTACAAGCCGCTGGAACCATTCTACAGCCGTTTTTTTGAGTTTTATAGGAGCCAGCATTTATATAGTACCTCTGCAAGCTGCTGGAACCATTCTACAGCCGCCATTTTGAATGTTATAGCGGCCAGCCAGTATATAGTAGCTCTACAAGCTGCTGGAACCATTCTACAGCCGTTATTTTGAGTGTTATAGCCGTCATCTTTAATATAGTAGCTCTACAAGCTGCTGGAACCATTCTACAGCATCCATTTTGAGTGTTATAGCCGACAGCTTTTATATAGTAGCTCTACAAGCTGCTGATACCATTCTAAAGCCGTTATTTTGAGTTTTATAGGAGCCAGCATTTATATAGTACCTCTACAAGCTCCTGGAACCATTCTACAGCCTCCATTTTGAGCGTTATAGCCGCAAGCCTTTATACAGTAGCTCTACAAGCCGCTGGAACCATTCTACAGCCTTAATTTTGAGTTTTATAGCAGCCAGCATTTATATAGTACCTCTGCAAGCTGCTGGAACCATTCTACAGCCTCTATCTTGAGTGTTATAACGGCCAGCATTTATATAGCAGCTATACAAGCTGCTGGAACCATTCTACAGCCGCCATTTTGAGTGTTATAGCAGCCAGCATTTATATAGTATCTCAACAAGCTGCTGGAACCATTCTACAAACACCATTTTGAGTGTTATAACGGCCAGCATTTATATAGCAGCTATACAAGCTGCTGGAACCATTCTACAGCCGCCATTTTGAGTGTTATAGCAGCCAGCATTTATATAGTACCTCTACAAGCTGCTGGAACCATTCTACATCCGCCATTTTGAGTTTTATAGCGGCCAGCCAGTATATAGTAGCTATACAAGCTGCTGATACCATTCTACAGCCGCCATTTCGAGCGGTAAAGCAGCCAGCATTTATATAGTAGCTCTACTAGCTGCTGGAACCATTCTACAGCCGCCATTTTGAGTGTTATAGCCGCCAGCCTTTATATAGTAGCTCTACAAGCTGCTGGGACCATTCTACAGCCGTTATTTTGAGTGTAATAGCCGTCATCTTTAATATAGTATCTCTACAAGCTGCTGGAACCATTCTACAGCATCCATTTTGAGTGTTATAGCCGCCAGCCTTTATATAGTAGCTCTACAAGCTGCTGGAACCATTCTACAGCCTCCATTGTGAGTGTTATAGCCGTCATCTTTAATAGAGTAGCTCTACAAGCTGCTGGAACCATTCTACAGCATCCATTGCTGGAACCATTCTACAGCCGTTATTTTGAGTTTTATAGCAGCCAGCATTTATATAGTATCTCAACAAGCTGCTGGAACCATTCTACAGCCTCCACTTTGAGTGTTATAGCCGCCAGCCTTTGTAAAGTAGCTCTGCAAGCTACTGGAACCATTCTACAGCCGCCATTTTGAGTGTTATAGCAGTCAGCATTTATATAGTACCTCTACAAGCTGCTGGAACCATTCTACATCCGCCATTTTGAGTTTTATAGCGGCCAGCCAGTATATAGTAGCTCTACAAGCTGCTGAAACCATTCTACAGCCGTTATTTTGAGTGTTATAGCCGTCATCTTTAATATAGTAGCCATACAAGCTGCTGGAACCATTCTACAGACGTAATTTTGAGTTTTATATGAGCCAGCATTTATATAGTACCTCTACAAGCTGCTGGAACCATTCTACAGCCTCTATTTTGAGTGTTATAGCCGCCAGCCTTTATATAGTAGCTCTACAAGCTGCTGGAACCATTTTACAGCCTTTTTTTTTGAGTTTTATAGCAGCCAGCATTTATATAGTATCTCAACAAGCTGCTGGAACCATTCTACAAACACCATTTTGAGTGTTATAGCCGCCAGCATTTATATTGTACCTCTACAAGCTGCTGGAACCATTCTACAGCCTCATTTTGAGTGTTATAGCCGCCAGCTTTTATATAGCAGCTCTACAAGCTGCTGGAACCATTCTACAGCCATTATTTTGAGTTTTATAGCAGCCAGCATTTATATAGTATCTCAACAAGCTGCTGGAACCATTCTACAAACACCATTTTGAGTGTTATAACGGCCAGCATTTATATAGCAGCTATACAAGCTGCTGGAACCATTCTACAGCCGTTATTTTGAGTGTTATAGCAGCCAGCATTTACATAGTACCTCTACAAGCTGCTTGAACCATTCTACAGCCGTTATTTTGAGTTTTATATGAGTCAGCATTTATATAGTACCTCTACAAGCTGCTGGAACCATTCTACAGCCTCTATTTTGAGTGTTGTAGCCGCCAGCCTTTATATAGTAGCTCTACAAGCTGCTGGAACCATTCTACAGCCGTTATTTTGAGTTTTATAGCAGCCAGCATTTATATAGTATCTCAACAAGCTGCTGGAACCATTCTACAAACACCATTTTGAATGTTATAACGGCCAGAATTTATATAGTATCTCAACAAGCTGCTGGAACCATTCTACAGCCTCCACTTTGATTGTTATAGCCGCCAGCCTTGGTAAAGTAGCTCTGCAAGGTACTGGAACCATTCTACAGCCGCCATTTTGAGTGTTATACCAGTCAGCATTTATATAGTACCTCTACAAGCTGCTGGAACCATTCTACATCCGCCATTTTGAGTTTTATAGCGGCCAGCCAGTATATAGTAGCTCTACAAGCTGCTGGAACCATTCTACAGCCGTTATTTTGAGTGTTATAGCCGTCATCTTTAATATAGTAGCTATACAAGCTGCTGGAACCATTCTACAGCCGTAATTTTAAGTTTTATATGAGCCAGCATTTATATAGTACCTTTACAAGCTTCTGGAACCATTCTACAGCCTCTATTTTGAGTGTTATAGCCGCCAGCCTTTATATAGTAGCTCTACAAGCTGCTGGAACCATTCTACAGCCGTTATTTTGAGTTTTATAGCAGCCAGCATTTATATAGTATCTCAACAAGCTGCTGGAACCATTCTACAGCCGCTATTTTGAGTGTTATAGCGGCCAGTCTTTATATAGCAGCTATACAAGCTGCTGGAACCATTCTACAGCCGCCATTCTGAGTGTTATAGCCGACAGCTTTTATATAGTAGCTCTACAAGCTGCTGATACCATTCTAAAGCCGTTATTTTGAGTTTTATAGGAGCCAGCATTTATATAGTACCTCTACAAGCTCCTGGAACCATTCTACAGCCTCCATTTTGAGTGTTATAGCCGCCAGCCTTTATTCAGTAGCTCTACAAGCCGCTGGAACCATTCTACAGCCGTTATTTTGAGTTTTATAGGAGCCAGCATTTATATAGTACCTCTGCAAGCTGCTGGAACCATTCTACAGCCGCCATTTTGAATGTTATAGCGGCCAGCCAGTATATAGTAGCTCTGCAAGCTGCTGGAACCATTCTACAGCCGTTATTTTGAGTGTTATAGCCGTCATCTTTAATATAGTAGCTCTACAAGCTGCTGGAACCATTCTACAGCATCCATTTTGAGTGTTATAGCCGACAGCTTTTATATAGTAGCTCTACAAGCTGCTGATACCATTCTAAAGCCGTTATTTTGAGTTTTATAGGAGCCAGCATTTATATAGTACCTCTACAAGCTCCTGGAACCATTCTACAGCCTCCATTTTGAGCGTTATAGCCGCCAGCCTTTATACAGTAGCTCTACAAGCCGCTGGAACCATTCTACAGCCTTAATTTTGAGTTTTATAGCAGCCAGCATTTATATAGTACCTCTGCAAGCTGCTGGAACCATTCTACAGCCGCCATTTTGAGTGTTATAGCCGCCAGCCTTTATATAGTAGCTCTACAAGCTGCTGGGACCATTCTACAGCCGTTATTTTGAGTGTAATAGCCGTCATCTTTAATATAGTATCTCTACAAGCTGCTGGAACCATTCTACAGCATCCATTTTGAGTGTTATAGCCGCCAGCCTTTATATAGTAGCTCTACAAGCTGCTGGAACCATTCTACAGCCTCCATTTTGAGTGTTATAGCCGTCATCTTTAATAGAGTAGCTCTACAAGCTGCTGGAACCATTCTACAGCATCCATTTTGAGTGTTATAGCCGCCAGCCTTTATATAGTAATTCTACAAGCTGCTGGAACCATTCTACAGCCGTTATTTTGAGTTTTATAGCAGCCAGCATTTATATAGTACCTCAACAAACTGCTGGAACCATTCTACAAACACCATTTTGAGTGTTATAACGGCCAGAATTTATATAATATCTCAACAAGCTGCTGGAACCATTCTACAGCCTCCACTTTGATTGTTATAGCCGCCAGCCTTTGTAAAGTAGCTCTGCAAGGTACTGGAACCATTCTACAGCCGCCATTTTGAGTGTTATAGCAGTCAACATTTATATAGTACCTCTACAAGCTGCTGGAACCATTCTACATCCGCCATTTTGAGTTTTATAGCGGCCAGCCAGTATATAGTAGCTCTACAAGCTGCTGGAACCATTCTACAGCCACCATTTTGAGTGTTATAGCCGTCATCTTTAATATAGTAGCTATACAAGCTGCTGGAACCATTCTACAGCCGTAATTTTGAGTTTTATATGAGCCAGCATTTATATAGTACTTTTACAAGCTTCTGGAACCATTCTACAGCCTCTATTTTGAGTGTTATAGCCGCCAGCCTTTATATAGTACCTCTACAAGCTGCTGGAACCATTCTACAGCCTCTATTTTGAGTGTTATAGCCGCCAGCCTTTATATAGTAGCTCTGCAAGCTGCTGGAACCATTCTACAGCCGCTATTTTGAGTGTTATAACGGCCAGCATTTATATAGTACCTCTACAAGCTGCTGGAACCATTCTACAGCAGCCATTTTGAGTGTTATAGCAGCCAGCATTTACATAGTAGCTCTACAAGCTGCTGGAACCATTCTACAGCCACCATTTTGAGTGTTATAGCCGTCATCTTTAATATAGTAGCTATACAAGCTGCTGGAACCATTCTACAGCCGTAATTTTGAGTTTTATATGAGCCAGCATTTATATAGTACTTTTACAAGCTTCTGGAACCATTCTACAGCCTCTATTTTGAGTGTTATAGCCGCCAGCCTTTATATAGTAGCTCTACAAGCTACTGGAACCATTCTAAAGCCGTTATTTTGAGTTTTATAGCAGCCAGCATTTATATAGTATCTCAACAAGCTGCTGGAACCATTCTACAGCCTCCACTTTGAGTGTAATAGCCGCCAGCCTTTGTAAAGTAGCTCTGTAAGCTACTGGAACCATTTAACAGCCGCTATTTTGAGTGTTATAGCGGCCAGTCTTTATATAGCAGCTATACAAGCTGCTGGAACCATTCTACAGCCGCCATTCTGAGTGTTATAGCAGCCAGCAATTACATAGTAAGTCTACGAGCTGCTGGAACCATTCTACAGCCGCCATTTTGAGTGTTATAGCCGCCAGCCTTTATATAGTAGCTCTACAGGCTGCTGGGAGCATTCTACAGCCGTTATTTTGAGTGTTATATTCGTCAACTTTAATATAGTATCTCTACAAGCTGCTGGAACCATTCAACAGCATCCATTTTGAGTGTTATAGCCGCCAGCCTTTATATAGTAGCTCTACAAGCTGCTGCAACCATTCTACAGCCTCCATTTTGAGTGTAATAGCCGCCAGCCTTTATATAAAAGCTCTACAAGCTGCTGCAACCATTCTACAGCATCCATTTTGAGTGTTATAGCAGCCAGCATTTATATAGTACCTCTGCAAGCTGCTGGAACCATTCTACAGCCGCCATTTTGAGTGTTATAGCCGCCAGCCTTTATATAGTAGCTCTACAAGCTGCTGGAACCATTCTACAGCCGTTATTTTGAGTGTCATAGCCGTCATCTTTAATATAGTATCTCTACAAGCTGCTGGAACCATTCTACAGCATCCATTTTGTGTGTTATAGCCGCCAGCCTTTATATAGTAGCTCTACAAGCTGCTGGAACCATTCTACAGCCTCCATTTTGAGTGTTATAGCCGTCATCTTTAATAGAGTAGCTCTACAAGCTGCTGGAACCATTCTACAGCATCAATTTTGAGTGTTATAGCCGCCAGCCTTTATATAGTAACACTACAAGCTGCTGGAACCATTCTACAGCCGTTATTTTGAGTTTTATAGCAGCCAGCATTTATATAGTATCTCAACAAGCTGCTGGAACCATTCTACAAACACCATTTTGAGTGTTATAACGGCCAGAATTTATATAATATCTCAACAAGCTGCTGGAACCATTCTACAGCCTCCACTTTGATTGTTATAGCCGCCAGCCTTTGTAAAGTATCTCTGCAAGGTACTGGAACCATTCTACAGCCGCCATTTTGAGTGTTATAGCAGTCAACATTTATATAGTACCTCTACAAGCTGCTGGAGCCATTCTACATCCGCCATTTTGAGTTTTATAGCGGCCAGCCAGTATATAGTAGCTCTACAAGCTGCTGGAACCATTCTACAGCCGTTATTTTGAGTGTTATAGCCGTCATCTTTAATATAGTAGCTATACAAGCTGCTGGAACCATTCTACAGCCGTAATTTTGAGTTTTATATGAGCCAGCATTTATATAGTACCTTTACAAGCTTCTGGAACCATTCTACAGCCTCTATTTTGAGTGTTATAGCCGCCAGCCTTTATATAGTAGCTCTACAAGCTGCTGGAACCATTCTACAGCAGTTATTTTGAGTTTTATAGCAGCCAGCATTTATATAGTATCTCAACAAGCTGCTGGAACCATTCTACAGCCTCCACTTTGAGTGTTATAGCCGCCAGCCTTTGTAAAGTAGCTCTGTAAGCTACTGGAACCATTTAACAGCCGCTATTTTGAGTGTTATAGCGGCCAGTCTTTATATAGCAGCTATACAAGCTGCTGGAACCATTCTACAGCCGCCATTCTGAGTGTTATAGCAGCCAGCATTTACATAGTAAGTCTACGAGCTGCTGGAACCATTCTACAACCGCCATTTTGAGTGTTATAGCCGACAGCTTTTATATAGTAGCTCTACAAGCTGCTGATACCATTCTAAAGCCGTTGTTTTGAGTTTTATAGGAGCCAGCATTTATATAGTACCTCTACAAGCTCCTGGAACCATTCTACAGCCTCCATTTTGAGTGTTATAGCCGCCAGCCTTTATACAGTAGCTCTACAAGCCGCTGGAACCATTCTACAGCCGTTATTTTGAGTTTTATAGGAGCCAGCATTTATATAGTACCTCTGCAAGCTGCTGGAACCATTCTACAGCCGCCATTTTGAGTGTTATAGCGGCCAGCCAGTATATAGTAGCTCTACAAGCTGCTGGAACCATTCTACAGCCGTTATTTTGAGTGTTATAGCCGTCATCTTTAATATAGTATCTCTACAAGCTGCTGGAACCATTCTACAGCATCCATTTTGAGTGTTATAGCCGACAGCTTTTATATAGTAGCTCTACAAGCTGCTGATACCATTCTAAAGCAGTTATTTTGAGTTTTATAGGAGCCAGCATTTATATAGTACCTCTACAAGCTCCTGGAACCATTCTGCAGCCTCCATTTTGAGTGTTATAGCCGCCAGCCCTTATACAGTAGCTCTACCAGCCGCTGGAACCATTCTACAGCCTTAATTTTGAGTTTTATAGGAGCCAGCCTTTATACAGTACCTCTGCAAGCTGCTGGAACCATTCTACAGCCGCCATTTTGAGTGTTATAGCCGCCAGAATTTATATAGTAGCTCTACAAGCTGCTAGGACCATTCTACAGCCGTTATTTTGAGTGTTATATTCGTCAACTTTAATATAGTATCTCTGCAAGCTGCTGGAACCATTCAACAGCATCCATTTTGAGTGTTATAGCCGCCAGCCTTTATATAGTAGCTCTACAAGCTGCTGCAACCATTCTACAGCCTCCATTTTGAGTGTTATAGCTGCCAGCCTTTATATAAAAGCTCTACAAGCTGCTGCAACCATTCTACAGCATCCATTTTGAGTGTTATAGCAGCCAGCATTTATATAGTACCTCTGCAAGCTGCTGGAACCATTCTACAGCCGCCATTTTGAGTGTTATAGCCGCCAGCCTTTATATAGTAGCTCTACAAGCTGCTGGGACCATTCTACAGCCGTTATTTTGAGTGTAATAGCCGTCATCTTTAATATAGTATCTCTACAAGCTGCTGGAACCATTCTACAGCATCCATTTTGAGTGTTATAGCCGCCAGCCTTTATATAGTAGCTCTACAAGCTGCTGGAACCATTCTACAGCCTCCATATTGAGTGTTATAGCCGTCATCTTTAATAGAGTAGCTCTACAAGCTGCTGCAACCATTCTACAGCCTCCATTTTGAGTGTTATAGCCGCTAGCCTTTATATAAAAGCTCTACAAGCTGCTGCAACCATTCTACAGCATCCATTTTGAGTGTTATAGCAGCCAGCATTTATATAGTACCTCTGCAAGCTGCTGGAACCATTCTACAGCCTCCATTTTGAGTGTTATAGCCGTCATCTTTAATAGAGTAGCTCTACAAGCTGCTGGAACCATTCTACAGCATCCATTTTGAGTGTTATAGCCGCCAGCCTCTATATAGTAACTCTACAAGCTACTGGAACCATTCTACAGCCGCCATTTTGAGTTTTATAGCAGTCAGCATTTATATAGTACCTCAACAAGCTGCTGGAACCAATTTACAGCCGCCATTTTGAGTTTTATAGCGTCCAGCCTTAATATAGTACCTCAACAAGCTGCTGGAACCATTCTACAGCCGCCATTTTGCGTTTTATAGCAGTCAGCATTTATATTATACCTCAACAAGCTGCTGGAACCATTCTACAGCCGATATTTTGAGTTTTATAGCGGCCAGCCTTTATGTATTTGAGTGTTATAGACGCCAGCCTTTATATAACAGCTATACAAGCTGCTGGAACCATTCTACAGCCGTTATTTTGAGTGTTATAGCCACCAGCCTGTATATAGTCGCTCTGCAAGATGCTGGAACCATTTTACAGCCGCTTTTTTGAGTGTTATAGCGGCCAGCCTTTATATAACAGCAATACAAGCTGCTGGAACCATTTTACAGCCGTTATTTTGAGTTTTATATGATCCAGCATTTATATAGTACCTCTACAAGCTGCTGGAACCATTCTAGAGCCGTTATTTTGAGTTTTATATGAGCCAGCATTTATATAGTACCTCTACAAGCTGCTGGAACCATTCTACAGCCTCTACTTTGAGTGTTATAGCCGCCAGCCTTTATATAGTAGCTCTAAAAGCTGCTGGAACCATTCTACAGCCGTTATTTTGAGTGTTATATTCGTCAACTTTAATATAGTATCTCTACAAGCTGCTGGAACCATTCAACAGCATCCATTTTGAGTGTTATAGCCGCCAGCCTTTATATAGTAGCTCTACAAGCTGCTGCAACCATTCTACAGCCTCCATTTTGAGTGTTATAGCCGCCAGCCTTTATATAAAAGCTCTACAAGCTGCTGCAACCATTCTACAGCATCCATTTTGATTGTTATAGCAGCCAGCATTTATATAGTACCTCTACAAGCTGCTGGAACCATTCTACAGCCGCCATTTTGAGTTTAATAGGAGTCAGCATTTATATAGTACCTCTACAAGCTGCTGGAACCATTCTACAGCCGCCATTTTGAGTTTTATAGGAGCTGCAAGCTGCTGGAACTATTCTACCGCCTCCATTTTGAGTGTTATAGCCGCCAGCTTTTATATAGTAGCTATACAAGCTGCTGGAACCATTATAGCCGCCAGCCTTTGTAAAGTAGCTCTGCAAGCTGCTAGAACCATTCTACAGCCGCCATTTTGAGTGTTATAGCAGCCAGCATATATATAGTAGCTCTACAAGCTGCTGGAACCATTATAGCCGCCAGCCTTTGTAAAGTACCTCTACAAGCTGCTGGAACCATTCTACAGCCGCCATTTTGAGTTTTATAGGAGTCAGCATTTATATAGTACCTCTACAAGCTGCTGGAACCATTCTACAGCCTCCATTTTGAGACTTATAGCCGCCAACCTTTATATAGTAGCTCTACAAGCTGCTGGAACCATTCTACAGCCGCCACTTTGAGTGTTATAGCAGCCAGCATTTATATAGTACCTCTATAAGCTGCTGAAACCATTCTGCAGCCGCCATTTTGATGGTTATGGCAGCCAGCCTTTATATAACAGCTATACAAGCTGCTGGAACCATTCTACAGCCGTTATTTTGAGTTTTATAGCAGCCAGCATTTATATAGTACCTCTACAAGCTGTTGGAACCATTCTACAGCCTCCACTTTGAGTGTTATAGCCGCCAACCTTTGTAAAGTAGCTCTGCAAGCTGCTGGAACCATTCTGCAGCCGCCATTTTGATTTTTATTGCGGCCAGCCTTTATATAACAGCTATACAAGCTGCTGGAACCATTCTACAGCCGTTATTTTGAGTTTTATAGCAGCCAGCATTTATATAGTACCTCTACAAGCTGTTGGAACCATTCTACAGCCTCCACTTTGAGTGTTTTAGCCGCCAGCCTTTGTAGAGTAGCTCTGCAAGCTGCTGGAACCATTTTGCAGCCGCTATTTTGAGAGTTATAGCCGCCAGCCTTTACATAACAGCTATACAAGCTGCTGGAACCATTCAACGGCCGTTATTTTGAGTGTTATAGCCGCCAGCCTTTATATAACAGCTATACAAGCTGCTGGAACCATTTTACAACCACCATTTTGAGTGTTATAGCCGCCAGCCAGTATATAGTGCCCCTACCATTCTACAGCCGCCATTTTGAGTGTCATAGCCGCCAGCATTCATATAGTAGCTCTACAAGCTGCTGAAACCATTCTACAGCCGTTGTTTTGAGTGTTATAGCCGTCATCTTTAATATAGTAGCAATACAAGCTGCTGGAACCATTCTACAGCCTCCATTTTGAGTGCTATAGCCGCCAGCCTTTATAAAGTAGCTCTTCAAGCTGCTGGAACCATTCTACAGCCGTTATTTTGAGTTTAATAGCAGCCAGCATTTATTTAGTACCTTTACAAGCTGCTGGAACCATTCTACAGCCTCCATTTTGAGTGTTATAGCCGCCAGCCTTTATAAAGTAGGTCTACAAGCTGCTGAAACCATTCTACAGCCGTTATTTTGAGATTTATAGGAGCCAGCATTTATATAGTACCTCTACAAGCTGCTGGAACCATTATAGCCGCCAGCCTTTGTAAAGTAGCTCTGCAAGCTGCTGGAAGAATTCTACAGCCGCCATTTTGAGTGTTATAGCAGCCAGCATTTATACAGTACCTCTACAAGTTGCTGGAACCATTCTACAGCCGCCATTTTGAGTGTTATAGCAGCGAGCATTTATATAGTACCTCTACAAGCTGCTGGAACCATTCTACAGCCTCCATTTTGAGACTTATAGCCGCCAACCTTTATATAGTAGCTCTACAAGCTGCTGGAACCATTCTACAGCCGCCACTTTGAGTGTTATAGCAGCCAGCATTTATATAGTACCTCTATAAGCTGCTGAAACCATTCTGCAGCCGCCATTTTGATGGTTATGGCAGCCAGCCTTTATATAACAACTATACAAGCTGCTGGAACCATTCTACAGCCTCCACTTTGAGTGTTATAGCCGCCAGCCTTTGTAAAGTAGCTCTGCAAGCTGCTGGAACTATTCTACAGCCTCCATTTTGAATGTTATAGCCGCTAGCCTTTATATAGTAGCTCTACAAGCTGCTGGAACCATTATAGCCGCCAGCCTTTGTAAAGTAGCTCTGCGAGCTGCTAGAACCATTCTACAGCCGCCATTTTGATTGTTATAGCAGCCAGCATTTATATAGTACCTCTACAAGCTGCTGGAACCATTCTACAGCCGCCATTTTGAGTTTAATAGGAGTCAGCATTTATATAGTACCTCTACAAGCTGCTGGAACCATTCTACAGCCGCCATTTTGAGTTTTATAGGAGCTGCAAGCTGCTGGAACTATTCTACAGCCTCCATTTTGAGTGTTATAGCCGCTAGCCTTTATATAGTAGCTCTACAAGCTGCTGGAACCATTATAGCCGCCAGCCTTTGTAAAGTAGCTCTGCGAGCTGCTAGAACCATTCTACAGCCGCCATTTTGATTGTTATAGCAGCCAGCATTTATATAGTACCTCTACAAGCTGCTGGAACCATTCTACAGCCGCCATTTTGAGTTTAATAGGAGTCAGCATTTATATAGTACCTCTACAAGCTGCTGGAACCATTCTACAGCCGCCATTTTGAGTTTTATAGGAGCTGCAAGCTGCTGGAACTATTCTACCGCCTCCATTTTGAGTGTTATAGCCGCCAGCCTTTATATAGTAGCTCTACAAGCTGCTGGAACCATTATAGCCGCCAGCCTTTGTAAAGTAGCTCTGCAAGCTGCTAGAACCATTCTACAGCCGCCATTTTGAGTGTTATAGCAGCCAGCATTTACATAGTACCTCTACAAGCTGCTGGAACCATTCTACAGCCGCCATTTTGAGTTTTATAGGAGTCAGCATTTATATAGTACCTCTACAAGCTGCTGGAACCATTCTACAGCCTCCATTTTGAGACTTATAGCCGCCAACCTTTATATAGTAGCTCTACAAGCTGCTGGAACCATTCTACAGCCGCCACTTTGAGTGTTATAGCAGCCAGCATTTATATAGTACCTCTATAAGCTGCTGAAACCATTCTGCAGCCGCCATTTTGATGGTTATGGCAGCCAGCCTTTATATAACAGCTATACAAGCTGCTGGAACCATTCTACAGCCGTTATTTTGAGTTTTATAGCAGCCAGCATTTATATAGTACCTCTACAAGCTGTTGGAACCATTCTACAGCCTCCACTTTGAGTGTTATAGCCGCCAGCCTTTGTAAAGTAGCTCTGCAAGCTGCTGGAACCATTCTGCAGCCGCCATTTTGATTTTTATTGCGGCCAGCCCTTATATAACAGCTATACAAGCTGCTGGAACCATTCTACAGCCGTTATTTTGAGTTTTATAGCAGCCAGCATTTATATAGTACCTCTACAAGCTGTTGGAACCATTCTACAGCCTCCACTTTGAGTGTTTTAGCCGCCAGCCTTTGTAGAGTAGCTCTGCAAGCTGCTGGAACCATTTTGCAGCCGCTATTTTGAGAGTTATAGCCGCCAGCCTTTACATAACAGCTATACAAGCTGCTGGAACCATTCAACGGCCGTTATTTTGAGTGTTATAGCCGCCAGCCTTTATATAACAGCTATACAAGCTGCTGGAACCATTTTACAACCACCATTTTGAGTGTTATAGCCGCCAGCCAGTATATAGTACCCCTACCATTCTACAGCCGCCATTTTGAGTGTCATAGCCGCCAGCATTCATATAGTAGCTCTACAAGCTGCTGAAACCATTCTACAGCCGTTGTTTTGAGTGTTATAGCCGTCATCTTTAATATAGTAGCAATACAAGCTGCTGGAACCATTCTACAGCCTCCATTTTGAGTGTTATAGCCGCCAGCCTTTATAAAGTAGCTCTTCAAGCTGCTGGAACCATTCTACAGCCGTTATTTTGAGTTTAATAGCAGCCAGCATTTATTTAGTACCTTTACAAGCTGCTGGAACCATTCTACAGCCTCCATTTTGAGTGTTATAGCCGCCAGCCTTTATAAAGTAGGTCTACAAGCTGCTGAAACCATTCTACAGCCGTTATTTTGAGATTTATAGGAGCCAGCATTTATATAGTACCTCTACAAGCTGCTGGAACCATTATAGCCGCCAGCCTTTGTAAAGTAGCTCTGCAAGCTGCTGGAAGCATTCTACAGCCGCCATTTTGAGTGTTATAGCAGCCAGCATTTATACAGTACCTCTACAAGTTGCTGGAACCATTCTACAGCCGCCATTTTGAGTGTTATAGCAGCGAGCATTTATATAGTACCTCTACAAGCTGCTGGAACCATTCTACAGCCTCCATTTTGAGACTTATAGACGCCAACCTTTATATAGTAGCTCTACAAGCTGCTGGAACCATTCTACAGCCGCCACTTTGAGTGTTATAGCAGCCAGCATTTATATAGTACCTCTATAAGCTGCTGAAACCATTCTGCAGCAGCCATTTTGATGGTTATGGCAGCCAGCCTTTATATAACAGCTATACAAGCTGCTGGAACCATTCTACAGCCGTTATTTTGAGTTTTATAGCAGCCAGCATTTATATAGTACCTCTACAAGCTGTTGGAACCATTCTACAGCCTCCACTTTGAGTGTTATAGCCGCCAGCATTTGTAAAGTAGCTCTGCAAGCTGCTGGAACCATTCTGCAGCCGCCATTTTGATTTTTATTGCGGCCAGCCTTTATATAACAGCTATACAAGCTGCTGAAACCATTCTACAGCCGTTATTTTGAGATTTATAGGAGCCAGCATTTATGTAGTACCTCTACAAGCTGCTGGAACCATTTTACAACCACCATTTTGAGTGTTATAGCAGCCATCATTTATATAGTACCTCTATAAGCTGTTGGAAACATTCTGCAGCCTCCACTTTGAGTGTTATAGCCGCCAGCCTTTGTAGAGTAGCTCTGCAAGCTGCTGGAACCATTTTGCAGCCGCTATTTTGAGAGTTATAGCCGCCAACCTTCATATAACAGCTATACAAGCTGCTGGAACCATTCTACAACCACCATTTTAAGTGTTATAGCGGCCAGCTTTTATAGAGCAGCTATACAAGCTGCTGGAACCATTCTACAGCCGCCATTTTGAGTGTTATAGCAGCCAGCATTTACATAAAACCTCTACAAGCTGCTGGAACCATTCTACAGCCGCCATTTTGAGTGTTATGGCAGCCAGCCTTTATATAACAGCTATACAAGCTGCTGGAACCATTCTACAGCCTTCATTTTGAGTCTTAAAGCCGTCATTCCTTATATAACAGCTATACAAGCTTCTGGAACCATTCTACAGCCTTTATTTTGAGTCTTAGAGCCGCCATCCTTTATATAACAGCTATACAAGCTGCTGGAACCATTCTTCAGCCGCCATTTTGAGTGTTATAGCAGCCATTCTTTATGTAACAGCTATACAACCATTTTACAGCCGCCAGTTTGAGTGCTTTAGCCGCCATTTTTAAAATAGTAGCTATACAAGCTTCTGGAACCATTCTACAGCCTTCATTTTGAGTCTTATAGCCGTCATTTTTTATATAACAGCTATACAAGCTGCTGGAACTATTCTACAGCCGCCATTTTGAGTCTTATAGCCGCCATCCTTTATATAACAGTAAAACAAGCTGCTGGAACCATTCTACAACCGTCATTTTCAGTGTTATAGCCGCCATCCTTTATATAACAGCTATACAAGTTTCTGGAACCATTCTACAGCCGCCATTTTGAGTGTTATAGCAGCCATTCTTTATATAAGAGCTATACAAGTTGCTGGAACCATTTAACAGCCGCCAGTTTGAGTGCTTTGGTCGCCATTTTTAAAATAGTAGCTATACAAGCTGCTGGAACCATTCTACAGACTTCATTTTGAGTCTTATAGCCGCCATCTTTTATATAACATCTATACAAGCTGCTGGAACTATTCTACAGCCGCCATTTTGAGTCTTATAGCCGCCATCCTTTATATAACAGTAAAACAAGCTGCTGCAACCATTCTACAACCGCCATTTTGAGTGTTATAGCCGCCATCCTTTATATAACAGAAATACAAGCTGCTGGAACCATTCTACAGCCGCCATTTTGAGTCTTACACCCGCCATCTTTTATACAGCAGCTAATCTGCTGGGACCATTTTACAGTTGCCAAATGAATCTTGTAGCCGCCAACCTTTATATAACAGCTACACTAGCTGCTGGAACCATTCTTCAGCCGCCATTTTTAGTCTTATAGCCTCCATCCCTTATATAGTAGCTCTATAAGCTGCTGGAACCATTCTTCAGCCGCTATTTTGAGATTTATAGCCGCCATCCTTTATATAACAGCTATACAAGCTGCTGGAACCATTCCACAGCCTTCATTTTGAGTCTTATAGCCGCCATCTTTTATATAACAGCTATACAAGTGGCTTTAACCATTTTACAGCCTTCATCTTGAGTCTTGTAGCCGCCATCTTTTATTTAACAGCTATACAAGTTGCTGGCACAATTCTACAGCCGCCAATTTGAGTCTTATAGACGCCTTCTTTTACATAACAGCTATACAAGTTACTGGAAAACTTCTACAGCCGCCAATTTGAGTCTCATTGACGCCTTCTTTTACATAACAACTATACAAACTGCTGGAACCATTCTTCACCCGCCACTTTTAGTCTTATAGCCGCCATCCCATATATAGTAGCTCTACAACCTGCTGGAACCATTCTTCAGACGCTATTTTGAGTCTTATAGCCGCCATCCTTTATATAACAGCTATACAAGTTGCTGGAACCATTCGACAGCCTTCAATTTGAGTCTTATAGACGCCATCTTTTACATAACAGCTATACAAGCTGCTGAAACCATTCTACAGCCACCAAATTGAGGTTTATAGCCGCCATTCTTTATAAAACAGCTATACAAGCTGCTGAAACCATTCTACAGCCACCAATTTGAGGTTTATAGCCGCCATTCTTTATAAAACAGCAATACAAGTTGCTGAAACCATTCTACAGCCACCAATTTGAGTCTTATAGCCGCCATCCTTTATATAACAGCTATACAAGTTGCTGGAACCATTCCACAGCCTTCATTTTGAGTCTTATAGCCGCCATCTTTTATATAAAAGCTTTACAAGCTTCTGGAACCATTCTACAGCCTTCATTTTGAGTCTTAAAGCCGCCATACTTTATATAACAGCTATACAAGCTGCTGGAACCATTCTACACCCGCCATTTTGAGTGTTACAGCAGCCATTCTTTACATAACAGCTATACAAGTTTCTGGAACGATTCAACAGCCTTCATTTTGAGTTTTATACCCGCCATCCGTTACATAACAGCTATACAAGCTGCTGGAACCATTCTACAGCCACCAATTTGAGGTTTATAGCCGCCATTCTTCACAGCTATACAAGTTGCTGGAACCATTCTACAGCGTTCATTTTGAGTCTTATAGCCGCCATCCTTTATATAACAGCTATACAAGCTGCTGGAACCATTCTAAAGCCTTCAATTTGAGTCTTATGGACGCCATCTTTTACATAAAAGCTATACAAGCTGCTGGAACCATTCTACAGCCACCAATTTGAGGTTTTCAGCCGCCATTCTTTACATAACAGCCATACAAGTTGCTGGAACCATTCTACAGCCGCCAGTTTGAGTGCTTTACCCGCCATCTTTAATATAGTAGCTATACAAGCTGCTGGAACCATTCTACAGCCGCCATTTTGAGTGTTATAGCAGCCATTTTTTATATAACAGCTATACAAGTTTCTGGAACCATTCTACAGCCCTCATTTTGAGTCTTATAGCCGTCATCCTTTATATAACAGCTTTACAAGCTTCTGGAACCATTCTACAGCCTTCATTTTGAGTCTTAAAGCCGTCATTCCTTATATAACAGCTATACAAGCTTCTGGAACCATTCTACAGCCTTTATTTTGAGTCTTAGAGCCGCCATCCTTTATATAACAGCTATACAAGCTGCTGGAACCATTCTTCAGCCGCCATTTTGAGTGTTATAGCAGCCATTCTTTATGTAACAGCTATACAACCATTTTACAGCCGCCAGTTTGAGTGCTTTAGCCGCCATTTTTAAAATAGTAGCTATACAAGCTTCTGGAACCATTCTACAGCCTTCATTTTGAGTCTTATAGCCGTCATTTTTTATATAACAGCTATACAAGCTGCTGGAACTATTCTACAGCCACCATTTTGAGTCTTATAGCCGCCATCCTTTATATAACAGTAAAACAAGCTGCTGGAACCATTCTACAACCGTCATTTTCAGTGTTATAGCCGCCATCCTTTATATAACAGCTATACAAGTTTCTGGAACCATTCTACAGCCGCCATTTTGAGTGTTATAGCAGCCATTCTTTATATAAGAGCTATACAAGTTGCTGGAACCATTCTGCAGCCTTCAATATGAGTCTTATAGACGCCATCTTTTACATAACAGCTCAACAAGCTGCTGGAACCATTCTACAGCCACCAATTTGAGGTTTTCAGCCGCCATTCTTTACATAACAGCCATACAAGTTGCTGGAACCATTCTACAGCCGCCAGTTTGAGTGCTTTACCCGCCATCTTTAATATAGTAGCTATACAAGCTGCTGGAACCATTCTACAGTCGCCATTTTGAGTGTTATAGCAGCCATTTTTTATATAATAGCTATACAAGTTTCTGGAACCATTCTACAGCCCTCATTTTGAGTCTTATAGCCGTCATCCTTTATATAACAGCTTTACAAGCTTCTGGAACCATTCTACAGCCTTCATTTTGAGTCTTAAAGCCGTCATTCCTTATATAACAGCTATACAAGCTTCTGGAACCATTCTACAGCCTTTATTTTGAGTCTTAGAGCCGCCATCCTTTATATAACAGCTATACAAGCTGCTGGAACCATTCTTCAGCCGCCATTTTGAGTGTTATAGCAGCCATTCTTTATGTAACAGCTATACAACCATTTTACAGCCGCCAGTTTGAGTGCTTTAGCCGCCATTTTTAAAATAGTAGCTATACAAGCTTCTGGAACCATTCTACAGCCTTCATTTTGAGTCTTATAGCCGTCATTTTTTATATAACAGCTATACAAGCTGCTGGAACTATTCTACAGCCGCCATTTTGAGTCTTATAGCCGCCATCCTTTATATAACAGTAAAACAAGCTGCTGGAACCATTCTACAACCGTCATTTTCAGTGTTATAGCCGCCATCCTTTATATAACAGCTATACAAGTTTCTGGAACCATTCTACAGCCGCCATTTTGAGTGTTATAGCAGCCATTCTTTATATAAGAGCTATACAAGTTGCTGGAACCATTCTGCAGCCTTCAATATGAGTCTTATAGACGCCATCTTTTACATAACAGCTATACAAGCTGCTGGAACCATTCTACAGCCACCAATTTGAGGTTTTCAGCCGCCATTCTTTACATAACAGCCATACAAGTTGCTGGAACCATTCTACAGCCGCCAGTTTGAGTGCTTTACCCGCCATCTTTAATATAGTAGCTATACAAGCTGCTGGAACCATTCTACAGCCGCCATTTTGAGTGTTATAGCAGCCATTTTTTATATAATAGCTATACAAGTTTCTGGAACCATTCTACAGCCCTCATTTTGAGTCTTATAGCCGCCATCCTTTATATAACAGCTTTACAAGCTTCTGGAACCATTCTACAGCCTTCATTTTGAGTCTTAAAGCCGTCATTCCGTATATAACAGCTATACAAGCTTCTGGAACCATTCTACAGCCTTTATTTTGAGTCTTAGAGCCGCCATCCTTTATATAACAGCTATACAAGCTGCTGGAACCATTCTTCAGCCGCCATTTTGAGTGTTATAGCAGCCATTCTTTATGTAACAGCTATACAACCATTTTACAGCCGCCAGTTTGAGTGCTTTAGCCGCCATTTTTAAAATAGTAGCTATACAAGCTTCTGGAACCATTCTACAGCCTTCATTTTGAGTCTTATAGCCGTCATTTTTTATATAACAGCTATACAAGCTGCTGGAACTATTCTACAGCCGCCATTTTGAGTCTTATAGCCGCCATCCTTTATATAACAGTAAAACAAGCTGCTGGAACCATTCTACAACCGTCATTTTCAGTGTTATAGCCGCCATCCTTTATATAACAGCTATACAAGTTTCTGGAACCATTCTAAAGCCGCCAATTTGAGGTTTATAGCCGCCATTCTTTACAAACCAGCCATACAAGCTGCTAGAACCATTCTGCAGCCTTCAATATGAGTCTTATAGACGCCATCTTTTACATAACAGCTATACAAGCTGCTGGAACCATTCTACAGCCACCAATTTGAGGTTTTCAGCCGCCATTCTTTACATAACAGCCATACAAGTTGCTGGAACCATTCTACAGCCGCCAGTTTGAGTGCTTTACCCGCCATCTTTAATATAGTAGCTATACAAGCTGCTGGAACCATTCTACAGCCGCCATTTTGAGTGTTATAGCAGCCATTTTTTATATAACAGCTATACAAGTTTCTGGAACCATTCTACAGCCCTCATTTTGAGTCTTATAGCCGTCATCCTTTATATAACAGCTTTACAAGCTTCTGGAACCATTCTACAGCCTTCATTTTGAGTCTTAAAGCCGTCATTCCTTATATAACAGCTATACAAGCTTCTGGAACCATTCTACAGCCTTTATTTTGAGTCTTAGAGCCGCCATCCTTTATATAACAGCTATACAAGCTGCTGGAACCATTCTTCAGCCGCCATTTTGAGTGTTATAGCAGCCATTCTTTATGTAACAGCTATACAACCATTTTACAGCCGCCAGTTTGAGTGCTTTAGCCGCCATTTTTAAAATAGTAGCTATACAAGCTTCTGGAACCATTCTACAGCCTTCATTTTGAGTCTTATAGCCGTCATTTTTTATATAACAGCTATACAAGCTGCTGGAACTATTCTACAGCCGCCATTTTGAGTCTTATAGCCGCCATCCTTTATATATCAGTAAAACAAGCTGCTGGAACCATTCTACAACCGTCATTTTCAGTGTTATAGCCGCCATCCTTTATATAACAGCTATACAAGTTTCTGGAACCATTCTACAGCCGCCATTTTGAGTGTTATAGCAGCCATTCTTTATATAAGAGCTATACAAGTTGCTGGAACCATTTAACAGCCGCCAGTTTGAGTGCTTTGGTCGCCATTTTTAAAATAGTAGCTATACAAGCTGCTGGAACCATTCTACAGACTTCATTTTGAGTCTTATAGCCGTCATTTTTTATATAACAGCTATACAAGCTGCTGGAACTATTCTACAGCCGCCATTTTGAGTCTTATAGCCGCCATCCTTTATATAACAGTAAAACAAGCTGCTGCAACCATTCTACAACCGCCATTTTGAGTGTTATAGCCGCCATCCTTTATATAACAGAAATACAAGCTGCTGGAACCATTCTACAGCCGCCATTTTGAGTCTTACACCCGCCATCTTTTATACAGCAGCTACACAATCTGCTGGGACCATTTTACAGTTGCCAAATGAATCTTGTAGCCGCCAACCTTTATATAACAGCTACACTAGCTGCTGGAACCATTCTTCAGCCGCCATTTTTAGTCTTATAGCCTCCATCCCTTATATAGTAGCTCTATAAGCTGCTGGAACCATTCTTCAGCCGCTATTTTGAGATTTATAGCCGCCATCCTTTATATAACAGCTATACAAGCTGCTGGAACCATTCCACAGCCTTCATTTTGAGTCTTATAGCCGCCATCTTTTATATAACAGCTATACAAACGGCTTTAACCATTCTACAGCCTTCATTTTGAGTCTTGTAGCCGCCATCTTTTATTTAACAGCTATACAAGTTGCTGGAACAATTCTACAGCCGCCAATTTGAGTCTTATAGACGCCTTCTTTTACATAACAGCTATACAAGTTGCTGGAAAACTTCTACAGCCGCTAATTTGAGTCTTATAGACGCCTTCTTTTACATAACAGCTATACAAACTGCTGGAACCATTCTTCAGCCGCCATTTTTAGTCTTATAGCCGCCATCCCATATATAGTAGCTCTACAAGCTGCTGGAACCATTCTTCAGACGCTATTTTGAGTCTTATAGCCGCCATCCTTTATATAACAGCTATACAAGTTGCTGGAACCATTCGACAGCCTTCATTTTGAGTCTTATAGCCGCCATCTTTTATATGAAAGCTATACAAGCTGCTGGAACCATTCTACAGCCGCCATTTTTTACATAACAGCCATACAAGTTGCTGGAACCATTCTACAGCCGCCAGTTTGAGTGCTTTACCCGCCATCTTTAATATAGAAGCTATACAAGCTGCTGTTACCATTCTACAGCCTTCGTTTTGTGTCTTATAGCCGTCATCCTTTATATAACAGCTTTACAAGCTTCTGGAACCATTCTACAGCCTTCATTTTGAGTCTTAAAGCCGCCATCCTTTATATAACAGCTATACAAGCTGCTGGAACCATTCTACACCCGCCATTTTGAGTGTTACAGCAGCCATTCTTTATATAACAGCTATACAAGTTTCTGAAACGATTCAACAGCCTTCATTTTGAGTTTTATACCCGCCGTCCTTTACATAACAGCTATACAAGCTGCTGGAACCATTCTACAGCCACCAATTTGAGGTTTATAGCCGCCATTCTTCACAAAACAGCTATACAAGTTGCTGGAACCATTCTACAGCGTTCATTTTGAGTCTTATAGCCGCCATCCTTTATATAACAGCTATACAAGCTGCTGGAACCATTCTAAAGCCTTCAATTTGAGTCTTATGGACGCCATCTTTTACATAACAGCTATTCAAACTGCTGGAACCATTCTAAAGCCGCCAATTTGAGGTTTATAGCCGCCATTCTTTACATAACAGCCATACAAGCTGCTAGAACCATTCTGCAGCCTTCAATATGAGTCTTATAGACGCCATCTTTTACATAACAGCTATACAAGCTGCTAGAACCATTCTACAGCCGCCATTTTGATTGTTATAGCAGCCAGCATTTATATAGTACCTCTACAAGCTGCTGGAACCATTCTACAGCCGCCATTTTGAGTTTAATAGGAGTCAGCATTTATATAGTACCTCTACAAGCTGCTGGAACCATTCTACAGCCGCCATTTTGAGTTTTATAGGAGCTGCAAGCTGCTGGAACTATTCTACAGCCTCCATTTTGAGTGTTATAGCCGCTAGCCTTTATATAGTAGCTCTACAAGCTGCTGGAACCATTATAGCCGCCAGCCTTTGTAAAGTAGCTCTGCGAGCTGCTAGAACCATTCTACAGCCGCCATTTTGATTGTTATAGCAGCCAGCATTTATATAGTACCTCTACAAGCTGCTGGAACCATTCTACAGCCGCCATTTTGAGTTTAATAGGAGTCAGCATTTATATAGTACCTCTACAAGCTGCTGGAACCATTCTACAGCCGCCATTTTGAGTTTTATAGGAGCTGCAAGCTGCTGGAACTATTCTACCGCCTCCATTTTGAGTGTTATAGCCGCCAGCCTTTATATAGTAGCTCTACAAGCTGCTGGAACCATTATAGCCGCCAGCCTTTGTAAAGTAGCTCTGCAAGCTGCTAGAACCATTCTACAGCCGCCATTTTGAGTGTTATAGCAGCCAGCATTTACATAGTACCTCTACAAGCTGCTGGAATCATTCTACAGCCGCCATTTTGAGTTTTATAGGAGTCAGCATTTATATAGTACCTCTACAAGCTGCTGGAACCATTCTACAGCCTCCATTTTGAGACTTATAGCCGCCAACCTTTATATAGTAGCTCTACAAGCTGCTGGAACCATTCTACAGCCGCCACTTTGAGTGTTATAGCAGCCAGCATTTATATAGTACCTCTATAAGCTGCTGAAACCATTCTGCAGCCGCCATTTTGATGGTTATGGCAGCCAGCCTTTATATAACAGCTATACAAGCTGCTGGAACCATTCTACAGCCGTTATTTTGAGTTTTATAGCAGCCAGCATTTATATAGTACCTCTACAAGCTGTTGGAACCATTCTACAGCCTCCACTTTGAGTGTTATAGCCGCCAGCCTTTGTAAAGTAGCTCTGCAAGCTGCTGGAACCATTCTGCAGCCGCCATTTTGATTTTTATTGCGGCCAGCCTTTATATAACAGCTATACAAGCTGCTGGAACCATTCTACAGCCGTTATTTTGAGTTTTATAGCAGCCAGCATTTATATAGTACCTCTACAAGCTGTTGGAACCATTGTACAGCCTCCACTTTGAGTGTTTTAGCCGCCAGCCTTTGTAGAGTAGCTCTGCAAGCTGCTGGAACCATTTTGCAGCCGCTATTTTGAGAGTTATAGCCGCCAGCCTTTACATAACAGCTATACAAGCTGCTGGAACCATTCAACGGCCGTTATTTTGAGTGTTATAGCCGCCAGCCTTTATATAACAGCTATACAAGCTGCTGGAACCATTTTACAACCACCATTTTGAGTGTTATAGCCGCCAGCCAGTATATAGTACCCCTACCATTCTACAGCCGCCATTTTGAGTGTCATAGCCGCCAGCATTCATATAGTAGCTCTACAAGCTGCTGAAACCATTCTACAGCCGTTGTTTTGAGTGTTATAGCCGTCATCTTTAATATAGTAGCAATACAAGCTGCTGGAACCATTCTACAGCCTCCATTTGAGTGTTATAGCCGCCAGCCTTTATAAAGTAGCTCTTCAAGCTGCTGGAACCATTCTACAGCCGTTATTTTGAGTTTAATAGCAGCCAGCATTTATTTAGTACCTTTACAAGCTGCTGGAACCATTCTACAGCCTCCATTTTGAGTGTTATAGCCGCCAGCCTTTATAAAGTAGGTCTACAAGCTGCTGAAACCATTCTACAGCCGTTATTTTGAGATTTATAGGAGCCAGCATTTATATAGTACCTCTACAAGCTGCTGGAACCATTATAGCCGCCAGCCTTTGTAAAGTAGCTCTGCAAGCTGCTGGAAGCATTCTACAGCCGCCATTTTGAGTGTTATAGCAGCCAGCATTTATACAGTACCTCTACAAGTTGCTGGAACCATTCTACAGCCGCCATTTTGAGTGTTATAGCAGCGAGCATTTATATAGTACCTCTACAAGCTGCTGGAACCATTCTACAGCCTCCATTTTGAGACTTATAGACGCCAACCTTTATATAGTAGCTCTACAAGCTGCTGGAACCATTCTACAGCCGCCACTTTGAGTGTTATAGCAGCCAGCATTTATATAGTACCTCTATAAGCTGCTGAAACCATTCTGCAGCAGCCATTTTGATGGTTATGGCAGCCAGCCTTTATATAACAGCTATACAAGCTGCTGGAACCATTCTACAGCCGTTATTTTGAGTTTTATAGCAGCCAGCATTTATATAGTACCTCTACAAGCTGTTGGAACGATTCTACAGCCTCCACTTTGAGTGTTATAGCCGCCAGCATTTGTAAAGTAGCTCTGCAAGCTGCTGGAACCATTCTGCAGCCGCCATTTTGATTTTTATTGCGGCCAGCCTTTATATAACAGCTATACAAGCTGCTGAAACCATTCTACAGCCGTTATTTTGAGATTTATAGGAGCCAGCATTTATGTAGTACCTCTACAAGCTGCTGGAACCATTTTACAACCACCATTTTGAGTGTTATAGCAGCCATCATTTATATAGTACCTCTATAAGCTGTTGGAAACATTCTGCAGCCTCCACTTTGAGTGTTATAGCCGCCAGCCTTTGTAGAGTAGCTCTGCAAGCTGCTGGAACCATTTTGCAGCCGCTATTTTGAGAGTTATAGCCGCCAACCTTCATATAACAGCTATACAAGCTGCTGGAACCATTCTACAACCACCATTTTAAGTGTTATAGCGGCCAGCTTTTATAGAGCAGCTATACAAGCTGCTGGAACCATTCTACAGCCGCCATTTTGAGTGTTATAGCAGCCAGCATTTACATAAAACCTCTACAAGCTGCTGGAACCATTCTACAGCCGCCATTTTGAGTGTTATGGCAGCCAGCCTTTATATAACAGCTATACAAGCTGCTGGAACCGTTCTACAGCCTCTACTTTGAGTGTTATAGCCGCCAGCCTTTATATAGTAGCTCTTTAAGCTGCTGGAACCATTATAGCCGCCAGCCTTTGTAAAGTAGCTCTGCAAGCTGCTGGAACCATTCTACAGCCGCCATTTTGAGTGTTATAGCAGCCAGCATTTATATAGTACCTCTATAAGCTGCTGGAACCATTCTACAGCCGCCATTTTGAGTGTTATGGCAGCCAGCCTTTATATAACAGCTATACAAGCTGCTGGAACCGTTCTACAGCCTCTACTTTGAGTGTTATAGCCGCCAGCCTTTATATAGTAGCTCTTTAAGCTGCTGGAACCATTATAGCCGCCAGCCTTTGTAAAGTAGCTCTGCAAGCTGCTGGAACCATTCTACAGCCGCCATTTTGAGTGTTATAGCAGCCAGCATTTATATAGTACCTCTATAAGCTGCTGGAACCATTCTACAGCCGCCATTTTGAGTGTTATGGCAGCCAGCCTTTATATAACAGCTATACAAGCTGCTGGAACCGTTCTACAGCCTCTACTTTGAGTGTTATAGCCGCCAGCCTTTATATAGTAGCTCTGTAAGCTGCTGGAACCATTATAGCCACCAGCCTTTGTAAAGTAGCTCTGCAAGCTGCTGGAACCATTCTACAGCCGCCATTTTGAGTGTTATAGCAGCGAGCATTTATATAGTACCTCTACAAGCTGCTGGAACCATTCTACAGCCGCCATTTTGAGTTTTATAGGAGTCAGCATTAATATAGTACCTCTACAAGCTGCTGGAACCATTTTACAACCACCATTTTGAGTGTTATAGCAGCCATCATTTATATAGTACCTCTATAAGCTGTTGGAAACATTCTGCAGCCTCCACTTTGAGTGTTATAGCCGCCAGCCTTTGTAGAGTAGCTCTGCAAGCTGCTGGAACCATTTTGCAGCCGCTATTTTGAGAGTTATAGCCGCCAACCTTCATATAACAGCTATACAAGCTGCTGGAACCATTCTACAACCACCATTTTAAGTGTTATAGCGGCCAGCTTTTATAGAGCAGCTATACAAGCTGCTGGAACCATTCTACAGCCGCCATTTTGAGTGTTATAGCAGCCAGCATTTACATAAAACCTCTACAAGCTGCTGGAACCATTCTACAGCCGCCATTTTGAGTGTTATGGCAGCCAGCCTTTATATAACAGCTATACAAGCTGCTGGAACCGTTCTACAGCCTCTACTTTGAGTGTTATAGCCGCCAGCCTTTATATAGTAGCTCTTTAAGCTGCTGGAACCATTATAGCCGCCAGCCTTTGTAAAGTAGCTCTGCAAGCTGCTGGAACCATTCTACAGCCGCCATTTTGAGTGTTATAGCAGCCAGCATTTATATAGTACCTCTATAAGCTGCTGGAACCATTCTACAGCCGCCATTTTGAGTGTTATGGCAGCCAGCCTTTATATAACAGCTATACAAGCTGCTGGAACCGTTCTACAGCCTCTACTTTGAGTGTTATAGCCGCCAGCCTTTATATAGTAGCTCTGTAAGCTGCTGGAACCATTATAGCCGCCAACCTTTATATAGTAGCTCTACAAGCTGCTGGAACCAATTACAGCCGCCACTTTGAGTGTTATAGCAGCCAGCATTTATATAGTACCTTTATAAGCTGCTGGAACCATTCTGCAGCCGCCATTTTGATGGTTATGGCAGCCAGCCTTTATATAACAGCTATACAAGCTGCTGGAACCATTCTACAGCCGTTATTTTGAGTTTTATAGCAGCCAGCATTTATTTAGTACCTCTACAAGCTGTTGGAACCATTCTGCAGCCTCCACTTTGAGTATTATAGCCGCCAGCCTTTGTAGAGTAGCTCTGCAAGCTGCTGGAACCATTTTGCAGCCGCTATTTTGAGAGTTATAGCCGCCAACCCTCATATAAAAGCTATACAAGCTGCTGGAACCATTCTACAGCCGTTATTTTGAGTGTTATAGCCGCCAGCCTTTATATAACAGCTATACAAGCTGCTGGAACCATTCTACAACCACCATTTTGAGTGTTATAGCGGCCAGCTTTTATAGAGCAGCTATACAAGCTGCTGGAACCATTCTACAGCCGCCATTTTGAGTGTTATAGCAGCCAGCATTTACATAAAACCTCTACAAGCTGCTGGAACCATTCTACAGCCGCCATTTTGAGTGTTATAGCCGCCTGCATTTATATAGTAGCTATACAAGCTGCTGGAACCATTCTACAGCCGTTATTTTGAGTGTTATAGCCGGCAGCCTTTGTAGAGTAGCTCTGCAAGCTGCTGGAACCATTCTACAGCCGCCATTTTGAGTGTTATAGCCGCCAGCATTTATATAGTAGCTCTACAAGCTGCTGAAACCATTCTACAGCCGTTATTTTGAGGTTTTTAGCCGCCATCATTTATATAGTAGCTCTACAAGCTGCTGAAACCATTCTACAGCCGTTATTTTGAGTTTTATAGGAGCCAGCATTTATATAGTACCTCTGCAAGCTGCTGGAACCATTCTACAGCCGCCATTTTGATTGTTATAGCCGCCAGCCTTTCTAAAGTAGCTCTTCAAGCTGCTGGAACCATTCGACAGCCGTTATTTTGAGGTTTTTAGCCGCCAGCATTTATATAGTAGCTCTACAAGCTGCTGAAACCATTCTACAGCCGTTATTTTGAGTTTTATAGGAGCCAGCATTTATATAGTACCTCTACAAGCTGCTGGAACCATTCTACAGCCTCCATTTTGAGTGTTATAGCCGCTAGCCTTTATATAGTAGCTCTACAAGCTGCTGGAACCATTCTACAGCCGTTATTTTGAGTGTTATAGCCGTCTTCTTTAATGTAGTAGCTCTACAAGTTGCTGGAACCATTCTACAGCCTCCATTTTGAGTGTTATAGCCGCCAGCCTTTCTAAAGTAGCTCTTCAAGCTGCTGGAACCATTCGACAGCCGTTATTTTGAGGTTTTTAGCCGCCAGCATTTATATAGTAGCTCTACAAGCTGCTGAAACCATTCTACAGCCGTTATTTTGAGTTTTATAGCAGCCAGCCAGTATATAGTAGCTCTACAAGCTGCTGGAACCATTCTACAGCCTCCATTTTGAGTGTTATAGCAGCCAGCCTTTGTAAAGTAGCTCTGCAAGCTACTGGAAGCATTCTACAGCCGCCATTTTGAGTGTTATAGCAGCCAGCATTTATTTAGTACCTCTACAAGCTGCTGGAACCATTCTACAGCCGCCATTTTGAGTTTTATTGTGGCCAGCCTTTATATAACAGCTATACAAGCTGCTGGAACCATTCTACAGCCGTTATTTTGAGTGTTACAGCCGCCAGCCAGTATATAGTACCCCTACAAGCTGCTGGAACCATTCTACAGCCGCCATTTTGAGTGTTATAGCAGCCAGCATTTATATAGTACCTCTATAAGCTGCTGGAACCATTCTACAGCCGCCATTTTGAGTGTTATGACAGCCAGCCTTTATATAGCAGCCATTCTACAGCCGCCATTTTGAGTGTTATAGCAGCCAGCATTTATGTAGTACCTCTATAAGCTGCTGGAACCATTCTGCAGTCGCCATTTTGATGGTTACGGCAGCCAGCGTTTATATAACAGCTATACAAGCTGCTGGAACCATTCTACAGCCGTTATTTTGAGTTTTATAGCAGCCAGCATTTATATAGTACCTCTACAAGCTGTTGGAACCATTCTACAGCCTCCACTTTGAGTGTTATAGCAGTCAGCCTTTGTAAAGTAGCTCTGCAAGCTGCTGAAACCATTCTATAACCGCCATTTTGAGTTTTATTGCTGCCAGCCTTTATATAACAGCTACACAAGCTGCTGGAACCATTCTACAGCCGTTATTTTGAGTGTTATAGCCGCCAGCCAGTATATAGTAGCTCTACAAGCTGCTGGAACCATTCTACAGCCACCATTTTGAGTGTTATAGCCGCCAGCCTTTATATAGTAGCTCTACAAGCTGCTGGAACCATTCTACAGCCGTTATTTTGAGTGTTATAGCCGCCAGCCTTTATATAGTAGCTCTACAAGCTGCTGGAACCATTCTACAGCCGCCATTTTGAGTGTTATAGCAGCGAGCATTTATATAGTACCTCTACAAGCTGCTGGAACCATTCTACAGCCGCCATTTTGAGTTTTATAGGAGTCAGCATTAATATAGTACCTCTACAAGCTGCTGGAACCATTCTACAGCCTCCATTTTGAGACTTATAGCCGCCAACCTTTATATAGTAGCTCTACAAGCTGCTGGAACCAATTTACAGCCGCCACTTTGAGTGTTATAGCAGCCAGCATTTATATAGTACCTTTATAAGCTGCTGGAACCATTCTGCAGCCGCCATTTTGATGGTTATGGCAGCCAGCCTTTATATAACAGCTATACAAGCTGCTGGAACCATTCTACAGCCGTTATTTTGAGTTTTATAGCAGCCAGCATTTATTTAGTACCTCTACAAGCTGTTGGAACCATTCTGCAGCCTCCACTTTGAGTATTATAGCCGCCAGCCTTTGTAGAGTAGCTCTGCAAGCTGCTGGAACCATTTTGCAGCCGCTATTTTGAGAGTTATAGCCGCCAACCCTCATATAAAAGCTATACAAGCTGCTGGAACCATTCTACAGCCGTTATTTTGAGTGTTATAGCCGCCAGCCTTTATATAACAGCTATACAAGCTGCTGGAACCATTCTACAACCACCATTTTGAGTGTTATAGCGGCCAGCTTTTTATAGAGCAGCTATACAAGCTGCTGGAACCATTCTACAGCCGCCATTTTGAGTGTTATAGCAGCCAGCATTTACATAAAACCTCTACAAGCTGCTGGAACCATTCTACAGCCGCCATTTTGAGTGTTATAGCCGCCTGCATTTATATAGTAGCTATACAAGCTGCTGGAACCATTCTACAGCCGTTATTTTGAGTGTTATAGCCGGCAGCCTTTGTAGAGTAGCTCTGCAAGCTGCTGGAACCATTCTACAGCCGCCATTTTGAGTGTTATAGCCGCCAGCATTTATATAGTAGCTCTACAAGCTGCTGAAACCATTCTACAGCCGTTATTTTGAGGTTTTTAGCCGCCAGCATTTATATAGTAGCTCTACAAGCTGCTGAAACCATTCTACAGCCGTTATTTTGAGTTTTATGGCAGCCAGCCTTTATATAACAGCTATACAAGCTGCTGGAACCGTTCTACAGCCTCTACTTTGAGTGTTATAGCCGCCAGCATTTATATAGTACCTCTGCAAGCTGCTGGAACCATTCTACAGCCGCCATTTTGATTGTTATAGCCGCCAGCCTTTCTAAAGTAGCTCTTCAAGCTGCTGGAACCATTCGACAGCCGTTATTTTGAGGTTTTTTAGCCGCCAGCATTTATATAGTAGCTCTACAAGCTGCTGAAACCATTCTACAGCCGTTATTTTGAGTTTTATAGGAGCCAGCATTTATATAGTACCTCTACAAGCTGCTGGAACCATTCTACAGCCTCCATTTTGAGTGTTATAGCCGCTAGCCTTTATATAGTAGCTCTACAAGCTGCTGGAACCATTCTACAGCCGTTATTTTGAGTGTTATAGCCGTCTTCTTTAATGTAGTAGCTCTACAAGTTGCTGGAACCATTCTACAGCCTCCATTTTGAGTGTTATAGCCGCCAGCCTTTCTAAAGTAGCTCTTCAAGCTGCTGGAACCATTCGACAGCCGTTATTTTGAGGTTTTTAGCCGCCAGCATTTATATAGTAGCTCTACAAGCTGCTGAAACCATTCTACAGCCGTTATTTTGAGTTTTATAGCAGCCAGCCAGTATATAGTAGCTCTACAAGCTGCTGGAACCATTCTACAGCCTCCATTTTGAGTGTTATAGCAGCCAGCCTTTGTAAAGTAGCTCTGCAAGCTACTGGAAGCATTCTACAGCCGCCATTTTGAGTGTTATAGCAGCCAGCATTTATTTAGTACCTCTACAAGCTGCTGGAACCATTCTACAGCCGCCATTTTGAGTTTTATAGTGGCCAGCCTTTATATAACAGCTATACAAGCTGCTGGAACCATTCTACAGCCGTTATTTTGAGTGTTACAGCCGCCAGCCAGTATATAGTACCCCTACAAGCTGCTGGAACCATTCTACAGCCGCCATTTTGAGTGTTATAGCAGCCAGCATTTATATAGTACCTCTATAAGCTGCTGGAACCATTCTACAGCCGCCATTTTGAGTGTTATGGCAGCCAGCCTTTATATAGCAGCTATACAAGCTGCTGGAACCGTTCCACAGCCTCTATTTTGAGTGTTATAGCCGCCAGCCTTTATATAGTACCTCTACAAGCTGCTGGAACCATTCTACAGCCGCCATTTTGAGTTTTATTGTGGCAAGCCTTTATATAACAGCTATACAAGCTGCTGGAACCATTCTACAGCCGTTATTTTGAGTGTTATAGCCGCCAGCCAGTATATAGTACCCCTACAAGCTGCTGGAACCATTCTACAGCCGCCATTTTGAGTGTTATAGCAGCCAGCATTTATGTAGTACCTCTATAAGCTGCTGGAACCATTCTGCAGTCGCTATTTTGATGGTTATGGCAGCCAGCGTTTATATAACAGCTATACAAGCTGCTGGAACCATTCTACAGCCGTTATTTTGAGTTTTATAGCAGCCAGCATTTATATAGTACCTCTACAAGCTGTTGGAACCATTCTACAGCCTCCACTTTGAGTGTTATAGCAGTCAGCCTTTGTAAAGTAGCTCTGCAAGCTGCTGAAACCATTCTATAACCGCCATTTTGAGTTTTATTGCTGCCAGCCTTTATAAACCAGCTATACAAGCTGCTGGAACCATTCTACAGCCGCCATTTTGAGTGTCATAGCCGCCAGCCAGTATATAGTAGCTCTACAAGCTACTGGAACCATTCTACAGCCGTTATTTTGAGTGTTATAGCAGCCAGCCAGTATATAGTACCCCTACAAGCTGCTGGAACCATTCTACAGCCGCCATTTTGAGTGTTATAGCCGCCAGCCTTTATATAGTACCTCTACAAGCTGATGGAACCATTCTACAGCCGCCATTTTGAGTTTCATAGGAGTCAGCATTTATTTAGTACCTCTACAAGCTGCTGGAACAGTTCTACAGCCTCCATTTTGAGTGTTATAGCCGCCAGCCAGTATATAGTACCCCTACAAGCTGCTGGAACCATTCTACAGCCGCCATTTCGAGTGTTATAGCCGCCAGCCTTTATATAGTACCTCTACAAGCTGATGGAACCATTCTACAGCCGCCATTTTGAGTGTCATAGCAGCCAGCATTTATATAGTACCTCTACAAGCTGCTGGAACCATTCTACAGCCGCCATTTTGAGTTTTATTGTGGCAAGCCTTTATATAACAGCTATACAAGCTGCTGGAACCATTCTACAGCCGTTATTTTGAGTGTTATAGCCGTCAGCCAGTATATAGTAGCTCTACAAGCTGCTGGAACCGTTCTACAGCCTCTATTTTGAGTGTTATAGCCGCCAGCCTTTATATAGTACCTCTACAAGCTGATGGAACCATTCTACAGCCGCCATTTTGAGTTTCATAGGAGTCAGCATTTATTTAGTACCTCTACAAGCTGCTGGAACCATTCTACAGCCGCCATTTTGAGTGTTATAGCCGCCAGCCTTTGTAAAGTAGCTCTGCAAGCTACTGGAAGCATTCTACAGCCGCCATTTTGAGTATCATAGCAGCCAGCATTTATATAGTACCTCTACAAGCTGCTGGAACCATTCTACAGCAGTTATTTTGAGTTTTATAGCAGCCAGCATTTATATAGTACCTCTACAAGCTGCTGGAACCATTCTACAGCCTCCATTTTGAGTGTTATAACTGCCAGCCTTTATAAAGTAGCGCTACAAGCTCCTGAAACCATTCTACAGCCGTTATTTTGAGTTTTATAGGAGCCAGCATTGATATAGTACCTCTACAAGCTGCTGAAACCTTTCTACAGCCTCCATTTTGAGTAATATAGCCGCCAGCCTTTGTAGAGTAGCTCTGCAAGCTGCTGGAACCATTCTACAGCCTCCATTTTGAGTGTTATAGCCGCTAGCCTTTATATAGTAGCACTACAAGCTGGTGGAACCATTCTACAGCCGCCATTTTGAGTGTTATGGCAGCCAGCCTTTATATAACAGCTATACAAGCTGCTGGAACCGTTCTACAGCCGCTATTTTGAGTGTTATAGCCGCCAGCCTTTATATAGTACCTCTACAAGCTGCTGGAACCATTCTACAGCCGCCATTTTGAGTTTCATAGGAGTCAGCATTTATGTAGTACCTCTACAAGCTGCTGGAACCATTCTACAGCCTCCATTTTGAGACTTATCCGCCAACCTTTATATAGTAGCTCTACAAGCTGCTGGAACAGTTCTACAGCCTCCATTTTGAGTGTTATAGCTGCCAGCCTTTGTAAAGTAGCTCTGCAAGCTACTGAAAGCATTCTACAGCCGCCATTTTGAGTGTCATAGCAGCCAGCATTTATATAGTACCTCTACAAGCTGCTGGAACCATTCTACAGCCGCCATTTTGAGTTTTATTGTGGCAAGCCTTTATATAACAGCTATACAAGCTGCTGGAACCATTCTACAGCCGTTATTTTGAGTGTTATAGCCGCCAGCCAGTATATAGTAGCTCTACAAGCTGCTGGAACCGTTCTACAGCCTCTATTTTGAGTGTTATAGCCGCCAGCCTTTTTATAGCACCTCTACAAGCTGATGGAACCATTCTACAGCCGGCATTTTGAGTTTCATAGGAGTCAGCATTTATTTAGTACCTCTACAAGCTGCTGGAACAGTTCTACAGCCTCCATTTTGAGTGTTATAGCCGCCAGCCTTTGTAAAGTAGCTCTGCAAGCTACTGGAAGCATTCTACAGCCGCCATTTTGAGTGTCATAGCAGCCAGCATTTATATAGTACCTCTACAAGCTGCTGGAACCATTCTACAGCCGTTATTTTGAGTTTTATAGCAGGCAGCATTTATATAGTACCTCTACAAGCTGCTGGAACCATTCTACAGCCTCCATTTTGAGTGTTATAGCCGCTAGCCTTTATATAGTAGCACTACAAGCTGCTGGAACCGTTCTACAGCCGTTATTTTGAGTGTTATAGCCGCCAGCCAGTATTTAGTACCCCTACAAGCTGCTGGAACCATTCTACAGCCGCCGTTTAGAGTGTTATAGCAGCCAGCATTTATATAGTACCTCTATAAGCTGCTGGAACCATTCTACAGCCGCCATTTTGAGTGTTATGGCAGCCAGCCTTTATATAACAGCTATACAATCTGCTGGAACCGTTCTACAGCCTCTATTTTGAGTGTTATAGCCGCCAGCCTTTATATAGTACCTCTACAAGCTGCTGGAACCATTCTACAGCCGCCATTTTGAGTTTCATAGGAGTCAGCATTTATATAGTACCTCTACAAACTGCTGGAACCATTCTACAGCCTCCATTTTGAGACTTATCCGCCAACCTTTATATAGTAGCTCTACAAGCTGCTGGAACAGTTCTACAGCCTCCATTTTGAGTGTTATAGCCGCCAGCCTTTGTAAAGTAGCTCTGCAAGCTACTGGAAGCATTCTACAGCCGCCATTTTGAGTATCATAGCAGCCAGCATTTATATAGTACCTCTACAAGCTGCTGGAACCATTCTACAGCAGTTATTTTGAGTTTTATAGCAGCCAGCATTTATATAGTACCTCTACAAGCTGCTGGAACCATTCTACAGCCTCCATTTTGAGTGTTATAACTGCCAGCCTTTATAAAGTAGCGCTACAAGCTCCTGAAACCATTCTACAGCCGTTATTTTGAGTTTTATAGGAGCCAGCATTGATATAGTACCTCTACAAGCTGCTGAAACCTTTCTACAGCCTCCATTTTGAGTAATATAGCCGCCAGCCTTTGTAGAGTAGCTCTGCAAGCTGCTGGAACCATTCTACAGCCGTTATTTTGAGTTTTATAGCAGCCAGCATTTATATAGTACCTCTACAAGCTGTTGGAACCATTCTACAGCCTCCACTTTGAGTGTTATAGCAGTCAGCCTTTGTAAAGTAGCTCTGCAAGCTGCTGAAACCATTCTATAATCGCCATTTTGAGTTTTATTGCTGCCAGCCTTTATAAACCAGCTATACAAGCTGCTGGAACCATTCTACAGCCGCCATTTTGAGTGTCATAGCCGCCAGCCAGTATATAGTAGCTCTACAAGCTACTGGAACCATTCTACAGCCGTTATTTTGAGTGTTATAGCAGCCAGCCAGTATATAGTACCCCTACAAGCTGCTGGAACCATTCTACAGCCGCCATTTTGAGTGTTATAGCCGCCAGCCTTTATATAGTACCTCTACAAGCTGATGGAACCATTCTACAGCCGCCATTTTGAGTTTCATAGGAGTCAGCATTTATTTAGTACCTCTACAAGCTGCTGGAACAGTTCTACAGCCTCCATTTTGAGTGTTATAGCCGCCAGCCAGTATATAGTACCCCTACAAGCTGCTGGAACCATTCTACAGCCGCCATTTCGAGTGTTATAGCCGCCAGCCTTTATATAGTACCTCTACAAGCTGATGGAACCATTCTACAGCCGCCATTTTGAGTGTCATAGCAGCCAGCATTTATATAGTACCTCTACAAGCTGCTGGAACCATTCTACAGCCGCCATTTTGAGTTTTATTGTGGCAAGCCTTTATATAACAGCTATACAAGCTGCTGGAACCATTCTACAGCCGTTATTTTGAGTGTTATAGCCGTCAGCCAGTATATAGTAGCTCTACAAGCTGCTGGAACCGTTCTACAGCCTCTATTTTGAGTGTTATAGCCGCCAGCCTTTATATAGTACCTCTACAAGCTGATGGAACCATTCTACAGCCGCCATTTTGAGTTTCATAGGAGTCAGCATTTATTTAGTACCTCTACAAGCTGCTGGAACCATTCTACAGCCGCCATTTTGAGTGTTATAGCCGCCAGCCTTTGTAAAGTAGCTCTGCAAGCTACTGGAAGCATTCTACAGCCGCCATTTTGAGTATCATAGCAGCCAGCATTTATATAGTACCTCTACAAGCTGCTGGAACCATTCTACAGCAGTTATTTTGAGTTTTATAGCAGCCAGCATTTATATAGTACCTCTACAAGCTGCTGGAACCATTCTACAGCCTCCATTTTGAGTGTTATAACTGCCAGCCTTTATAAAGTAGCGCTACAAGCTCCTGAAACCATTCTACAGCCGTTATTTTGAGTTTTATAGGAGCCAGCATTGATATAGTACCTCTACAAGCTGCTGAAACCTTTCTACAGCCTCCATTTTGAGTAATATAGCCGCCAGCCTTTGTAGAGTAGCTCTGCAAGCTGCTGGAACCATTCTACAGCCTCCATTTTGAGTGTTATAGCCGCTAGCCTTTATATAGTAGCACTACAAGCTGGTGGAACCATTCTACAGCCGCCATTTTGAGTGTTATGGCAGCCAGCCTTTATATAACAGCTATACAAGCTGCTGGAACCGTTCTACAGCCGCTATTTTGAGTGTTATAGCCGCCAGCCTTTATATAGTACCTCTACAAGCTGCTGGAACCATTCTACAGCCGCCATTTTGAGTTTCATAGGAGTCAGCATTTATGTAGTACCTCTACAAGCTGCTGGAACCATTCTACAGCCTCCATTTTGAGACTTATCCGCCAACCTTTATATAGTAGCTCTACAAGCTGCTGGAACAGTTCTACAGCCTCCATTTTGAGTGTTATAGCTGCCAGCCTTTTGTAAAGTAGCTCTGCAAGCTACTGAAAGCATTCTACAGCCGCCATTTTGAGTGTCATAGCAGCCAGCATTTATATAGTACCTCTACAAGCTGCTGGAACCATTCTACAGCCGCCATTTTGAGTTTTATTGTGGCAAGCCTTTATATAACAGCTATACAAGCTGCTGGAACCATTCTACAGCCGTTATTTTGAGTGTTATAGCCGCCAGCCAGTATATAGTAGCTCTACAAGCTGCTGGAACCGTTCTACAGCCTCTATTTTGAGTGTTATAGCCGCCAGCCTTTTTATAGCACCTCTACAAGCTGATGGAACCATTCTACAGCCGGCATTTTGAGTTTCATAGGAGTCAGCATTTATTTAGTACCTCTACAAGCTGCTGGAACAGTTCTACAGCCTCCATTTTGAGTGTTATAGCCGCCAGCCTTTGTAAAGTAGCTCTGCAAGCTACTGGAAGCATTCTACAGCCGCCATTTTGAGTGTCATAGCAGCCAGCATTTATATAGTACCTCTACAAGCTGCTGGAACCATTCTACAGCCGTTATTTTGAGTTTTATAGCAGGCAGCATTTATATAGTACCTCTACAAGCTGCTGGAACCATTCTACAGCCTCCATTTTGAGTGTTATAGCCGCTAGCCTTTATATAGTAGCACTACAAGCTGCTGGAACCGTTCTACAGCCGTTATTTTGAGTGTTATAGCCGCCAGCCAGTATTTAGTACCCCTACAAGCTGCTGGAACCATTCTACAGCCGCCGTTTAGAGTGTTATAGCAGCCAGCATTTATATAGTACCTCTATAAGCTGCTGGAACCATTCTACAGCCGCCATTTTGAGTGTTATGGCAGCCAGCCTTTATATAACAGCTATACAATCTGCTGGAACCGTTCTACAGCCTCTATTTTGAGTGTTATAGCCGCCAGCCTTTATATAGTACCTCTACAAGCTGCTGGAACCATTCTACAGCCGCCATTTTGAGTTTCATAGGAGTCAGCATTTATATAGTACCTCTACAAACTGCTGGAACCATTCTACAGCCTCCATTTTGAGACTTATCCGCCAACCTTTATATAGTAGCTCTACAAGCTGCTGGAACAGTTCTACAGCCTCCATTTTGAGTGTTATAGCCGCCAGCCTTTGTAAAGTAGCTCTGCAAGCTACTGGAAGCATTCTACAGCCGCCATTTTGAGTGTCATAGCAGCCAGCATTTATATAGTACCTCTACAAGCTGCTGGAACCATTCTACAGCCGTTATTTTGAGTTTTATAGCAGCCAGCATTTATATAGTACCTCTACAAGCTGCTGGAACCATTCTATAGCCTCCATTTTGAGTGTTATAACCGCCAGCCTTTATAAAGTAGCGCTACAAGCTCCTGAAACCATTCTACAGCCGTTATTTTGAGTTTTATAGGAGCCAGCATTGATATAGTACCTCTACAAGCTGCTGGAACCTTTCTACAGCCTCCATTTTGAGTAATATAGCCGCCAGCCTTTGTAGAGTAGCTCTGCAAGCTGCTGGAACCATTCTACAGCCTCCATTTTGAGTGTTATAGCCGCTAGCCTTTATATAGTAGCACTACAAGCTGCTGGAACCGTTCTACAGCCGTTATTTTGAGTACTATAGCCGCCAGCCAGTATATAGTACCCCTTCAAGCTTCTGGAACCATTCTACAGCCGCCATTTAGAGTGTTATAGCAGCCAGCATTTATATAGTACCTCTATAAGCTGCTGGAACCATTCTACAGCCGCCATTTTGAGTGTTATGGCAGCCAGCCTTTATATAACAGCTATACAAGCTGCTGGAACCGTTCTACAGCCTCTATTTTGAGTGTTATAGCCGCCAGCCTTTATATAGCACCTCTACAAGCTGCTGGAACAATTCTACAGCCGCCATTTTGAGTTTCATAGGAGTCAGCATTTATATAGTACCTCTACAAGCTGCTGGAACCATTCTTCAGCCTCCATTTTGAGACTTATCCGCCAACCTTCATATAGTAGCTCTACAAGCTGCTGGAACCATTCTACAGCCGCCATTTTGAGTGTTATAGCAGCCAGCATTTATATAGTACCTCTTTAAGCTGCTGGAACCATTCTGCAGCCGCCATTTTGATGGTTATGGCAGCCAGCGTTTATATAACAGCTATACAAGCCGCTGGAACCATTCTACAGCCGTTATTTTGAGTTTTATAGCAGCCAGCATTTATATAGTACCTCTACAAGCTGTTGGAACCACTCTACAGCCTCCACTTTGAGTGTTATAGCAGCCAGCCTTTGTAAAGTAGCTCTGCAAGCTGCTGGAACCATTCTACATCCGACATTTTGAGTTTTATTGCGGCCAGCCTTTATATAACAGCTATACAAGCTGCTGGAACCATTCTACAGCCGTTATTTTGAGTGTTATAGCCGCCAGCCAGTATATAGTACCCCTACAAGCTGCTGGAACCATTCTACAGCCGCCATTTTGAGTGTCATAGCCGCCAGCCAGTATATAGTAGCTCTACAAGCTGCTGGAACCATTCTACAGCCGCCATTTTGAGTGTTATAGCAGCCAGCATTTATATAGTACCTCTACAAGCTGCTGGAACCTTTCTACAGCCTCCATTTTGAGTAATATAGCCGCCAGCCTTTGTAGAGTAGCTCTGCAAGCTGCTGGAACCATTCTACAGACTCCATTTTGAGTGTTATAGCCGCTTGCCTTTATATAGTAGCTCTACAGGCTGCTGGAACCATTCTACAGCCGTTATTTTGAGTTTTATAGCAGCCAGCATTTATATAGTACCTCTACAAGCTGCTGGAACCATTCTACAGCCTACATTTTGAGTGTTATAGCCGCCAGCCTTTATAAAGTAGCGCAACAAGCTCCTGAAACCATTCTACAGCCGTTATTTTGAGTTTTATAGGAGCCAGCATTGATATAGTACCTCTACAAGCTGCTGGAACCATTCTACAGCCTCCATTTTGATGGTTATGGCAGCCAGCGTTTATATAACAGCTATACAAGCCGCTGGAACCATTCTACAGCCGTTATTTTGAGTTTTATAGCAGCCAGCATTTATATAGTACCTCTACAAGCTGTTGGAACCACTCTACAGCCTCCACTTTGAGTGTTATAGCAGCCAGCCTTTGTAAAGTAGCTCTGCAAGCTGCTGGAACCATTCTACATCCGACATTTTCAGTTTTATTACGGCCAGCCTTTATATAACAGCTATACAAGCTGCTGGAACCATTCTACAGCCGTTATTTTGAGTGTTATAGCCGCCAGCCAGTATATAGTACCCCTACAAGCTGCTGGAACCATTCTACAGCCTCCATTTTGAGTGTTATAACCGCCAGCCTTTATAAAGTAGCGCTACAAGCTCCTGAAACCATTCTACAGCCGTTATTTTGAGTTTTATAAGAGCCAGCATTGATATAGTACCTCTACAAGCTGCTGGAACCTTTCTACAGCCTCCATTTTGAGTAATATAGCCGCCAGCCTTTGTAGAGTAGCTCTGCAAGCTGCTGGAACCATTCTACAGACTCCATTTTGAGTGTTATAGCCGCTTGCCTTTATATAGTAGCTCTACAGGCTGCTGGAACCATTCTACAGCCGTTATTTTGAGTTTTATAGCAGCCAGCATTTATATAGTACCTCTACAAGCTGCTGGAACCATTCTACAGCCTACATTTTGAGTGTTATAGCCGCCAGCCTTTATAAAAGAGCGCAACAAGCTCCTGAAACCATTCTACAGCCGTTATTTTGAGTTTTATAGGAGCCAGCATTGATATAGTACCTCTACAAGCTGCTGGAACCATTCTACAGCCTCCATTTTGAGTGTTATAGCCGCCAATCTTTGTAAAGTAGCTCTGCAAGCTACTGGAAGCATTCTACAGCCGCCATTTTGAGTGTTATAGCAGCCAGCATTTATATAGTACGTCTACAAGCTGCTGGAACCATTCTACAGCCGCCATTTTGAGTTTTATTGTGGCCAGCCTTTATATAACAGCTATACAAGCTGCTAGAACCATTCTACAGCCGTTATTTTGAGTGTTATAGCCGCCAGCCAGTATATAGTACCCCTACAAGCTGCTGGAACCATTCTACAGCCGCCATTTAGAGTGTTATAGCAGCCAGAATTTATATAGTACCTCTATAAGCTGCTGGAACCATTCTACAGCCGCCATTTTGAGTGTTATGGCAGCCAGCCTTTATATAACAACTATACAAGCTGCTGGAACCATTCTACAGCCGCCATTTTGAGTGTTATAGCCGCCAGCCTTGATATAGTACCTCTACAAGCTGCTGGAACCATTCTACAGCCGCCATTTTGAGTTTCATAGGAGTCAGCATTTATATAGTACCTCTATAAGCTGCTGGAACCATTCTGCAGCCGCCATTTTGATAGTTATGGCAGCCAGCATTTATATAGTACCTCTACAAGCTGCTGGAACCATTCTACAGCCGCCATTTTGACTGTTATAGCAGCCAGCATTTATATAGTACCTCTACAAGCTGCTGGAACCATTCCACAGCCGCCATTTTGAGTTTTATTGCGGCCAGCCTTTATATAACAGCTATACAAGCTGCTGGAACCATTCTACAGCAGCCATTTTGAGTGTTATAGCAGCAAGCATTTATATAGTACCTCTATAAGCTGCTGGAACCATTCTGCAGCCGCCATTTTGATGGTTATGGCAGCCAGCATTTATATAGTACCTCTACAAGCTGCTGGAACCATTCTACAGCCGCCATTTTGAGTGTTATAGCAGCCAGCATTTATATAGTACCTCTACAAGCTGCTGGAACCATTCTACAGCCGTTATTTTGAGTTTTATAGCAGCCAGCATTTATATAGTACCTCTACAAGCTGTTGGAACCACTCTACAGCCTCCACTTTGAGTGTTATAGCAGCCAGCCTTTGTAAAGTAGCTCTGCAAGCTGCTGGAACCATTCTACATCCGACATTTTCAGTTTTATTGCGGCCAGCCTTTATATAACAGCTATACCAGCTGCTGGAACCATTCTACAGCCGTTATTTTGAGTGTTATAGCCGCCAGCCAGTATACAGTACCCCTACAAGCTGCTGGAACCATTCTACAGCCGTTATTTTGAGTGTTATAGCCGCCAGCCAGTATATAGTACCCCCTACAAGCTGCTGGAACCATTCTACAGCCGCCATTTTGAGTTTCATAGCCGCCAGCCAGTATATAGTAGCTCTACAAGCTGCTGGAACCATTCTACAGCCGATATTTTGAGTGTTATAGCAGCCAGCATTTATATAGTACCTCTACAAGCTGCTGGAACCATTCTACAGCCGCCATTTCGAGTTTTATTGCGGCCAGCCTTTATATAACAGCTATACAAGCTGCTGGAACCATTCTACAGCCGTTATTTTGAGTGTTATAGCCGCCAGCCAGTATATAGTACCCCTACAAGCTGCTGGAACCATTCTACAGCCGCCATTTAGAGTGTTATAGCAGCCAGCATTTATATAGTACCTCTACAAGCTGCTGGAACCATTCTACAGCCGTTATTTTGAGTGTTATAGCCGCCAGCCAGTATATAGTACCCCTACAAGCTGCTGGAACCATTCTACAGCCGCCATTTTGAGTTTCATAGCCGCCAGCCAGTATATAGTAGCTCTACAAGCTGCTGGAACCATTCTACAGCCGTTATTTTGAGTGTTATAGCCGCCAGCCAGTATACAGTACCCCTACAAGCTGCTGGAACCATTCTACAGCCGTTATTTTGCGTGTTATAGCCGCCAGCCAGTATATAGTACCCCTACAAGCTGCTGGAACCATTCTACAGCCGCCATTTTGAGTTTCATAGCCGCCAGCCAGTATATAGTAGCTCTACAAGCTGCTGGAACCATTCTACAGCCGATATTTTGAGTGTTATAGCAGCCAGCATTTATATAGTACCTCTACAAGCTGCTGGAACCATTCTACAGCCGCCATTTCGAGTTTTATTGCGGCCAGCCTTTATATAACAGCTATACAAGCTGCTGGAACCATTCTACAGCCGTTATTTTGAGTGTTATAGCCGCCAGCCAGTATACAGTACCCCTACAAGCTGCTGGAACCATTCTACAGCCGTTATTTTGAGTGTTATAGCCGCCAGCCAGTATATAGTACCCCTACAAGCTGCTGGAACCATTCTACAGCCGCCATTTTGAGTTTCATAGCCGCCAGCCAGTATATAGTAGCTCTACAAGCTGCTGGAACCGTTCTACAGCCGATATTTTGAGTGTTATAGCAGCCAGCATTTATATAGTACCTCTACAAGCTGCTGGAACCATTCTACAGCCGCCATTTCGAGTTTTATTGCGGCCAGCCTTTATATAACAGCTATACAAGCTGCTGGAACCATTCTACAGCCGTTATTTTGAGTGTTATAGCCGCCAGCCAGTATATAGTACCCCTACAAGCTGCTGGAACCATTCTACAGCCGCCATTTAGAGTGTTATAGCAGCCAGCATTTATATAGTACCTCTACAAGTTGCTGGAACCATTCTACAGACGTTATTTTGAGTGTTATAGCCGCCAGCCTTTGTAGAGTAGCTCTGCAAGCTGCTGGAACCATTCTACAGACTCCATTTTGAGTGTTATAGCCGCTTGCCTTTATATAGTAGCTCTACAGGCTGCTGGAACCATTCTACAGCCGTTATTTTGAGTTTTATAGCAGCCAGCATTTATATAGTACCTCTACAAGCTGCTGGAACCATTCTACAGCCTCCATTTTGAGTGTTATAGCCGCCAGCCTTTATAAAGTAGCGCTACAAGCTCCTGAAACCATTCTACAGCCGTTATTTTGAGTTTTATAGGAGCCAGCATTGATATAGTACCTCTACAAGCTGCTGGAACCATTCTACAGCCTCCATTTTGAGTGTTATAGCCGCCAGCCTTTGTAAAGTAGCTCTGCAAGCTACTGGAAGCATTCTACAGCCGCCATTTTGAGTGTTGTAGACGTACTATATAAATGCTGGCTGCTATAACACTCAAAATGGCGGCTGTAACACTCAAAATAACGGCTGTAGAATGGTTCTAGCAGCTTGTATAGCGTTATATAAAGGCTGGCCACAATAAAACTCAAAATGGCGGCTGTAGAATTGTTCCAGCAGCTTGTAGACGTACTATATAAATGCTGGCTGCTATAAGCTGCTGGAACCATTCTACAGCCGCCATTTTGAGTTTTATTGTGGCCAGCCTTTATATAACAGCTATACAAGCTGCTAGAACCATTCTACAGCCGTTATTTTGAGTGTTATAGCCGCCAGCCAGTATATAGTACCCCCTACAAGCTGCTGGAACCATTCTACAGCCGCCATTTAGAGTGTTATAGCAGCCAGCATTTATATAGTACCTCTATAAGCTGCTGGAACCATTCTACAGCCGCCATTTTGAGCGTTATGGCAGCCAGCCTTTATATAACAGCTATACAAGCTGCTGGAACCGTTCTACAGCCTCTATTTTGAGTGTTATAGCCGCCAGCCTTGATATAGTACCTCTACAAGCTGCTGGAACCATTCTACAGCCGCCATTTTGAGTTTCATAGGAGTCAGCATTTATATAGTACCTCTATAAGCTGCTGGAACCATTCTGCAGCCGCCATTTTGATGGTTATGGCAGCCAGCATTTATATAGTACCTCTACAAGCTGCTGAAACCATTCTACAGCCGCCATTTTGACTGTTATAGCAGCCAGCATTTATATAGTACCTCTACAAGCTGCTGGAACCATTCTACAGCCGCCATTTTGAGTGTTATAGCAGCCAGCATTTATATAGTACCTCTACAAGCTGCTGGAACCATTCTACAGCCGCCATTTTGAGTTTTATTGCGGCCAGCCTTTATATAACAGCTATACAAGCTTCTGGAACCATTCTACAGCCGTTATTTTGAGTGTTATAGCCGCCAGCCAGTATATAGTACCCCTACAAGCTGCTGGAACCATTCTACAGCCGCCATTTTGAGTGTCATAGCCGCCAGCCAGTATATAGTAGCTCTACAAGCTGCTGGAACCATTCTACAGCCGTTATTTTGACTGTTATAGCCGCCAGCCTTTGTAGAGTAGCTCTGCAAGCTGCTGGAACCATTCTACAGCCTCCATTTTGAGTGTTATAGCCGCTAGCCTTTATATAGTAGCTCTACAAGCTGCTGGAACCATTCTACAGCCGTTATTTTGAGTTTTATAGCAGCCAGCATTGATATAGTACCTCTACAAGCTGCTGGAACCATTCTACAGCCTCCATTTTGAGTGTTATAGCCGCCAATCTTTGTAAAGTAGCTCTGCAAGCTACTGGAAGCATTCTACAGCCGCCATTTTGAGTGTTATAGCAGCCAGCATTTATATAGTACGTCTACAAGCTGCTGGAACCATTCTACAGCCGCCATTTTGAGTTTTATTGTGGCCAGCCTTTATATAACAGCTATACAAGCTGCTAGAACCATTCTACAGCCGTTATTTTGAGTGTTATAGCCGCCAGCCAGTATATAGTACCCCTACAAGCTGCTGGAACCATTCTACAGCCGCCATTTAGAGTGTTATAGCAGCCAGAATTTATATAGTACCTCTATAAGCTGCTGGAACCATTCTACAGCCGCCATTTTGAGTGTTATGGCAGCCAGCCTTTATATAACAACTATACAAGCTGCTGGAACCATTCTACAGCCTCTATTTTGAGTGTTATAGCCGCCAGCCTTGATATAGTACCTCTACAAGCTGCTGGAACCATTCTACAGCCGCCATTTTGAGTTTCATAGGAGTCAGCATTTATATAGTACCTCTATAAGCTGCTGGAACCATTCTGCAGCCGCCATTTTGATGGTTATGGCAGCCAGCATTTATATAGTACCTCTACAAGCTGCTGGAACCATTCTACAGCCGCCATTTTGACTGTTATAGCAGCCAGCATTTATATAGTACCTCTACAAGCTGCTGGAACCATTCTACAGCCGCCATTTTGAGTTTTATTGCGGCCAGCCTTTATATAACAGCTATACAAGCTGCTGGAACCATTCTACAGCAGCCATTTTGAGTGTTATAGCAGCACGCATTTATATAGTACCTCTATAAGCTGCTGGAACCATTTTGCAGCCGCCATTTTGATGGTTATGGCAGCCAGCATTTATATAGTACCTCTACAAGCTGCTGGAACCATTCTACAGCCGCCATTTCGAGTGTTATAGCAGCCAGCATTTATATAGTACCTCTACAAGCTGCTGGAACCATTCTACAGCCGTTATTTTGAGTTTTATAGCAGCCAACATTTATATAGTACCTCTACAAGCTGTTGGAACCACTCTACAGCCTCCACTTTGAGTGTTATAGCAGCCAGCCTTTGTAAAGTAGCTCTGCAAGCTGCTGGAACCATTCTACATCCGACATTTTCAGTTTTATTGCGGCCAGCCTTTATATAACAGCTATACCAGCTGCTGGAACCATTCTACAGCCGTTATTTTGAGTGTTATAGCCGCCAGCCAGTATACAGTACCCCTACAAGCTGCTGGAACCATTCTACAGCTGTTATTTTGAGTGTTATAGCCGCCAGCCAGTATATAGTACCCCTACAAGCTGCTGGAACCATTCTACAGCCGCCATTTTGAGTTTCATAGCCGCCAGCCAGTATATAGTAGCTCTGCAAGCTGCTGGAACCATTCTACAGCCGATATTTTGAGTGTTATAGCAGCCAGCATTTATATAGTACCTCTACAAGCTGCTGGAACCATTCTACAGCCGCCATTTCGAGTTTTATTGCGGCCAGCCTTTATATAACAGCTATACAAGCTGCTGGAACCATTCTACAGCCGTTATTTTGAGTGTTATAGCCGCCAGCCAGTATATAGTACCCCTACAAGCTGCTGGAACCATTCTACAGCCGCCATTTAGAGTGTTATAGCAGCCAGCATTTATATAGTACCTCTACAAGTTGCTGGAACCATTCTACAGACGTTATTTTGAGTGTTATAGCCGCCAGCCTTTGTAGAGTAGCTCTGCAAGCTGCTGGAACCATTCTACAGACTCCATTTTGAGTGTTATAGCCGCTTGCCTTTATATAGTAGCTCTACAGGCTGCTGGAACCATTCTACAGCCGTTATTTTGAGTTTTATAGCAGCCAGCATTTATATAGTACCTCTACAAGCTGCTGGAACCATTCTACAGCCTCCATTTTGAGTGTTATAGCCGCCAGCCTTTATAAAGTAGCGCTACAAGCTCCTGAAACCATTCTACAGCCGTTATTTTGAGTGTTATAGCCGTCTTCTTTAATGTAGTAGCTCTACAAGCTGCTGGAACCATTCTACAGCCTCCATTTTGAGTGTTATAGCCGCCAGCCTTTGTAAAGTAGCTCTGCAAGCTACTGGAAGCATTCTACAGCCGCCATTTTGAGTGTTGTAGACGTACTATATAAATGCTGGCTGCTATAACACTCAAAATGGCTGTAACACTCAAATAACGGCTGTAGAATGGTTCTAGCAGCTTGTATAGCTGTTATATAAAGGCTGGCCACAATAAAACTCAAAATGGCGGCTGTAGAATGGTTCCAGCAGCTTGTAGACGTACTATATAAATGCTGGCTGCTATAAGCTGCTGGAACCATTCTACAGCCGTTATTTTGAGTGTTACAGCCGCCAGCCTTTATAAAGTAGCTTTTGAAGCTCCTGAAACCATTCTACAGCCGTTATTTTGAGTTTTATAGGAGCCATTCTACAGCCGCCATTTTGAGTTTTATTGTGGCCAGCCTTTATATAACAGCTATACAAGCTGCTGGAACCATTCTACAGCCGTTATTTTGAGTGTTATAGCCGTCATCTTTAATGTAGTAGCTCTACAAGTTGCTGGAACCATTCTACAGCCTCCATTTTGAGTGTTATAGCCGCCAGCCTTTATAAAGTAGCGCTACAAGCTCCTGAAACCATTCTACAGCCGTTATTTTGAGTTTTATAGGAGCCAGCATTGATATAGTACCTCTACAAGCTGCTGGAACCATTCTACAGCCTCCATTTTGAGTGTTATAGCCGCCAGCCTTTGTAAAGTAGCTCTGCAAGCTACTGGAAGCATTCTACAGCCGCCATTTTGAGTGTTGTAGACGTACTATATAAATGCTGGCTGCTATAACACTCAAAATGGCGGCTGTAACACTCAAAATAACGGCTGTAGAATGGTTCTAGCAGCTTGTATAGCTGTTATATAAAGGCTGGCCACAATAAAACTCAAAATGGCGGCTGTAGAATGGTTCCAGCAGCTTGTAGACGACTATATAAATGCTGGCTGCTATAAGCTGCTGGAACCATTCTACAGCCGCCATTTTGAGTGTTATAGCCGCTAGCCTTTATATAGTAGCTCTACAAGCTGCTGGAACCATTCTACAGCCGTTATTTTGAGTGTTATAGCCGTCTTCTTTAATGTAGTAGCTCTACAAGTTGCTGGAACCATTCTACAGCCTCCATTTTGAGTGTTATAGCCGCCAGCCTTTACATAGTAGCTCTTCAAGCTGCTGGAACCATTGTACAGCCGTTATTTTGAGTGTTATAGCCGCCAGCCTTTATATAGTACCTCTACAAGCTGCTGGAACCATTCTACAGCCGCCATTTTGAGTGTTATAGCCGCCAGCCTTTATAAAGTAGCTTTTCAAGCTCCTGAAACCATTCTACAGCCGTTATTTTGAGTTTTATAGGAGCCATTCTACAGCCGCCATTTTGAGTTTTATTGTGGCCAGCCTTTATATAACAGCTATACAAGCTGCTGGAACCATTCTACAGCCGTTATTTTGAGTGTTATAGCCGTCATCTTTAATGTAGTAGCTCTACAAGTTGCTGGAACCATTCTACAGCCGCCATTTTGAGTGTTATAGCCGCCAGCCAGTATATAGTACCCCTACAAGCTGCTGGAACCATTCTACAGCCGCCATTTAGAGTGTTATAGCAGCCAGGATTTATATAGTACCTCTATAAGCTTCTGGAACCATTCTACAGCCGCCATTTTGAGTGTTATGGCAGCCAGCCTTTATATAACAGCTATACAAGCTGCTGGAACCGTTCTACAGCCTCTATTTTGAGTGTTATAGCCGCCAGCCTTTATATAGTACCTCTACAAGCTGCTGGAACCATTCTACAGCCGCCATTTTGAGTGTTATAGCCTCCAGCCTTTATAAAGTAGCTTTTGAAGCTCCTGAAACCATTCTACAGCCGTTATTTTGAGTTTTATAGGAGCCATTCTACAGCCGCCATTTTGAGTTTTATTGTGGCCAGCCTTTATATAACAGCTATACAAGCTGCTGGAACCATTCTACAGCAGTTATTTTGAGTGTTATAGCCGTCATCTTTAATGTAGTAGCTCTACAAGTTGCTGGAACCATTCTACAGCCGTTATTTTGAGTGTTATAGCCGCCAGCCTTTATAAAGTAGCTTTTCAAGCTCCTGAAACCATTCTACAGCCGTTATTTTGAGTTTTATAGCAGCCAGAATTTATATAGTACCTCTACAAGCTGCTGGAACCATTCTACAGCCTCCATTTTGAGTGTTATAGCCGCCAGCCTTTATAAAGTAGCTTTGCAAGCTCCTGAAACCATTCTACAACCGTTATTTTGAGTTTTATAGGAGCCAGCATTGATATAGTACCTCTACAAGCTGCTGGAACCATTCTACAGCCTCCATTTTGAGTGTTATAGCAGCCAGCATTTATATAGTACCTCTACAAGCTGCTGGAACCATTCTACAGCCGCCATTTTGAGTTTTATTGTGGCCAGCCTTTATATAACAGCTATAAAAGCTGCTGGAACCATTCTACATCCGCCATTTGGAGTTTCATAGGAGTCAGCATTTATATAGTACCTCTACAAGCTGCTGGAACCATTCTACAGCCTCCATTTTGAGACTTATCCGCCAACCTTTATATAGTAGCTCTACAAGCTGCTGGAACCATTCTACAGCCGCCATTTTGAGTATTATTGCGGCCAGCCTTTATATAACAGCTATACAAGCTGCTGGACCCATTCTACAGCCGTTATTTTGAGTGTTATAGCCGCCAGCCAGTATATAGTACCCCTACAAGCTTCTGGAACCATTCTACAGCCGCCATTTTGAGTGTCATAGCCGCCAGCCAGTATATAGTAGCTCTACAAGCTGCTGGAACCATTCTACAGCCGTTATTTTGAGTGTTATAGCCGCCAGCCAGTATATAGTACCCCTACAAGCTGCTGGAACCATTCTACAGCCGCCATTTTGAGTTTCATAGCCGCCAGCCAGTATATAGTACCTCTACAAGCTGCTGGAACCATTCTACAGCCTCCATTTTGAGACTTATCCGCCAACCTTTATATAGTAGCTCTACAAGCTGCTGGAACCATTCTACAGCCGCCATTTTGAGTTTTATTGCGGCCAGCCTTTATATAACAGCTATACAAGCTGCTGGAACCATTCTACAGCCGTTATTTTGAGTGTTATAGCCGCCAGCCAGTATATAGTACCCCTACAAGCTGCTGGAACCATTCTACAGCCGCCATTTAGAGTGTTATAGCAGCCAGCATTTATATAGTACCTCTACAAGCTGCTGGAACCATTCTACAGACGTTATTTTGAGTGTTATAGCCGCCAGCCTTTATAGAGTAGCTCTGCAAGCTGCTGGAACCATTCTACAGACTCCATTTTGAGTGTTATAGCCGCTTGCCTTTATATAATAGATCTACAGGCTGCTGGAACCATTCTACAGCCGTTATTTTGAGTTTTTATAGCAGCCAGCATTTATATAGTACCTCTACAAGCTGCTGGAACCATTCTACAGCCTCCATTTTGAGTGTTATAGCCGCCAGCCTTTATAAAGTAGCGCTACAAGCTCCTGAAACCATTCTACAGCCGTTATTTTGAGTTTTATAGGAGCCAGCATTGATATAGTACCTCTACAAGCTGTTGGAACCATTCTACAGCCTCCACTTTGAGTGTTATAGCCGCCAGCCTTTGTAAAGTAGCTCTGCAAGCTACTGGAAGCATTCTACAGCCGCCATTTTGAGTGTTGTAGACGTACTATATAAATGCTGGCTGCTATAACACTCAAAATGGCGGCTGTAACACTCAAAATAACGGCTGTAGAATGGTTCTAGCAGCTTGTATAGCTGTTATATAAAGGCTGGCCACAATAAAACTCAAAATAGAATGGTTCCAGCTTGTAGACTACTATATAAATGCTGGCTGCTATAAGCTGCTGGAACCATTCTACAGCCGCCATTTTGAGTTTTATTGTGGCCAGCCTTTATATAACAGCTATACAAGCTGCTAGAACCATTCTACAGCCGTTATTTTGAGTGTTATAGCCGCCAGCCAGTATATAGTACCCCTACAAGCTGCTGGAACCATTCTACAGCCGCCATTTAGAGTGTTATAGCAGCCAGCATTTATATAGTACCTCTATAAGCTGCTGGAACCATTCTACAGCCGCCATTTTGAGTGTTATGGCAGCCAGCCTTTATATAACAGCTATACAAGCTGCTGGAACCGTTCTACAGCCTCTATTTTGAGTGTTATAGCCGCCAGCCTTGATATAGTACCTCTACAAGCTGCTGGAACCATTCTACAGCCGCCATTTTGAGTTTCATAGGAGTCAGCATTTATATAGTACCTCTATAAGCTGCTGGAACCATTCTGCAGCCGCCATTTTGATGGTTTTGGCAGCCAGCATTTATATAGGACCTCTACAAGCTGCTGGAACCATTCTACAGCCGCCATTTTGACTGTTATAGCAGCCAGCATTTATATAGTACCTCTACAAGCTGCTGGAACCATTCTACAGCCGCCATTTTGAGTTTTATTGCGGCCAGCCTTTATATAACAGCTATACAAGCTGCTGGAACCATTCTACAGCAGCCATTTTGAGTGTTATAACAGCAAGCATTTATATAGTACCTCTACAAGCTGCTGGAACCATTCTACAGCCGCCATTTTGACTGTTATAGCAGCCAGCATTTATATAGTACCTCTACAAGCTGCTGGAACCATTCTACAGCCGCCATTTTGAGTTTTATTGCGGCCAGCCTTTATATAACAGCTATACAAGCTGCTGGAACCATTCTGCAGCCGTTATTTTGAGTGTTATAGCCGCCAGCCAGTATATAGTACCCCTACAAGCTGCTGGAACCATTCTACAGCCGCCATTTTGAGTGTCATAGCCGCCAGCCAGTATATAGTAGCTCTACAAGCTGCTGGAACCATTCTACAGCCGTTATTTTGACTGTTATAGCCGCCAGCCTTTGTAGAGTAGCTCTGCAAGCTGCTGGAACCATTCTACAGCCTCCATTTTGAGTGTTATAGCCGCTAGCCTTTATATAGTAGCTCTACAAGCTGCTGGAACCATTCTACAGCCGTTATTTTGAGTTTTATAGCAGCCAGCATTTATATAGTACCTCTACAAGCTGCTGGAACCATTCTACAGCCTCCATTTTGAGTGTTATAGCCGCCAGCCTTTATAAAGTAGCTCTACAAGCTCCTGAAACCATTCTACAGCCGTTATTTTGAGTTTTATAGGAGCCAGCATTGATATAGTACCTCTACAAGCTGCTGGAACCATTCTACAGCCTCCATTTTGAGTGTTATAGCAGCCAGCATTTATATAGTTGCTCTACAAGCTGCTGGAACCATTCTACAGCCGCCATTTTGAGTGTTATAGCCGCTAGCCTTTATATAGTAGCTCTACAAGCTGCTGGAACCATTCTACAGCCGTTATTTTGAGTGTTATAGCCGTCTTCTTTAATGTAGTAGCTCTACAAGTTGCTGGAACCATTCTACAGCCTCCATTTTGAGTGTTATAGCCGCCAGCCTTTACATAGTAGCTCTTCAAGCTGCTGGAACCATTCTACAGCCGTTATTTTGAGTGTTATAGCCGCCAGCCTGTATATAGTACCTCTACAAGCTGCTGGAACCATTCTACAGCCGCCATTTTGAGTGTTATAGCCGCCAGCCTTTATAAAGTAGCTTTTCAAGCTCCTGAAACCATTCTACAGCCGTTATTTTGAGTTTTATAGGAGCCATTCTACAGCCGCCATTTTGAGTTTTATTGTGGCCAGCCTTTATATAACAGCTATACAAACTGCTGGAACCATTCTACAGCCGTTATTTTGAGTGTTATAGCCGTCATCTTTAATGTAGTAGCTCTACAAGTTGCTGGAACCATTCTACAGCCGCCATTTTGAGTGTTATAGCCGCCAGCCAGTATATAGTACCCCTACAAGCTGCTGGAACCATTCTACAGCCGCCATTTAGAGTGTTATAGCAGCCAGGATTTATATAGTACCTCTATAAGCTTCTGGAACCATTCTACAGCCGCCATTTTGAGTGTTATGGCAGCCAGCCTTTATATAACAGCTATACAAGCTGCTGGAACCGTTCTACAGCCTCTATTTTGAGTGTTATAGCCGCCAGCCTTTATATAGTACCTCTACAAGCTGCTGGAACCATTCTACAGCCGCCATTTTGAGTGTTATAGCCGCCAGCCTTTATAAAGTAGCTTTTCAAGCTCCTGAAACCATTCTACAGCCGTTATTTTGAGTTTTATAGGAGCCATTCTACAGCCGCCATTTTGAGTTTTATTGTGGCCAGCCTTTATATAACAGCTATACAAGCTGCTGGAACCATTCTACAGCCGTTATTTTGAGTGTTATAGCCGTCATCTTTAATGTAGTAGCTCTACAAGTTGCTGGAACCATTCTACAGCCGTTATTTTGAGTGTTATAGCCGCCAGCCTTTATAAAGTAGCTTTTCAAGCTCCTGAAACCATTCTACAGCCGTTATTTTGAGTTTTATAGCAGCCAGCATTTATATAGTACTTCTACAAGCTGCTGGAACCATTCTACAGCCTCCATTTTGAGTGTTATAGCCGCCAGCCTTTATAAAGTAGCTTTGCAAGCTCCTGAAACCATTCTACAGCCGTTATTTTGAGTTTTATAGGAGCCAGCATTGATATAGTACCTCTACAAGCTGCTGGAACCATTCTACAGCCTCCATTTTGAGTGTTATAGCAGCCAGCATTTATATAGTACCTCTACAAGCTGCTGGAACCATTCTACAGCCGCCATTTTGAGTTTTATTGTGGCCAGCCTTTATATAACAGCTATAAAAGCTGCTGGAACCATTCTACAGCCGCCATTTTGAGTGTTATAGCAGCCAGCGTTTACATAGTACCTCTACAAGCTGCTGGAACCATTCTACAGCCGTAATTTTGAGTTTTATATGAGCCAGCATTTATATAGTACCTCTACAAGCTGCTGGAACCATTCTACAGCCTCATTTTGAGTGTTATAGCCGCCAGCTTTTATATAGCAGCTCTACAAGCTGCTGGAACCATTCTATAGCCATTATTTTGAGTTTTATAGCAGCCAGTATATCATATAGTATCTCAACAAGTTGCTGGAACCATTCTACAAACACCATTTTGAGTGTAATAACGGCCAGCATTTATATAGCAGCTATACAAGCTGCTGGAACCATTCTACAGCCGCCATTTTGAGTGTTATAGCAGCCAGCATTTACATAGTACCTCTACAAGCTGCTGGAACCATTCTACAGCCGTTATTTTGAGTTTTATATGAGCCAGCATTTATATAGTAACTCTACAAGCTGCTGGAACCATTCTACAGCCTCTATTTTGAGTGTTATAGCCGCCAGCCTTTATACAGTAGCTCTACAAGCTGCTGGAACCATTCTACATCCGCCATTTTGAGTTTTATAGCGGCCAGCCAGTATATAGTAGCTCTACAAGCTGCTGGAACCATTCTATAGCCGTTATTTTGAGTGTTATAGCCGTCATCTTTAATATAGTAGCTATACAAGCTGCTAGAACCATTCTACAGCCGTTATTTTGAGTTTTATAGCAGCCAGCATTTATATAGTATTTCAACAAGCTGCTGGAACCATTCTACAGCCTCCACTTTGAGTGTTATAGCCGCCAGCCTTTGTAAAGTAGCTCTGCAAGCTACTGGAACCATTCTACAGCCTCTATTTTGAGTGTTATAGCCGCCAGCATTTATATAGTATCTCAACAAGCTGCTGGAACCATTCTACATCCGCCATTTTGAGTTTTATAGCGGCCAGCCAGTATATAGTAGCTCTACAAGCTGCTGGAACCATTCTATAGCCGTTATTTTGAGTGTTATAGCCGTCATCTTTAATATAGAAGCTATACAAGCTGCTGGAACCATTCTACAGCCGTAATTTTGAGTTTTATATGAGCCAGCAATTATATAGTACCTCTACAAGCTGCTGGAACCATTCTACAGCCTCATTTTGAGTGTTATAGCCGCCAGCTTTTATATAGCAGCTCTACAAGCTGCTGGAACCATTCTACAGCCATTATTTTGAGTTTTATAGCAGCCAGCATTTATATAGTATCTCAACAAGCTGCTGGAACCATTCTACAAACACCATTTTGAGTGTTATAACAGCCAGCATTTATATAGCAGCTATACAAGCTGCTGGAACCATTCTACAGCCGCCATTTTGAGTGTTATAGCAGCCAGCATTTACATAGTACCTCTACAAGCTGCTGGAACCATTCTACAGCCGTTATTTTGAGTTTTATATGAGCCAGCATTTATATAGTACCTCTACAAGCTGCTGGAACCATTCTACAGCCTCTATTTTGAGTGTTATAGCCGCCAGCCTTTATATAGTAGCTCTACAAGCTGCTGGAACCATTCTACAGCCGTTATTTCGAGTTTTATAGCAGCCAGCATTTATATAGTATCTCAACAAGCTGCTGGAACCATTCTACAAACACCATTTTGAGTGTTATAACGGCCAGAATTTATATAGTATCTCAACAAGCTGCTGGAACCATTCTACAGCCTCCACTTTGATTGTTATAGCCGCCAACCTTTGTAAAGTAGCTCTGCAAGGTACTGGAACCATTCTACAGCCGCCATTTTGAGTGTTATAGCAGTCAGCATTTATATAGTACCTCTACAAGCTGCTGGAACCATTCTACATCCGCCATTTTAAGTTTTATAGCGGCCAGCCAGTATATAGTAGCTCTACAAGCTGCTGGAACCATTCTACAGCCGTTATTTTGAGTGTTATAGCCGTCATCTTTAATATAGTAGCTATACAAGCTGCTGGAACCATTCTACAGCCGTAATTTTTAGTTTTATATGAGCCAGCATTTAATTAGTACCTTTACAAGCTTCTGGAACCATTCTACAGCCTCTATTTTGAGTGTTATAGCCGCCAGCCTTTATATAGTAGGTCTACAAGCTGCTGGAACCATTCTACAGCATCCATTTTGAGTGTTATAGCCGCCAGCTTTATATAGTAGCCCTACAAGCTGCTGGAACCATTCTACAGCCTCCATTTTGAGTGTTATAGCCGTCATCTTTAATAGAGTAGCTTTACAAGCTGCTGGAACCATTCTACAGCATCCATTTTGAGTGTTATAGCCGCCAGCATTTATATAGTAAATCTACAAGCTGCTGGAACCATTCTACAGCCGTTATTTTGAGTTTTATAGCAGCCGGCATTTATATAGTACCGCTACAAGTTGCTGGAACCATTCTACAGCCTCTATTTTGAGCGTTATAGCCGCCAGCCTTTATATAGTAGCTCAACAAGCTGCTGGAACCATTCTACAGCCGTAATTTTTAGTTTTATATGAGCCAGCATTTATATAGTACCTTTACAAGCTTCTGGAACCATTCTACAGCCTCTATTTTGAGTGTTATAGCCGCCAGCCTTTATATAGTAGGTCTACAAGCTGCTGGAACCATTCTACAGCATCCATTTTGAGTGTTATAGCCGCCAGCTTTATATAGTAGCCCTACAAGCTGCTGGAACCATTCTACAGCCTCCATTTTGAGTGTTATAGCCGTCATCTTTAATAGAGTAGCTCTACAAGCTGCTGGAACCATTCTACAGCATCCATTTTGATTGTTATAGCCGCCAGCCTTTTGTATAGTAACTCTAGAAGCTACTGGAACCATTCTACAGCCGCCATTTTGAGTGTTATAGCAGTCAGCATTTATATAGTACCTCAACAAGCTGCTGGAACCATTCTACAGCCGCCATTTTGAGTTTTATAGCGGCCAGCCTTTATATAGTACCTCAACAAGCTGCTGGAACCATTCTACAGCCGCCATTTTGAGCTTTATAGCGGCCAGCCTGTATATAGTAGCTCTGCAAGATGCTGGAACCATTTTACAGCCGTTATTTTGAGTGTTATAGCCACCAGCCTGTATATAGTAGCTCTGCAAGATGCTGGAACCATTTTACAGCCGATTTTTTGAGTGGTATAGCGGTCAGCCTTTATATAACAGCTATACAAGCTGCTGGAACCATTTTACAGACGCTATTTTGAGTGTTATAGCTGCCATCCTTTATATAACAGCTATCCAAGCTGCTGGAACCATTCTACAGCCGTTATTTTGAGTTTTTATATGAGCCAGCATTTATATAGTACCTCTACAAGCTGCTGGAACCATTCTACAGCCGTTAGTTTGAGTTTTATATGAGCCAGCATTTATATAGTACCTCTACAAGCTGCTGGAACCATTCTACAGCCTCTATTTTGAGTGTTATAGCCGCCAGCCTTTATATAGTAGCTCTACAAGCTGCTGGAACCATTCTACAGCCGTTATTTTGAGTTTTATAGCAGCCAGCATTTATATAGTATCTCAACAAGCTGCTGGAACCATTCTACAGCCTCCACTTTTAGTGTTATAGCCGCCAGCCTTTGTAAAGTAGCTCTGCAAGCTACTGGAACCATTCTACAGCCTCTATTTTGAGTGTTATAGCCGCCAGCATTTATATAGTAGCTCTACAAGCTGCTGGAACCATTCTACAGCCGTTATTTTGAGTGTTATAGCCGCCAGCCTTTTCTATAACAGCTATACAAGCTGCTGGAACCATTTTACAGCCACTATTTTGAGTGTTATAACGGCCAGCATTTATAAAGCAGCTCTACAAGCTGATGGAACCATTCTACAGCCGCCATTTTGAGTGTTATAGCAGCCAGCATTTAAATAGTACCTCTACAAGCTGCTGGAACCATTCTACAGCCGCCATTTCGAGCGGTAAAGCAGCCAGCATTTATATAGTAGCTCTACTAGCTGCTGGAACCATTCTACAGCCGCCATTTTGAGTGTTATAGCTCCAGCCAGTATATAGTAGCTCTACAAGCTGCCGGAACCATCCTACAGCCGTTATTTTGAGTGTTCTAGCCGCCAGCCTTTGTAGAGTAGCTCTAAAAGCTGCTGGAACCATTCTACAGCCGCCATTTTGAGTGTTATAGCCGCAAGCCAGTATATAGTAGCTCTACAAGCTGCTGGAACCATTCTACAGCCGTTATTTTGAGTGTTATAGCCGTCATCTTTAATATAGTAGCTATACAAGCTGCTACAGCCTCATTTTGAGTGTTATAGCCGCCAGCTTTTATATAGTAGCTCTACAAGCTGCTGGAACCATTCTACAGCCATTATTTTGAGTTTTATAGCAGCCAGCATTTATATAGTATCTCAACAAGCTGCTGGAACCATTCTACAAACACCATTTTGAGTGTTATAACGGCCAGCATTTATATAGCAGCTATACAAGCTGCTGGAACCATTCTACAGCCGCCATTTTGAGTGTTTTAGCAGCCAGCATTTATATAGTACCTCTACAAGCTGCTGGAACCATTCTACAGCCGTTATTTTGAGTTTTATAGCAGCCAGCATTTATATAGTATCTCAACAAGCTGCTGGAACCATTCTACAAACACCATTTTGAGTGTTATAACGGCCAGCATTTATATAGTATCTCAACAAGCTGCTGGAACCATTCTACAGCCTCCACTTTGAGTGTTATAGCCGCCAGCCTTTGTAAAGTAGCTCTGCAAGCTACTGGAACCATTCTACAGCCGCCATTTTGAGTGTTATAGCAGTCAGCATTTATATAGTACCTCTACAAGCTGCTGGAACCATTCTACATCCGCCATTTTGAGTTTTATAGCGGCCAGCCAGTATATAGTAGCTCTACAAGCTGCTGGAACCATTCTACAGCCGTTATTTTGAGTGTTATAGCCGTCATCTTTAATATAGTAGCTATACAAGCTGCTGGAACCATTCTACAGACGTAATTTTGAGTTTTATATGAGCCAGCATTTATATAGTACCTCTACAAGCTGCTGGAACCATTCTACAGCCTCTATTTTGAGTGTTATAGCCGCCAGCCTTTATATAGTAGCTCTACAAGCTGCTGGAACCATTCTACTGCCGTTATTTTGAGTTTTATAGCAGCCAGCATTTATATAGTATCTCAACAAGCTGCTGGAACCATTCTACAAACACCATTTTGAATGTTATAACGGCCAGAATTTATATAGTATCTCAACAAGCTGCTGGAACCATTCTACAGCCTCCACTTTGATTGTTATAGCCGCCAGCCTTTGTAAAGTAGCTCTGCAAGGTACTGGAACCATTCTACAGCCGCCATTTTGAGTGTTATACCAGTCAGCATTTATATAGTACCTCTACAAGCTGCTGGAACCATTCTACATCCGCCATTTTGAGTTTTATAGCGGCCAGCCAGTGTATAGTAGCTCTACAAGCTGCTGGAACCATTCTACAGCCGTTATTTTGAGTGTTATAGCCGTCATCTTTAATATAGTAGCTATACAAGCTGCTGGAACCATTCTACAGCCGTAATTTTTAGTTTTATATGAGCCAGCATTTATATAGTACCTTTACAAGCTTCTGGAACCATTCTACAGCCTCTATTTTGAGTGTTATAGCCGCCAGCCTTTATATAGTAGCTCTACAAGCTGCTGGAACCATTCTACAGCCGTTATTTTGAGTTTTATAGCAGCCAGCATTTATATAGTATCTCAACAAGCTGCTGGAACCATTCTACAGCCGCTATTTTGAGTGTTATAGCGGCCAGTCTTTATATAGCAGCTATACAAGCTGCTGGAACCATTCTACAGCCGCCATTTTGAGTGTTATAGCCGACAGCTTTTATATAGTAGCTCTACAAGCTGCTGATACCATTCTAAAGCCGTTATTTTGAGTTTTATAGGAGCCAGCATTTATATAGTACCTCTACAAGCTCCTGGAACCATTCTACAGCCTCCATTTTGAGTGTTATAGCCGCCAGCCTTTATTCAGTAGCTCTACAAGCCGCTGGAACCATTCTACAGCCGTTTTTTTGAGTTTTATAGGAGCCAGCATTTATATAGTACCTCTGCAAGCTGCTGGAACCATTCTACAGCCGCCATTTTGAATGTTATAGCGGCCAGCCAGTATATAGTAGCTCTACAAGCTGCTGGAACCATTCTACAGCCGTTATTTTGAGTGTTATAGCCGTCATCTTTAATATAGTAGCTCTACAAGCTGCTGGAACCATTCTACAGCATCCATTTTGAGTGTTATAGCCGACAGCTTTTATATAGTAGCTCTACAAGCTGCTGATACCATTCTAAAGCCGTTATTTTGAGTTTTATAGGAGCCAGCATTTATATAGTACCTCTACAAGCTCCTGGAACCATTCTACAGCCTCCATTTTGAGCGTTATAGCCGCAAGCCTTTATACAGTAGCTCTACAAGCTGCTGGAACCATTCTACAGCCTTAATTTTGAGTTTTATAGCAGCCAGCATTTATTTAGTACCTCTGCAAGCTTCTGGAACCATTCTACAGCCGCCATTTTGAGTGTTATAGCCGCCAGCCTTTATATAGTAGCTCTACAAGCTGCTGGGACCATTCTACAGCCGTTATTTTGAGTGTAATAGCCGTCATCTTTAATATAGTATCTCTACAAGCTGCTGGAACCATTCTACAGCATCCATTTTGAGTGTTATAGCCGCCAGCCTTTATATAGTAGCTCTACAAGCTGCTGGAACCATTCTACAGCCTCCATTGTGAGTGTTATAGCCGTCATCTTTAATAGAGTAGCTCTACAAGCTGCTGGAACCATTCTACAGCATCCATTGCTGGAACCATTCTACAGCCGTTATTTTGAGTTTTATAGCAGCCAGCATTTATATAGTATCTCAACAAGCTGCTGGAACCATTCTACAGCCTCCACTTTTGAGTGTTATAGCCGCCAGCCTTTGTAAAGTAGCTCTGCAAGCTACTGGAACCATTCTACAGCCGCCATTTTGAGTGTTATAGCAGTCAGCATTTATATAGTACCTCTACAAGCTGCTGGAACCATTCTACATCCGCCATTTTGAGTTTTATAGCGGCCAGCCAGTATATAGTAGCTCTACAAGCTGCTGGAACCATTCTACAGCCGTTATTTTGAGTGTTATAGCCGTCATCTTTAATATAGTAGCCATACAAGCTGCTGGAACCATTCTACAGACGTAATTTTGAGTTTTATATGAGCCAGCATTTATATAGTACCTCTACAAGCTGCTGGAACCATTCTACAGCCTCTATTTTGAGTGTTATAGCCGCCAGCCTTTGTAAAGTAGCTCTGCAAGCTACTGGAACCATTCTACAGCCGCCATTTTGAGTGTTATAGCAGTCAGCATTTATATAGTACCTCTACAAGCTGCTGGAACCATTCTACATCCGCCATTTTGAGTTTTATAGCGGCCAGCCAGTATATAGTAGCTCTACAAGCTGCTGGAACCATTCTACAGCCGTTATTTTGAGTGTTATAGCCGTCATCTTTAATATAGTAGCTATACAAGCTGCTGGAACCATTCTACAGACGTAATTTTGAGTTTTATATGAGCCAGCATTTATATAGTACCTCTACAAGCTGCTGGAACCATTCTACAGCCTCTATTTTGAGTGTTATAGCCGCCAGCCTTTATATAGTAGCTCTACAAGCTGCTGGAACCATTCTACAGCCGTTTTTTTTGAGTTTTATAGCAGCCAGCATTTATATAGTATCTCAACAAGCTCCTGGAACCATTCTACAAACACCATTTTGAGTGTTATAGCCGCCAGCCTTTATATAGTAGCTCTACAAGCTGCTGGAACCATTCTACAGCCGTTATTTTGAGTGTTATAGCCGTCATCTTTAATATAGTAGCTATACAAGCTGCTGGAACCATTCTACAGCCGTAATTTTGAGTTTTATAAGAGCCAGCATTTATATAGTACCTCTACAAGCTGCTGGAACCATTCTACAGCCTCATTTTGAGTGTTATAGCCGCCAGCTTTTATATAGCAGCTCTACAAGCTGCTGGAACCATTCTACAGCCATTATTTTGAGTTTTATAGCAGCCAGCATTTATATAGTATCTCAACAAGCGGCTGGAACCATTCTACAAACACAATTTTGAGTGTTATAACGGCCAGCATTTATATAGCAGCTATACAAGCTGCTGGAACCAATTTACAGCCGCCATTTTGAGTGTTATAGCAGCCAGCATTTACATAGTACCTCTACAAGCTGCTGGAACCATTCTACAGCCGTTATTTTGAGTTTTATATGAGCCAGCATTTATATAGTACCTCTACAAGCTGCTGGAACCATTCTACAGCCTCTATTTTGAGTGTTATAGCCGCCAGCCTTTATATAGTAGCTCTACAAGCTGCTGGAACCATTCTACTGCCGTTATTTTGAGTTTTATAGCAGCCAGCATTTATATAGTATCTCAACAAGCTGCTGGAACCATTCTACAAACACCATTTTGAATGTTATAACGGCCAGAATTTATATAGTATCTCAACAAGCTGCTGGAACCATTCTACAGCCTCCACTTTGATTGTTATAGCCGCCAGCCTTTGTAAAGTAGCTCTGCAAGGTACTGGAACCATTCTACAGCCGCCATTTTGAGTGTTATACCAGTCAGCATTTATATAGTACCTCTACAAGCTGCTGGAACCATTCTACATCCGCCATTTTGAGTTTTATAGCGGCCAGCCAGTATATAGTAGCTCTACAAGCTGCTGGAACCATTCTACAGCCGTAATTTTTAGTTTTATATGAGCCAGCATTTATATAGTACCTTTACAAGCTTCTGGAACCATTCTACAGCCTCTATTTTGAGTGTTATAGCCGCCAGCCTTTATATAGTAGCTCTACAAGCTGCTGGAACCATTCTACAGCCGCTATTTTGAGTTTTATAGCAGCCAGCATTTATATAGTATCTCAACAAGCTGCTGGAACCATTCTACAGCCGCTATTTTGAGTGTTATAGCGGCCAGTCTTTATATAGCAGCTATACAAGCTGCTGGAACCATTCTACAGCCGCCACTCTGAGTGTTATAGCCGACAGCTTTTATATAGTAGCTCTACAAGCTGCTGATACCATTCTAAAGCCGTTATTTTGAGTTTTATAGGAGCCAGCATTTATATAGTACCTCTACAAGCTCCTGGAACCATTCTACAGCCTCCATTTTGAGTGTTATAGCCGCCAGCCTTTATTCAGTAGCTCTACAAGCCGCTGGAACCATTCTACAGCCGTTATTTTGAGTTTTATAGGAGCCAGCATTTATATAGTACCTCTGCAAGCTGCTGGAACCATTCTGCAGCCGCCATTTTGAATGTTATAGCGGCCAGCCAGTATATAGTAGCTCTACAAGCTGCTGGAACCATTCTACAGCCGTTATTTTGAGTGTTATAGCCGTCATCTTTAATATAGTAGCTCTACAAGCTGCTGGAACCATTCTACAGAATCCATTTTGAGTGTTATAGCCGACAGCTTTTATATAGTAGCTCTACAAGCTGCTGATACCATTCTAAAGCCGTTATTTTGAGTTTTATAGGAGCCAGCATTTATATAGTACCTCTACAAGCTCCTGGAACCATTCTACAGCCTCCATTTTGAGCGTTATAGCCGCCAGCCTTTATACAGTAGCTCTACAAGCCGCTGGAACCATTCTACAGCCTTAATTTTGAGTTTTATAGCAGCCAGCATTTATATAGTACCTCTGCAAGCTGCTGGAACCATTCTACAGCCGCCATTTTGAGTGTTATAGCCGCCAGCCTTTATATAGTAGCTCTCTCTACAAGCTGCTGGGACCATTCTACAGCCGTTATTTTGAGTGTAATAGCCGTCATCTTTAATATAGTATCTCTACAAGCTGCTGGAACCATTCTACAGCATCCATTTTGAGTGTTATAGCCGCCAGCCTTTATATAGTAGCTCTACAAGCTGCTGGAACCATTCTACAGCCTCCATTTTGAGTGTTATAGCCGTCATCTTTAATAGAGTAGCTCTACAAGCTGCTGGAACCATTCTACAGCATCCATTTTGAGTGTTATAGCCGCCAGCCTTTATATAGTAATTCTACAAGCTGCTGGAACCATTCTACAGCCGTTATTTTGAGTTTTATAGCAGCCAGCATTTATATAGTACTTCAACAAACTGCTGGAACCATTCTACAAACACCATTTTGAGTGTTATAACGGCCAGAATTTATATAATATCTCAACAAGCTGCTGGAACCATTCTACAGCCTCCACTTTGATTGTTATAGCCGCCAGCCTTTGTAAAGTAGCTCTGCAAGGTACTGGAACCATTCTACAGCCGCCATTTTGAGTGTTATAGCAGTCAACATTTATATAGTACCTCTACAAGCTGCTGGAACCATTCTACATCCGCCATTTTGAGTTTTATAGCGGCCAGCCAGTATATAGTAGCTCTACAAGCTGCTGGAACCATTCTACAGCCACCATTTTGAGTGTTATAGCCGTCATCTTTAATATAGTAGCTATACAAGCTGCTGGAACCATTCTACAGCCGTAATTTTGAGTTTTATATGAGCCAGCATTTATATAGTACTTTTACAAGCTTCTGGAACCATTCTACAGCCTCTATTTTGAGTGTTATAGCCGCCAGCCTTTATATAGTACCTCTACAAGCTGCTGGAACCATTCTACAGCCTCTATTTTGAGTGTTATAGCCGCCAGCCTTTATATAGTAGCTCTGCAAGCTGCTGGAACCATTCTACAGCCGCTATTTTGAGTGTTATAACGGCCAGCATTTATATAGCAGCTATACAAGCTGCTGGAACCATTCTACAGCCGCCATTTTGAGTGTTATAGCAGCCAGCATTTACATAGTAGCTCTACAAGCTGCTGGAACCATTCTACAGCCACCATTTTGAGTGTTATAGCCGTCATCTTTAATATAGTAGCTATACAAGCTGCTGGAACCATTCTACAGCCGTAATTTTGAGTTTTATATGAGCCAGCATTTATATAGTACTTTTACAAGCTTCTGGAACCATTCTACAGCCTCTATTTTGAGTGTTATAGCCGCCAGCCTTTATATAGTAGCTCTACAAGCTGCTGGAACCATTCTAAAGCCGTTATTTTGAGTTTTATAGCAGCCAGCATTTATATAGTATCTCAACAAGCTGCTGGAACCATTCTACAGCCTCCACTTTGAGTGTAATAGCCGCCAGCCTTTGTAAAGTAGCTCTGTAAGCTACTGGAACCATTTAACAGCCGCTATTTTGAGTGTTATAGCGGCCAGTCTTTATATAGCAGCTATACAAGCTGCTGGAACCATTCTACAGCCGCCATTCTGAGTGTTATAGCAGCCAGCAATTACATAGTAAGTCTACGAGCTGCTGGAACCATTCTACAGCCGCCATTTTGAGTGTTATAGCCGCCAGCCTTTATATAGTAGCTCTACAGGCTGCTGGGAGCATTCTACAGCCGTTATTTTGAGTGTTATATTCGTCAACTTTAATATAGTATCTCTACAAGCTGCTGAAACCATTCAACAGCATCCATTTTGAGTGTTATAGCCGCCAGCCTTTATATAGTAGCTCTACAAGCTGCTGCAACCATTCTACAGCCTCCATTTTGAGTGTAATAGCCGCCAGCCTTTATATAAAAGCTCTACAAGCTGCTGCAACCATTCTACAGCATCCATTTTGAGTGTTATAGCAGCCAGCATTTATATAGTACCTCTGCAAGCTGCTGGAACCATTCTACAGCCGCCATTTTGAGTGTTATAGCCGCCAGCCTTTATATAGTAGCTCTACAAGCTGCTGGAACCATTCTACAGCCGTTATTTTGAGTGTCATAGCCGTCATCTTTAATATAGTATCTCTACAAGCTGCTGGAACCATTCTACAGCATCCATTTTGTGTGTTATAGCCGCCAGCCTTTATATAGTAGCTCTACAAGCTGCTGGAATCATTCTACAGCCTCCATTTTGAGTGTTATAGCCGTCATCTTTAATAGAGTAGCTCTACAAGCTGCTGGAACCATTCTACAGCATAAATTTTGAGTGTTATAGCCGCCAGCCTTTATATAGTAACACTACAAGCTGCTGGAACCATTCTACAGCCGTTATTTTGAGTTTTATAGCAGCCAGCATTTATATAGTATCTCAACAAGCTGCTGGAACCATTCTACAAACACCATTTTGAGTGTTATAACGGCCAGAATTTATATAATATCTCAACAAGCTGCTGGAACCATTCTACAGCCTCCACTTTGATTGTTATAGCCGCCAGCCTTTGTAAAGTATCTCTGCAAGGTACTGGAACCATTCTACAGCCGCCATTTTGAGTGTTATAGCAGTCAACATTTATATAGTACCTCTACAAGCTGCTGGAACCATTCTACATCCGCCATTTTGAGTTTTATAGCGGCCAGCCAGTATATAGTAGCTCTACAAGCTGCTGGAACCATTCTACAGCCGTTATTTTGAGTGTTATAGCCGTCATCTTTAATATAGTAGCTATACAAGCTGCTGGAACCATTCTACAGCCGTAATTTTGAGTTTTATATGAGCCAGCATTTATATAGTACCTTTACAAGCTTCTGGAACCATTCTACAGCCTCTATTTTGAGTGTTATAGCCGCCAGCTTTTATATAGTAGCTCTACAAGCTGCTGGAACCATTCTACAGCAGTTATTTTGAGTTTTATAGCAGCCAGCATTTATATAGTATCTCAACAAGCTGCTGGAACCATTCTACAGCCTCCACTTTGAGTGTTATAGCCGCCAGCCTTTGTAAAGTAGCTCTGTAAGCTACTGGAACCATTTAACAGCCGCTATTTTGAGTGTTATAGCGGCCAGTCTTTATATAGCAGCTATACAAGCTGCTGGAACCATTCTACAGCATCCATTTTGAGTGTTATAGCAGCCAGCATTTATATAGTACCTCTGCAAGCTGCTGGAACCATTCTACAGCCGCCATTTTGAGTGTTATAGCCGCCAGCCTTTATATAGTAGCTCTACAAGCTACTGGAACCATTTAACAGCCGCTATTTTGAGTGTTATAGCGGCCAGTCTTTATATAGCAGCTATACAAGCTGCTGAAACCATTCTACAGCCGTCATTCTGAGTGTTATAGCAGCCAGCAATTACATAGTAAGTCTACGAGCTGCTGGAACCATTCTACAGCCGTTATTTTGAGTGTCATAGCCGTCATCTTTAATATAGTATCTCTACAAGCTGCTGGAACCATTCTACAGCATCCATTTTGTGTGTTATAGCCGCCAGCCTTTATATAGTAGCTCTACAAGCTGCTGGAACCATTCTACAGCCTCCATTTTGAGTGTTATAGCCGTCATCTTTAATAGAGTAGCTCTACAAGCTGCTGATACCATTCTAAAGCCGTTGTTTTGAGTTTTATAGGAGCAAGCATTTATATAGTACCTCTACAAGCTCCTGGAACCATTCTACAGCCTCCATTTTGAGTGTTATAGCCGCCAGCCTTTATACAGTAGCTCTACAAGCCGCTGGAACCATTCTACAGCCGTTATTTTGAGTTTTATAGGAGCCAGCATTTATATAGTACCTCTGCAAGCTGCTGGAACCATTCTGCAGCCGCCATTTTGAGTGTTATAGCGGCCAGCCAGTATATAGTAGCTCTACAAGCTGCTGGAACCATTCTACAGCCGTTATTTTGAGTGTTATAGCCGTCATCTTTAATATAGTATCTCTACAAGCTGCTGGAACCATTCTACAGCATCCATTTTGAGTGTTATAGCCGACAGCTTTTATATAGTAGCTCTACAAGCTGCTGATACCATTCTAAAGCCGTTATTTTGAGTTTTATAGGAGCCAGCATTTATATAGTACCTCTACAAGCTCCTGGAACCATTCTGCAGCCTCCATTTTGAGTGTTATAGCCGCCAGCCCTTATACAGTAGCTCTACCAGCCGCTGGAACCATTATACAGCCTTAATTTTGAGTTTTATAGGAGCCAGCCTTTATACAGTACCTCTGCAAGCTGCTGGAACCATTCTACAGCCGCCATTTTGAGTGTTATAGCCGCCAGAATTTATATAGTAGCTCTACAAGCTGCTAGGACCATTCTACAGCCGTTATTTTGAGTGTTATATTCGTCAACTTTAATATAGTATCTCTGCAAGCTGCTGGAACCATTCAACAGCATCCATTTTGAGTGTTATAGCCGCCAGCCTTTATATAGTAGCTCTACAAGCTGCTGCAACCATTCTACAGCCTCCATTTTGAGTGTTATAGCTGCCAGCCTTTATATAAAAGCTCTACAAGCTGCTGCAACCATTCTACAGTATCCATTTTGAGTGTTATAGCAGCCAGCATTTATATAGTACCTCTGCAAGCTGCTGGAACCATTCTACAGCCGCCATTTTGAGTGTTATAGCCGCCAGCCTTTATATAGTAGCTCTACAAGCTGCTGGGACCATTCTACAGCCTCCATATTGAGTGTTATAGCCGTCATCTTTAATAGAGTAGCTCTACAAGCTGCTGCAACCATTCTACAGCATCCATTTTGAGTGTTATAGCAGCCAGCATTTATATAGTACCTCTGCAAGCTGCTGGAACCATTCTACAGCCTCCATTTTGAGTGTTATAGCCGTCATCTTTAATAGAGTAGCTCTACAAGCTGCTGGAACCATTCTACAGCATCCATTTTGAGTGTTATAGCCGCCAGCCTTTATATAGTAACTCTACAAGCTACTGGAACCATTCTACAGCCGCCATTTTGAGTTTTATAGCAGTCAGCATTTATATAGTACCTCAACAAGCTGCTGGAACCAATTTACAGCCGCCATTTTGAGTTTTATAGCGTCCAGCCTTAATATAGTACCTCAACAAGCTGCTGGAACCATTCTACAGCCGCCATTTTGCGTTTTATAGCAGTCAGCATTTATATTATACCTCAACAAGCTGCTGGAACCATTCTACAGCCGATATTTTGAGTTTTATAGCGGCCAGCCTTTATGTATTTGAGTGTTATAGACGCCAGCCTTTATATAACAGCTATACAAGCTGCTGGAACCATTCTACAGCCGTTATTTTGAGTGTTATAGCCACCAGCCTGTATATAGTCGCTCTGCAAGATGCTGGAACCATTTTACAGCCGCTTTTTTGAGTGTTATAGCGGCCAGCCTTTATATAACAGCTATACAAGCTGCTGGAACCATTTTACAGCCGTTATTTTGAGTTTTATATGATCCAGCATTTATATAGTACCTCTACAAGCTGCTGGAACCATTCTAGAGCCGTTATTTTGAGTTTTATATGAGCCAGCATTTATATAGTACCTCTACAAGCTGCTGGAACCATTCTACAGCCTCTACTTTGAGTGTTATAGCCGCCAGCCTTTATATAGTAGCTCTAAAAGCTGCTGGAACCATTCTACAGCCGTTATTTTGAGTTTTATAGCAGCCAGCATTTATGTATATAGTATCTCAACAAGCTGCTGGAACCATTCTACAGCCTCCACTTTGAGTGTTATAGCTGCCAGCCTTTGTAAAGTAGCTCTACAAGCTACTGGAACCATTCTACAGCCGCCATTTTGAGTGTTATAGCAGTCAGCATTTATATAGTAGCTCTACAAGCTGCTGGAACCATTCTACAGCCGCCATTTCGAGCGGTAAAGCAGCCAGCATTTATATAGTAGCTCCACTAGCTGCTGGAACCATTCTACAGCCGCCATTTTGAGTGTTATAGCCGCCAGCCAGTATATAGTAGCTCTACAAGCTGCCGGAACCATTCTACAGACGTTATTTTGAGTGTTATAGCCGTCCTTTATATAGTAGCTCTAAAAGCTGCTGGAACCATTCTACAGCCGTTATTTTGAGTTTTATAGCAGCCAGCATTTATGTATATAGTATCTCAACAAGCTGCTGAAACCATTCTACAGCCTCCACTTTGAGTGTTATAGCTGCCAGCCTTTGTAAAGTAGCTCTACAAGCTACTGGAACCATTCTACAGCCGCCATTTTGAGTGTTATAGCAGTCAGCATTTATATAGTAGCTCTACAAGCTGCTGGAACCATTCTACAGCCGCCATTTCGAGCGGTAAAGCAGCCAGCATTTATATAGTAGCTCCACTAGCTGCTGGAACCATTCTACAGCCGCCATTTTGAGTGTTATAGCCGCCAGCCAGTATATAGTAGCTCTACAAGCTGCCGGAACCATTCTACAGACGTTATTTTGAGTGTTATAGCCGTCATCTTTAATATAGTAGCTATACAAGCTGCTGGAACCATCCTACAGCCGTTATTTTGAGTGTTATAGCCACCAGCCTTTGTAGAGTAGCTCTGCAAGCTGCTGGAACCATTCTACAGCCACCATTTTGAGTGTTATAGCAGCCAGCATTTACATAGTACCTCTACAAGCTGCTGGAACCATTCTACAGCCGCCATTTCGAGCGGTAAAGCAGCCAGCATTTATATAGTAGCTCTACTAGCTGCTGGAACCATTCTTCAGCCGCCATTTTGAGTGTTATAGCCGCCAGCCAGTATATAGTAGCTCTACAAGCTGCCGGAACCATTCTACAGACGTTATTTTGAGTGTTGTAGCCGTCATCTTTAATATAGTAGCTATACAAGCTGCTGGAACCATTCTACAGCCGTTATTTTGAGTGTTATAGACGCCAGCCTTTGTAGAGTAGCTCTGCAAGCTGCTGGAACCATTCTACAGCCGCCATTTTGAGTGTTATAGCCGCAAGCCAGTATATAGTAGCTCTACAAGCTGCTGGAACCATTCTACAGCCTCCATTTTGTGTGTTATAGCCGCCAGCCTTTATATAGTAGCTCTACAAGCTGCTGGAACCATTCTACAGCCTCCATTTTGAGTGTTATAGCCGTCATCTTTAATAGAGTAGCTCTACAAGCTGCTGATACCATTCTAAAGCCGTTGTTTTGAGTTTTATAGGAGCCAGCATTTATATAGTACCTCTACAAGCTCCTGGAACCATTCTACAGCCTCCATTTTGAGTGTTATAGCCGCCAGCCTTTATACAGTAGCTCTACAAGCCGCTGGAACCATTCTACAGCCGTTATTTTGAGTTTTATAGGAGCCAGCATTTATATAGTACCTCTGCAAGCTGCTGGAACCATTCTACAGCCGCCATTTTGAGTGTTATAGCGGCCAGCCAGTATATAGTAGCTCTACAAGCTGCTGGAACCATTCTACAGCCGTTATTTTGAGTGTTATAGCCGTCATCTTTAATATAGTATCTCTACAAGCTGCTGGAACCATTCTACAGCATCCATTTTGAGTGTTATAGCCGACAGCTTTTATATAGTAGCTCTACAAGCTGCTGATACCATTCTAAAGCCGTTATTTTGAGTTTTATAGGAGCCAGCATTTATATAGTACCTCTACAAGCTCCTGGAACCATTCTGCAGCCTCCATTTTGAGTGTTATAGCCGCCAGCCCTTATACAGTAGCTCTACCAGCCGCTGGAACCATTATACAGCCTTAATTTTGAGTTTTATAGGAGCCAGCCTTTATACAGTACCTCTGCAAGCTGCTGGAACCATTCTACAGCCGCCATTTTGAGTGTTATAGCCGCCAGAATTTATATAGTAGCTCTACAAGCTGCTAGGACCATTCTACAGCCGTTATTTTGAGTGTTATATTCGTCAACTTTAATATAGTATCTCTGCAAGCTGCTGGAACCATTCAACAGCATCCATTTTGAGTGTTATAGCCGCCAGCCTTTATATAGTAGCTCTACAAGCTGCTGCAACCATTCTACAGCCTCCATTTTGAGTGTTATAGCTGCCAGCCTTTATATAAAAGCTCTACAAGCTGCTGCAACCATTCTACAGTATCCATTTTGAGTGTTATAGCAGCCAGCATTTATATAGTACCTCTGCAAGCTGCTGGAACCATTCTACAGCCGCCATTTTGAGTGTTATAGCCGCCAGCCTTTATATAGTAGCTCTACAAGCTGCTGGGACCATTCTACAGCCTCCATATTGAGTGTTATAGCCGTCATCTTTAATAGAGTAGCTCTACAAGCTGCTGCAACCATTCTACAGCATCCATTTTGAGTGTTACAGCAGCCAGCATTTATATAGTACCTCTGCAAGCTGCTGGAACCATTCTACAGCCTCCATTTTGAGTGTTATAGCCGTCATCTTTAATAGAGTAGCTCTACAAGCTGCTGGAACCATTCTACAGCATCCATTTTGAGTGTTATAGCCGCCAGCCTTTATATAGTAACTCTACAAGCTACTGGAACCATTCTACAGCCGCCATTTTGAGTTTTATAGCAGTCAGCATTTATATAGTACCTCAACAAGCTGCTGGAACCAATTTACAGCCGCCATTTTGAGTTTTATAGCGTCCAGCCTTAATATAGTACCTCAACAAGCTGCTGGAACCATTCTACAGCCGCCATTTTGCGTTTTATAGCAGTCAGCATTTATATTATACCTCAACAAGCTGCTGGAACCATTCTACAGCCGATATTTTGAGTTTTATAGCGGCCAGCCTTTATGTATTTGAGTGTTATAGACGCCAGCCTTTATATAACAGCTATACAAGCTGCTGGAACCATTCTACAGCCGTTATTTTGAGTGTTATAGCCACCAGCCTGTATATAGTCGCTCTGCAAGATGCTGGAACCATTTTACAGCCGCTTTTTTGAGTGTTATAGCGGCCAGCCTTTATATAACAGCTATACAAGCTGCTGGAACCATTTTACAGCCGTTATTTTGAGTTTTATATGATCCAGCATTTATATAGTACCTCTACAAGCTGCTGGAACCATTCTAGAGCCGTTATTTTGAGTTTTATATGAGCCAGCATTTATATAGTACCTCTACAAGCTGCTGGAACCATTCTACAGCCTCTACTTTGAGTGTTATAGCCGCCAGCCTTTATATAGTAGCTCTAAAAGCTGCTGGAACCATTCTACAGCCGTTATTTTGAGTTTTATAGCAGCCAGCATTTATGTATATAGTATCTCAACAAGCTGCTGGAACCATTCTACAGCCTCCACTTTGAGTGTTATAGCTGCCAGCCTTTGTAAAGTAGCTCTACAAGCTACTGGAACCATTCTACAGCCGCCATTTTGAGTGTTATAGCAGTCAGCATTTATATAGTAGCTCTACAAGCTGCTGGAACCATTCTACAGCCGCCATTTCGAGCGGTAAAGCAGCCAGCATTTATATAGTAGCTCCACTAGCTGCTGGAACCATTCTACAGCCGCCATTTTGAGTGTTATAGCCGCCAGCCAGTATATAGTAGCTCTACAAGCTGCCGGAACCATTCTACAGACGTTATTTTGAGTGTTATAGCCGTCCTTTATATAGTAGCTCTAAAAGCTGCTGGAACCATTCTACAGCCGTTATTTTGAGTTTTATAGCAGCCAGCATTTATGTATATAGTATCTCAACAAGCTGCTGAAACCATTCTACAGCCTCCACTTTGAGTGTTATAGCTGCCAGCCTTTGTAAAGTAGCTCTACAAGCTACTGGAACCATTCTACAGCCGCCATTTTGAGTGTTATAGCAGTCAGCATTTATATAGTAGCTCTACAAGCTGCTGGAACCATTCTACAGCCGCCATTTCGAGCGGTAAAGCAGCCAGCATTTATATAGTAGCTCCACTAGCTGCTGGAACCATTCTACAGCCGCCATTTTGAGTGTTATAGCCGCCAGCCAGTATATAGTAGCTCTACAAGCTGCCGGAACCATTCTACAGACGTTATTTTGAGTGTTATAGCCGTCATCTTTAATATAGTAGCTATACAAGCTGCTGGAACCATCCTACAGCCGTTATTTTGAGTGTTATAGCCACCAGCCTTTGTAGAGTAGCTCTGCAAGCTGCTGGAACCATTCTACAGCCACCATTTTGAGTGTTATAGCAGCCAGCATTTACATAGTACCTCTACAAGCTGCTGGAACCATTCTACAGCCGCCATTTCGAGCGGTAAAGCAGCCAGCATTTATATAGTAGCTCTACTAGCTGCTGGAACCATTCTTCAGCCGCCATTTTGAGTGTTATAGCCGCCAGCCAGTATATAGTAGCTCTACAAGCTGCCGGAACCATTCTACAGACGTTATTTTGAGTGTTGTAGCCGTCATCTTTAATATAGTAGCTATACAAGCTGCTGGAACCATTCTACAGCCGTTATTTTGAGTGTTATAGACGCCAGCCTTTGTAGAGTAGCTCTGCAAGCTGCTGGAACCATTCTACAGCCGCCATTTTGAGTGTTATAGCCGCAAGCCAGTATATAGTAGCTCTACAAGCTGCTGGAACCATTCTACAGCCGTTATTTTGAGTGTTATAGCCGTCATCTTTAATATAGTAGCTATACAAGCTGCTGGAACCATTTTACAGCCGTTATTTTGAGTTTTATATGAGCCAGCATTTATATAGTACCTCTACAAGCTGCTGGAACCATTCTACAGCCGCCATTTTAAGTTTTATTGCGGCCAGCCTTTATATAACAGCTATACAAGCTGCTGGGACCATTCTACAGCCGTTATTTTGAGTGTTATATTCGTCAACTTTAATATAGTATCTCTACAAGCTGCTGGAACCATTCAACAGCATCCATTTTGAGTGTTATAGCTGCCAGCCTTTATATAGTAGCTCTACAAGCTGCTGCAACCATTCTACAGCCTCCATTTTGAGTGTTATAGCCGCCAGCCTTTATATAAAAGCTCTACAAGCTGCTGCAACCATTCTACAGCATCCATTTTGAGTGTTATAGCAGCCAGCATTTATATAGTACCTCTGCAAGCTGCTGGAACCATTCTACAGCCGCCATTTTGAGTGTTATAGCCGCCAGCCTTTATATAGTAGCTCTACAAGCTGCTGGAACCATTCTACAGCCGTTATTTTGAGTGTCATAGCCGTCATCTTTAATATAGTATCTCTACAAGCTGCTGGAACCATTCTACAGCATCCATTTTGTGTGTTATAGCCGCCAGCCTTTATATAGTAGCTCTACAAGCTGCTGGAACCATTCTACAGCCTCCATTTTGAGTGTTATAGCCGTCATATTTAATAGAGTAGCTCTACAAGCTGCTGGAACCATTCTACAGCATCAATTTTGAGTGTTATAGCCGCCAGCCTTTATATAGTAACACTACAAGCTGCTGGAACCATTCTACAGCCGTTATTTTGAGTTTTATAGCAGCCAGCATTTATATAGTATCTCAACAAGCTGCTGGAACCATTCTACAAACACCATTTTGAGTGTTATAACGGCCAGAATTTATATAATATCTCAACAAGCTGCTGGAACCATTCTACAGCCTCCACTTTGATTGTTATAGCCGCCAGCCTTTGTAAAGTAGCTCTGCAAGGTACTGGAACCAATCTACAGCCGCCATTTTGAGTGTTATAGCAGTCAACATTTATATAGTACCTCTACAAGCTGCTGGAACCATTCTACATCCGCCATTTTGAGTTTTATAGCGGCCAGCCAGTATATAGTAGCTCTACAAGCTGCTGGAACCATTCTACAGCCGTTATTTTGAGTGTTATAGCCGTCATCTTTAATATAGTAGCTATACAAGCTGCTGGAACCATTCTACAGCCGTAATTTTGAGTTTTATATGAGCCAGCATTTATATAGTACCTTTACAAGCTTCTGGAACCATTCTACAGCCTCTATTTTGAGTGTTATAGCCGCCAGCCTTTATATAGTAGCTCTACAAGCTGCTGGAACCATTCTACAGTAGTTATTTTGAGTTTTATAGCAGCCAGCATTTATATAGTATCTCAACAAGCTGCTGGAACCATTCTACAGCCTCCACTTTGAGTGTTATAGCCGCCAGCCTTTGTAAAGTAGCTCTGCAAGGTACTGGAACCAATCTACAGCCGCCATTTTGAGTGTTATAACAGTCAACATTTATATAGTACCTCTACAAGCTGCTGGAACCATTCTACATCCGCCATTTTGAGTTTTATAGCGGCCAGCCAGTATATAGTAGCTCTACAAGCTGCTGGAACCATTCTACAGCCGTTATTTTGAGTGTTATAGCCGTCATCTTTAATATAGTAGCTATACAAGCTGCTGGAACCATTCTACAGCCGTAATTTTGAGTTTTATATGAGCCAGCATTTATATAGTACCTTTACAAGCTTCTGGAACCATTTAACAGCCGCTATTTTGAGTGTTATAGCGGCCAGTCTTTATATAGCAGCTATACAAGCTGCTGGAACCATTCTACAGCCGCCATTTTGAGTTTTATAGCGGCCAGCCAGTATATAGTAGCTCTACAAGCTGCTGGAACCATTCTACAGCCGTTATTTTGAGTGTTATAGCCGTCATCTTTAATATAGTAGCTATACAAGCTGCTGGAACCATTCTACAGCCGTAATTTTGAGTTTTATATGAGCCAGCATTTATATAGTACCTTTACAAGCTTCTGGAACCATTCTACAGCCTCTATTTTGAGTGTTATAGCCGCCAGCCTTTATATAGTAGCTCTACAAGCTGCTGGAACCATTCTACAGTAGTTATTTTGAGTTTTATAGCAGCCAGCATTTATATAGTATCTCAACAAGCTGCTGGAACCATTCTACAGCCTCCACTTTGAGTGTTATAGCCGCCAGCCTTTGTAAAGTAGCTCTGCAAGGTACTGGAACCAATCTACAGCCGCCATTTTGAGTGTTATAACAGTCAACATTTATATAGTACCTCTACAAGCTGCTGGAACCATTCTACAGCCACCATTTTGAGTGTTATAGCCGCCAACCTTTATATAACAGCTATACAAGCTGCTGGAACCATTCTACAGCCGTTATTTTGAGTGTTATAGCCGTCATCTTTAATATAGTAGCTATACAAGCTGCTGGAACCATTCTACAGCCGTAATTTTGAGTTTTATATGAGCCAGCATTTATATAGTACCTTTACAAGCTTCTGGAACCATTTAACAGCCGCTATTTTGAGTGTTATAGCGGCCAGTCTTTATATAGCAGCTATACAAGCTGCTGGAACCATTCTACAGCCGCCATTTTGAGTGTTATAGCAGTCAGCATTTATATAGTGCCTCTACAAGCTGCTGGAACCAATCTACAGCCTCCACTTTGAGTGTTATAGCAGCCAGCATTTACATAGTACCTCTACAAGCTGCTGGAACCATTCTACAGCCGCCATTTTGAGTGTTATAGCGGCCAGCCTTTATATATTTGAGTGTTATAGCCGCCAACCTTTATATAACAGCTATACAAGCTGCTGGAACCATTCTACAGCCGCCATTTTGAGTGTTATAGCAGTCAGCATTTATATAGTGCCTCTACAAGCACCTGGAACCATTCTACAGCCTCCACTTTGAGTGTTATAGCAGTCAGCATTTATATAGTACCTCTACAAGCTGCTGGAACCATTCTACAGCCGCCTATTTGAGTTTTATAGCGGCCAGCCTTTATATATTTGAGTGTTATAGCCGCCAACCCTTATATAACAGCTATACAAGCTGCTAGAACCATTCTACAGCCACCATTTTGAGTGTTATAGCCGCCAGTATTTATAAAGCAGCTATACAAGCTGCTGGAACCATTCTACAGCCGTTATTTTGAGTGTTATAGCCGTCATCTTTAATATAGTAGCTATACAAGCTGCTGGAACCATTCTACAGCCGTAATTTTGAGTTTTATATGAGCCAGCATTTATATAGTACCTTTACAAGCTTCTGGAACCATTCTACAGCCTCTATTTTGAGTGTTATAGCCGCCAGCCTTTATATAGTAGCTCTACAAGCTGCTGGAACCATTCTACAGTAGTTATTTTGAGTTTTATAGCAGCCAGCATTTATATAGTATCTCAACAAGCTTCTGGAACCATTCTACAGCCTCCATTTTGAGTGTTATAGCCGCCAGCCTTTATACAGTAGCTCTACAAGCTGCTGGAACCATTCTACAGCCGCCTATTTGAGTTTTATAGCGGCCAGCCTTTATATATTTGAGTGTTATAGCCGCCAACCCTTATATAACAGCTATACAAGCTGCTAGAACCATTCTACAGCCACCATTTTGAGTGTTATAGCCGCCAACCTTTATATAACAGCTATACAAGCTGCTGGAACCATTCTACAGCCGCCATTTTGAGTGTTATAGCAGTCAGCATTTATATAGTGCCTCTACAAGCACCTGGAACCATTCTACAGCCTCCACTTTGAGTGTTATAGCAGTCAGCATTTATATAGTACCTCTACAAGCTGCTGGAACCATTCTACAGCCGCCTATTTGAGTTTTATAGCGGCCAGCCTTTATATATTTGAGTGTTATAGCCGCCAACCCTTATATAACAGCTATACAAGCTGCTAGAACCATTCTACAGCCACCATTTTGAGTGTTATAGCCGCCAGCATTTATAAAGCAGCTATACAAGCTGCTGGAACCATTCTACAGCCGTTATTTTGAGTGTTATAGCCGTCAGCCAGTATATAGTAGCTCTACAAGCTGCTGGAACCATTCTACAGCCGTAATTTTGAGTTTTATATGAGCCAGCATTTATATAGTACCTTTACAAGCTTCTGGAACCAATCTACAGCCTCCACATTGAGTGTTATAGCAGCCAGCATTTACATAGTACCTCTACAAGCTGCTGGAACCATTCTACAGCCGCCATTTTGAGTGTTATAGCGGCCAGCCTTTATATATTTGAGTGTTATAGCCGCCAACCTTTATATAACAGCTATACAAGCTGCTGGAACCATTCTACAGCCGCCATTTTGAGTGTTATAGCAGTCAGCATTTATATAGTGCCTCTACAAGCACCTGGAACCATTCTACAGCCTCCACTTTGAGTGTTATAGCAGTCAGCATTTATATAGTGCCTCTACAAGCTGCTGGAACCAATCTACAGCCTCCACTTTGAGTGTTATAGCAGCCAGCATTTACATAGTACCTCTACAAGCTGCTGGAACCATTCTACAGCCGCCATTTTGAGTGTTATAGCGGCCAGCCTTTATATATTTGAGTGTTATAGCCGCCAACCTTTATATAACAGCTATACAAGCTGCTGGAACCATTCTACAGCCGCCATTCTGAGTGTTATAGCAGCCAGCATTTACATAGTAAGTCTACGAGCTGCTGGAACCATTCTACAACCGCCATTTTGAGTGTTATAGCCGACAGCTTTTATATAGTAGCTCTACAAGCTGCTGATACCATTCTAAAGCCGTTGTTTTGAGTTTTATAGGAGCCAGCATTTATATAGTACCTCTACAAGCTCCTGGAACCATTCTACAGCCTCCATTTTGAGTGTTATAGCCGCCAGCCTTTATACAGTAGCTCTACAAGCCGCTGGAACCATTCCACAGCCGTTATTTTGAGTTTTATAGGAGCCAGCATTTATATAGTACCTCTGCAAGCTGCTGGAACCATTCTACAGCCGCCATTTTGAGTGTTATAGCGGCCAGCCAGTATATAGTAGCTCTACAAGCTGCTGGAACCATTCTACAGCCGTTATTTTGAGTTTTATATGAGCCAGCATTTATATAGTACCTCTGCAAGCTGCTGGAACCATTCTACAGCCTCCATTTTGAGTGTTATAGCCGTCATCTTTAATAGAGTAGCTCTACAAGCTGCTGGAACCATTCTACAGCATCCATTTTGAGTGTTATAGCCGCCAGCCTTTATATAGTAACTCTACAAGCTACTGGAACCATTCTACAGCCGCCATTTTGAGTTTTATAGCAGTCAGCATTTATATAGTACCTCAACAAGCTGCTGGAACCATTCTACAGCCGCCATTTTGAGTTTCATAGCGTCCAGCCTTAATATAGTACCTCAACAAGCTGCTGGAACCATTCTACAGCCGCCATTTTGCGTTTTATAGCAGTCAGCATTTATATTATACCTCAACAAGCTGCTGGAACCATTCTACAGCCGATATTTTGAGTTTTATAGCGGCCAGCCTTTATGTATTTGAGTGTTATAGCCGCCAGCCTTTATATAACAGCTATACAAGCTGCTGGAACCATTCTACAGCCGTTATTTTGAGTGTTATAGCCACCAGCCTGTATATAGTCGCTCTGCAAGATGATGGAACCATTTTACAGCCGCTTTTTTGAGTGTTATAGCGGCCAGCCTTTATATAACAGCTATACAAGCTGCTGGAACCATTTTACAGCCGTTATTTTGAGTTTTATATGATCCAGCATTTATATAGTACCTCTACAAGCTGCTGGAACCATTCTACAGCCGTTATTTTGAGTTTTATATGAGCCAGCATTTATATAGTACCTCTACAAGCTGCTGGAACCATTCTACAGCCTCTACTTTGAGTGTTATAGCCGCCAGCCTTTATATAGTAGCTCTAAAAGCTGCTGGAACCATTCTACAGCCGTTATTTTGAGTTTTATAGCAGCCAGCATTTATGTATATAGTATCTCAACAAGCTGCTGGAACCATTCTACAGCCTCCATTTTGAGTGTTATAGCTGCCAGCCTTTGTAAAGTAGCTCTACAAGCTACTGGAACCATTCTACAGCCGCCATTTTGAGTGTTATAGCAGTCAGCATTTATATAGTGGCTCTACAAGCTGCTGGAACCATTCTACAGCCGCCATTTCGAGCGGTAAAGCAGCCAGCATTTATATAGTAGCTCCACTAGCTGCTGGAACCATTCTACAGCCGCCATTTTGAGTGTTATAGCCGCCAGCCAGTATATAGTAGCTCTACAAGCTGCCGGAACCATTCTACAGACGTTATTTTGAGTGTTATAGCCGTCATCTTTAATATAGTAGCTATACAAGCTGCTGGAACCATCCTACAGCCGTTATTTTGAGTGTTATAGCCACCAGCCTTTGTAGAGTAGCTCTGCAAGCTGCTGGAACCATTCTACAGCCACCATTTTGAGTGTTATAGCGGCCAGCATTTTTAAAGCAGCTATACAAGCTGCTGGAACAATTCTACAGCCGCCATTTTGAGTGTTATAGCAGCCAGCATTTACATAGTACCTCTACAAGCTGCTGGAACCATTCTACAGCCGCCATTTCGAGCGGTAAAGCAGCCAGCATTTATATAGTAGCTCTACTAGCTGTTGGAACCATTCTACAGCCGCCATTTTGAGTGTTATAGCCGCCAGCCAGTATATAGTAGCTCTACAAGCTGCCGGAACCATTCCACAGACGTTATTTTGAGTGTTGTAGCCGTCATCTTTAATATAGTAGCTATACAAGCTGCTGGAACCATTCTACAGCCGTTATTTTGAGTGTTATAGACGCCAGCCTTTGTAGAGTAGCTCTGCAAGCTGCTGGAACCATTCTACAGCCGCCATTTTGAGTGTTATAGCCGCAAGCCAGTATATAGTAGCTCTACAAGCTGCTGGAACCATTCTACAGCCGTTATTTTGAGTGTTATAGCCGTCATCTTTAATATAGTAGCTATACAAGCTGCTGGAACCATTTTACAGCCGTTATTTTGAGTTTTATATGAGCCAGCATTTATATAGTACCTCTACAAGCTGCTGAAACCATTCTACAGCCGCCATTTTAAGTTTTATTGCGGCCAGCCTTTATATAACAGCTATACAAGCTGCTTGAACCATTCTACAGCCGTTATTTTGAGTGTTATAGACACAGGCCTTTATATAGTAGCTCTACAAGCTGCTGGAACCATTCTACAGCCGTTATTTTGAGTTTTATAGCAGCCAGCATTTATATAGTACCTCTACAAGTTGCTGGAACCATTCTACAGCCTCCATTTTGAGCGTTATAGCCGCCAGCCTTTATATAGTAGCTCTACAAGCTGCTGGAACCACTCTACAGCCACCATTTTGAGTGTTATAGCGGCCAGCCTTTATATAACAGCTATACAAGCTGCTCGAATCATTCTACAGCCGCCATTTTGAGTGTTATAGCAGCCAGAGTTTTATAGGAGCCAGCATTTATATAGTACCTCTACAAGCTGCTGGAACCATTCTACAGCCTTCATTTTGAGACTTATAGCTGCCAACCTTTATATAGTAGCTCTACAAGCTGCTGGAACCATTCTACAGACACCATTTTAAGTGTTATAGCCGCATGCCTTTATATAACAGCTATACAAGCTGCTGGAACCATTCTACAGCCTTCATTTTAAAACTTATAGCTGCCCACCTTTATATAGTAGCTCTACAAGCTGCAGAAACCATTCTACAGCAGCCATTTTGAGTGTTATAGCAGCCAGCATTTATATAGTACCTCTACAAGCTGCTGGAACCATTCTACAGCCGCAATTTTGAGTTTTATTGCGGGCAGCCTTTATATAACAGCTATACAAGCTGCTGGAACCATTCTACAGCCGTTATTTTGAGTGTTATAGCCGCCAGCCAGTATATAGTAGCTCTACAAGCTGCTGGAACCATTCTACAGCCGCCATTTTGAGTGTTATAGCAGCCAGCATTGAAATACTACCTCTACAAGCTGCTGGAACCATTCTACAGCCTTCATTTTGAGACTTATAGCTGCCAACCTTTATATAGTAGCTCTACAAGCTGTTGGAACCATTCTACAGCCGCCATTTTGGGTGTTATAGCAGCCAGAATTTATATAGTAGCTCTACAAGCTGCTGAAACCATTCTACAGCAGCCATTTTGAGTGTTATAGCCGCCAGCCTTTATATAGTAGCTCTACAAACTGCTGAAACCATTCTTCAGCAGCCATTTTGAGTGTTATAGCAGCCAGAGTTTTATAGGAGCCAGCATTTAAATAGTACCTCTACAAGCTGCTGGAACTATTCTACAGCCTCCAATTTGAGACTTATAGCCGCCAACGTTTATATAGTAGCTCTACAAGCTGCTGGAACCATTCTACAGCCACCATTTTGAGTGTTATAGCGGCCAGCGTTTATATAACAGCTATACAAGCTGCTGGAACCATTCTACAGCCGTTATTTTGAGTGTTATAGCCGCCAGCCTTTATATAACAGCTATACAAGCTGCTGGAACCATTCTACAGCCACCATTTTGAGTGTTATAGCCGCCAGCGTTTATATAGTAGCTCTGCAAGCTGCTGGAACTTTTCTACAGCCGCCATTTTGAGTGTTATAGCCGCCAGCCAGTATACATTAGCTCTACAAGCTGCTGGAACCATTCTACAGACGTTATTTTGAGTGTTATAGCCGGCATCTTTAATATAGTAGCTATACAAGCTGCTGGAACCATTCTACAGACACCATTTTGAGTGTTATAGCCGCCAGCCTGTATATAACAGCTATACAAACTGCTAGATCCATTCTACAGCCGCCATTTTGAGTGTTATAGCAACCAGAGTTTTATAGGAGCCAGCATTTATATAGTACCTCTACAAGCTGCTGGAACCATTCTACAGCCTTCATTTTGAGACTTATAGCTGCCAACCTTTATATAGTAGCTCTGCAAGGTACTGGAACCATTCTACAGCCGCCATTTTGAGTGTTATAGCAGCCAGCATTTATATAGTAGCTCTACAAGCTACTGGAACCATTCTACAGCAGCCATTTTGAGCGTTACAGCCGCCAGCCTTTATATAGTAGCTCTACAAGCTGCTGAAACCATTCTACAGCATCCATTTTGAACGTTATAGCAGCCAGCATTTATATAGTACCTCTATAAGCTGCTGGAACCATTGTACAGCCTCCACTTTGAGTGTTATAGCCGCCAGCCTTTGTAGAGTAGCTCTGCAAGCTGCTGGAACCATTCTACAGCCGCCATTTTGAGTGTTATAGCCGCCAGCCTTTATATAGTAGCTCCACAAGCTGCTGGAACCATTCTACAGCAGCCATTTTGAGTGTTATAGCAGCCAGCATTTATATAGTACCTCTACAAGCACCTGGAACCATTTTACAGCCTCCATTTTGAGTGTTATAGTCGCCAGCCTTTATATAGTAGCTCTACAAGCTGCTAGAACCATTCTACAGCCGTCACTTGGAGTTTTATAGCAGCCAGCATTTATATAGTACCTCTACAAGCTGCTGGAACCATTCTACAGTCTCCATTTTGAGTTTTATTGCGGCCAGCCTTTATATAACAGCTATACAAGCTGCTGGAACCATTCTACAGCCACCATTTTGAGTGTTATAGCCGCCAGCCTGTCAATAACAGCTATACAAGCTGCTGGAACCATTCTACAGCCGCCATTTTGAGTGTTATAGCAGCCAGAGTTTTATAGGAGCCAGCATTTATATAGTACCTCTACAAGCTGCTGGAACTATTCTACAGCCTCCATTTTGAGACTTATATCCGCCAACGTTTATACAGTAGCTCTACGAGCTGCTGAAACCATTCTACAGCCGCCATTTTGAGTGTTATAGCAGCCAGCATTTATATAGTACCTCTACAATCTGCTGGAACCATTCTACAGCCGCCATTTTGAGAGTTATAGAAGCCATCCTTTATATAACAGCTATACAATCTGCTGGAACCATTCTACAGCCGTTATTTTAAGTGTTATAGCCGCCAGCCTTTATATAACAGCTATACAAGCTGCTGGAACCATTCTACAGCCACCATTTTGAGTGTAATAGCTGCCTGCCTTTATATAGTAGCTCTGCAAGCTGCTGGAACCATTTTACAGCCGCTATTTTGAGTGTTATAGCGGCCAGCCTTTATATAGCAGCCATACAAGCTGCTGGAACCATTCTACAGCCGCCATTCTGAGTGTTATAGCAGCCAGCATTTACATAGTAAGTCTACAAGCTGCTGGAACCATTCTACAGCCGCCATTTTGAGTGTTATAGCAGCCAGCATTTATATAGTAGCTCTACAAGCTGCTGGATCCATTCTACAGCCGCCATTCTGAGTGTTATAGCCGCCAGCCTTTATATAGTAGCTCTACAAGCTGCTGGAACCATTCTACAGCCGTTATTTTGAGTGTTATAGCCGTCGTTTTTAATATAGTAGCTCTACAAGCTGCTGGAACCATTCTACAGCATCCATTTTGAGTGTTATAGCCGACAGCCCTTACATAGTAGCTCTACAAGCTGCTGGAACAATTCTACAGCCGTTATTTTGAGTTTTATAGCAGCTAGCATTTCTATAGTACCTCTACAAGCTGCTGGAACCATTCTACAGCATCCACTTTGAGTGTTATAGCCGCCAGTCCTTGTACAGTAGCTCTACAAGCTGCTGGAACCATTCTACAGCCGTTATTTTGAGTGTTATAGCCGTCATCTTTAATATAAAAGCTCTACAAGCTGCTAGAACCATTCTACAGCCGTTATTTTGAGTTTTATAGCAGCCAGCATTTATGTAGTACCTCTACAAGTTGCTGGAACCATTCTACAGCCTCCATTTTGAGCGTTATAGCCGCCAGCCTTTATATAGAAGCTCTACAAGCTGCTGAAACCATTCTACAGCAGCCATTTTGAGTGTTATAGCAGCCAGCATTTATATAGTACCTCTACAAGCTGCTGGAACCATTCTACAGCCGCCATTTTGAGTTTTATTGCGGCCAGCCTTTATATAACAGCTATACAAGCTGCTGAAACCATTCTACAGCCGCCATTTTGAGTGTTATAGCCGCCAGCCAGTATATAGTAGCTCTACAAGCTGCTGGAACTATTCTACAGCCGCCATTCTGAGTGTTATAGCAGCCAGCATTTATATAGTACCTCTACAAGCTGCTGGAACCATTTTACAGCCGCCATTTTGAACGTTATGGCAGCCAGCCTTTATATAACAGCTATACAAGCTGCTGGAACCATTCTACAGCCACCATTTTGAGTGTTATAGCCGCCAGCCTTTATATAGCAGCTATACAAGCTGCTGGAACCATTTTACAGCCGTTATTTTGAGTGTCATAGCCGGCAGCCTTTATTTAACAGCTATACAAGCTGCTGGAACCATTCTACAGCCTCCACTTTGAGTGTTATAGCCGCCAGCCTTTGTAGAGTAGCTCTGCAAGCTGCTGGAACCATTCTACAGCCGCCATTTTGAGTGTTATAGCCGCCAGCCTTTATATAGTAGCTCCACAAGCTGCTGGAACCATTCTACAGCATCCATTTTGAGTGTTATAGCAGCCAGCATTTATATAGTACCTCTACAAGCACCTGGAACCATTCTACACCCTCCATTTTGAGTGTTATAGCCGCCAGCCTTTATATAGTAGCTCTACAAGCTGCTAGAACCATTCTACAGCCGTCACTTGGAGTTTTATAGCAGCCAGCATTTATATAGTACCTCTACAAGCTGCTGGAACCATTCTACAGTCTCCATTTTGAGTTTTATTGCGGCCAGCCTTTATATAACAGCTATACAAGCTGCTGGAACCATTCTACAGCCACCATTTTGAGTGTTATAGCCGCCAGCCTGTCAATAACAGCTATACAAGCTGCTGGAACCATTCTACAGCCGCCATTTTGAGTGTTATAGCAGCCAGAGTTTTATAGGAGCCAGCATTTATATAGTACCTCTACAAGCTGCTGGAACTATTCTACAGCCTCCATTTTGAGACTTATATCCGCCAACGTTTATATAGTAGCTCTACGAGCTGCTGAAACCATTCTACAGCCGCCATTTTGAGTGTTATAGCAGCCATCATTTATATAGTACCTCTACAATCTGCTGGAACCATTCTACAGCCGCCATTTTGAGTGTTATAGAAGCCATCCTTTATATAACAGCTATACAATCTGCTGGAACCATTCTACAGCCGTTATTTTAAGTGTTATAGCCGCCAGCCTTTATATAACAGCTATACAAGCTGCTGGAACCATTCTACAGCCACCATTTTGAGTGTAATAGCTGCCTGCCTTTATATAGTAGCTCTGCAAGCTGCTGTAACCATTTTACAGCCGCTATTTTGAGTGTTATAGCGGCCAGCCTTTATATAGCAGCCATACAAGCTGCTGGAACCATTCTACAGCCGCCATTCTGAGTGTTATAGCAGCCAGCATTTACATAGTAAGTCTACAAGCTGCTGGAACCATTCTACAGCCGCCATTTTGAGTGTTATAGCAGCCAGCATTTATATAGTAGCTCTACAAGCTGCTGGATCCATTCTACAGCCGCCATTCTGAGTGTTATAACCGCCAGCCTTTATATAGTAGCTCTACAAGCTGCTGGAACCATTCTACAGCCGTTATTTTGAGTGTTATAGCCGTCGTTTTTAATATAGTAGCTCTACAAGCTGCTGGAACCATTCTACAGCATCCATTTTGAGTGTTATAGCCGACAGCCCTTACATAGTAGCTCTACAAGCTGCTGGAACCATTCTTCAGCCATTATTTTGAGTTTTATAGCAGCTAGCATTTATATAGTACCTCTACAAGCTGCTGGAACCATTCTACAGCCTCCACTTTGAGTGTTATAGCCGCCAGCCCTTGTACAGTAGCTCTACAAGCTGCTGGAACCATTCTACAGCCGTTATTTTGAGTGTTATAGCCGTCATCTTTAATATAAAAGCTCTACAAGCTGCTAGAACCATTCTACAGCCGTTATTTTGAGTTTTATAGCAGCCAGCATTTATGTAATACCTCTACAAGTTGCTGGAACCATTCTACAGCCTCCATTTTGAGCGTTATAGCCGCCAGCCTTTATATAGAAGCTCTACAAGCTGCTGAAACCATTCTACAGCAGCCATTTTGAGTGTTATAGCAGCCAGCATTTACATAGTACCTCTACAAGCTGCTGGAACCATTCTACAGCCTCCATTTTGAGTTTTATTGCGGCCAGCCTTTATATAACAGCTATATAAGCTGCTGAAACCATTCTACAGCCGTTATTTTGAGTGTTATAGCCGCCAGCCAGTATATAGTAGCTCTACAAGCTGCTGGAACTATTCTACAGCCGCCATTCTGAGTGTTATAGCAGCCAGCATTTATATTGTACGTCTACAAGCTGCTGGAACCATTTTACAGCCGCCATTTTGAGTGTTATGGCAGCCAGCCTTTATATAACAGCTATACAAGCTGCTGGAACCATTCTACAGCCTCCATTTTGAGTGTTATAGCCGCCAGCCAGTATATAGTAGCTCTGCAAGCTTCTGAAACCATTCTACAGCCACCATTTTGAGTGTTATAGCCGCCAGCTGGTATAAATAACAGCTATACAAGCTGCTAGAACCATTCTATAGCCGCCATTTTGAGTTTTATTGCGGCCAGCATTTATATAGTACCTCTACAAGTTGCTGGAACCATTCTACAGCCTCCATTTTGAGCGTTATAGCCGCCAGCCTTTATATAGTAGCTCTACAAGCTGCTGAAACCATTCTACAGCAGCCATTTTGAGTGTTATAGCAGCCAGCATTTATATAGTACCTCTACAAGCTGCTGGAACCATTCTACAGCCGCCATTTTGAGTTTTATTGCGGCCAGCCTTTATATAACAGCTATACAAGCTGCTGAAACCATTCTACAGCCGTTATTTTGAGTGTTATAGCCGCCAGCCTTTATATAACAGCTATACAAGCTGCTGGAACCATTTTACAGCCGTTATTTTGAGTGTTATAGCCGGCAGCCTTTATATAACAGCTATACAAGCTGCTGGAACCATTCTACAGCCTCCATTTTGAGTGTTGTAGCCGCCAGCCAGTATATAGTAGCTCTGCAAGCTTCTGAAACCATTCTACAGCCACCATTTTGAGTGTTATAGCCGCCAGCTGGTATAAATAACAGCTACACAAGCTGCTAGAACCATTCTATAGCCGCCATTTTGAGTGTTATAGCAGCCAGAGTTTTATAGAAGCCAGCATTTATATAGTAGCTCTACAAGCTGCTGGAACCATTCTACAGCCGCCATTTTGAGTGTTAAAGCAGCCAGCATTTTTATAGTACCTCTACAATCTGCTGGAACCATTCTACAGCCTCCATTTTGAGCGTTATAGCGGCCAGCCTTTATATAACAGCTATACACGCTGCTGGAACCATTCTACAGCCGTTATTTTGAGTGTTATAGCCGCCAGCCTTTATATAACAGCTATACAAGATGCTGGAACCAGCCTTTATATAGTAGCTCTGCAAGCTGCTGGAACCATTCTACAGCCGTTATTTTGAGTTTTATTGCGGCCAGCCTTTATATAACAGCTATACAAGCTGCTGGAACCATTCTACAGCCGCCATTTTGAGTTTTATTGCGGCCAGCATTTATATAGTACCTCTACAAGTTGCTGGAACCATTCTACAGCCTCCATTTTGAGCGTTATAGCCGCCAGCCTTTATATAGTAGCTCTACAAGCTGCTGAAACCATTCTACAGCAGCCATTTTGAGTGTTATAGCAGCCAGCATTTATATAGTACCTCTACAAGCTGCTGGAACCATTCTACAGCCGCCATTTTGAGTTTTATTGCGGCCAGCCTTTATATGGTAGCTATACAAGCTGCTGAAACCATTCTACAGCCGTTATTTTGAGTGTTATAGCCGCCAGCCAGTATATAGTAGCTCTACAAGCTGCTGGAACTATTCTACAGCCGCCATTTTGAGTGTTATAGTAGCCAGCATTTATATAGTACCTCTACAAGCTGCTGGAACCATTTTACAGCCGCCATTTTGAGTGTTATGGCAGCCAGCCTTTATATAACAGCTATACAAGCTGCTGGAACCATTCTACAGCCACCATTTTGAGTGTTATAGCCGCCAGCCTTTATATAACAGCTATACAAGCTGCTGGAACCATTTTACAGCCGTTATTTTGAGTGTTATAGCCGGCAGCCTTTATATAACAGCTATACAAGCTGCTGGAACCATTCTACAGCCTCCATTTTGAGTGTTATAGCCGCCAGCCAGTATATAGTAGCTCTGCAAGCTTCTGAAACCATTCTACAGCCACCATTTTGAGTGTTATAGCCGCCAGCTGGTATAAATAACAGCTATACAAGCTGCTAGAACCATTCTATAGCCGCCATTTTGAGTTTTATTGCGGCCAGCCTTTATATAACAGTTATATAAGCTGTTGGAACCATTCTACAGCCGTTATTTTGAGTTTTATAGCAGCCAGCATTTATATAGTACCTCTACAAGTTGCTGGAACCATTCTACAGCCTCCATTTTGAGCGTTATAGCCGCCAGCCTTCATATAGTAGCTCTACAAGCTGCTGAAACCATTCTACAGCAGCCATTTTGAGTGTTATAGCAGCCAGCATTTATATAGTACCTCTACAAGCTGCTGGAACCATTCTACAGCCGCCATTTTGAGTTTTATTGCGGCCAGCCTTTATATAACAGCTATACAAGCTGCTGAAACCATTCTACAGCCGTTATTTTGAGTGTTATAGCCGCCAGCCAGTATATAGTAGCTCTACAAGCTGCTGAAACTATTCTACAGCCGCCATTCTGAGTGTTTTAGCAGCCAGCATTTATATAGTACCTCTACAAGCTGCTGGAACCATTTTACAGCCGCCATTTTGAGTGTTATGGCAGCCAGCCTTTATATAACAGCTATACAAGCTGCTGGAACCATTCTACAGCCACCATTTTGAGTGTTATAGCCGCCAGCCTTTATATAACAGCTATACAAGCTGCTGGAACCATTTTACAGCCGTTATTTTGAGTGTTATAGCCGGCATCCTTTATATAACAGCTATACAAGCTGCTGGAACCATTCTACAGCCTCCATTTTGAGTGTTATAGCCGCCAGCCAGTATATAGTAGCTCTGCAAGCTTCTGAAACCATTCTACAGCCACCATTTTGAGTGTTATAGCCGCCAGCTGGTATAAATAACAGCTATACAAGCTGCTAGAACCATTCTATAGCCGCCATTTTGAGTGTTATAGCAGCCAGAGTTTTATAGGAGCCAGCATTTATATAGTAGCTCTACAAGCTGCTGGAACCATTCTACAGCCGCCATTTTGAGTGTTAAAGCAGCCAGCATTTATATAGTACCTCTACAATCTGCTGGAACCATTCTACAGCCTCCATTTTGAGCGTTATAGCGGCCAGCCTTTATATAACAGCTATACACGCTGCTGGAACCATTCTACAGCCGTTATTTTGAGTGTTATAGCCGCCAGCCTTTATATAACAGCTATACAAGATGCTGGAACCATTCTACAGCCACCATTTTGAGTGTTATAGCCGCCAGCCTTTATATAGTAGCTCTGCAAGCTGCTGGAACCATTCTACAGCCGCCATTTTGAGTTTTATTGCGGCCAGCCTTTATATAACAGCTATACAAGCTGCTGGAACCATTCTACAGCCGCCATTTTGAGTGTTATAGCAGCCAGCATTTATATAGTACCTCTACAAGTTGCTGGAACCATTCTACAGCCTCCATTTTGAGCGTTATAGCCGCCAGCCTTTATATAGTAGCTCTGCAAGCTGCTGGAACCATTCTACAGCCGCCATTTTGAGTTTTATAGCAGCCAGCATTTATATAGTACCTCTACAAGTTGCTGGAACCATTCTACAGCCACCATTTTGAGTGTTATAGCCGCCAGCCTTTATACAGTAGCTCTACAAGCTGCTGGAACCATTCTACAGACGTTATTTTGAGTGTTATAGCCGCCAGCCTTTGTAGAGTAGCTATACAAACTGCTGGAACCATTCTACAGCCACCATTTTGAGTGTTATTGCCGCCAGCTGGTATATATAACAGCTATACAAGCTGCTAGAACCATTCTACAGCCGTTATTTTGAGTGTTATAGCCGCCAGCCAGTATATAGTAGCTCTAAAAGCTGCTGGAACTATTCTACAGCCACCATTTTAGTGTTATAGCCGCCAGCCTTTATATAGTAGCTCTACAAGCTGCTGGAACCATTCTACAGCCGTTATTTTAAGTTTTATAGCAGCCAGCATTTATATAGTACCCCTACAAGTTGCTGGAACCATTCTACAGCCTCCATTTTGAGATTTATTGCGGCCAGCCTTTATATAACAGCTATACAAGCTGCTGGAACCATTCTACAGCCGTTATTTTGAGTGTTATAGCCGCCCGCCAGTATATAGTAGCTCTACAAGATCCTGAAACCATTTTACAGCCGCTTTTTTGAGTGTTATAGCGGCCAGCCTTTATATAACAGCTATACAAGCTGCTGGAACCATTCTACAGCCTCCATTTTGAGTGTTATAGCCGCCAGCCTTTGTAGCTCTGCAAGCTGCTGAAACCATTCTACAGCCGCCATTTTGAGTTTTATAGCAGCCAGCATTTATATAGTACCTCTACAAGTTGCTGGAACCATTCTACAGCCTCCATTTTAAGCGTTATAGCCGCCAGCCTTTATATAGTAGCTCTGCAAGCTGCTGGAACCATTCTACAGCCGCCATTTTGAGTTTTATAGCAGCCAGCATTTATATAGTACCTCTACAAGTTGCTGGAACCATTCTACAGCCACCATTTTGAGTGTTATAACGGCCAGCCTTTATGTAACAGCTATACGAGCTGCTGGAACCATTTTACAGCCGTTATTTTGAGTGTTATAGCCGGCAGCCTTTATATAACAGCTATACAAGCTGCTGGAACCATTATACAGCCTCCATTTTGAGTGTTATAGCCGCCAGCCTTTATATAGTAGCTCTGCAAGCTTCTGAAACCATTCTACAGCCACCATTTTGAGTGTTATAGCCGCCAGCTGGTATAAAAAAACAGCTATACAAGCTGCTAGAACCATTCTATAGCCGCCATTTTGAGTGTTATAGCAGCCAGAGTTTTAGAGGAGCCAGCATTTATATAGTAGCTCTACAAGCTGCTGGAACCATTCTACAGCCGTTATTTGGAGTGTTATAGCCGCAAGCTTTTCTATAACAGCTCTACAAGCTGCTGGAACCATTCTACAGCCGCCATTTTGAGTGTTATAGCGGCCAGCCTTTATATAACAGCTATACAAGCTGCTGGAACCATTCTACAGCCGTTATTTTAAGTGTTATAGCCGCCAGCCTTTATATAACAGCTATACAAGATGCTGGAACCATTCTACAGTCACCATTTTGAGTGTTATAGCCGCCAGCCTTTATATAGTAGCTCTGCAAGCTGCTGGAACCATTCTACAGCCGCCATTTTGAGTTTTATTGCGGCCAGCCTTTATATAACAGCTATACAAGCTGCTGAAACCATTCTACAGCCGTTATTTTGAGTGTTATAGCCGCCAGCCAGTATATAGTAGCTCTAAAAGCTGCTGGAACTATTCTACAGCCACCATTTTGAGTGTTATAGCCGCCAGCCTTTATACAGTAGCTCTACAAGCTGCTGGAACCATTCCACAGACGTTATTTTGAGTGTTATAGCCGCCAGCCTTTGTAGAGTAGCTATACAAACTGCTGGAACCATTCTACAGCCACCATTTTGAGTGTTATTGCCGCCAGCTGGTATATATAACAGCTATACAAGCTGCTAGAACCATTCTACAGCCGCCATTTTGAGTGTTATAGCAGCCACAGTTTTATAGGAGCCAGCATTTATATTGTAGCTCTACAAGCTGCTGGAACCATTCTACAGCCGCCATTTTGAGTGTTATAGCAGCCAGCATTTACATAGTACCTCTACAATCTACTGGAACCATTCTACAGCCGCCATTTTGAGTGTTATAGCGGCCAGCCTTTACATAACAGCTATACAAGCTGCTGGAACCATTCTACAGCCACCATTTTGAGTGTTATAGCGGCCAGCCTTTATATAACAGCTATACAAGCTGCTGGAACCATTTTACAGCCGTTATTTTGAGTGTTATAGCCGGCAGCCTTTATATAACAGGTATACAAGCTGCTGGAACCATTCTACAGCCGTTATTTTGAGTGTTATAGCCGCCAGCCTTTATATAACAGCTGTACAAGATGCTGGAACCATTCTACAGCCACCATTTTGAGTGTTATAGCCGCCAGCCTTTATATAGTAGCTCTACAAGCTGCTGGAACCATTCTACAGCCGTTATTTTGAGTTTTATAGCAGCCAGCATTTATATATTACCCCTACAAGTTGCTGGAACCATTCTACGGCCTCCATTTTGAGCGTTATAGCCGCCAGTCTTTATATAGTAGCTCTACAAGCTGCTGGAACCATTCTACAGCAGCCATTTTGAGTGTTATAGCAGCCAGCCTTTATATAACAGCTATACAAGCTGATGGAACCATTCTACAGCCGTTATTTTGAGTGTTATAGCCGCAGGCCTTTATATAGTAGCTCTACAAGCTGCTGGAACCATTCTACAGCCGTTATTTTGAGTTTTATAGCAGCCAGCATTTATATAGTACCCCTACAAGTTGCTGGAACCATTCTACAGCCTCCATTTTGAGATTTATTGCGGCCAGCCTTTATATAACAGCTATACAAGCTGCTGGAACCATTCTACAGCCGTTATTTTGAGTGTTATAGCCGCCAGCCAGTATATAGTAGCTCTACAAGATCCTGGAACCATTTTACAGCCGCTTTTTTGAGTGTTATAGCGGCCAGCCTTTATATAACAGCTATACAAGCTGCTGGAACCATTCTACAGCCGTTATTTTGAGTGTTATAGCCGCCAGCCAGTATATAGTAGCTCTACAAGATCCTGGAACCATTTTACAGCCGCTTTTTTGAGTGTTATAGCGGCCAGCCTTTATATAACAGCTATACAAGCTGCTGGAACCATTCTACAGCCGCCATTTTGAGTTTTATAGCAGCCAGCATTTATATAGTACCTCTACAAGTTGCTGGAACCATTCTACAGCCTCCATTTTGAGCGTTATAGCCGCCAGCACTTACAAAGTACCTCTACAAGCTGCTGGAACCATTCTGCAGCCGCCATTTTGAGTTTTATTGCGGCCACCCTTTATATAACAGCCATACAAGCTGCTGGAACCATTCTACAGCCGTTATTTTGAGTGTTATAGCCGCCAGCATTTATATAGTACCTCTACAAGTTGCTGGAACCATTTTACAGCCTCCATTTTGAGCGTTATAGCCGCCAGCCTTTATATAGTAGCTCTACAAGCTGCTGAAACCATTCTACAGCAGCCATTTTGAGTGTTATAGTAGCCAGCATTTATATAGTACCTCTACAAGCTGCTGGAACCATTCTACAGCCGCCATTTTGAGTTTTATTGCGGCCAGCCTTTATATAACAGCTATACAAGCTGCTGGAAACATTCTACAGCCGTTATTTTGAGTTTTATAGCAGCCATCATTTATATAGTACCTCTACAAGTTGCTGGAACCATTCTACAGCGTCCATTTTGAGCGTTATAGCCGCCAGCCTTTATATGGTAGCTCTACAAGCTGCTGAAACCATTCTACAGCAGCCATTTTGAGTGTTATAGCAGCCAGCATTTATATAGTACCTCTACAAGCTGCTGGAACCATTCTACAGCCGCCATTTTGAGTTTTATTGCGGCCAGCCTTTATATAACAGCTCTACAAGCTGCTGGAACCATTCTACAGCCGTTTATTTGAGTGTTATAGCCGCCAGAACCATTCTACAGCCGTTATTTTGAGTTTTATAGGAGCCAGCATTTATATAGTACCTCTACAAGCTGCTGGAACCATTCTACAGCCGTTATTTTGAGTGTTATAGCCGCTAGCCTTTATATAACAGCTATACAAGCAGCTGGAACCATTTTACAGCCACAATTTTGAGTGTTATAGCCGCCAGCCTTTATATAGTAGCTCTGCAAGCTGCTGGAACCATTCAACAGCCACCATTTTGAGTGTTATAGCCGCCAGCCAGTATACAGTAGCTCTACAAGCTGCTGGAACCATTCTACAGACGTTATTTTGAGTGTTATAGCCGTCATCTCTAATATAGTAGCTATACAAGCTGCTGGAACCATTCTACAGCCACCATTTTGAGTGTTATAGCCGCCAGCCTGTATATAACAGCTATACAAGCTGCTAGAACCATTTTTCAGCCGCCATTTTGAGTGTTATAGCAGCCAGAGTTTTATAGGAGCCAGCATTTATATAGTACCTCTACAAGCTGCTGGAACCATTCTGCAGCCTCCGTTTTGAGTGTTATAGCCGCCAGCCTTTATATAGTAGCTCTACAAGCTGCTGGAACCATTCTACAGCCGCCATTTTGAGTGTTATAGCTGCCAGCCTTTATATAGTACCTCTACAATCTGCTGGAACCATTCTACAGCCGCCATTTTGAGTATTATAGCGGCCAGCTTTTATATAACAGCTCTGCAAGCTGCTGGAACCATTCTACAGCCGCTATTTTGAGTGTTATAGCAGCCAGCATTTATATAGTAGCTGTACAAGCTGCTGGAACCATTCTACAGCCGTTATCTTGAGTGTTATAGCCGCCAGCCTTTGTAATGTAGCTCTGCAAGCTGCTGGCACCATTCTACAGCCATTATTTTGAGTTTTATAGGAGCCAGCATTTATATAGTACCTCTACAAGTAAGTCTACAAGATGCTGGAACCATTCTACAGGCGCCATTTTGAGTGTTATAGCAGCCAGCATTTCTATAGTAGCTCTACAAGCTGCTGGAACCATTCTACAGCCGTTATTTTGAGTGTTATAGCCGCCAGAACCATTCTACAGCCGTTATTTTGAGTTTTATAGCAGCCAGCATTTATATAGTACCTCTACAAGCTGCTGGAACCATTCTACAGCCTCCATTTTGAGTGTTATAGCCGCCAGCCTTTATACAGTAGCTCTACAAGCTGCTGGAACCATTCTACAGCCGTTATTTTGAGTGTTGTAGCCGTCATCTTTAATATAGTAGCTCTACAAGCTGCTGGAACCATTCTACAGCCGTTATTTTGAGTGTTATAGCCGCCACTTTGTAATGTAGCTCTGCAAGCTGCTGGCACCATTCTACAGCCGTTATTTTGAGTTTTATAGGAGCCAGCATTTATATAGTACCTCTACAAGTAAGTCTACATAGTACGTCTACAAGATGCTGGAACCATTCTACAGCCTCCATTTTGAGTTTTATTGCGGCCAGCCTTTATATAACAGCTATACAAGCTGTTGGAACCATTCTACAGCCGTTATTTTGAGTTTTATAGCAGCCAGCATTTATATAGTACCTCTACAAGTTGCTGGAACCATTCTACAGCCTCCATTTTGAGCGTTATAGCCGCCAGCCTTTATATAGTAGCTCTACAAGCTGCTGAAACCATTCTACAGCAGCCATTTTGAGTGTTATAGAAGCCAGCATTTATATAGTAACTCTACAAGCTGCTGGAACCATTCTACAGCCGCCATTTTGAGTTTCATTGCGGCCAGCCTTTATATAACAGCTATACAAGCTGCTGAAACCATTCTACAGCCGTTATTTTGAGTGTTATACCCGCCAGCTAGTATATAGTAGCTCTACAAGCTGCTGGAACTATTCTACAGCCGCCATTCTGAGTGTTAAAGCAGCCAGCATTTATATAGTACCTCTACAAGCTGCTGGAACCATTTTACAGCCGCCATTTTGAGTGTTATGGCAGCCAGCCTTTATATAACAGCTATACAAGCTGCTGGAACCATTCTACAGCCATCATTTAGAGTGTTATAGCCGCCAGCCTTTATATAACAGCTATACAAGCTGCTGGAACCATTCTACAGCCACCATTTTGAGTGTTATAGCCGGCAGCCTTTATATAACAGCTATACAAGCTGCTGGAACCATTCTACAGCCATCATTTTGAGTGTTATAGCCGCCAGCCTTTATATAACAGCTATACAAGCTGCTGGAACCATTCTACAGCCACCATTTTGAGTGTTATAGCCGGCAGCCTTTATATAACAGCTATACAAGCTGCTGGAACCATTCTACAGCCTCCATTTTGAGTGTTATAGCCGCCAGCCTTTATATAGTAGCTCTGCAAGCTGCTGAAACCATTCTACAGCCACCATTTTGAGTGTTATAGCCGCCAGCTGGTATATATAACAGCTATACAAGCTGCTAGAACCATTCTACAGCCGCCATTTTGAGTGTTATAGCAGCCAGAGTTTTTTGGAGCCAGCATTTATATAGTAGCTCTACAAGCTACTGGAACTATTCTACAGCCACCATTTTGAGTGTTATAGCCGCCAGCCTTTATACAGTAGCTCTACAAGCTGCTGGATCCATGCTACAGACGTTATTTTGAGTGTTATAGCCGTCATCTTTAATATAGTAGCTATACAAGCTGCTGGAACCATTCTACAGCCACCATTTTGAGTGTTATAGCAGCCAGAGTTTTATAGGAGCCAGCATTTATGTAGTAGCTCTACAAGCTGCTGGAACCATTGTACAGCCGCCATTTTGAGTGTTATAGCAGCCAGCATTTATATAGTACCTCTACAATCTGCTGGAACCATTCTACAGCCGCCATTTTGAGTGTTATAGCGGCCAGCCTTTATATAACAGCTATACAAGCTGCTGGAACCATTCTACAGCCGTTATTTTGAGTGTTATAGCCGCCAGCCTTTATATAACAGCTAAACAAGATGCTGGAACCATTCTACAGCCACCATTTTGAGTGTTATAGCCGCCAGCTGGTATATATAACAGCTATACAAGCTGCTAGAACCATTCTACAGCCGCCATTTTGAGTGTTATAGCAGCCAGAGTTTTATAGGAGCCAGCATTTATATAGTAGCTCTACAAGCTGCTGGAACCATTGTACAGCCGCCATTTTGAGTGTTATAGCAGCCAGCATTTATATAGTACCTCTACAATCTGCTGGAACCATTCTACAGCCGCCATTTTGAGTGTTATAGCGGCCAGCCTTTATATAACAGCTATACAAGCTGCTGGAACCATTCTACAGCCGTTATTTTGAGTGTTATAGCCGCCAGCCAGTATATAGTAGCTCTACAAGATCCTGGAACCATTTTACAGCCGCTTTTTTGAGTGTTATAGCGGCCAGCCTTTATATAACAGCTATACAAGCTGCTGGAACCATTCTACAGCCTCCATTTTGAGTGTTATAGCCGCCAGCCTTTGTAGCTCTGCAAGCTGCTGGAACCATTCTACAGCCGCCATTTTGAGTTTTATAGCAGCCAGCATTTATATAGTACCTCTACAAGTTGCTGGAACCATTCTACAGCCTCCATTTTGAGCGTTATAGCCGCCAGCACTTACAAAGTACCTCTACAAGCTGCTGGAACCATTCTGCAGCCGCCATTTTGAGTTTTATTGCGGCCACCCTTTATATAACAGCCATACAAGCTGCTGGAACCATTCTACAGCCGTTATTTTGAGTGTTATAGCCGCCAGCATTTATATAGTACCTCTACAAGTTGCTGGAACCATTTTACAGCCTCCATTTTGAGCGTTATAGCCGCCAGCCTTTATATAGTAGCTCTACAAGCTGCTGAAACCATTCTACAGCAGCCATTTTGAGTGTTATAGTAGCCAGCATTTATATAGTACCTCTACAAGCTGCTGGAACCATTCTACAGCCGCCATTTTGAGTTTTATTGCGGCCAGCCTTTATATAACAGCTATACAAGCTGCTGGAAACATTCTACAGCCGTTATTTTGAGTTTTATAGCAGCCATCATTTATATAGTACCTCTACAAGTTGCTGGAACCATTCTACAGCGTCCATTTTGAGCGTTATAGCCGCCAGCTTTTATATGGTAGCTCTACAAGCTGCTGAAACCATTCTACAGCAGCCATTTTGAGTGTTACAGCAGCCAGCATTTATATAGTACCTCTACAAGCTGCTGGAACCATTCTACAGCCGCCATTTTGAGTTTTATTGCGGCCAGCCTTTATATAACAGCTCTACAAGCTGCTGGAACCATTCTACAGCCGTTATTTTGAGTGTTATAGCCGCTAGCCTTTATATAACAGCTATACAAGCAGCTGGAACCATTCTACAGCCACCATTTTGAGTGTTATAGCCGCCAGCCTTTATATAGTAGCTCTGCAAGCTGCTGGAACCATTCAACAGCCACCATTTTGAGTGTTATAGCCGCCAGCCAGTATACAGTAGCTCTACAAGCTGCTGGAACCATTCTACAGACGTTATTTTGAGTGTTATAGCCGTCATCTCTAATATAGTAGCTATACAAGCTGCTGGAACCATTCTACAGCCACCATTTTGAGTGTTATAGCCGCCAGCCTGTATATAACAGCTATACAAGCTGCTAGAACCATTTTTCAGCCGCCATTTTGAGTGTTATAGCAGCCAGAGTTTTATAGGAGCCAGCATTTATATAGTACCTCTACAAGCTGCTGGAACCATTCTGCAGCCTCCGTTTTGAGTGTTATAGCCGCCAGCCTTTATATAGTAGCTCTACAAGCTGCTGGAACCATTCTACAGCCGCCATTTTGAGTGTTATAGCTGCCAGCATTTATATAGTACCTCTACAATCTGCTGAAACCATTCTACAGCCGCCATTTTGAGTATTATAGCGGCCAGCCTTTATATAACAGCTCTGCAAGCTGCTGGAACCATTCTACAGCCGCTATTTTGAGTGTTATAGCAGCCAGCATTTATATAGTAGCTCTACAAGCTGCTGGAACCATTCTACAGCCGTTATTTTGAGTGTTATAGCCGCCAGCCTTTGTAATGTAGCTCTGCAAGCTGCTGGCACCATTCTACAGCCGTTATTTTGAGTTTTATAGGAGCCAGCATTTATATAGTACCTCTACAAGTAAGTCTACATAGTAAGTCTACAAGATGCTGGAACCATTCTACAGCCGCCATTTTGAGTGTTATAGCAGCCAGCATTTCTATAGTAGCTCTACAAGCTGCTGGAACCATTCTACAGCCGTTATTTTGAGTGTTATAGCCGCCAGAACCATTCTACAGCCGTTATTTTGAGTTTTATAGGAGCCAGCATTTATATAGTACCTCTACAAGCTGCTGGAACCATTCTACAGCCGTTATTTTGAGTGTTGTAGCCGTCATCTTTAATATAGTAGCTCTACAAGCTGCTGGAACCATTCTACAGCCGTTATTTTGAGTGTTATAGCCGCCACTTTGTAATGTAGCTCTGCAAGCTGCTGGCACCATTCTACAGCCGTTATTTTGAGTTTTATAGGAGCCAGCATTTATATAGTACCTCTACAAGTAAGTCTACATAGTACGTCTACAAGATGCTGGAACCATTCTACAGCCTCCATTTTGAGTTTTATTGCGGCCAGCCTTTATATAACAGCTATACAAGCTGTTGGAACCATTCTACAGCCGTTATTTTGAGTTTTATAGCAGCCAGCATTTATATAGTACCTCTACAAGTTGCTGGAACCATTCTACAGCCTCCATTTTGAGCGTTATAGCCGCCAGCCTTTATATAGTAGCTCTACAAGCTGCTGAAACCATTCTACAGCAGCCATTTTGAGTGTTATAGAAGCCAGCATTTATATAGTAACTCTACAAGCTGCTGGAACCATTCTACAGCCGCCATTTTGAGTTTCATTGCGGCCAGCCTTTATATAACAGCTATACAAGCTGCTGAAACCATTCTACAGCCGTTATTTTGAGTGTTATACCCGCCAGCTAGTATATAGTAGCTCTACAAGCTGCTGGAACTATTCTACAGCCGCCATTCTGAGTGTTAAAGCAGCCAGCATTTATATAGTACCTCTACAAGCTGCTGGAACCATTTTACAGCCGCCATTTTGAGTGTTATGGCAGCCAGCCTTTATATAACAGCTATACAAGCTGCTGGAACCATTCTACAGCCATCATTTTGAGTGTTATAGCCGCCAGCCTTTATATAACAGCTATACAAGCTGCTGGAACCATTCTACAGCCACCATTTTGAGTGTTATAGCCGGCAGCCTTTATATAACAGCTATACAAGCTGCTGGAACCATTCTACAGCCATCATTTTGAGTGTTATAGCCGCCAGCCTTTATATAGTAGCTCTGCAAGCTGCTGAAACCATTCTACAGCCACCATTTTGAGTGTTATAGCCGCCAGCTGGTATATATAACAGCTATACAAGCTGCTAGAACCATTCTACAGCCGCCATTTTGAGTGTTATAGCAGCCAGAGTTTTTTGGAGCCAGCATTTATATAGTAGCTCTGCAAGCTACTGGAACTATTCTACAGCCACCATTTTGAGTGTTATAGCCGCCAGCCTTTATACAGTAGCTCTACAAGCTGCTGGATCCATGCTACAGACGTTATTTTGAGTGTTATAGCCGTCATCTTTAATATAGTAGCTATACAAGCTGCTGGAACCATTCTACAGCCACCATTTTGAGTGTTATAGCAGCCAGAGTTTTATAGGAGCCAGCATTTATATAGTAGCTCTACAAGCTGCTGGAACCATTGTACAGCCGCCATTTTGAGTGTTATAGCAGCCAGCATTTATATAGTACCTCTACAATCTGCTGGAACCATTCTACAGCCGCCATTTTGAGTGTTATAGCGGCCAGCCTTTATATAACAGCTATACAAACTGCTGGAACCATTCTACAGCCGCCATTTTGAGTCTTCTAGCCGCCATCCTTTAATATAGTAGCTATACAAGCTGCTGGAACAATTCTACAGCCTTCATTTTGAGTCTTATAGCCGCCATCCTTTATATAACAGCTATACAAACTGCTGGAACCATTCTACAGCCGCCATTTTGAGTCTTCTAGCCGCCATCCTTTAATATAGTAGCTATACAAGCTGCTGGAACCATTCTACAGCCTTCATTTTGACTCTTATAGCCGCCATCCTTTATATAATAGCTACACAAGTTGCTGAAAGCATTCTACAGCCGCTGTTTAGAGTGTTATAGCCGCCATCCTTTAATATAGTAGCTATACAAGCTGCTGGAACCATTCTACAGCCTTCATTTTGACTCTTATAGCCGCCATCCTTTATATAATAGCTACACAAGTTGCTGAAAGCATTCTACAGCCGCTGTTTAGAGTGTTATAGCCGCCATGCTTTATATAACAGCTCTACAAGCTGCTGGAACCATTTTGAGTGTTATAGACGCCATTCAATATCTAACAGCTATACAAGTTTCTGGAACCATTCTACAGCCTTCATTTTGAGTCTTATAGCCGCCATCCTTTATATAACAGCTATACAAGTTATTTTGAGTGTTATAGCAGCCAGCATTTATATAGGACCTCTACAAGCTGCTGGAACCATTCTGCAGCCGCCATTTTGAGTGTTATAGTCGCCATCATTTATATAGGACCTCTACAAGCTGCTGGATCCATTCTACAGCCGCCATTTTGAGTGTTATAGACGCCAGCTTTCATATAACAGCTCTACAAGCTTCTACAGCGGTTATTTGGAGTGTTATAGCAGCCAGCATTTATATAGGACCTCTACAAGCTGCTGGAACCATTCTACAGCCGCCATTTTGAGTCTTATAGCTGTCAGCATTTATATAGGACCTCTACAAGCTGCTGGAACCATTCTACAGACGCCATTTTGAGTGTTATAGCCGCCAACTTTCATATAACAGCTCTACAAGCTGCTGGAACCATTCTACAGCCGCCATTTTGAGTGTTATAGCCGCCAGCCTTCATATAACAGCTCTACAAGCTTCTACAGCCGTTATTCTGAGTGTTATAGCAGCCAGCATTTATATAGGACCTCTACAAGCTGCTGGTACCAATCTACAGCCGCCATATTGAGTGTTTTAGCTGTCAGCATTTATATAGGACCTCTACAAGCTGCTGGAACCATTCTACAGCCACCATTTTGAGTGTTATAGCCGCCAGCATTTTTATAGGACCTCTACAAGCTGCTGGAACCATTCTAAAGCCGCTATTTTGAGTGTTACAGCCGCCAGCTTTTATATAACAGCTCTACAAGCTGCTGTAACCATTCTACAGCCGCCATTTTATAGTCGCCAGCATTTATATAGGACCTCTACAACCTGCTGGAACCATTCTACAGCCGCCATTTTGAGTGTTAGAGTCCCAGCTTTCATATAACAGCTCTACAAGCTGCTGGAACCATTCTATAGCCGCCATTTTGAGTGTTATAGCCGCCATCGTTTATATAACAGCTCTACAAGCTGCTGGAACCATTCTACAGCCGCCATTTTGAGTCTTATAGCCGCCATCTTTAATATAGTAGGAATACAACTGCTGCAACCATTCTACAACCGCCATTTTGAGTGTTATAGCCGCCATTCTATATCTAACAGCTATACAAGTTTCTGGAACAATTCTACAGCCTTCCTTTTGAGTCTTATAGCCGCCATCCTTTATATAACAGCTGTACAAGCTGCTGGAACAATTCTACAGCCTTCATTTTGAGTGTTATAGCCGCCACTTTAAGTGTTATAGCCGCCATTCTTTATATAACAGCTCTACAAGCTGCTGGAACCATTCTACAGCCGCCATTTTGAGTCTTATAGCCGCCATCTTTAATATAGCAGGTATACAAGCTGCTGGAACCATTCTACAGCCGCCATTTTGAGTGTTATAGCCGCCATTCTATATCTAACAGCTATACAAAATTCTGGAACCATTCTACAGCCTTCATTTTAAGTCTTATAGCCGCCATCTTTTATATAGGAGCTCTACAAGCTGCTGGAACCATTCTACAGCCACCATTTGGAGTCTTATAGCCGCCATCCTTTATATAACAGCTATACAAGCTGCTTGAACCATTCTACAGCCGCCATTTTGAGCGTTATAGCCGCCATTTTAAGTGTTATAGCCGCCATCCTTTATATAACAGCTCTACAAGCTGCTGGAACCATTCTACAGCCGCCATTTTGAGTCTTATAGCCGCCATCTTTAATATAGTAGGTATACAAGCTGCTGCAACCATTCTACAGTCGCCATTTTGAGTGTTATAGCCGCCATTCTATATCTAACAGCTATACAAGTTTCTGGAACAATTCTACAGCCTTCATTTTGAGTCTTATAGTCGCCATCCTTTATATAACAGCTCTACAAGCTGCTGGAAGAATTCTACAGCCTTCATTTTGAGTCTTATAGCCGCCATCCTTTATATAACAGCTATACAAGCTGCTGGAACCATTCTACAGCCGTTATTTTGAGTGTTATAGCCGCCAGCCTTTATATAACAGCTATACAAGCTGCTGGAACCATTTTACAGCCGCCATTTTGAGTGTTATAGCCGCCATTCTATATCTAACAGCTATACAAGTTTCTGGAACAATTCTACAGCCTTCATTTTGAGTCTTATAGCCGCCATCCTTTATATAACAGCTATACAAACTGCTGGAACCATTCTACAGCCGCCATTTTGAGTCTTCTAGCCGCCATCCTTTAATATAGTAGCTATACAAGCTGCTGGAACCATTCTACAGCCTTCATTTTGACTCTTATAGCCGCCATCCTTTATATAATAGCTACACAAGTTGCTGAAAGCATTCTACAGCCGCTGTTTAGAGTGTTATAGCCGCCATGCTTTATATAACAGCTATACAAGCTGTTGGAACCATTCTACAGCCGCCATTTTAAGTGTTATAGCAGCCATTCTATATCTAACAGCTATACAAGTTTCTGGAACAATTCTACAGCCTTCATTTTGAGTCTTATAGCCGCCATCCTTTATATAACAGCTATACAAACTGCTGGAACCATTCTACAGCCGCCATTTTGAGTCTTCTAGCCGCCATCCTTTAATATAGTAGCTATACAAGCTGCTGGAACCATTCTACAGCCTTCATTTTGACTCTTATAGCCGCCATCCTTTATATAATAGCTACACAAGTTGCTGAAAGCATTCTACAGCCGCTGTTTAGAGTGTTATAGCCGCCATGCTTTATATAACAGCTCTACAAGCTGCTGGAACCATTTTGAGTGTTATAGACGCCATTCAATATCTAACAGCTATACAAGTTTCTGGAACCATTCTACAGCCTTCATTTTGAGTCTTATAGCCGCCATCCTTTATATAACAGCTATACAAGTTATTTTGAGTGTTATAGCAGCCAGCATTTACATAGGACCTCCACAAGCTGCTGGAACCATTCTACAGCCGTTATATTGAGTGTTATAGCAGCCAGCATTTATATAGGACCTCTACAAGCTGCTGGAACCATTCTGCAGCCGCCATTTTGAGTGTTATAGTCGCCATCATTTATATAGGACCTCTACAAGCTGCTGGATCCATTCTACAGCCGCCATTTTGAGTGTTATAGCCGCCAGCTTTCATATAACAGCTCTACAAGCTTCTACAGCGGTTATTTGGAGTGTTATAGCAGCCAGCATTTATATAGGACCTCTACAAGCTGCTGGAACCATTCTACAGCCGCCATTTTGAGTCTTATAGCTGTCAGCATTTATATAGGACCTCTACAAGCTGCTGGAACCATTCTACAGACGCCATTTTGAGTGTTATAGCCGCCAACTTTCATATAACAGCTCTACAAGCTGCTGGAACCATTCTACAGCCGCCATTTTGAGTGTTATAGCCGCCAGCCTTCATATAACAGCTCTACAAGCTTCTACAGCCGTTATTCTGAGTGTTATAGCAGCCAGCATTTATATAGGACCTCTACAAGCTGCTGGTACCAATCTACAGCCGCCATATTGAGTGTTTTAGCTGTCAGCATTTATATAGGACCTCTACAAGCTGCTGGAACCATTCTACAGCCACCATTTTGAGTGTTATAGCCGCCAGCATTTTTATAGGACCTCTACAAGCTGCTGGAACCATTCTAAAGCCGCTATTTTGAGTGTTATAGCCGCCAGCTTTTATATAACAGCTCTACAAGCTGCTGTAACCATTCTACAGCCGCCATTTTATAGTCGCCAGCATTTATATAGGACCTCTACAAGCTGCTGGAACCATTCTACAGCCGCCATTTTGAGTGTTATGGTCGCCAGCTTTCATATAACAGCTCTACAAGCTGCTGGAACCATTCTATAGCCGCCATTTTGAGTGTTATAGCCGCCATCTTTTATATAACAGCTCTACAAGCTGCTGGAACCATTCTACAGCCGTTATTTTGAGTGTTATAGCAGCCAGCATTTATATAGGACCTCTACAAGCTGCTGGAACCATTCTACAGCCGCCATTTTGAGTGTTAGAGCCGTCAGCCAGTATATAGGACCTCTACAAGCTGCTGGAACCATTCTACAGCTGTTATTTTGAGTGTTGTAGCAGCCAGCATTTATATTGGACCTCTACAAGCTGCTGGAACCATTCTACAGCCACCATTTTGAGTGTTATAGCCGTCAGCATTTATATAGGACCTCTACAAGCTACTGGAACCATTCTACAGCCGCCATTTTGAGTGTTATAGCCGTCAGCATTTATATAGGACCTCTACAAGCTACTCTACTGTACTCTTCTACTGCTGGAACCATTCTACATCCGCCATTTTGAGTGTTATAGCCGCCAGCTTTCATATAACAGCTCTACAAGCTGCTGGAAATATTCTACAGCCGCCATTTTGAGTGTTATAGACGCCAGCTTTCATATAACCGATCTACAAGCTGCTGGAACCATTCTACAGCCGCTATTTTGAGTGTTATAGCCGCCAGCTTTTATATAACAGCTCTACAAGCTGCTGGAAGCATTCTACAGCCGCCATTTTGAGTGTTATAGCCGCCAGCATTTATATAGGACCTCTACAAGCTGATGGACCCAGCTTTTATATAGGACCTCTACAAGCCGCTGGACCCATTCTACAGCCGCCATTTTGAGTGTTATAGCCGCCAGCTTTCATATAACAGCTCTACAAGCTGCTGGAACCATTCCATAGCCGCCATTTTGAGTGTTATAGCCGCCAGCTTTTATATAACAGCTCTACAAGCTTCTACAGCCGTTATTTTGAGTTTTTTAGCGGCCAGCCTTTATATAACAGCTATACAAGCTGCTGGAACCATTCTACAGCCGTTATTTTGAGTGTTATAGCCGCCAGCTTTTATATAACAGCTCTACAAGCTGCTGGAACCATTCTACAGCCGTTATTTTGAGTGTTATAGCCGCCAGCTTTTATATAACAGCTCTACAAGCTGCTGGAACCATTCTACAGCCGCCATTTTGAGTGTTATAGCAGCCAGCATTTATATAGTAGCTCTACAAGCTGCTGGAACTATTCTAAAGCCGTTATTTTGAGTTTTATAGCAGCCAGCATTTATATAGTACCTCTACAAGCTGCTGGAACCATTCTACAGCTTCCATTTTGAGTGTTATAGCAGCCAGCCTTTATATAGTACCTCTACAAGCTGCTGGAACCTTTCTACAGCCGCCATTTTGAGTGTTATAGCAGCCAGCATTTATATAGTAGCTCTACAAGCTGCTGGAACCATTCTACAGCCGCCATTTTGAGTGTTATAGCCGCCAGCATTTATATAGGACCTCTACAAGCTTCTACAGCCGTTATTTTGAAAGTTATAGCAGCCAGCATTTATATAGGACATCTACAAGCTGCTGGAAACATTCTACAGCCGTTATATTGAGTGTTATAGCAGCCAGTATTTATATAGGACCTCTACAAGCTGCTGGAACCATTCTACAGCCGCCATTTTGAGTGTTATAGCCGCCAGCTTTTATATAACAGCTCTACAAGCTGCTGGAACCATTCTACAGCCGCCATTTTATAGTCGCCAGCATTTATATAGGACCTCTACAAGCTGCTGGAACCATTCTACAGCCGCCATTTTGAAAGTTATAGTCGCCAGCTTTCATATAACAGCTCTACAAGCTGCTGGAACCATTCTATAGCCGCCATTTTGAGTGTTATAGCCGCCAGCTTTTATATAACAGCTCTACAAGCTGTTGGAACCATTCTACAGCCGTTATTTTGAGTGTTATAGCAGCCAGCATTTATATAGGAGCTCTACAAGCTGCTGGAACCATTCTACAGCCGCCATTTTGAGTGTTATAGCTGCCAGCATTTATATAGGACCTCTACAAGCTGCTGGACCCATTCTACAGCCGCCATTTTGAGTGTTATAGCCGCCAGCATTTATATAGGACCTCTACAAGCTGCTGGAACCATTCTACAGCCGCCATTTTGAGTGTTATAGCCGTCAGCATTTATATAGGACCTCTACAAGCTACTGTACTGTACTACTCTACTTCTGGAACCATTCTACATCCGCCATTTTGAGTGTTATAGCCGCCAGCTTTCATATAACAGGTCTACAAGCTGCTGGAAATATTCTACAGCCGCCATTTTGAGTGTTATAGACACCAGCTTTCATATAACCGATCTACAAGCTGCTGGACCCATTCTACAGCCGCCATTTTGAGTGTTATAGCCGCCATCTTTCATATAACAGCTCTACAAGCTGCTGGAACCATTCTACAGCTGTTATTTTGAGTGTTATAGCCGCCAGCTTTTATATAACAGCTCTACAAGCTGCTGGAACCATTCTACAGCCGCCATTTTGAGTGTTATAGCAGCCAGCATTTATATAGTAGCTCTACAAGCTGCTGGAACCATTCTACAGCCGTTACTTTGAGTTTTATAGCAGCCAGCATTTATATAGTACCTCTACAAGCTGCTGGAACCATTCTACAGCTTCCATTTTGAGTGTTATAGCAGCCAGCATTTATATAGTACCTCAACAAGCTGCTGGAACCATTCTACAGCCGCCATTTTAAGTGTTATAGCAGCCAGCATTTATATAGTAGCTCTACAAGTTGCTGGAAACATTCTACAGCCGCCATTTTGAGTTTTATAGCAGCCAGCATTTATATAGTACCTCTACAAGCTGCTGGAACCATTCTACAGCTTCCATTTTGAGTGTTATAGCAGCCAGCATTTATATAGTACCTCTACAAGCTGCTGGAACCATTCTACAGCCGCCATTTTGAGTGTTATAGCAGCCAGCATTTATATAGTAGCTCTACAAGCTGCTGGAACCATTCTACAGCCGCCATTTTGAGTGTTATAGCCGCCAGCATTTATATAGGACCTCTACAAGCTTCTACAGCCGTTATTTTGAGTGTTATAGCAGCCAGCATTTATATAGGACATCTACAAGCTGCTGGAACCATTCTACAGCCGTTATATTGAGTGTTATAGCAGCCAGTATTTATATAGGACCTCTACAAGCTGCTGGAACCATTCTACAGCCGCCATTTTGAGTGTTATAGCCGCCAGCTTTTATATAACAGCTCTACAAGCTGCTGAAACCATTCTACAGCCGCCAATTTAATAGTCGCCAGCATTTATATAGGACCTCTATAAGCTGCTGGAACCATTCTACAGCCGCCATTTTGAGTGTTATAGCCGCCAGCTTTCATATAACAGCTCTACAAGCTGCTGGAACCATTCTTTAGCCGTCATTTTAAGCGTTATAGCCGCCAGCTTTTATATAACAACTCTACAAGCTTCTACAGCCGTTATTTTAAGTGTTATAGCAGCCAGCATTTATATAGGACCTCTACAAGCTGCTGGAACCATTCTACACTCGCCATTTTGAGCGTTATAGCCGTCAGCATTTATATAGGACCTCTACAAGCTGCTGGAACCATTCTACAGCCGCCATTTTGAGTGTTATAGCCGCCAGCATTTATATAGGACATCTACAAGCTGCTGGAACCATTCTACAGCCGCCATTTTGAGTTTTATAGCAGCCAGCATTTATATAGTAGCTCTACAAGCTGCTGGAACCATTCTACAGCCGCCATTTTGAGTGTTATAGCCGCCAGCATTTATATAGGACCTCTACAAGCTTCTACAGCCGTTATTTTGAAAGTTATAGCAGCCAGCATTTATATAGGACATCTACAAGCTGCTGGAAACATTCTACAGCCGTTATATTGAGTGTTATAGCAGCCAGTATTTATATAGGACCTCTACAAGCTGCTGGAACCATTCTACAGCCGCCATTTTGAGTGTTATAGCCGCCAGCTTTTATATAACAGCTCTACAAGCTTCTACAGCCGTTATTTTGAGTTTTTAGCGGCCAGCCTTTATATAACAGCTATACAAGCTGCTGGAACCATTCTACAGCCGTTATTTTGAGTGTTATAGCCGCCAGCTTTTATATAACAGCTCTACAAGCTGCTGGAACCATTCTACAGCCGTTATTTTGAGTGTTATAGCCGCCAGCTTTTATATAACAGCTCTACAAGCTGCTGGAACCATTCTACAGCCGCCATTTTGAGTGTTATAGCAGCCAGCATTTATATAGTAGCTCTACAAGCTGCTGGAACCTTTCTACAGCCGCCATTTTGAGTGTTATAGCAGCCAGCATTTATATAGTAGCTCTACAAGCTGCTGGAACCATTCTACAGCCGCCATTTTGAGTGTTATAGCCGCCAGCATTTATATAGGACCTCTACAAGCTTCTACAGCCGTTATTTTGAAAGTTATAGCAGCCAGCATATATATAGGACATCTACAAGCTGCTGGAAACATTCTACAGCCGTTATATTGAGTGTTATAGCAGCCAGTATTTATATAGGACCTCTTCAAGCTGCTGGAACCATTCTACAGCCGCCATTTTGAGTGTTATAGCCGCCAGCTTTTATATAACAGCTCTACAAGCTGCTGGAACCATTCTACAGCCGCCATTTTATAGTCGCCAGCATTTATATAGGACCTCTACAAGCTTCTACAGCCGTTATTTTGAAAGTTATAGCAGCCAGCATATATATAGGACATCTACAAGCTGCTGGAAACATTCTACAGCCGTTATATTGAGTGTTATAGCAGCCAGTATTTATATAGGACCTCTTCAAGCTGCTGGAACCATTCTACAGCCGCCATTTTGAGTGTTATAGCCGCCAGCTTTCATATAACAGCTCTACAAGCTGCTGGAAATATTCTACAGCCGCCATTTTGAGTGTTATAGACGCCAGCTTTCATATAACCGATCTACAAGCTGCTGGAACCATTCTACAGCCGCTATTTTGAGTGTTATAGCCGCCAGCTTTTATATAACAGCTCTACAAGCTGCTGGAAGCATTCTACAGCCGCCATTTTGAGTGTTATAGCCGCCAGCATTTATATAGGACCTCTACAAGCTGATGGACCCAGCTTTTATATAGGACCTCTACAAGCCGCTGGACCCATTCTACAGCCGCCATTTTGAGTGTTATAGCCGCCAGCTTTCATATAACAGCTCTACAAGCTGCTGGAACCATTCCATAGCCGCCATTTTGAGTGTTATAGCCGCCAGCTTTTATATAACAGCTCTACAAGCTTCTACAGCCGTTATTTTGAGTTTTTTAGCGGCCAGCCTTTATATAACAGCTATACAAGCTGCTGGAACCATTCTACAGCCGTTATTTTGAGTGTTATAGCCGCCAGCTTTTATATAACAGCTCTACAAGCTGCTGGAACCATTCTACAGCCGTTATTTTGAGTGTTATAGCCGCCAGCTTTTATATAACAGCTCTACAAGCTGCTGGAACCATTCTACAGCCGCCATTTTGAGTGTTATAGCAGCCAGCATTTATATAGTAGCTCTACAAGCTGCTGGAACTATTCTAAAGCCGTTATTTTGAGTTTTATAGCAGCCAGCATTTATATAGTACCTCTACAAGCTGCTGGAACCATTCTACAGCTTCCATTTTGAGTGTTATAGCAGCCAGCCTTTATATAGTACCTCTACAAGCTGCTGGAACCTTTCTACAGCCGCCATTTTGAGTGTTATAGCAGCCAGCATTTATATAGTAGCTCTACAAGCTTCTACAGCCGCCATTTTGAGTGTTATAGCCGCCAGCATTTATATAGGACCTCTACAAGCTTCTACAGCCGTTATTTTGAAAGTTATAGCAGCCAGCATTTATATAGGACATCTACAAGCTGCTGGAAACATTCTACAGCCGTTATATTGAGTGTTATAGCAGCCAGTATTTATATAGGACCTCTACAAGCTGCTGGAACCATTCTACAGCCGCCATTTTGAGTGTTATAGCCGCCAGCTTTTATATAACAGCTCTACAAGCTGCTGGAACCATTCTACAGCCGCCATTTTATAGTCGCCAGCATTTATATAGGACCTCTACAAGCTGCTGGAACCATTCTACAGCCGCCATTTTGAAAGTTATAGTCGCCAGCTTTCATATAACAGCTCTACAAGCTGCTGGAACCATTCTATAGCCGCCATTTTGAGTGTTATAGCCGCCAGCTTTTATATAACAGCTCTACAAGCTGTTGGAACCATTCTACAGCCGTTATTTTGAGTGTTATAGCAGCCAGCATTTATATAGGAGCTCTACAAGCTGCTGGAACCATTCTACAGCCGCCATTTTGAGTGTTATAGCTGCCAGCATTTATATAGGACCTCTACAAGCTGCTGGACCCATTCTACAGCCGCCATTTTGAGTGTTATAGCCGCCAGCATTTATATAGGACCTCTACAAGCTGCTGGAACCATTCTACAGCCGCCATTTTGAGTGTTATAGCCGTCAGCATTTATATAGGACCTCTACAAGCTACTGTACTGTACTACTCTACTTCTGGAACCATTCTACATCCGCCATTTTGAGTGTTATAGCCGCCAGCTTTCATATAACAGGTCTACAAGCTGCTGGAAATATTCTACAGCCGCCATTTTGAGTGTTATAGACACCAGCTTTCATATAACCGATCTACAAGCTGCTGGACCCATTCTACAGCCGCCATTTTGAGTGTTATAGCCGCCATCTTTCATATAACAGCTCTACAAGCTGCTGGAACCATTCTACAGCTGTTATTTTGAGTGTTATAGCCGCCAGCTTTTTATATAACAGCTCTACAAGCTGCTGGAACCATTCTACAGCCGCCATTTTGAGTGTTATAGCAGCCAGCATTTATATAGTAGCTCTACAAGCTGCTGGAACCATTCTACAGCCGTTACTTTGAGTTTTATAGCAGCCAGCATTTATATAGTACCTCTACAAGCTGCTGGAACCATTCTACAGCTTCCATTTTGAGTGTTATAGCAGCCAGCATTTATATAGTACCTCAACAAGCTGCTGGAACCATTCTACAGCCGCCATTTTAAGTGTTATAGCAGCCAGCATTTATATAGTAGCTCTACAAGTTGCTGGAAACATTCTACAGCCGCCATTTTGAGTTTTATAGCAGCCAGCATTTATATAGTACCTCTACAAGCTGCTGGAACCATTCTACAGCTTCCATTTTGAGTGTTATAGCAGCCAGCATTTATATAGTACCTCTACAAGCTGCTGGAACCATTCTACAGCCGCCATTTTGAGTGTTATAGCAGCCAGCATTTATATAGTAGCTCTACAAGCTGCTGGAACCATTCTACAGCCGCCATTTTGAGTGTTATAGCCGCCAGCATTTATATAGGACCTCTACAAGCTTCTACAGCCGTTATTTTGAGTGTTATAGCAGCCAGCATTTATATAGGACATCTACAAGCTGCTGGAACCATTCTACAGCCGTTATATTGAGTGTTATAGCAGCCAGTATTTATATAGGACCTCTACAAGCTGCTGGAACCATTCTACAGCCGCCATTTTGAGTGTTATAGCCGCCAGCTTTTATATAACAGCTCTACAAGCTGCTGAAACCATTCTACAGCCGCCAATTTAATAGTCGCCAGCATTTATATAGGACCTCTATAAGCTGCTGGAACCATTCTACAGCCGCCATTTTGAGTGTTATAGCCGCCAGCTTTCATATAACAGCTCTACAAGCTGCTGGAACCATTCTTTAGCCGTCATTTTAAGCGTTATAGCCGCCAGCTTTTATATAACAACTCTACAAGCTTCTACAGCCGTTATTTTAAGTGTTATAGCAGCCAGCATTTATATAGGACCTCTACAAGCTGCTGGAACCATTCTACACTCGCCATTTTGAGCGTTATAGCCGTCAGCATTTATATAGGACCTCTACAAGCTGCTGGAACCATTCTACAGCCGCCATTTTGAGTGTTATAGCCGCCAGCATTTATATAGGACATCTACAAGCTGCTGGAACCATTCTACAGCCGCCATTTTGAGTTTTATAGCAGCCAGCATTTATATAGTAGCTCTACAAGCTGCTGGAACCATTCTACAGCCGCCATTTTGAGTGTTATAGCCGCCAGCATTTATATAGGACCTCTACAAGCTTCTACAGCCGTTATTTTGAAAGTTATAGCAGCCAGCATTTATATAGGACATCTACAAGCTGCTGGAAACATTCTACAGCCGTTATATTGAGTGTTATAGCAGCCAGTATTTATATAGGACCTCTACAAGCTGCTGGAACCATTCTACAGCCGCCATTTTGAGTGTTATAGCCGCCAGCTTTTATATAACAGCTCTACAAGCTTCTACAGCCGTTATTTTGAGTTTTTTAGCGGCCAGCCTTTATATAACAGCTATACAAGCTGCTGGAACCATTCTACAGCCGTTATTTTGAGTGTTATAGCCGCCAGCTTTTATATAACAGCTCTACAAGCTGCTGGAACCATTCTACAGCCGTTATTTTGAGTGTTATAGCCGCCAGCTTTTATATAACAGCTCTACAAGCTGCTGGAACCATTCTACAGCCGCCATTTTGAGTGTTATAGCAGCCAGCATTTATATAGTAGCTCTACAAGCTGCTGGAACCTTTCTACAGCCGCCATTTTGAGTGTTATAGCAGCCAGCATTTATATAGTAGCTCTACAAGCTGCTGGAACCATTCTACAGCCGCCATTTTGAGTGTTATAGCCGCCAGCATTTATATAGGACCTCTACAAGCTTCTACAGCCGTTATTTTGAAAGTTATAGCAGCCAGCATATATATAGGACATCTACAAGCTGCTGGAAACATTCTACAGCCGTTATATTGAGTGTTATAGCAGCCAGTATTTATATAGGACCTCTTCAAGCTGCTGGAACCATTCTACAGCCGCCATTTTGAGTGTTATAGCCGCCAGCTTTTATATAACAGCTCTACAAGCTGCTGGAACCATTCTACAGCCGCCATTTTATAGTCGCCAGCATTTATATAGGACCTCTACAAGCTGCTGGAACCATTCTACAGCCGCCATTTTGAAAGTTATAGTCGCCAGCTTTCATATAACAGCTCTACAAGCTGCTGGAACCATTCTATAGCCGCCATTTTGAGTGTTATAGCCGCCAGCTTTTATATAACAGCTCTACAAGCTGTTGGAACCATTCTACAGCCGTTATTTTGAGTGTTATAGCAGCCAGCATTTATATAGGAGCTCTACAAGCTGCTGGAACCATTCTACAGCCGCCATTTTGAGTGTTATAGCTGCCAGCATTTATATAGGACCTCTACAAGCTGCTGGACCCATTCTACAGCCGCCATTTTGAGTGTTATAGCCGCCAGCATTTATATAGGACCTCTACAAGCTGCTGGAACCATTCTACAGCCGCCATTTTGAGTGTTATAGCCGTCAGCATTTATATAGGACCTCTACAAGCTACTGTACTGTACTACTCTACTTCTGGAACCATTCTACATCCGCCATTTTGAGTGTTATAGCCGCCAGCTTTCATATAACAGCTCTACAAGCTGCTGGAACCATTCTACAGCTGTTATTTTGAGTGTTATAGCCGCCAGCTTTTATATAACAGCTCTACAAGCTGCTGGAACCATTCTACAGCCGCCATTTTGAGTGTTATAGCAGCCAGCATTTATATAGTAGCTCTACAAGCTGCTGGAACCATTCTACAGCCGTTACTTTGAGTTTTATAGCAGCCAGCATTTATATAGTACCTCTACAAGCTGCTGGAACCATTCTACAGCTTCCATTTTGAGTGTTATAGCAGCCAGCATTTATATAGTACCTCAACAAGCTGCTGGAACCATTCTACAGCCGCCATTTTAAGTGTTATAGCAGCCAGCATTTATATAGTAGCTCTACAAGTTGCTGGAAACATTCTACAGCCGTTATTTTGAGTTTTATAGCAGCCAGCATTTATATAGTACCTCTACAAGCTGCTGGAACCATTCTACAGCTTCCATTTTGAGTGTTATAGCAGCCAGCATTTATATAGTACCTCTACAAGCTGCTGGAACCATTCTACAGCCGCCATTTTGAGTGTTATAGCAGCCAGCATTTATATAGTAGCTCTACAAGCTGCTGGAACCATTCTACAGCCGTTATTTTGAGTTTTATAGCAGCCAGCATTTATATAGTACTTCTACAAGCTGCTGGAACCATTCTAAAGCTTCCATTTTGAGTGTTATAGCAGCCAGCATTTATATAGTACCTCTACAAGCTGCTGGAACCATTCTACAGCCGCCATTTTGAGTGTTATAGCAGCCAGCATTTATATAGTAGCTCTACAAGCTGCTGGAACCATTCTACAGCCGCCATTTTGAGTGTTATAGCCGCCAGCATTTATATAGGACCTCTACAAGCTTCTACAGCCGTTATTTTGAGTGTTATAGCAGCCAGCATTTATATAGGACATCTACAAGCTGCTGGAACCATTCTACAGCCGTTATATTGAGTGTTATAGCAGCCAGTATTTATATAGGACCTCTACAAGCTGCTGGAACCATTCTACAGCCGCCATTTTGAGTGTTATAGCCGCCAGCTTTTATATAACAGCTCTACAAGCTGCTGAAACCATTCTACAGCCGCCAATTTAATAGTCGCCAGCATTTATATAGGACCTCTATAAGCTGCTGGAACCATTCTACAGCCGCCATTTTGAGTGTTATAGCCGCCAGCTTTCATATAACAGCTCTACAAGCTGCTGGAACCATTCTTTAGCCGTCATTTTGAGCGTTATAGCCGCCAGCTTTTATATAACAACTCTACAAGCTTCTACAGCCGTTATTTTAAGTGTTATAGCAGCCAGCATTTATATAGGACCTCTACAAGCTGCTGGAACCATTCTACACTCGCCATTTTGAGCGTTATAGCCGTCAGCATTTATATAGGACCTCTACAAGCTGCTGGAACCATTCTACAGCCGCCATTTTGAGTGTTATAGCCGCCAGCATTTATATAGGACATCTACAAGCTGCTGGAACCATTCTACAGCCGCCATTTTGAGTGTTAAAGCCGCCAGCTTTCATATAACAGCTCTACAAGCTGCTGAAACCATTCTATAGCCGCCATTTTGAGTGTTTTAGCCGCCAGCTATTATATAACAGTTTTAAAAGCTTCTACAGCCGTTATTTTAAGTTTTATAGCGGCCAGCCTTTATATAACAGCTATACAAGCTGCTGGAACCATTCTACAGCCGCTATTTTGAGTGTTATAGCTGCCAGCTTTTATATAACAGCTCTACAAGCTGCTGGAACCATTCTACAGCAATTATTTTGAGTGTTATAGCCGTCAGCTTTTATATAACAGCTCTACAAGCTGATGGAACCATTCTACAGCCGCCATTTTGAGTGTTATAGCAGCCAGCATTTATATAGTAGCTCTACAAGTTGCTGGAAACATTCTACAGCCGTTATTTTGAGTTTTATAGCAGCCAGCATTTATATAGTACCTCTACAAGCTGCTGGAACCATTCTACAGCTTCCATTTTGAGTGTTATAGCAGCCAGCATTTATATAGTACCTCTACAAGCTGCTGGAACCATTCTACAGCTTCCATTTTGAGTGTTATAGCAGCCAGCATTTATATAGTACCTCAACAAGCTGCTGGAACCATTCTACAGCCGCCATTTTAAGTGTTATAGCAGCCAGCATTTATATAGTAGCTCTACAAGTTGCTGGAAACATTCTACAGCCGCCATTTTGAGTTTTATAGCAGCCAGCATTTATATAGTACCTCTACAAGCTGCTGGAACCATTCTACAGCTTCCATTTTGAGTGTTATAGCAGCCAGCATTTATATAGTACCTCAACAAGCTGCTGGAACCATTCTACAGCCGCCATTTTAAGTGTTATAGCAGCCAGCATTTATATAGTAGCTCTACAAGTTGCTGGAAACATTCTACAGCCGCCATTTTGAGTTTTATAGCAGCCAGCATTTATATAGTACCTCAACAAGCTGCTGGAACCATTCTACAGCCGCCATTTTAAGTGTTATAGCAGCCAGCATTTATATAGTAGCTCTACAAGTTGCTGGAAACATTCTACAGCCGTTATTTTGAGTTTTATAGCAGCCAGCATTTATATAGTACCTCTACAAGCTGCTGGAACCATTCTACAGCTTCCATTTTGAGTGTTATAGCAGCCAGCATTTATATAGTACCTCTACAAGCTGCTGGAACCATTCTACAGCTTCCATTTTGAGTGTTATAGCAGCCAGCATTTATATAGTACCTCAACAAGCTGCTGGAACCATTCTACAGCCGCCATTTTAAGTGTTATAGCAGCCAGCATTTATATAGTAGCTCTACAAGTTGCTGGAAACATTCTACAGCCGCCATTTTGAGTTTTATAGCAGCCAGCATTTATATAGTACCTCTACAAGCTGCTGGAACCATTCTACAGCTTCCATTTTGAGTGTTATAGCAGCCAGCATTTATATAGTACCTCAACAAGCTGCTGGAACCATTCTACAGCCGCCATTTTAAGTGTTATAGCAGCCAGCATTTATATAGTAGCTCTACAAGTTGCTGGAAACATTCTACAGCCGCCATTTTGAGTTTTATAGCAGCCAGCATTTATATAGTACCCTACAAGCTGCTGGAACCATTCTACAGCTTCCATTTTGAGTGTTATAGCAGCCAGCATTTATATAGTACCTCTACAAGCTGCTGGAACCATTCTACAGCCGCCATTTTGAGTGTTATAGCAGCCAGCATTTATATAGTAGCTCTACAAGCTGCTGGAACCATTCTACAGCCGCCATTTTGAGTGTTATAGCCGCCAGCATTTATATAGGACCTCTACAAGCTTCTACAGCCGTTATTTTGAGTGTTATAGCAGCCAGCATTTATATAGGACATCTACAAGCTGCTGGAACCATTCTACAGCCGTTATATTGAGTGTTATAGCAGCCAGTATTTATATAGGACCTCTACAAGCTGCTGGAACCATTCTACAGCCGCCATTTTGAGTGTTATAGCCGCCAGCTTTTATATAACAGCTCTACAAGCTGCTGAAACCATTCTACAGCCGCCAATTTAATAGTCGCCAGCATTTATATAGGACCTCTATAAGCTGCTGGAACCATTCTACAGCCGCCATTTTGAGTGTTATAGCCGCCAGCTTTCATATAACAGCTCTACAAGCTGCTGGAACCATTCTTTAGCCGTCATTTTAAGCGTTATAGCCGCCAGCTTTTATATAACAACTCTACAAGCTTCTACAGCCGTTATTTTAAGTGTTATAGCAGCCAGCATTTATATAGGACCTCTACAAGCTGCTGGAACCATTCTACACTCGCCATTTTGAGCGTTATAGCCGTCAGCATTTATATAGGACCTCTACAAGCTGCTGGAACCATTCTACAGCCGCCATTTTGAGTGTTATAGCCGCCAGCATTTATATAGGACATCTACAAGCTGCTGGAACCATTCTACAGCCGCCATTTTGAGTTTTATAGCAGCCAGCATTTATATAGTAGCTCTACAAGCTGCTGGAACCATTCTACAGCCGCCATTTTGAGTGTTATAGCCGCCAGCATTTATATAGGACCTCTACAAGCTTCTACAGCCGTTATTTTGAAAGTTATAGCAGCCAGCATTTATATAGGACATCTACAAGCTGCTGGAAACATTCTACAGCCGTTATATTGAGTGTTATAGCAGCCAGTATTTATATAGGACCTCTACAAGCTGCTGGAACCATTCTACAGCCGCCATTTTGAGTGTTATAGCCGCCAGCTTTTATATAACAGCTCTACAAGCTTCTACAGCCGTTATTTTGAGTTTTTTAGCGGCCAGCCTTTATATAACAGCTATACAAGCTGCTGGAACCATTCTACAGCCGTTATTTTGAGTGTTATAGCCGCCAGCTTTTATATAACAGATCTACAAGCTGCTGGAACCATTCTACAGCCGTTATTTTGAGTGTTATAGCCGCCAGCTTTTATATAACAGCTCTACAAGCTGCTGGAACCATTCTACAGCCGCCATTTTGAGTGTTATAGCAGCCAGCATTTATATAGTAGCTCTACAAGCTGCTGGAACCTTTCTACAGCCGCCATTTTGAGTGTTATAGCAGCCAGCATTTATATAGTAGCTCTACAAGCTGCTGGAACCATTCTACAGCCGCCATTTTGAGTGTTATAGCCGCCAGCATTTATATAGGACCTCTACAAGCTTCTACAGCCGTTATTTTGAAAGTTATAGCAGCCAGCATATATATAGGACATCTACAAGCTGCTGGAAACATTCTACAGCCGTTATATTGAGTGTTATAGCAGCCAGTATTTATATAGGACCTCTTCAAGCTGCTGGAACCATTCTACAGCCGCCATTTTGAGTGTTATAGCCGCCAGCTTTTATATAACAGCTCTACAAGCTGCTGGAACCATTCTACAGCCGCCATTTTATAGTCGCCAGCATTTATATAGGACCTCTACAAGCTGCTGGAACCATTCTACAGCCGCCATTTTGAAAGTTATAGTCGCCAGCTTTCATATAACAGCTCTACAAGCTGCTGGAACCATTCTATAGCCGCCATTTTGAGTGTTATAGCCGCCAGCTTTTATATAACAGCTCTACAAGCTGTTGGAACCATTCTACAGCCGTTATTTTGAGTGTTATAGCAGCCAGCATTTATATAGGAGCTCTACAAGCTGCTGGAACCATTCTACAGCCGCCATTTTGAGTGTTATAGCTGCCAGCATTTATATAGGACCTCTACAAGCTGCTGGACCCATTCTACAGCCGCCATTTTGAGTGTTATAGCCGCCAGCATTTATATAGGACCTCTACAAGCTGCTGGAACCATTCTACAGCCGCCATTTTGAGTGTTATAGCCGTCAGCATTTATATAGGACCTCTACAAGCTACTGTACTGTACTACTCTACTTCTGGAACCATTCTACATCCGCCATTTTGAGTGTTATAGCCGCCAGCTTTCATATAACAGGTCTACATGCTGCTGGAAATATTCTACAGCCGCCATTTTGAGTGTTATAGACGCCAGCTTTCATATAACCGATCTACAAGCTGCTGGACCCATTCTACAGCCGCCATTTTGAGTGTTATAGCCGCCATCTTTCATATAACAGCTCTACAAGCTGCTGGAACCATTCTACAGCTGTTATTTTGAGTGTTATAGCCGCCAGCTTTTATATAACAGCTCTACAAGCTGCTGGAACCATTCTACAGCCGCCATTTTGAGTGTTATAGCAGCCAGCATTTATATAGTAGCTCTACAAGCTGCTGGAACCATTCTACAGCCGTTACTTTGAGTTTTATAGCAGCCAGCATTTATATAGTACCTCTACAAGCTGCTGGAACCATTCTACAGCTTCCATTTTGAGTGTTATAGCAGCCAGCATTTATATAGTACCTCAACAAGCTGCTGGAACCATTCTACAGCCGCCATTTTAAGTGTTATAGCAGCCAGCATTTATATAGTAGCTCTACAAGTTGGTGGAAACATTCTACAGCCGTTATTTTGAGTTTTATAGCAGCCAGCATTTATATAGTACCTCTACAAGCTGCTGGAACCATTCTACAGCTTCCATTTTGAGTGTTATAGCAGCCAGCATTTATATAGTACCTCTACAAGCTGCTGGAACCATTCTACAGCCGCCATTTTGAGTGTTATAGCAGCCAGCATTTATATAGTAGCTCTACAAGCTGCTGGAACCATTCTACAGCCGTTATTTTGAGTTTTATAGCAGCCAGCATTTATATAGTACTTCTACAAGCTGCTGGAACCATTCTAAAGCTTCCATTTTGAGTGTTATAGCAGCCAGCATTTATATAGTACCTCTACAAGCTGCTGGAACCATTCTACAGCCGCCATTTTGAGTGTTATAGCAGCCAGCATTTATATAGTAGCTCTACAAGCTGCTGGAACCATTCTACAGCCGCCATTTTGAGTGTTATAGCCGCCAGCATTTATATAGGACCTCTACAAGCTTCTACAGCCGTTATTTTGAGTGTTATAGCAGCCAGCATTTATATAGGACATCTACAAGCTGCTGGAACCATTCTACACCCGTTATATTGAGTGTTATAGCAGCCAGTATTTATATAGGACCTCTACAAGCTGCTGGAACCATTCTACAGCCGCCATTTTGAGTGTTATAGCCGCCAGCTTTTATATAACAGCTCTACAAGCTGCTGAAACCATTCTACAGCCGCCAATTTAATAGTCGCCAGCATTTATATAGGACCTCTATAAGCTGCTGGAACCATTCTACAGCCGCCATTTTGAGTGTTATAGCCGCCAGCTTTCATATAACAGCTCTACAAGCTGCTGGAACCATTCTTTAGCCGTCATTTTGAGCGTTATAGCCGCCAGCTTTTATATAACAACTCTACAAGCTTCTACAGCCGTTATTTTAAGTGTTATAGCAGCCAGCATTTATATAGGACCTCTACAAGCTGCTGGAACCATTCTACACTCGCCATTTTGAGCGTTATAGCCGTCAGCATTTATATAGGACCTCTACAAGCTGCTGGAACCATTCTACAGCCGCCATTTTGAGTGTTATAGCCGCCAGCATTTATATAGGACATCTACAAGCTGCTGGAACCATTCTACAGCCGCCATTTTGAGTGTTAAAGCCGCCAGCTTTCATATAACAGCTCTACAAGCTGCTGAAACCATTCTATAGCCGCCATTTTGAGTGTTTTAGCCGCCAGCTTTTATATAACAGTTTTAAAAGCTTCTACAGCCGTTATTTTAAGTTTTATAGCGGCCAGCCTTTATATAACAGCTATACAAGCTGCTGGAACCATTCTACAGCCGCTATTTTGAGTGTTATAGCTGCCAGCTTTTATATAACAGCTCTACAAGCTGCTGGAACCATTCTACAGCAATTATTTTGAGTGTTATAGCCGTCAGCTTTTATATAACAGCTCTACAAGCTGATGGAACCATTCTACAGCCGCCATTTTGAGTGTTATATCAGCCAGCATTTATATAGTAGCTCTACAAGCTGCTGGAACCATTCTACAGCCGCCATTTTGAGTGTTATAGCCGCCAGCATTTATATAGGACCTCTACAAGCTTCTACAGCCGTTATTTTGAGTGTTATAGCAGCCAGCATTTATATAGGACATCTACAAGCTGCTGGAACCATTCTACAGCCGTTATATTGAGTGTTATAGCAGCCAGTATTTATATAGGACCTCTACAAGCTGCTGGAACCATTCTACAGCCGCCATTTTGAGTGTTATAGCCGCCAGCTTTTTATATAACAGCTCTACAAGCTGCTGAAACCATTCTACAGCCGCCAATGTAATAGTCGCCAGCATTTATATAGGACCTCTATAAGCTGCTGGAACCATTCTACAGCCGCCATTTTGAGTGTTATAGCCGCCAGCTTTCATATAACAGCTCTACAAGCTGCTGGAACCATTCTTTAGCCGTCATTTTGAGCGTTATAGCCGCCAGCTTTTATATAACAACTCTACAAGCTTCTACAGCCGTTATTTTAAGTGTTATAGCAGCCAGCATTTATATAGGACCTCTACAAGCTGCTGGAACCATTCTACACTCGCCATTTTGAGCGTTATAGCCGTCAGCATTTATATAGGACCTCTACAAGCTGCTGGAACCATTCTACAGCCGCCATTTTGAGTGTTATAGCCGCCAGCATTTATATAGGACATCTACAAGCTGCTGGAACCATTCTACAGCCGCCATTTTGAGTGTTAAAGCCGCCAGCTTTCATATAACAGCTCTACAAGCTGCTGAAACCATTCTATAGCCGCCATTTTGAGTGTTTTAGCCGCCAGCTTTTATATAACAGTTTTAAAAGCTTCTACAGCCGTTATTTTAAGTTTTATAGCGGCCAGCCTTTATATAACAGCTATACAAGCTGCTGGAACCATTCTACAGCCGCTATTTTGAGTGTTATAGCTGCCAGCTTTTATATAACAGCTCTACAAGCTGCTGGAACCATTCTACAGCCGTTATTTTAAGTGTTATAGCAGCCAGCATTTATATAGGACCTCTACAAGCTGCTGGAACCATTCTACAGCCGCCATTTTGAGTGTTATAGCTGCCAGCATTTATATAGGACCTCTACAAGCTGCTGGACCCATTCTACAGCCGCCATTTTGAGTGTTATAGCCGCCAGCATTTATATAGGACCTCTACAAGCTGCTGGAACCATTCTACAGCCGCCATTTTGAGTGTTATAGCCGTCAGCATTTATATAGGACCTCTACAAGCTACTGTACTGTACTACTCTACTTCTGGAACCATTCTACATCCGCCATTTTGAGTGTTATAGCCGCCAGCTTTCATATAACAGGTCTACATGCTGCTGGAAATATTCTACAGCCGCCATTTTGAGTGTTATAGACGCCAGCTTTCATATAACCGATCTACAAGCTGCTGGACCCATTCTACAGCCGCCATTTTGAGTGTTATAGCCGCCATCTTTCATATAACAGCTCTACAAGCTGCTGGAACCATTCTACAGCTGTTATTTTGAGTGTTATAGCCGCCAGCTTTTATATAACAGCTCTACAAGCTGCTGGAACCATTCTACAGCCGCCATTTTGAGTGTTATAGCAGCCAGCATTTATATAGTAGCTCTACAAGCTGCTGGAACCATTCTACAGCCGTTACTTTGAGTTTTATAGCAGCCAGCATTTATATAGTACCTCTACAAGCTGCTGGAACCATTCTACAGCTTCCATTTTGAGTGTTATAGCAGCCAGCATTTATATAGTACCTCAACAAGCTGCTGGAACCATTCTACAGCCGCCATTTTAAGTGTTATAGCAGCCAGCATTTATATAGTAGCTCTACAAGTTGCTGGAAACATTCTACAGCCGTTATTTTGAGTTTTATAGCAGCCAGCATTTATATAGTACCTCTACAAGCTGCTGGAACCATTCTACAGCTTCCATTTTGAGTGTTATAGCAGCCAGCATTTATATAGTACCTCTACAAGCTGCTGGAACCATTCTACAGCCGCCATTTTGAGTGTTATAGCAGCCAGCATTTATATAGTAGCTCTACAAGCTGCTGGAACCATTCTACAGCCGTTGTTTTGAGTTTTATAGCAGCCAGCATTTATATAGTACTTCTACAAGCTGCTGGAACCATTCTAAAGCTTCCATTTTGAGTGTTATAGCAGCCAGCATTTATATAGTACCTCTACAAGCTGCTGGAACCATTCTACAGCCGCCATTTTGAGTGTTATAGCAGCCAGCATTTATATAGTAGCTCTACAAGCTGCTGGAACCATTCTACAGCCGCCATTTTGAGTGTTATAGCCGCCAGCATTTATATAGGACCTCTACAAGCTTCTACAGCCGTTATTTTGAGTGTTATAGCAGCCAGCATTTATATAGGACATCTACAAGCTGCTGGAACCATTCTACAGCCGTTATATTGAGTGTTATAGCAGCCAGTATTTATATAGGACCTCTACAAGCTGCTGGAACCATTCTACAGCCGCCATTTTGAGTGTTATAGCCGCCAGCTTTTATATAACAGCTCTACAAGCTGCTGAAACCATTCTACAGCCGCCAATTTAATAGTCGCCAGCATTTATATAGGACCTCTATAAGCTGCTGGAACCATTCTACAGCCGCCATTTTGAGTGTTATAGCCGCCAGCTTTCATATAACAGCTCTACAAGCTGCTGGAACCATTCTTTAGCCGTCATTTTGAGCGTTATAGCCGCCAGCTTTTATATAACAACTCTACAAGCTTCTACAGCCGTTATTTTAAGTGTTATAGCAGCCAGCATTTATATAGGACCTCTACAAGCTGCTGGAACCATTCTACACTCGCCATTTTGAGCGTTATAGCCGTCAGCATTTATATAGGACCTCTACAAGCTGCTGGAACCATTCTACAGCCGCCATTTTGAGTGTTATAGCCGCCAGCATTTATATAGGACATCTACAAGCTGCTGGAACCATTCTACAGCCGCCATTTTGAGTGTTAAAGCCGCCAGCTTTCATATAACAGCTCTACAAGCTGCTGAAACCATTCTATAGCCGCCATTTTGAGTGTTTTAGCCGCCAGCTTTTATATAACAGTTTTAAAAGCTTCTACAGCCGTTATTTTAAGTTTTATAGCGGCCAGCCTTTATATAACAGCTATACAAGCTGCTGGAACCATTCTACAGCCGCTATTTTGAGTGTTATAGCTGCCAGCTTTTATATAACAGCTCTACAAGCTGCTGGAACCATTCTACAGCAATTATTTTGAGTGTTATAGCCGTCAGCTTTTATATAACAGCTCTACAAGCTGATGGAACCATTCTACAGCCGCCATTTTGAGTGTTATATCAGCCAGCATTTATATAGTAGCTCTACAAGCTGCTGGAACCATTCTACAGCCGCCATTTTGAGTGTTATAGCCGCCAGCATTTATATAGGACCTCTACAAGCTTCTACAGCCGTTATTTTGAGTGTTATAGCAGCCAGCATTTATATAGGACATCTACAAGCTGCTGGAACCATTCTACAGCCGTTATATTGAGTGTTATAGCAGCCAGTATTTATATAGGACCTCTACAAGCTGCTGGAACCATTCTACAGCCGCCATTTTGAGTGTTATAGCCGCCAGCTTTTATATAACAGCTCTACAAGCTGCTGAAACCATTCTACAGCCGCCAATGTAATAGTCGCCAGCATTTATATAGGACCTCTATAAGCTGCTGGAACCATTCTACAGCCGCCATTTTGAGTGTTATAGCCGCCAGCTTTCATATAACAGCTCTACAAGCTGCTGGAACCATTCTTTAGCCGTCATTTTGAGCGTTATAGCCGCCAGCTTTTATATAACAACTCTACAAGCTTCTACAGCCGTTATTTTAAGTGTTATAGCAGCCAGCATTTATATAGGACCTCTACAAGCTGCTGGAACCATTCTACACTCGCCATTTTGAGCGTTATAGCCGTCAGCATTTATATAGGACCTCTACAAGCTGCTGGAACCATTCTACAGCCGCCATTTTGAGTGTTATAGCCGCCAGCATTTATATAGGACATCTACAAGCTGCTGGAACCATTCTACAGCCGCCATTTTGAGTGTTAAAGCCGCCAGCTTTCATATAACAGCTCTACAAGCTGCTGAAACCATTCTATAGCCGCCATTTTGAGTGTTTTAGCCGCCAGCTTTTATATAACAGTTTTAAAAGCTTCTACAGCCGTTATTTTAAGTTTTATAGCGGCCAGCCTTTATATAACAGCTATACAAGCTGCTGGAACCATTCTACAGCCGCTATTTTGAGTGTTATAGCTGCCAGCTTTTATATAACAGCTCTACAAGCTGCTGGAACCATTCTACAGCCGTTATTTTAAGTGTTATAGCAGCCAGCATTTATATAGGACCTCTACAAGCTGCTGGAACCATTCTACACTCGCCATTTTGAGCGTTATAGCCGTCAGCATTTATATAGGACCTCTACAAGCTGCTGGAACCATTCTACAGCCGCCATTTTGAGTGTTATAGCCGCCAGCATTTATATAGGACATCTACAAGCTGCTGGAACCATTCTACAGCCGCCATTTTGAGTGTTAAAGCCGCCAGCTTTCATATAACAGCTCTACAAGCTGCTGAAACCATTCTATAGCCGCCATTTTGAGTGTTTTAGCCGCCAGCTTTTATATAACAGTTTTAAAAGCTTCTACAGCCGTTATTTTAAGTTTTATAGCGGCCAGCCTTTATATAACAGCTATACAAGCTGCTGGAACCATTCTACAGCCGCTATTTTGAGTGTTATAGCTGCCAGCTTTTATATAACAGCTCTACAAGCTGCTGGAACCATTCTACAGCAATTATTTTGAGTGTTATAGCCGTCAGCTTTTATATAACAGCTCTACAAGCTGATGGAACCATTCTACAGCCGCCATTTTGAGTGTTATATCAGCCAGCATTTATATAGTAGCTCTACAAGCTGCTGGAACCATTCTACAGCCGCCATTTTGAGTGTTATAGCCGCCAGCATTTATATAGGACCTCTACAAGCTTCTACAGCCGTTATTTTGAGTGTTATAGCAGCCAGCATTTATATAGGACATCTACAAGCTGCTGGAACCATTCTACAGCCGTTATATTGAGTGTTATAGCAGCCAGTATATATATAGGACCTCTACAAGCTGCTGGAACCATTCTACAGCCGCCATTTTGAGTGTTATAGCCGCCAGCTTTTATATAACAGCTCTACAAGCTGCTGAAACCATTCTACAGCCGCCAATGTAATAGTCGCCAGCATTTATATAGGACCTCTATAAGCTGCTGGAACCATTCTACAGCCGCCATTTTGAGTGTTATAGCCGCCAGCTTTCATATACACTCGCCATTTTGAGCGTTATAGCCGTCAGCATTTATATAGGACCTCTACAAGCTGCTGGAACCATTCTACAGCCGCCATTTTGAGTGTTATAGCCGCCAGCATTTATATAGGACATCTACAAGCTGCTGGAACCATTCTACAGCCGCCATTTTGAGTGTTAAAGCCGCCAGCTTTCATATAACAGCTCTACAAGCTGCTGAAACCATTCTATAGCCGCCATTTTGAGTGTTTTAGCCGCCAGCTTTTATATAACAGTTTTAAAAGCTTCTACAGCCGTTATTTTAAGTTTTATAGCGGCCAGCCTTTATATAACAGCTATACAAGCTGCTGGAACCATTCTACAGCCGCTATTTTGAGTGTTATAGCTGCCAGCTTTTATATAACAGCTCTACAAGCTGCTGGAACCATTCTACAGCAATTATTTTGAGTGTTATAGCCGTCAGCTTTTATATAACAGCTCTACAAGCTGATGGAACCATTCTACAGCCGCCATTTTGAGTGTTATATCAGCCAGCATTTATATAGTAGCTCTACAAGCTGCTGGAACCATTCTACAGCCGCCATTTTGTGTGTTATAGCCGCCAGCCACTATATAGTAGCTCTACAAGCTGCTGGAACCAATCTACAGACGTTATTTTGAGTGTTATAGCCGTCATCTTTAATATAGTAGCTATACAAGCTTCTGGAACCATTCTACAGCCGTTATTTTGAGTGTTATAGCCGCCAGCTTTTATATAACAGCTCTACAAGCTGCTGGAACCATGCTACAGCCGCCATTTTGAGTGTTATAGCCGCCAGCCTTTATTTTACAGCTCTACAAGCTGCTGGATCCATTCTACAGCCGCCATTTTAAGTGTTATAGCCGCCAGCTTTTATATAACATCTCCACAAGCTGCTGGAACCATTCTTCAGCCGTCATTTTAGTGTTATTGCCTCCAGCCTTTAAATAGTAGCTCTACAAGCTGCTGGAACCATTCTACAGCCGCCATTTTGAGTGTTATAGCAGCCAGCCTTTATATAACAGCTATACAAGCTGCTGGAACCATTCTACAGCCGTTATTTTGAGTGTTATAGCCGCCAGCTTTTATATAACAGCTCTACAAGCTGCTGGAACCATGCTACAGCCGCCATTTTGAGTGTTATAGCCGCCAGCCTTTATTTTACAGCTCTACAAGCTGCTGGATCCATTCTACAGCCGCCATTTTAAGTGTTATAGCCGCCAGCTTTTATATAACATCTCCACAAGCTGCTGGAACCATTCTTCAGCCGCCGTTTTGAGTGTTATGACGGCCAGCATTTATATAGTACCTCTTCAAACTGCTGGAACCATTGTACATCCGCCATTTTGAGTTTTATAGCGGCCAGCCTTTATATAACAGCTATACAAGCTGCCGCCATTCTACAGCCGTTATTTGGAGTGTTATAGCCGCAAGCTTTTCTATAACAGCTCTACAAGCTGCTGGAACCATTCTACAGCCGCCATTTTGAGTGTTATAGACGCCAGCTTCTATATAACAGCTCTACAAGCTGCTGGAACCATTCTACAGCCGTTATTTTGAGTGTTATAGCCGCTAGCTTTTATATAACAGCTATACAAGCTGCTGGAACCATTCTATAGCCGCCATTTTGAATTTATAGCGGCCAGCCTTTTTATAACAGCTATACAAGCTGCTGGAACCATCCTACAGCCACCATTTTGAGTGTTATAGCCGTGTTATAGTGTTAAATAGTAGCTCTGCAAGCTGCTGGAACCATGTTACAGCCGCCATTTTGAGTGTTATAGACGTCAGCTTTCATATAACCGATCTACAAGCTGCTGGAACCATTCTACAGCCGTTATTTTGAGTGTTGTAGCAGCCAGCATTTATATGGGACCTCTACAAGCTGCTGGAACCATTCTACAGCCGCCATTTTGAGTGTTATAGCCGTCAGCATTTATATAGGACCTCTACAAGCTACTGTACTGTACTACTCTACTGCTGGAACCATTCTACATCCGCCATTTTGAGTGTTATAGCCGCCAGCTTTCATATAACAGCTCTACAAGCTGCTGGAACCATTCTACACCCGCCATTTTGAGTGTTATAGACGACAGCTTTCATATATCCGATCTAAAAGCTGCTGGAACCATTCTACATCCGCTATTTTGAGTGTTATAGCCGCCAGCTTTTATATAACAGCTCTACAAGCTGTTGGAACCATGTTACAGCCGCCATTTTGAGTGTTATAGACGCCAGCTTTCATATAACCGATCTACAAGCTGCTGGAACCATTCTACAGCCGTTATTTTGAGTGTTGTAGCAGCCAGCATTTATATGGGACCTCTACAAGCAGCTGGAACCATTCTACAGCCGCCATTTTGAGTGTTATAGCCGTCAGCATTTATATAGGACCTCAACAAGCTACTGTACTGTACTACTTTACTGCTGGAACCATTCTACATCCGCCATTTTGAGTTTTATAGCGGCCAGCCTTTTTATAACAGCTATACAAGCTGCTGGAACCATCCTACAGCCACCATTTTGAGTGTTATAGCCGCCAGCTTTCATATAACAGCTCTACAAGCTGCTGGAACCATTCTATAGCCGCCATTTTGAGTGTTATAGCCGCCAGCTTTTATATAACAGCTCTACAAGCTGTTGGAACCATTCTACAGCCGTTATTTTGAGTGTTATAGCAGCCAGCATTTATATAGGACCTCTACAAGCTGCTGCAACCATTCTACAGCCGCCATTTTGAGTGTTATAGCCGCCAGCATTTATATAGGACCTCTACATGCTGCTGGACCCATTCTACAGCCGCCATTTTGAGTGTTATAGCCGTCAGCATTTATATAGGACCTCTACAAGCTACTGTACTGTACTACTCTACTTCTGGAACCATTCTACATCCGCCATTTTGAGTGTTATAGCCGCCAGCTTTCATATAACAATTCTACAAGCTGCTGGAAATATTCTACAGCCGCCATTTTGAGAATTATAGACGCCAGCTTTCATATAACCGATCTACAAGCTGCTGGAACCATTCTACAGCTGTTATTTTGAGTGTTATAGCCGCCAGCTTTTATATAACAGCTCTACAAGCTGCTGGAACCATTCTACAGCCGCCATTTTGAGTGTTATAGCAGCCAGCATTTATATAGTAGCTCTACAAGCTGCTGGAACCATTCTACAGCCGTTACTTTGAGTTTTATAGCAGCCAGCATTTATATAGTACCTCTACAAGCTGCTGGAACCATTCTACAGCTTCCAATTTGAGTGTTATAGCAGCCAGCATTTATATAGTACCTCAACAAGCTGCTGGAACCATTCTACAGCCGCCATTTTAAGTGTTATAGCAGCCAGCATTTATATAGTAGCTCTACAAGTTGCTGGAAACATTCTACAGCCGTTATTTTGAGTTTTGTAGCAGCCAGCATTTATATAGTACCTCTACAAGCTGCTGGAACCATTCTACAGCCGCCATTTTGAGTGTTATAGCAGCCAGCATTTATATAGTAGCTCTACAAGCTGCTGGAACCATTCTACAGCCGTTATTTTGAGTTTTATAGCAGCCAGCATTTATATAGTACTTCTACAAGCTGCTGGAACCATTCTACAGCTTCCATTTTGAGTGTTATAGCAGCCAGCATTTATATAGTACCTCTACAAGCTGCTGGAACCATTCTACAGCCGCCATTTTGAGTGTTATAGCAGCCAGCATTTATATAGTAGCTCTACAAGCTGCTGGAACCATTCTACAGCCGCCATTTTGAGTGTTATAGCCGCCAGCTTTTATATAACAGCTCTACAAGCTGCTGGAACCATTCTACAGCCGCCATTTTATAGTCGCCACCATTTATATAGGACCTCTATAAGCTGCTGGAACCATTCTACAGCCGCCATTTTGAGTGTTATAGCCGCCAGCTTTCATATAACAGCTCTACAAGCTGCTGGAACCATTCTTTAGCCGTCATTTTGAGCGTTATAGCCGCCAGCTTTTATATAACAACTCTACAAGCTTCTACAGCCGTTATTTTAAGTGTTATAGCAGCCAGCATTTATATAGGACCTCTACAAGCTTCTACAGCCGTTATTTTGAGTGTTATAGCAGCCAGCATTTATATAGGACATCTACAAGCTGCTGGAACCATTCTACAGCCGTTATATTGAGTGTTATAGCAGCCAGTATTTATATAGGACCTCTACAAGCTGCTGGAACCATTCTACAGCCGCCATTTTGAGTGTTATAGCCGCCAGCTTTTATATAACAGCTCTACAAGCTGCTGGAACCATTCTACAGCCGCCATTTTATAGTCGCCAGCATTTATATAGGACCTCTATAAGCTGCTGGAACCATTCTACAGCCGCCATTTTGAGTGTTATAGTCGCCAGCTTTCATATAACAGCTCTACAAGCTGCTGGAACCATTCTTTAGCCGTCATTTTGAGCGTTATAGCCGCCAGCTTTTATATAACAACTCTACAAGCTTCTACAGCCGTTATTTTAAGTGTTATAGCAGCCAGCATTTATATAGGACCTCTACAAGCTGCTGGAACCATTCTACACTCGCCATTTTGAGCGTTATAGCCGTCAGCATTTATATAGGACCTCTACAAGCTGCTGGAACCATTCTACAGCCGCCATTTTGAGTGTTATAGCCGCCAGCATTTATATAGGACATCTACAAGCTGCTGGAACCATTCTACAGCCGCCATTTTGAGTGTTAAAGCCGCCAGCTTTCATATAACAGCTCTACAAGCTGCTGAAACCATTCTATAGCCGCCATTTTGAGTGTTTTAGCCGCCAGCTTTTATATAACAGTTTTAAAAGCTTCTACAGCCGTTATTTTAAGTTTTATAGCGGCCAGCCTTTATATAACAGCTATACAAGCTGCTGGAACCATTCTACAGCCGCTATTTTGAGTGTTATAGCTGCCAGCTTTTATATAACAGCTCTACAAGCTGCTGGAACCATTCTACAGCCATTATTTTGAGTGTTATAGCCGTCAGCTTTTATATAACAGCTCTACAAGCTGATGGAACCATTCTACAGCCGCCATTTTGAGTGTTATATCAGCCAGCATTTATATAGTAGCTCTACAAGCCGCTGGAACCATTCTACAGCCGCCATTTTGTGTGTTATAGCCGCCAGCCACTATATAGTAGCTCTACAAGCTGCTGGAACCAATCTACAGACGTTATTTTGAGTGTTATAGCCGTCATCTTTAATATAGTAGCTATACAAGCTTCTGGAACCATTCTACAGCCGTTATTTTGAGTGTTATAGCCGCCAGCCTTTGTAGAGTAGCTCTGCAAGCAGCTGGAACCATTCTACAGCCGTCATTTTAGTGTTATTGCCTCCAGCCTTTAAATAGTAGCTCTACAAGCTGCTGGAACCATTCTACAGCCGCCATTTTGAGTGTTATAGAAGCCAGCCTTTATATAACAGCTATACAAGCTGCTGGAACCATTCTACAGCCGTTATTTTGAGTGTTATAGCCGCCAGCTTTTATATAACAGCTCTACAAGCTGCTGGAACCATGCTACAGCCGCCATTTTGAGTGTTATAGCCGCCAGCCTTTATTTTACAGCTCTACAAGCTGCTGGAACCATTCTACAGCCGCCATTTTAAGTGTTATAGCCGCCAGCTTTTATATAACATCTCCACAAGCTGCTGGAACCATTCTTCAGCCGCCGTTTTGCGTGTTATGGCGGCCAGCATTTATATAGTACTTCTTCAAACTGCTGGAACCATTGTACATCCGCCATTTTGAGTTTTATAGCGGCCAGCCTTTATATAACAGCTATACAAGCTGCTGGAACCATTCTACAGCCGTTATTTGGAGTGTTATAGCCGCAAGCTTTTCTATAACAGCTCTACAAGCTGCTGGAACCATTCTACAGCCGCCATTTTGAGTGTTATAGACGCCAGCTTCTATATAACAGCTCTACAAGCTGCTGGAACCATTCTACAGCCGTTATTTTGAGTGTTATAGCCGCTAGCTTTTATATAACAGCTATACAAGCTGCTGGAACCATTCTATAGCCGCCATTTTGAGTTTTATAGCGGCCAGCCTTTTTATAACAGCTATACAAGCTGCTGGAACCATCCCACAGCCACCATTTTGAGTGTTATAGCCGCCAGCCTTTAAATAGTAGCTCTGCAAGCTGCTGGAACCATGTTACAGCCGCCATTTTGAGTGTTGTAGCAGCCAGCATTTATATGGGACCTCTACAAGCTGCTGGAACCATTCTACAGCCGCCATTTTGAGTGTTATAGCCGTCAGCATTTATATAGGACCTCTACAAGCTACTGTACTGTACTACTCTACTGCTGGAACCATTCTACATCCGCCATTTTGAGTGTTATAGCCGCCAGCTTTCATATAACAGCTCTACAAGCTGCTGGAACCATTCTACACCCGCCATTTTGAGTGTTATAGACGACAGCTTTCATAAATCCGATCTAAAAGCTGCTGGAACCATTCTACAGCCGTTATTTTGAGTGTTGTAGCAGCCAGCATTTATATGGTACCTCTACAAGCTGCTGGAACCATTCTACAGCCGCCATTTTGAGTGTTATAGCCGTCAGCATTTATATAGGACCTCCACAAGCTACTGTACTGTACTACTCTACTGCTGGAACCATTCTACATCCGCCATTTTGAGTGTTATAGCCGCCAGCTTTCATATAACAGCTCTACAAGCTGCTGGAACCATTCTACACCCGCCATTTTGAGTGTTATAGACGACAGCTTTCATATATCCGATCTAAAAGCTGCTGGAACCATTCTACATCCGCTATTTTGAGTGTTATAGCCGCCAGCTTTTATATAACAGCTCTACAAGCTGCTGGAACCATGTTACAGCCGCCATTTTGAGTGTTATAGACGCCAGCTTTCATATAACCGATCTACAAGCTGCTGGAACCATTCTACAGCCGTTATTTTGAGTGTTGTAGCAGCCAGCATTTATATGGGACCTCTACAAGCTGCTGGAACCATTCTACAGCCGCCATTTTGAGTGTTATAGCCGTCAGCATTTATATAGGACCTCTACAAGCTACTGTACTGTACTACTTTACTGCTGGAACCATTCTACATCCGCCATTTTGAGTTTTATAGCGGCCAGCCTTTTTATAACAGCTATACAAGCTGCTGGAACCATCCTACAGCCACCATTTTGAGTGTTATAGCCTCCAGCCTTTAAATAGTAGCTCTGCAAGCTGCTGGAACCATGTTACAGCCGCCATTTTGAGTGTTATAGACGCCAGCTTTCATATAACCGATCTACAAGCTGCTGGAACCATTCTACAGCCGTTATTTTGAGTGTTGTAGCAGCCAGCATTTATATGGGACCTCTACAAGCTGCTGGAACCATTCTACAGCCGCCATTTTGAGTGTTATAGCCGTCAGCATTTATATAGGACCTCTACAAGCTACTGTACTGTACTACTCTACTGCTGGAACCATTCTACATCCGCCATTTTGAGTGTTATAGCCGCCAGCTTTCATATAACAGCTCTACAAGCTGCTGGAACCATTCTACACCCGCCATTATGAGTGTTATAGACGACAGCTTTCATATATCCGAACTAAAAGCTGCTCGAACCAATCTACGGACGTTATGTTGAGTGTTATAGCCGTCATCTTTAATATAGTAGCTATACAAGCTGTTGGAACCATTCTACAGCCGTTATTTTGAGTGTTATAGCGGCCAGCCTTTGTTGAGTAGCTCTGCAAGCTGCTGGAACCATTCTACAGCCATTATTTTGAGTGTTATAGCCGTCAGCTTTTATATAACAGCTCTACAAGCTGATGGAACCATTCTACAGCCGCCATTTTGAGTGTTATAGCAGCCAGCATTTATATAGTAGCTCTACAAGCTGCTGGAACCATTCTACAGCCGCCATTTTGTGTGTTATAGCCGCCAGCCACTATATAGTAGCTCTAAAAGCTGCTGAAACCAATCTACAGACGTTATTTTGAGTGTTATAGCCGTCATCTTTAATATAGTAGCTATACAAGCTTCTGGAACCATTCTACAGCCGTTATTTTGAGTGTTATAGCCGCCAGCCTTTGTAGAGTAGCTCTGCAAGCAGCTGGAACCATTCTACAGCCGTCATTTTACTGTTATTGCCTCCAGCCTTTAAATAGTAGCTCTACAAGCTGCTGGAACCATTCTACAGCCGTTATTTTGAGTGTTATAGCCGTCATCTTTAATATAGTAGCTATACAAGCTGCTGGAACCATTCTACAGCCGCCATTTTAAGTGTTATAGCCGCCAGCTTTTATATAACATCTCCACCAGCTGCTGGAACCATTCTTCGGCCGCCGTTTTGAGTGTTATAGCGGCCAGCATTTATATAGTACCTCTTCAAACTGCTGGAACCATTGTACATCCGCCATTTTGAGTTTTATAGCGGCCAGCCTTTATATAACAGCTATACAAGCTGCTGGAACCATTCTACAGCCGTTATTTGGAGTGTTATAGCCGCCAGCTTTTCTATAACAGCTCTACAAGCTGCTGGAACCATTCTATAGCCGCCATTTTGAGTGTTATAGACGCCAGCTTCTATATAACAGCTCTACAAGCTGCTGGAACCATTCTACAGCCGTTATTTTGAGTGTTATAGCCGCCAGCTTTTATATAACAGCTCTTCAAGCTGCTGGAACCATTCTACAGCCGCCATTTTAAGTGTTATAGCCGCTAGCTTTTATATAGCATCTCCACAAGCTGCTGGAACCGTTCTTCAGCCGCCGTTTTGAGTGTTACAGCCGCCAGCTTTCATATAACAGCTCTACAAGCTGCTTGAACCATTCTATAGCCGCCATTTTGAGTGTTATAGCCGTCAGCATTTATATAGGACCTCTACAAGCTATTGTACTGTACTACACTACTGCTGGAACCATTCTACATCCGCCATTTTGAGTGTTATAGCGGCCAGCCTTTTTATAACAGCTATACAAGCTGCTGGAACCATTCTACAGCCACCATTTTGAGTGTTATAGCCGCCAGACTTTAAATAGTAGCTCTGCAAGCTGCTGGAACCATTCTACAGCCGCCATTTTGAGTGTTATAGCCGCCAGCTTTCATATAACAGCTCTTCAAGCTGCTGAAACCATTCTATAGCCGCCATTTTGAGTGTTATAGACGCCAGCTTTTATATAACAGCTCTACAAGCTTCTTCAGCCGTTATTTTAAGTGTTATAGCAGCCAGCATTTATGTAGGACCTCTACAAGCTGCTGGAACCATTCTACACCCGCCATTTTGAGCGTTATAGCCGTCAGCATTTATTTAGGACCTCTACAAGCTGCTGGAACCATTCTACAGCCGCCATTTTGAGTGTTAAAGCCGCCAGCTTTCATATAACAGCTCTACAAGTTGCTGAAACCATTCTATAGCCGCCATTTTGAGTGTTATAGCCGCCAGCTTTTATATATCAGTTTTAAAAGCTTCTACAGCCGTTATTTTGAGTTTAATAGCGGCCAGCCTTTATATAACAGCTATACAAGCTGCTGGAACCACTCTACAGCCGTTATTTTGAGTGTTATAGCCGCCAGCTTTTATATAACAGCTCTACAAGCTGCTGGAACCATTCTACAGCCATTAGTTTGAGTGTTATAGCCGTCAGCTTTTATATAACAGCTCTACAAGCTGATGGAACCATTCTACAGCCGCCATTTTGAGTGTTATAGCAGCCAGCATTTATATAGTAGCTCTACAAGCTGCTGGAACCATTCTACAGCCGCCATTTTGTGTGTTATAGCCGCCAGCCACTATATAGTAGCTCTACAAGCTGCTGGAACCAATCTACAGACGTTATTTTGAGTGTTATAGCCGTCATCTTTAATATAGTAGCTATACAAGCTTCTGGAACCATTCTACAGCCGTTATTTTGAGTGTTATAGCCGCCAGCCTTTGTAGAGTAGCTCTGCAAGCAGCTGGAACCATTCTACAGCCGTCATTTTACTGTTATTGCCTCCAGCCTTTAAATAGTAGCTCTACAAGCTGCTGGAACCATTCTACAGCCGTTATTTTGAGTGTTATAGCCGTCATCTTTAATATAGTAGCTATACAAGCTGCTGGAACCATTCTACAGCCGCCATTTTAAGTGTTATAGCCGCCAGCTTTTATATAACATCTCCACAAGCTGCTGGAACCATTCTTCGGCCGCCGTTTTGAGTGTTATAGCGGCCAGCATTTATATAGTACCTCTTCAAACTGCTGGAACCATTGTACATCCGCCATTTTGAGTTTTATAGCGGCCAGCCTTTATATAACAGCTATACAAGCTGCTGGAACCATTCTACAGCCGTTATTTGGAGTGTTATAGCCGCCAGCTTTTCTATAACAGCTCTACAAGCTGCTGGAACCATTCTACAGCCGCCATTTTGAGTGTTATAGACGCCAGCTTCTATTTAACAGCTCTACAAGCTGCTGGAACCATTCTACAGCCGTTATTTTGAGTGTTATAGCCGCCAGCTTTTATATAACAGCTCTTCAAGCTGCTGGAACCATTCTACAGCCGCCATTTTAAGTGTTATAGCCGCTAGCTTTTATATAGCATCTCCACAAGCTGCTGGAACCGTTCTTCAGCCGCCGTTTTGAGTGTTACAGCCGCCAGCTTTCATATAACAGCTCTACAAGCTGCTTGAACCATTCTATAGCCGCCATTTTGAGTGTTATAGCCGTCAGCATTTATATAGGACCTCTACAAGCTACTGTACTGTACTACACTACTGCTGGAACCATTCTACATCCGCCATTTTGAGTGTTATAGCGGCCAGCCTTTTTATAACAGCTATACAAGCTGCTGGAACCATTCTACAGCCACCATTTTGAGTGTTATAGCCGCCAGCCTTTAAATAGTAGCTCTGCAAGCTGCTGGAACCATTCTACAGCCGCCATTTTGAGTGTTATAGCCGCCAGCTTTCATATAACAGCTCTTCAAGCTGCTGAAACCATTCTATAGCCGCCATTTTGAGTGTTATAGACGCCAGCTTTTATATAACAGCTCTACAAGCTGCTGGAACCATTCTACAGCCATTATTTTGAGTGTTATAGCCGCCAGCCTTTGTAGAGTAGCTCTGCAAGCAGCTGGAACCATTCTACAGCCGTCATTTTAGCGTTATTGCCTCTAGCCTTTAAATAGTAGCTCTACAAGCTGCTGGAACCATTCTACAGCCGTTATTTTGAGTGTTATAGCCGTCATCTTTAATATAGTAGCTATACAAGCTGCTGGAACCATTCTACAGCCGCCATTTTGAGTGTTATAGCAGCCAGCCTTTATATAACAGCTATACAAGCTGCTGGAACCATTCTACAGCCGTTATTTTGAGTGTTATAGCCGCCAGCTTTTATATAACAGCTCTACAAGCTGCTGGAACCATTCTACAGCCGCCATTTTGAGAGTTATAGCAGCCAGCATTTATATAGTACCTCTACAAGATGCTGGAACCATTCTACAGCCGCCATTTTGAGTGTTATAGCGGCCAGCATTTATATAGTACCTCTTCAAACTGCTGGAACCATTGTACATCCGCCATTTTGAGTTTTATAGCGGCCAGCCTTTATATAACAGCTATACAAGCTGCTGGAACCATTCTACAGCCGTTATTTGGAGTGTTATAGCCGCCAGCTTTTCTATAACAGCTCTACAAGCTGCTGGAACCATTCTACAGCCGCCATTTTGAGTGTTATAGACGCCAGCTTCCATATAACAGCTCTACAAGCTGCTGGAACCATTCTACAGCCGTTATTTTGAGTGTTATAGCCGCCAGCTTTTATATAACAGCTCTACAAGGTGCTGGAACCATTCTACAGCCGCCATTTTAAGTGTTATAGCCGCCAGCTTTTATATAGCATCTCCACAAGCTGCTGAAACCGTTCTTTAGCTGCCGTTTTGAGTGTTATAGCGGCCAGCCTTTTTATAACAGCTATACAAGCTGCTAGAACCATTCTACAGCCGTTATTTTGAGTGTTATAGCCGCCAGCCTTTATATAGTAGCTCTACAAGCTGCTGGAACCATTCTACAGCCGTTATTTTGCGTTTTATAGCAGCCAGCATTTATATAGTACCTCAAAAAGCTGCTGGAACCAATCTACAGCCTCCATTTTGAGTGTTATAGCAGCCAGCATTTATATAGTACCTCTACAAGCTGCTGGAACCACTCTACAGCCGCTATTTTGAGTGTTATAGCCGCCAGCCTTTGTAGAGTAGCTCTGCAAGCTGCTGGAACAATTCTACAGCCGCCATTTTGAGTGTTATAGCCGCCAGCCTTTATATAATAGCTCTACAAGCTGCTGGATTATTTTGAGTGTTATAGCCGTCATCTTTAATATAGTAGCTATACAAGCTGCTGGAACCTTTCTACAGCCTCCATTTTGAGTGTTATAGCCGCCAGCCTTTAAATAGAAGCTCTACTAGCTGCTGGAACCTTTCTACAGCCGTTATTTTGCGTTTTATAGCAGCCAGCATTTATATAGTACCTCAAAAAGCTGCTGCAACCATTCTACAGCCGCCATTTTGAGTGTTATAGCAACCAGCATTTATATAGTACCTCTACAAGCTGCTGGAACCATTCTACAGCCGCTATTTTGAGTGCTATAGCCGCCAGCCAGTATATAGTAGCTCTACAAGCTGCTGGAACCATTCTACAGCCGCCATTTTGAGTGTTATAGCCGCCAGCCTTTTTATAACAGCTATACAAGCTGCTGGAACCATTCTACAGCCACCATTTTGAGTGTTATAGCCGCCAGCCTTTATATAGTAGCTCTGCAAGCTGCTGGAACCATTCTACAGCCGCCATTTTGAGTGTTATAGCCGCCAGCCTTTATATAGTAGCTCTGCAAGCTGCTGGAACCATTCTACAGCCGCCATTTTGAGTGTTATAGCCGCCAGCCTTTTTATAACAGCTATACAAGCTGCTGGAACCATTCTACAGCCGCCATTTTGAGTGTTATAGCGGCCAGCCTTTATATAGTAGCTCTGCAAGCTGCTGCAACCATTCTACAGCCGCCATTTTGAGTGTTATAGCAGCCAGCATTTATATAGTACCTCTACAAGATGCTGGAACCATTCTACAGCCGCCATTTTGAGTGTTATAGCAGCCAGCATTTATATGGTACCTCTACAAGCTGCTGGAACCATTCTACAACCGCCATTTTGAGTGTTATAGCCGCCAGCCTTTATATAACAGCTATACAAGCTGCTGGAACCATTCTACAGCCGTTATTTTGAGTGTTATAGCTGCCAGCCTTTATATAATAGCTCTGCAAGCTGCTGGAAACATTTTACAGCCACCATTTTGAGTGTTATAGCCGCCAACCTTTATATAGTAGCTCTGCAAGCTGCTGCAACCATTCTACAGCCGCCATTTTGAGTGCTTTAGCCGCCAGCCTTTATATAACAGCTATACAAGCTGCTGGAACCATTCTACAGCCACCATTTTGAGTGTTATAGCCGCCAGCCTTTATATAGTAGCTCTGCAAGCTGCTGCAACCATTCTACAGCCGCCATTTTGAGTGTTATAGCAGCCAGCATTTATATAGTACCTCTACAAGCTGCTGGAACCATTCCACAGCCGCCATTTTGAGTGTTATAGCAGCCAGCATTTATATAGTACCTCTACAAGCTGTTGGAACCATTCTACAGCCGTTATTTTGAGTGTTATAGCCGCCAGCCTTTATATAATAGCTCTGCAAGCTGCTGGAACCATTCTACAGCCGCCATTTTGAGTGCTTTAGCCGCCAGCCTTTATATAACAGCTATGCAAGCTGCTGGAACCATTCTTCAGCCACCATTTTGAGTGTTATAGCCGCCAGCCTTTATATAGTAGCTCTGCAAGCTGCTGCAACCATTCTACAGCCGCCATTTTGAGTGTTATAGCAGCCAGCATTTATATAGTACCTCTACAAGCTGCTGGAACCATTCCACAGCCGCCATTTTGAGTGTTATAGAATCCAGCATTTATATAGTACCTCTACAAGCTGCTGGAACCATTCTACAGCCGCCATTTTGAGTGTTATAGCCGCCAGCCTTTTTATAACAGCTATACAAGCTGCTGGAACCATTCTACAGCCACCATTTTGAGTGTTATAGCCGCCAGCCTTTATATAGTAGCTCTGCAAGCTGCTGGAACCATTCTACAGCCGCCATTTTGAGTGCTTTAGCCGCCAGCCTTTATATAGCAGCTATACAAGCTGCTGGAACCACTCTACAGCCGTTATTTTGAGTGTTATAGCTGCCAGCCTTTATATAATAGCTCTGCAAGCTGCTGGAAACATTTTACAGCCACCATTTTGAGTGTTATAGCCGCCAACCTTTATATAGTAGCTCTGCAAGCTGCTGCAACCATTCTACAGCCGCCATTTTGAGTGCTTTAGCCGCCAGCCATTATATAACAGCTATACAAGCTGCTGGAACCATTCTACAGCCACCATTTTGAGTGTTATAGCCGCCAGCCTTTATATAGTAGCTCTGCAAGCTGCTGCAACCATTCTACAGCCGCCATTTTGAGTGTTATAGCAGCCAGCATTTATATAGTACCTCTACAAGCTGCTGGAACCATTCCACAGCCGCCATTTTGAGTGTTATAGCAGCCAGCATTTATATAGTACCTCTACAAGCTGTTGGAACCATTCTACAGCCGTTATTTTGAGTGTTATAGCCGCCAGCCTTTATATAACAGCTATGCAAGCTGCTGGAACCATTCTACAGCCACCATTTTGAGTGTTATAGCCGCCAGCCTTTATATAGTAGCTCTGCAAGCTGCTGGAACCATTCTACAGCCGCCATTTTGAGTGCTTTAGCCGCCAGCCTTTATATAGCAGCTATACAAGCTGCTGGAACCATTCTACAGCCGCCATTTTGAGTGTTATAGCCGCCAGCCTTTATATAGTAGCTCTGCAAGCTGCTGCAACCATTCTACAGCCGCCATTTGAAGTGTTATAGCAGCCAGCATTTATATAGTACCTCTACAAGATGCTGGAACCATTCTACAGCCGCCATTTTGAGTGTTATAGCAGCCAGCATTTATATGGTACCTCTACAAGCTGCTGGAACCATTCTACAACCGCCATTTTGAGTGTTATAGCCGCCAGCCTTTATATAACAGCTCTGCAAGCTGCTGGAACCATTCTACAGCCGTTATTTTGAGTGTTATAGCTGCCAGCCTTTATATAATAGCTCTCCAAGCTGCTGGAAACATTTTACAGCCACCATTTTGAGTGTTATAGCCGCCAACCTTTATATAGTAGCTCTGCAAGCTGCTGCAACCATTCTACAGCCGCCATTTTGAGTGCTTTAGCCGCCAGCCTTTATATAACAGCTATACAAGCTGCTGGAACCATTCTACAGCCACCATTTTGAGTGTTATAGCCGCCAGCCTTTATATAGTAGCTCTGCAAGCTGCTGCAACCATTCTACAGCCGCCATTTTGAGTGTTATAGCAGCCAGCATTTATATAGTACCTCTACAAGCTGCTGGAACCATTCCACAGCCGCCATTTTGAGTGTTATAGCAGCCAGCATTTATATAGTACCTCTACAAGCTGTTGGAACCATTCTACAGCCGTTATTTTGAGTGTTATAGCCGCCAGCCTTTATATAATAGCTCTGCAAGCTGCTGGAACCATTCTACAGCCGCCATTTTGAGTGCTTTAGCCGCCAGCCTTTATATAACAGCTATGCAAGCTGCTGGAACCATTCTACAGCCACCATTTTGAGTGTTATAGCCGCCAGCCTTTATATAGTAGCTCTGCAAGCTGTTGCAACCATTCTACAGCCGCCATTTTGAGTGTTATAGCAGCCAGCATTTATATAGTACCTCTACAAGCTGCTGGAACCATTCCACAGCCGCCATTTTGAGTGTTATAGAATCCAGCATTTATATAGTACCTCTACAAGCTGCTGGAACCATTCTACAGCCGCCATTTTGAGTGTTATAGCCGCCAGCCTTTATATAATAGCTCTGCAAGCTGCTGGAACCATTCTACAGCCGCCATTTTGAGTGCTTTAGCCGCCAGCCTTTATATAGCAGCTATACAAGCTGCTGGAACCATTCTACAGCCACCATTTTGAGTGTCATTGCCGCCAGCCTTTATATAGTAGCTCTGCAAGCTGCTGCAACCATTCTACAGCCGCCATTTTGAGTGTTATAGCAGCCAGCATTTATATAGTACCTCTACAAAATGCTGGAACCATTCTACAGCCGCCATTTTGAGTGTTATAGCAGCCAGCATTTATATAGTACCTCTACAAGCTGCTGGAACCATTCCACAGCCGCCATTTTGAGTGTTATAGAATCCAGCATTTATATAGTACCTCTACAAGCTGCTGGAACCATTCTACAGCCGCCATTTTGAGTGTTATAGCCGCCAGCCTTTATATAATAGCTCTGCAAGCTGCTGGAACCATTCTACAGCCGCCATTTTGAGTGCTTTAGCCGCCAGCCTTTATATAGCAGCTATACAAGCTGCTGGAACCATTCTACAGCCACCATTTTGAGTGTTATAGCCGCCAGCCTTTATATAGTAGCTCTGCAAGCTGCTGCAACCATTCTACAGCCGCCATTTTGAGTGTTATAGCAGCCAGCATTTATATAGTACCTCTACAAAATGCTGGAACCATTCTACAGCCGCCATTTTGAGTGTTATAGCCGCCAGCCTTTATATAACAGCTATACAAGCTGCTGGAACCATTCTACAGCCGCCATTTTGAGTGCTTTAGCCGCCAGCCTTTATATAACAGCTATACAAGCTGCTGGATTCATTCTACAGCCGCCATTATGAGTGTTATAGCAGCCAGCATTTATATAGTACCTCTACAAGCTGCTGGAACCATTCTACAGCCGCCATTTTGAGTGTTATAGCAGCCAGCATTTATATGGTACCTCTATAAGCTGCTGGAACCATTCAACAGCCGCCATTTTGAGTGTTATAGCAGCCAGCATTTATATAGAACCTCTACAAGCTGCTGGAACCATTCTACAGCCGCCATTTTGAGTGTTATGGCAGCCAGAATTTATATGGTACCTCTACAAGCTGCTGGAACCATTCTACAGCCGCCATTTTGAGTGTTATAGCCGCCAGCCTTTATATAGTAGATCTGCAAGCTGCTGGAACCATTTTACAGCCGCTATTTTGAGTGTAATAGCGGCCAGCCTTTATATAACAGCTATACAAGCTACTGGAACCATTCTACAGCCGCCATTTTGAGTGCTTTAGCCGCCAGCCTTTATATAACAGCTATACAAGCTGCTGGAACCATTCTACAGCCTCCATTTTGCGTGTTATAGCCGCCAGCCTTTATATAGTAGCTCGGCAAGCTGCTGGAACCATTCAACAGCCGCCATTTTAAGTGCTTTAGCCGCCAGCCTTTATATAACAGCTATACAAGCTGCTGGAACCATTCTACAGCCACCATTTTGAGTGTTATAGCCGCCAGCCTTTATATAGTAGCTCTGCAAGCTGCTGCAACCATTCTACAGCCGCCATTTTGAGTGTTATAGCAGCCAGCATTTATATAGTACCTCTACAAGATGCTGGAACCATTCTACAGCCGCCATTTTGAGTGTTATAGTAGCCAGCATTTATATAGTACCTCTACAAGCTGCTGGAACCATTTTACAGCCGCCATTTTGAGTGCTTTAGCCGCCAGCCTTTATATAACAGCTATACAAGCTGCTGGAACCATTCTACAGCCACCATTTTGAGTGTTATAGCTGCCAGCCTTTATATAGTAGCTCTGCAAGCTGCTGCAACCATTCTACAGCCGCCATTTTGAGTGTTATAGCAACCAGCATTTATATAGTAGCTCTACAAGCTGCTGGAACCATTCTATAGCCGCTATTTTGAGTGTTATAGCAGCCAGCATTTATATAGTACCTCTACAAGCTGCTGGAACCATTTTACAGCCGCTATTTTGAGTGTTATAGACGCCAGCCTTTATATAACAGCTATACAAGCTGCTGGAACTATTCTACAGCCACCATTTTGAGTGTTATAGCCGCCAGCCTTTATATAGTAGCTCTGCAAGCTGCTGGAACCATTCAACAGCCGCCATTTTGAGTGCTTTAGCCGCCAGCCTTTATATAACAGCTATACAAGCTGCTGGAACCATTCTACAGCCACCATTTTGAGTGTTATAGCCGCCAGCCTTTATATAGTAGCTCTGCAAGCTACTGCAACCATTCTACAGCCGCCATTTTGAGTGTTATAGCAACCAGCATTTATATAGTACCTCTACAAGCTGCTGGAACCATTCTACAGCCGCTATTTTGAGTGCTATAGCCGCCAGCCAGTATATAGTAGCTCTACAAGCTGCTGGAACCATTCTACAGCCGCCATTTTGAGTGTTATAGCCGCCAGCCTTTTTATAACAGCTATACAAGCTTCTGGAACCATTCTACAGCCACCATTTTGAGTGTTATAGCCGCCAGCCTTTATATAGTAGCTCTGCAAGCTGCTGGAACCATTCTACAGCCGCCATTTTGAGTGTTATAGCAGCCAGCATTTATATAGTACCTCTACAAGATGCTGGAACCATTCTACAGCCGCCATTTTGAGTGTTATAGCAGCCAGCATTTATATAGTACCTCTACAAGCTGCTGGAACCATTTTACAGCCGCTATTTTGAGTGTTATAGACGCCAGCCTTTATATAACAGCTATACAAGCTGCTGGAACCATTCTACAGCCGCCATTTTGAGTGTTATAGCCGCCAGCCTTTATATAGTAGCTCTGCAAGCTGCTGCAACCATTCTACAGCCGCCATTTTGAGTGTTATAGCAGCCAGCATTTATATAGTACCTCTACAAGATGCTGGAACCATTCTACAGCCGCCATTTTGAGTGTTATAGCAGCCAGCATTTATATAGTACCTCTACAAGCTGCTGGAACCATTTTACAGCCGCTATTTTGAGTGTTATAGACGCCAGCCTTTATATAACAGCTATACAAGCTGCTGGAACCATTCTACAGCCACCATTTTGAGTGTTATAGCCGCCAGCCTTTATATAGTAGCTCTGCAAGCTGCTGGAACCATTCAACAGCCGCCATTTTGAGTGCTTTAGCCGCCAGCCTTTATATAACAGCTATACAAGCTGCTGGAACCATTCTACAGCCACCATTTTGAGTGTTATAGCCGCCAGCCTTTATATAGTAGATCTGCAAGCTGCTGCAACCATTCTACAGCCGCCATTTTGAGTGTTATAGCAACCAGCATTTATATAGTACCTCTACAAGCTGCTGGAACCATTCTACAGCCGCTATTTTGAGTGCTATAGCCGCCAGCCAGTATATAGTAGCTCTACAAGCTGCTGGAACCATTCTACAGCCGCCATTTTGAGTGTTATAGCCGCCAGCCTTTTTATAACAGCTATACAAGCTGCTGGAACCATTCTACAGCCACCATTTTGAGTGTTATAGCCGCCAGCCTTTATATAGTAGCTCTGCAAGCTGCTGGAACCATTCTACAGCCGCCATTTTGAGTGCTTTAGCCGCCAGCCTTTATATAGCAGCTATACAAGCTGCTGGAACCATTCTACAGCCGCCATTTTGAGTGTTATAGCCGCCAGCCTTTATATAGTAGCTCTGCAAGCTGCTGCAACCATTCTACAGCCGCCATTTTGAGTGTTATAGCAGCCAGCATTTATATAGTACCTCTACAAGATGCTGGAACCATTCTACAGCCGCCATTTTGAGTGTTATAGCAGCCAGCATTTATATAGTACCTCTACAAGCTGCTGGAACCATTTTACAGCCGCTATTTTGAGTGTTATAGACGCCAGCCTTTATATAACAGCTATACAAGCTGCTGGAACCATTCTACAGCCGCCATTTTGAGTGTTATAGCCGCCAGCCTTTATATAGTAGCTCTGCAAGCTGCTGGAACCATTCAACAGCCGCCATTTTGAGTGCTTTAGCCGCCAGCCTTTATATAACAGCTATACAAGCTGCTGGAACCATTCTACAGCCACCATTTTGAGTGTTATAGCCGCCAGCCTTTATATAGTAGCTCTGCAAGCTGCTGCAACCATTCTACAGCCGCCATTTTGAGTGTTATAGCAACCAGCATTTATGTAGTACCTCTACAAGCTGCTGGAACCATTCTACAGCCGCTATTTTGAGTGCTATAGCCGCCAGCCAGTATATAGTAGCTCTACAAGCTGCTGGAACCATTCTACAGCCGCCATTTTGAGTGTTATAGCCGCCAGCCTTTTTATAACAGCTATACAAGCTGCTGGAACCATTCTACAGCCACCATTTTAAGTGTTATAGCCGCCAGCCTTTATATAGTAGCTCTGCAAGCTGCTGGAACCATTCTACAGCCGCCATTTTGAGTGCTTTAGCCGCCAGCCTTTATATAGCAGCTATACAAGCTGCTGGAACCATTCTACAGCCGCCATTTTGAGTGTTATAGCAGCCAGCATTTATATAGTACCTCTACAAGATGCTGGAACCATTCTACAGCCGCCATTTTGAGTGTTATAGCAGCCAGCATTTATATGGTACCTCTACAAGCTGCTGGAACCATTCTACAACCGCCATTTTGAGTGTTATAGCCGCCAGCCTTTATATAACAGCTATACAAGCTGCTGGAACCATTCTACAGCCGTTATTTTGAGTGTTATAGCTGCCAGCCTTTATATAATAGCTCTGCAAGCTTCTGGAAACATTTTACAGCCACCATTTTGAGTGTTATAGCCGCCAGCAAGCTGCTGCAACCATTCTACAGCCGCCATTTTGAGTGCTTTAGCCGCCAGCCTTTATATAACAGCTATACAAGCTGCTGGAACCATTCTACAGCCACCATTTTGAGTGTTATAGCCGCCAGCCTTTATATAGTAGCTCTGCAAGCTGCTGCAACCATTCTACAGCCGCCATTTTGAGTGTTATAGCAGCCAGCATTTATATAGTACCTCTACAAGTGTACCATTTTGAGTGTTATAGAATCCAGCATTTATATATTACCTCTTCAAGCTGCTGGAACCATTCTACAGCCGCCATTTTGAGTGTTATAGCCGCCAGCGTTTATATAATAGCTCTGCAAGCTGCTGGAACCATTCTACAGCCGCCATTTTGAGTGCTTTAGCCGCCAGCCTTTATATAACAGCTATACAAGCTGCTGGAACCATTCTACAGCCACCATTTTGAGTGTTATAGCCGCCAGCCTTTATATAGTAGCTCTGCAAGCTGCTGCAACCATTCTACAGCCGCCATTTTGAGTGTTATGGCATCCAGCATTTATTTAGTACCTCTACAAAATGCTGGAACCATTCTACAGCCGCCATCTTGAGTGTTATAGCAGCCAGCATTTATATGGTACCTCTACAAGCTGCTGGAACCATTCTACAGCCGCCATTTTGAGTGTTATAGCCGCCAGCCTTTATATAACAGCTATACAAGCTGCTGGAACCATTCTACAGCCGCCATTTTGAGTGCTTTAGCCGCCAGCCTTTATATAACAGTTATACAAGCTGCTGGATTCATTCTACAGCCGCCATTATGAGTGTTATAGCAGCCAGCATTTATATAGTACCTCTACAAGCTGCTGGAACCATTCTACAGCCGCCATTTTGAGTGTTATAGCAGCCAGCATTTATATGGTACCTCTATAAGCTGCTGGAACCATTCAACAGCCGCCATTTTGAGTATTATAGCAGCCAGCATTTATATAGAACCTCTACAAGCTGCTGGAACCATTCTACAGCCGCCATTTTGAGTGTTATAGCAGCCAGCATTTATATGGTACCTCTACAAGCTGCTGGAACCATTCTACAGCCGCCATTTTGAGTGTTATAGCCGCCAGCCTTTATATAGTAGCTCTGCAAGCTGCTGGAACCATTTTACAGCCGCTATTTTGAGTGTAATAGCGGCCAGCCTTTATATAACAGCTATACAAGCTGCTGGATTCATTCTACAGCCGCCATTATGAGTGTTATAGCAGCCAGCATTTATATAGTACCTCTACAAGCTGCTGGAACCATTCTACAGCCGCCATTTTGAGTGTTATAGCAGCCAGCATTTATATGGTACCTCTATAAGCTGCTGGAACCATTCAACAGCCGCCATTTTGAGTATTATAGCAGCCAGCATTTATATAGAACCTCTACAAGCTGCTGGAACCATTCTACAGCCGCCATTTTGAGTGTTATAGCAGCCAGCATTTATATGGTACCTCTACAAGCTGCTGGAACCATTCTACAGCCGCCATTTTGAGTGTTATAGCCGCCAGCCTTTATATAGTAGCTCTGCAAGCTGCTGGAACCATTTTACAGCCGCTATTTTGAGTGTAATAGCGGCCAGCCTTTATATAACAGCTATACAAGCTGCTGGAACCATTCTACAGCCGCCATTTTGAGTGCTTTAGCCGCCAGCCTTTATATAACAGCTATACAAGCTGCTGGATTCATTCTACAGCCACCATTTTGAGTGTTATAGCCGCCAGCCTTTATATAGTAGCTCTGCAAGCTGCTGGAACCATTTTACAGCCGCTATTTTGAGTGTTATAGACGCCAGCCTTTATATAACAGCTATACAAGCTGCTGGAACCATTCTACAGCCACCATTTTGAGTGTTATAGCCGCCAGCCTTTATATAGTAGCTCTGCAAGCTGCTGGAACCATTCAACAGCCGCCATTTTAAGTGCTTTAGCCGCCAGCCTTTATATAACAGCTATACAAGCTGCTGGAACCATTCTACAGCCACCATTTTGAGTGTTATAGCCGCCAGCCTTTATATAGTAGCTCTGCACGCTGCTGCAACCATTCTACAGCCGCCATTTTGAGAGTTATAGCAGCCAGCATTTATATAGTACCTCTACAAGATGCTGGAACCATTCTACAGCCGCCATTTTGAGTGTTATAGCAGCCAGCATTTATATAGTATCTCTGCAAGCTGCTGGAACCATTCTACAGCCTCCATTTTGAGTGTTATAGCCGCCAGCCTTTTTATAGTAGCTCAACAAGCTCCTGAAACCATTCTACAGCCGTTATTTTGAGTTTTATAGGAGCCAGCATTTATATAGTATCTCTGCAAGCTGCTGGAACCATTCTACAGCCTCCATTTTGAGTGTTATAGCCGCCAGCCCTTATATAGTAGCTCTACAAGCTACTGGAACCATTATAGCCGCCAGCCTTTGTAAAGTAGATCTGCAAGCTGCTGGAAACATTCTACAGCCGCCATTTTGAGTGTTGTAGCAGCCAGCATTTATATAGTACCTCTACAAGCTGCTGGAACCATTCTACAGCCGCCATTTTAGGTTTTATTGTGGCCAGCCTTTATATAACAGCTATACAAGCTGCTGGAACCATTCTACAGCCGTTATTTTGAGTGTCATAGCCGCCAGCCAGTATGTAGTAGCTCTACAAGCTGCTGGAACCATTCTACAGCCGCCATTTTGAGTGCTTTAGCCGCCAGCCTTTATATAACAGCTATACAAGCTGCTGGAACCATTCTACAGCCACCATTTTGAGTGTTATAGCCGCCAGCCTTTATATAGTAGCTCTGCAAGCTGCTGCAACCATTCTACAGCCGCCATTTTGAGTGTTATGGCAGCCAGCATTTATATAGTACCTCTACAAAATGCTGGAACCATTCTACAGCCGCCATCTTGAGTGTTATAGCAGCCAGCATTTATATGGTACCTCTACAAGCTGCTGGAACCATTCTACAGCCGCCATTTTGAGTGTTATAGCCGCCAGCCTTTATATAACAGCTATACAAGCTGCTGGAACCATTCTACAGCCGCCATTTTGAGTGCTTTAGCCGCCAGCCTTTATATAACAGCTATACAAGCTGCTGGATTCATTCTACAGCCGCCATTATGAGTGTTATAGCAGCCAGCATTTATATAGTACCTCTACAAGCTGCTGGAACCATTCTACAGCCGCCATTTTGAGTGTTATAGCAGCCAGCATTTATATGGTACCTCTATAAGCTGCTGGAACCATTCAACAGCCGCCATTTTGAGTATTATAGCAGCCAGCATTTATATAGAACCTCTACAAGCTGCTGGAACCATTCTACAGCCGCCATTTTGAGTGTTATAGCAGCCAGCATTTATATGGTACCTCTACAAGCTGCTGGAACCATTCTACAGCCGCCATTTTGAGTGTTATAGCCGCCAGCCTTTATATAGTAGCTCTGCAAGCTGCTGGAACCATTTTACAGCCGCTATTTTGAGTGTAATAGCGGCCAGCCTTTATATAACAGCTATACAAGCTGCTGGAACCATTCTACAGCCGCCATTTTGAGTGCTTTAGCCGCCAGCCTTTATATAACAGCTATACAAGCTGCTGGAACCATTCTACAGCCGCCATTTTGAGTGTTATAGCCGCCAGCCTTTATATAACAAACAAACTGCTGGAACCATTCTACAGCCGCCATTTTGAGTGCTTTAGACGCCAGCCTTTATATAACAGCTATACAAGCTGCTGGATTCATTCTACAGCCGCCATTATGAGTGTTGTAGCAGCCAGCACTTATATAGTACCTCTACAAGCTGCTGGAACCATTCTACAGCCGCCATTTTGAGTGTTATAGCAGCCAGCATTTATATGGTACCTCTATAAGCTGCTGGAACCATTCAACAGCCGCCATTTTGAGTGTTATAGCAGCCAGCATTTATATAGAACCTCTACAAGCTGCTGGAACCATTCTACAGCCGCCATTTTGAGTGTTATAGCAGCCAGCATTTATATGGTACCTCTACAAGCTGCTGGAACCATTCTACAGCCGCCATTTTGAGTGTTATAGCCGGCAGCCTTTATATAGTAGCTCTGCAAGCTGCTGGAACCATTTTACAGCCGCTATTTTGAGTGTAATAGCGGCCAGCCTTTATATAACAGCTATACAAGCTGCTGGAACCATTCTACAGCCGCCATTTTGAGTGCTTTAGCCGCCAGCCTTTATATAACAGCTATACAAGCTGCTGGATTCATTCTACAGCCACCATTTTGAGTGTTATAGCCGCCAGCCTTTATATAGTAGCTCTGCAAGCTGCTGGAACCATTTTACAGCCGCCATTTTAAGTGCTTTAGCCGCCAGCCTTTATATAACAGCTATACAAGCTGCTGGAAGCATTCTACAGCCACCATTTTGAGTGTTATAGCCGCCAGCCTTTATATAGTATCTCTGCAAGCTGCTGGAACCTTTCAACAGCCGCCATTTTGAGTGCTTTAGCCGCCAGCCTTTATATAACAGCTATACAAGCTGTTGGAACCATTCTACAGCCGCCATTTTGAGTGTTATAGCCGGCAGCCTTTATATAGTAGCTCTGCAAGCTGCTGGAACCATTTTACAGCCGCTATTTTGAGTGTAATAGCGGCCAGCCTTTATATAACAGCTATACAAGCTGCTGGAACCATTCTACAGCCGCCATTTTGAGTGCTTTAGCCGCCAGCCTTTATATAACAGCTATACAAGCTGCTGGATTCATTCTACAGCCACCATTTTGAGTGTTATCGCCGCCAGCCTTTATATAGTAGCTCTGCAAGCTGCTGGAACCATTTTACAGCCGCCATTTTAAGTGCTTTAGCCGCCAGCCTTTATATAACAGCTATACAAGCTGCTGGAAGCATTCTACAGCCACCATTTTGAGTGTTATAGCCGCCAGCCTTTATATAGTATCTCTGCAAGCTGCTGGAACCTTTCAACAGCCGCCATTTTGAGTGCTTTAGCCGCCAGCCTTTATATAACAGCTATACAAGCTGCTGGAACCATTCTACAGCCACCATTTTGAGTGTTATAGCCGCCAGCCTTTATATAGTAGCTCTGCAAGCTGCTGGAACCATTCAACAGCCGCCATTTTGAGTGCTTTAGCCGCCAGCCTTTATATAACAGCTATACAAGCTGCTGGAACCATTCTACAGCCACCATTTTGAGTGTTATAGCCGCCAGCCTTTATATAGTAGCTCTGCAAGCTGCTGGAACCATTTTACAGCCTCTATTTTGAGTGTTAAAGACGCCAGCCTTTATATAACAGCTATACAAGCTGCTGGAACCATTCTACAGCCACCATTTTGAGTGTTATAGCCGCCAGCCTTTATATAGTAGCTCTGCAAGCTGCTGCAACCATTCTACAGCCGCCATTTTGAGTGTTATAGCAACCAGCATTTATATAGTACCTCTACAAGATGCTGGAACCATTCTACAGCCGCCATTTTGAGTGTTATAGCAGCCATCATTTATATAGTACCTCTACAAGCTGCTGGAACCATTCTACAGCCGCCATTTTGCGTGTTATAGCAGCCAGCATTTATATGGTACCTCTACAAGCTGCTTGAACCATTCTACAGCCGCCATTTTAAGTGTTATAGCCGCCAGCCTTTATATAACAGCTATACAAGCTGCTGGAACCATTCTACAGCGATCATTTTGAGTGTTATAGCCGCCAGCATTTATATAACAGCTATACACGCTGCTGGAACCATTCTACAGCCACCATTTTGAGTGTTATAGCCGCCAGCCTTAATATAGTAGCTCTGCAAGCTGCTGGAACCATTTTACAGACGCTATTTTGAGTGTTATAGACGCCAGCCTTTATATAACAGCTATACAAGCTGCTGGAACCATTCTACAGCCACCATTTTGAGTGTTATAGCCGCCAGCCTTTATATAGTAGCTCTGCAAGCTGCTGGAACCATTCAACAGCCGCCATTTTGAGTGCTTTAGCCGCCAGCCTTTATATAACAGCTATACAAGCTGCTGGAACCATTCTACAGCCACCATTTTGTGTGTTATAGCCGCCAGCCTTTATATAGTAGCTCTGCAAGCTGCTGCAACCATTCTACAGCCGCCATTTTGAGTGTTATAGCAGCCAGCATTTATATGGTACCTCTACAAGATGCTGGAACCATTCTACAGTCGCCATTTTGAGTGTTATAGCAGCCAGCATTTATATAGTACCTCTACAAGCTGCTGGAACCATTCTACAGCCGCCATTTTGCGTGTTATAGCAGCCAGCATTTATATGGTACCTCTACAAGCTGCTGGAACCATTCTACAGACGCCATTTTGAGTGTTATAGCCGCCAGCCTTTATATAACAGCTATACAAGCTGCTGGAACCATTCTACAGCCACCATTTTGAGTGTTATAGCCGCCAGCCTTTATATAATAGCTCAGCAAGCTGCTGGAACCATTATACAGCCGCCATTTTGAGTGTTTTAGCCGCCAGCCTTTATATAACAGCTTTACAAGCTGCTGGAACCATTCTACACCCACCATTTTGAGTGTTATAGCCGCCAGCCTTTATATAGTAGCTCTGCAAGCTGCTGCAACCATTCTACAGCCGCCATTTTGAGTGTTATAGCAGCCAGCATTTATATAGTACCTCTACAAGCTGCTGGAACCATTCTACAGCCGCCATTTTGAGTGTTATAGCAGCCAGCATTTATATGGTACCTCTACAAGCTGCTGGAACCATTCTACAGCCGCCATTTTGAGTGTTATAGCCGCCAGCCTTTATATAACAGCTATACAAGCTGCTGGAACCATTCTACAGCCGCCATTTTGAGTGCTTTAGCCACCAGCCTTTATATAACAGCTATACAAGCTGCTGGATTCATTCTACAGCCACAATTTTGAGTGTTATAGCAGCCAGCATTTATATAGTACCTCTACAAGCTGCTGGAACCATTCTACAGCCGCCATTTTGAGTGTTATAGCAGCCAGCATTTATATGGTACCTCTATAAGCTGCTGGAACCATTCTACGGCCGCCATTTTAAGTGTTATAGCCGATAGCCTTTATATAACAGCTATACAAGCTGCTGGAACCATTCTACAGCCGCCATTTTGAGTGCTTTAGCCACCAGCCTTTATATAACAGCTATACAAGCTGCTGGATTCATTCTACAGCCACAATTTTGAGTGTTATAGCAGCCAGCATTTATATAGTACCTCTACAAGCTGCTGGAACCATTCTACAGCCGCCATTTTGAGTGTTATAGCAGCCAGCATTTATATGGTACCTCTATAAGCTGCTGGAACCATTCTACGGCCGCCATTTTAAGTGTTATAGCCGATAGCCTTTATATAACAGCTATACAAGCTGCTGGAACCATTCTACAGCCGCCATTTTGAGTGTTATAGCCGTTATATAGTGTTACAGCCTTTATATAACAGCTATACAAGCTGCTGGAACCATTCTACAGCCGCCATTTTGAGTGTTATAGCCGCCAGCCAGTATATAGTAGCTCTACAAGCTGCTGGAACCATTCTACAACCGTTCTTTTGAGTGTTATAGCCGTCATCTTTAATATAGTGGCTATACAAGCTGCTGGAACCATTCTACAGCCGTTATTTTGACTGTTATAACCGCCAGCCTTTATATAGTAGGTCTACAAGCTGCTGGATTATTTTGAGTGTTATAGCCGTCATCTTTAATATAGTAGCTATACAAGCTGCTGGAACCTTTCTACAGCCTCCATTTTGAGTGTTATAGCCGCCAGCCTTTATATAGTAGCTCTACAAGCTGCTGGATTATTTTGAGTGTTATAGCCGTCATCTTTAATATAGTAGCTATACAAGCTGCTGGAACCTTTCTACAGCCTCGATTTTGAGTGTTGTAGCCGCCAGCCTTTAAATAGAAGCTCTACAAGCTGCTGGAACCATTCTACAGCCGTTATTTTGCGTTTTATAGCAGCCAGCATTTATATAGTACTTCAAAAGCTGCTGGAACCATTCTACAGCCTCCATTTTGAGTGTTATAGCCGCCAGCCTTTATATAGTAGCTCTACAAGCTGCTGGATTATTTTGAGTGTTATAGCCGTCATCTTTAATATAGTAGCTATACAAGCTGCTGGAACCTTTCTACAGCCTCGATTTTGAGTGTTGTAGCCGCCAGCCTTTAAATAGAAGCTCTACAAGCTGCTGGAACCATTCTACAGCCGTTATTTTGCGTTTTATAGCAGCCAGCATTTATATAGTACCTCAAAAAGCTGCTAGAACCATTCTACAGCCGCCATTTTGAGTGTTATAGCCGCCAGCCTTTATATAACAGCTATACAAGCTGCTGGAACCATTCTACAGCCACCATTTTGAGTGTTATAGGCGCCAGCCTTTATATAGTAGCTCTGCAAGCTGCTGGAACCATTTTACAGCCGCTATTTTGAGTGTTATAGACGCCAGCCTTTATATAACAGCTATACAAGCTGCTGGAACCATTCTACAGCCACCATTTTGAGTGTTATAGCCGCCAGCCTTTATATAACAGCTATACAAGCGCTGGAACCTTTCTACAGCCACCATTTTGAGTGTTATAGGCGCCAGCCTTTATATAGTAGCTCTGCAAGCTGCTTGAACCATTTTACAGCCGCTATTTTGAGTGTTATAGACGCCAGCCTTTATATAACAGCTATACAAGCTGCTGGAACCATTCTACAGCCACCATTTTGAGTGTTATAGCCGCCAGCCTTTATATAGTAGCTCTGCAAGCTGCTGCATCAATTCTACAGCCGCCATTTTGAGTGTTATAGCAGCCAGCATTTATATAGTACCTCTACAAGATGCTGGAACCATTCTACAGCCGTCATTTTGAGTGTTATAGCAGCCAGCATTTATATAGTACCTCTACAAGCTGCTGGAACCATTTTACAGCCGCTATTTTGAGTGTTATAGACGCCAGCCTTTATATAACAGCTATACAAGCTGCTGGTACCATTCTACAGCCACCATTTTGAGTGTTATAGCCGCCAGCGTTTATATAGTAGCTCTGCAAGCTGCTGGAACCATTCAACAGCCGCCATTTTGAGTTCTTTAGCCGCCAGCCTTTATATAACAGCTATACAAGCTGCTGGAACCATTCTACAGCCACCATTTGGAGTGTTATAGCCGCCAGCCTTTATATAGTAGCTCTGCAAGCTGCTGCAACCATTCTACAGCCGCCATTTTGAGTGTTATAGCCGCCAGCCTTTATATAACAGCTATACACGCTGCTGGAACCATTCTACAGCCACCATTTTGAGTGTTATAGCCGCCAGCCTTTATGTAGTAGCTCTGCAAGCTGCTGGAACCATTTTACAGCCGCTGTTTTGAGTGTTATAGACGCCAGCCTTTATATAACAGCTATACAAGCTGCTGGTACCATTCTACAGCCACCATTTTGAGTGTTATAGCCGCCAGCGTTTATATAGTAGCTCTGCAAGCTGCTGGAACCATTCAACAGCCGCCATTTTGAGTTCTTTAGCCGCCAGCCTTTATATAACAGCTATACAAGCTGCTGGAACCATTCTACAGCCACCATTTTGAGTGTTATAGCCGCCAGCCTTTATATAGTAGCTCTGCAAGCTGCTGCAGCCATTCTACAGCCGCCATTTTGAGTGTTATAGCAGCCAGCATTTATATAGTACCTCTACAAGATGCTGGAACCATTCTACAGTCGCCATTTTGAGTGTATAGCAGCCAGCATTTATATAGTACCTCTACAAGCTGCTGGAACCATTCTACAGCCGCCATTTTGCGTGTTATAGCAGCCAGCATTTATATGGTACCTCTACAAGCTGCTGGAACCATTCTACAGCCGCCATTTTGAGTGTTATAGCCGCCAGCCTTTATATAACAGCTATACAAGCTGCTGGAACCATTCTACAGCCACCATTTTGAGTGTTATAGCCGCCAGCCTTTATATAATAGCTCTGCAAGCTGCTGGAACCATTCTACAGCCGCCATTTTGAGTGTTTTAGCCGCCAGCCTTCATATAACAGCTATACAAGCTGCTGGAACCATTCTACAGCCACCATTTTCAGTGTTATAGCCGCCAGCCTTTATATAGTAGCTCTGCAAGCTGCTGCAACCATTCTACAGCCGCCATTTTGAGTGTTATAGCAGCCAGCATTTATATAGTACCTCTACAAGCTGCTGGAACCATTCTACAGCCGCCATTTTGAGTGTTATAGCAGCCAGCATTTATATGGTATCTCTACAAGCTGCTGGAACCATTCTACAGCCGCCATTTTGAGTGTTATAGCCGCCAGCCTTTATATAACAGCTATACAAGCTGCTGGAACCATTCTACAGCCGCCATTTTGAGTGCTTTAGCCACCAGCCTTTATATAACAGCTATACAAGCTGCTGGATTCATTCAACAGCCGCCATTTTGAGTGTTATAGCAGCCAGCATTTATATAGTACCTCTACAAGCTGCTGGAACCATTCTACAGCCGCCATTTTGAGTGTTATAGCAGCCAGCATTTATATGGTACCTCTATAAGCTGATGGAACCATTCTACAGCCGCCATTTTAAGTGTTTTACCGCCAACCTTTATATAACAGCTATACAAGCTGCTGGAACCATTCTACAGCCGCCATTTTGAGTGCTTTAGCCACCAGCCTTTATATAACAGCTATACAAGCTGCTGGATTCATTCTACAGCCACAATTTTGAGTGTTATAGCAGCCAGCATTTATATAGTACCTCTACAAGCTGCTGGAACCATTCTGCAGCCGCCATTTTGTGTGTTATAGCAGCCAGCATTTATATGGTACCTCTATAAGCTGCTGGAACCATTCTACGGCCGCCATTTTAAGTGTTATAGCCGATAGCCTTTATATAACAGCTATACAAGCTGCTGGAACCATTCTACAGCCGCCATTTTGAGTGTTATAGCCGTTATATAGTGTTACAGCCTTTATATAACAGCTATACAAGCTGCTGGAACCATTCTACAGCCGCCATTTTGAGTGTTAGAGCCGCCAGCCAGTATATAGTAGCTCTACAAGCTGCTGGAACCATTCTACAGCTGTTCTTTTGAGTGTTATAGCCGTCATCTTTAATATAGTGGCTATACAAGCTGCTGGAACCATTCTACAGCCGTTATTTTGAGTGTTATAGCCGCCAGCCTTTATATAGTAGCTCTACAAGCTGCTGGATTATTTTGAGTATTATAGCCGTCATCTTTAATATAGTAGCTATACAAGCTGCTGGAACCTTTCTACAGCCTCTATTTTGAGTGTTATAGCCGCCAGCCTTTTATATAGTAGCTCTACAAGCTGCTGGATTATTTTGAGTGTTATAGCCGTCATCTTTAATATAGTAGCTATACAAGCTGCTGGAACCTTTCTACAGCCTCGATTTTGAGTGTTGTAGCCGCCAGCCTTTAAATAGAAGCTCTACAAGCTGCTGGAACCATTCTACAGCCGTTATTTTGCGTTTTATAGCAGCCAGCATTTATATAGTACCTCAAAAAGCTGCTGGAACCTTTCTACAGCCTCCATTTAGAGTGTTATAGCCGCCAGCCTTTATATAGTAGCTCTGCAAGCTGCTGCAACCATTCTACAGCCGCCTTTTGGTGTTATAGCAGCCAGCATTTATATAGTACCTCTACAAGATGCTGGAACCATTCTACAGCCGCCATTTTGAGTGTTATAGCAGCCAGCATTTATATAGTACCTCTACAAGCTGCTGGAACCATTCTACAGCCGCCATTTTGCGTGTTATAGCAGCCAGCATTTATATGGTACCTCTACAAGCTGCTGGAACCATTCTACAGCCGCCATTTTGAGTGTTATAGCCGCCAGCCTTTATATAACAGCTATACAAGCTGCTGGAACCATTCTACAGCGACCATTTTGAGTGTTATAGCCGCCAGCCTTTATATAACAGCTATACACGCTGCTGGAACCATTCTACAGCCACCATTTTGAGTGTTATAGCCGCCAGCCTTTATATAGTAGCTCTGCAAGCTGCTGCAACCATTCTACAGCCGCCATTTTGAGTGTTATAGCAGCCAACATTTATATAGTACCTCTACAAGATGCTGGAACCATTCTACAGTCGCCATTTTGGTGTTATAGCAGCCAGCATTTATATAGTACCTCTACAAGCTGCTGGAACCATTCTACAGCCGCCATTTTGCGTGTTATAGCAGCCAGCATTTATATGGTACCTCTACAAGCTGCTGGAACCATTCTACAGCCGCCATTTTGAGTGTTATAGCCGCCAGCCTTTATATAACAGCTATACAAGCTGCTGGAACCATTCTACAGCCACCATTTTGAGGTGTTATAGCCGCCAGTCTTTATATAATAGCTCTGCAAGCTGCTGTAACCATTCTACAGCCGCCATTTTGAGTGTTATAGTAGCCAGCATTTATATAGTACCTCTACAAGCTGCTGGAACCATTCTACAGCCGCCATTTTAGTGTTATAGCAGCCAGCATTTATATGGTACCTCTACAAGCTGCTGGAACCATTCTACAGCCGCCATTTTGAGTAATATAGCCGCCAGCCTTTATATAACAGCTATACAAGCTGCTGGAACAATTCTACAGCCGCCATTTTGAGTGCTTTAGCCGCCAGCCTTTATATAACAGCTATACAAGCTGCTGAACCTTTCTACAGCCACCATTTTGAGTGTTATAGCCGCCAGCCTTTATATAGTAGCTCTGCAAGCTGCTGCAACCATTCTACAGCCGCCATTTTGAGTGTTATAGAATCCAGCATTTATATAGTACCTCTACAAGCTGCTGGAACCATTCTACAGCCGCCATTTTGCGTGTTATAGCAGCCAGCATTTATATGGTACCTCTACAAGCTGCTGGAACCATTCTACAGCCGCCATTTTGAGTAATATAGCCGCCAGCCTTTATATAACAGCTATACAAGCTGCTGGAACCATTCTACAGCCGCCATTTTGAGTGCTTTAGCCACCAGCCTTTATATAACAGCTATACAAGCTGCTGGAACCATTCTACAGCCGCCATTTTGAGTGTTTTAGCCGCCAGCCTTTATATAACAGCTATACAAGCTGCTGGAACCATTCTACAGTCACCATTTTGAGTGTTATAGCCGCCAGCCTTTATATAGTAGCTCTGCAAGCTGCTGCAACCATTCTACAGCCGCCATTTTGAGTGTTATAACCGCCAGCCTTTATATAGTAGGTCTACAAGCTGCTGGATTATTTTGAGTGTTATAGCCGTCATCTTTAATATAGTAGCTATACAAGCTGCTGGAACCTTTCTACAGCCTCCATTTTGAGTGTTATAGCCGCCAGCCTTTATATAGTAGCTCTACAAGCTGCTGGATTATTTTGAGTGTTATAGCCGTCATCTTTAATATAGTAGCTATACAAGCTGCTGGAACCTTTCTACAGCCTCGATTTTGAGTGTTGTAGCCGCCAGCCTTTAAATAGAAGCTCTACAAGCTGCTGGAACCATTCTACAGCCGTTATTTTGCGTTTTATAGCAGCCAGCATTTATATAGTACTTCAAAAAGCTGCTGGAACCATTCTACAGCCTCCATTTTGAGTGTTATAGCCGCCAGCCTTTATATAGTAGCTCTACAAGCTGCTGGATTATTTTGAGTGTTATAGCCGTCATCTTTAATATAGTAGCTATACAAGCTGCTGGAACCTTTCTACAGCCTCGATTTTGAGTGTTGTAGCCGCCAGCCTTTAAATAGAAGCTCTACAAGCTGCTGGAACCATTCTACAGCCGTTATTTTGCGTTTTATAGCAGCCAGCATTTATATAGTACCTCAAAAAGCTGCTAGAACCATTCTACAGCCGCCATTTTGAGTGTTATAGCCGCCAGCCTTTATATAACAGCTATACAAGCTGCTGGAACCATTCTACAGCCACCATTTTGAGTGTTATAGGCGCCAGCCTTTATATAGTAGCTCTGCAAGCTGCTGGAACCATTTTACAGCCGCTATTTTGAGTGTTATAGACGCCAGCCTTTATATAACAGCTATACAAGCTGCTGGAACCATTCTACAGCCACCATTTTGAGTGTTATAGCCGCCAGCCTTTATTATAACAGCTATACAAGCGCTGGAACCTTTCTACAGCCACCATTTGAGTGTTATAGGCGCCAGCCTTTTATATAGTAGCTCTGCAAGCTGCTTGAACCATTTTACAGCCGCTATTTTGAGTGTTATAGACGCCAGCCTTTATATAACAGCTATACAAGCTGCTGGAACCATTCTACAGCCACCATTTTGAGTGTTATAGCCGCCAGCCTTTATATAGTAGCTCTGCAAGCTGCTGCATCAATTCTACAGCCGCCATTTTGAGTGTTATAGCAGCCAGCATTTATATAGTACCTCTACAAGATGCTGGAACCATTCTACAGCCGTCATTTTGAGTGTTATAGCAGCCAGCATTTATATAGTACCTCTACAAGCTGCTGGAACCATTTTACAGCCGCTATTTTGAGTGTTATAGACGCCAGCCTTTATATAACAGCTATACAAGCTGCTGGAACCATTCTACAGCCACCATTTTGAGTGTTATAGCCGCCAGCCTTTATATAGTAGCTCTGCAAGCTGCTGCAACCATTCTACAGCCGCCATTTTGAGTGTTATAGCCGCCAGCCTTTATATAACAGCTATACACGCTGCTGGAACCATTCTACAGCCACCATTTTGAGTGTTATAGCCGCCAGCCTTTATGTAGTAGCTCTGCAAGCTGCTGGAACCATTTTACAGCCGCTGTTTTGAGTGTTATAGACGCCAGCCTTTATATAACAGCTATACAAGCTGCTGGTACCATTCTACAGCCACCATTTTGAGTGTTATAGCCGCCAGCGTTTATATAGTAGCTCTGTAAGCTGCTGGAACCATTCAACAGCCGCCATTTTGAGTTCTTTAGCCGCCAGCCTTTATATAACAGCTATACAAGCTGCTGGAACCATTCTACAGCCACCATTTTGAGTGTTATAGCCGCCAGCCTTTATATAGTAGCTCTGCAAGCTGCTGCAGCCATTCTACAGCCGCCATTTTGAGTGTTATAGCAGCCAGCATTTATATAGTACCTCTACAAGATGCTGGAACCATTCTACAGTCGCCATTTTGAGTGTTATAGCAGCCAGCATTTATATAGTACCTCTACAAGCTGCTGGAACCATTCTACAGCCGCCATTTTGCGTGTTATAGCAGCCAGCATTTATATGGTACCTCTACAAGCTGCTGGAACCATTCTACAGCCGCCATTTTGAGTGTTATAGCCGCCAGCCTTTATATAACAGCTATACAAGCTGCTGGAACCATTCTACAGCCACCATTTTGAGTGTTATAGCCGCCAGCCTTTATATAATAGCTCTGCAAGCTGCTGGAACCATTCTACAGCCGCCATTTTGAGTGTTTTAGCCGCCAGCCTTCATATAACAGCTATACAAGCTGCTGGAACCATTCTACAGCCACCATTTTCAGTGTTATAGCCGCCAGCCTTTATATAGTAGCTCTGCAAGCTGCTGCAACCATTCTACAGCCGCCATTTTGAGTGTTATAGCAGCCAGCATTTATATAGTACCTCTACAAGCTGCTGGAACCATTCTACAGCCGCCATTTTGAGTGTTATAGCAGCCAGCATTTATATGGTATCTCTACAAGCTGCTGGAACCATTCTACAGCCGCCATTTTGAGTGTTATAGCCGCCAGCCTTTATATAACAGCTATACAAGCTGCTGGAACCATTCTACAGCCGCCATTTTGAGTGCTTTAGCCACCAGCCTTTATATAACAGCTATACAAGCTGCTGGATTCATTCAACAGCCGCCATTTTGAGTGTTATAGCAGCCAGCATTTATATAGTACCTCTACAAGCTGCTGGAACCATTCTACAGCCGCCATTTTGAGTGTTATAGCAGCCAGCATTTATATGGTACCTCTATAAGCTGATGGAACCATTCTACAGCCGCCATTTTAAGTGTTTTAGCCGCCAACCTTTATATAACAGCTATACAAGCTGCTGGAACCATTCTACAGCCGCCATTTTGAGTGCTTTAGCCACCAGCCTTTATATAACAGCTATACAAGCTGCTGGATTCATTCTACAGCCACAATTTTGAGTGTTATAGCAGCCAGCATTTATATAGTACCTCTACAAGCTGCTGGAACCATTCTGCAGCCGCCATTTTGTGTGTTATAGCAGCCAGCATTTATATGGTACCTCTATAAGCTGCTGGAACCATTCTACGGCCGCCATTTTAAGTGTTATAGCCGATAGCCTTTATATAACAGCTATACAAGCTGCTGGAACCATTCTACAGCCGCCATTTTGAGTGTTATAGCCGTTATATAGTGTTACAGCCTTTATATAACAGCTATACAAGCTGCTGGAACCATTCTACAGCCGCCATTTTGAGTGTTAGAGCCGCCAGCCAGTATATAGTAGCTCTACAAGCTGCTGGAACCATTCTACAGCTGTTCTTTTGAGTGTTATAGCCGTCATCTTTAATATAGTGGCTATACAAGCTGCTGGAACCATTCTACAGCCGTTATTTTGAGTGTTATAGCCGCCAGCCTTTATATAGTAGCTCTACAAGCTGCTGGATTATTTTGAGTATTATAGCCGTCATCTTTAATATAGTAGCTATACAAGCTGCTGGAACCTTTCTACAGCCTCTATTTTGAGTGTTATAGCCGCCAGCCTTTATATAGTAGCTCTACAAGCTGCTGGATTATTTTGAGTGTTATAGCCGTCATCTTTAATATAGTAGCTATACAAGCTGCTGGAACCTTTCTACAGCCTCGATTTTGAGTGTTGTAGCCGCCAGCCTTTAAATAGAAGCTCTACAAGCTGCTGGAACCATTCTACAGCCGTTATTTTGCGTTTTATAGCAGCCAGCATTTATATAGTACCTCAAAAAGCTGCTGGAACCTTTCTACAGCCTCCATTTAGAGTGTTATAGCCGCCAGCCTTTATATAGTAGCTCTGCAAGCTGCTGCAACCATTCTACAGCCGCCTTTTTGAGTGTTATAGCAGCCAGCATTTATATAGTACCTCTACAAGATGCTGGAACCATTCTACAGCCGCCATTTTGAGTGTTATAGCAGCCAGCATTTATATAGTACCTCTACAAGCTGCTGGAACCATTCTACAGCCGCCATTTTGCGTGTTATAGCAGCCAGCATTTATATGGTACCTCTACAAGCTGCTGGAACCATTCTACAGCCGCCATTTTGAGTGTTATAGCCGCCAGCCTTTATATAACAGCTATACAAGCTGCTGGAACCATTCTACAGCGACCATTTTGAGTGTTATAGCCGCCAGCCTTTATATAACAGCTATACACGCTGCTGGAACCATTCTACAGCCACCATTTTGAGTGTTATAGCCGCCAGCCTTTATATAGTAGCTCTGCAAGCTGCTGGAACCATTTTACAGCCGCTATTTTGAGTGTTATAGACGCCAGCCTTTATATAACAGCTATACAAGCTGCTGGAACCATTCTACAGCCACCATTTTGAGTGTTATAGCCGCCAGCCTTTATATAGTAGCTCTGCAAGCTGCTGGAACCATTCAACAGCCGCCATTTTGAGTGCTTTAGCCGCCAGCCTTTATATAACTGCTATACAAGCTGCTGGAACCATTCTACAGCCACCATTTTGAGTGTTATAGCCGCCAGCCTTTATATAGTAGCTCTGCAAGCTGCTGCAACCATTCTACAGCCGCCATTTTGAGTGTTATAGCAGCCAACATTTATATAGTACCTCTACAAGATGCTGGAACCATTCTACAGTCGCCATTTTGAGTGTTATAGCAGCCAGCATTTATATAGTACCTCTACAAGCTGCTGGAACCATTCTACAGCCGCCATTTTGCGTGTTATAGCAGCCAGCATTTATATGGTACCTCTACAAGCTGCTGGAACCATTCTACAGCCGCCATTTTGAGTGTTATAGCCGCCAGCCTTTATATAACAGCTATACAAGCTGCTGGAACCATTCTACAGCCACCATTTTGAGTGTTATAGCCGCCAGTCTTTATATAATAGCTCTGCAAGCTGCTGTAACCATTCTACAGCCGCCATTTTGAGTGTTATAGTAGCCAGCATTTATATAGTACCTCTACAAGCTGCTGGAACCATTCTACAGCCGCCATTTTGAGTGTTATAGCAGCCAGCATTTATATGGTACCTCTACAAGCTGCTGGAACCATTCTACAGCCGCCATTTTGAGTAATATAGCCGCCAGCCTTTATATAACAGCTATACAAGCTGCTGGAACAATTCTACAGCCGCCATTTTGAGTGCTTTAGCCGCCAGCCTTTATATAACAGCTATACAAGCTGCTGGAACCTTTCTACAGCCACCATTTTGAGTGTTATAGCCGCCAGCCTTTATATAGTAGCTCTGCAAGCTGCTGCAACCATTCTACAGCCGCCATTTTGAGTGTTATAGAATCCAGCATTTATATAGTACCTCTACAAGCTGCTGGAACCATTCTACAGCCGCCATTTTGCGTGTTATAGCAGCCAGCATTTATATGGTACCTCTACAAGCTGCTGGAACCATTCTACAGCCGCCATTTTGAGTAATATAGCCGCCAGCCTTTATATAACAGCTATACAAGCTGCTGGAACCATTCTACAGCCGCCATTTTGAGTGCTTTAGCCACCAGCCTTTATATAACAGCTATACAAGCTGCTGGAACCATTCTACAGCCGCCATTTTGAGTGTTTTAGCCGCCAGCCTTTATATAACAGCTATACAAGCTGCTGGAACCATTCTACAGTCACCATTTTGAGTGTTATAGCCGCCAGCCTTTATATAGTAGCTCTGCAAGCTGCTGCAACCATTCTACAGCCGCCATTTTGAGTGTTATAGCAGCCAGCATTTATATAGTACCTCTACAAGCTGCTGGAACCATTTTACAGCCGCCATTTTGAGTGTTATAGCAGCCAGCATTTATATAGTACCTCTACAAGCTGCTGGAACCATTCTACAGCCGCCATTTTGAGTAATATAGCCGCCAGCCTTTATATAACAGCTATACAAGCTGCTGGAACCATTCTACAGCCGCCATTTTGAGTGCTTTAGCCACCAGCCTTTATATAACAGCTATACAAGCTGCTGGATTCATTCTACAGCCGCCATTTTGAGTGTTATAGCAGCCAGCATTTATATAGTACCTCTACAAGCTGCTGGAACCATTCTACAGCCGCCATTTTGAGTGTTATAGCAGCCAGCATTTATATGGTACCTCTACAACCTGCTGGAACCATTCTACAGCCGCCATTTTAAGTGTTATAGCCGCCAGCCTTTATATAACAGCTATACAAGCTGCTGGAACCATTCTACAGCCGCCATTTTGAGTGTTATAGCCGCCAGCCAGTATATAGTAGCTCTACAAGCTGCTGGAACCATTCTACAACCGTTCTTTTGAGTGTTATAGCCGTCATCTTTAATATAGTGGCTATACAAGCTGCTGGAACCATTCTACAGCAGTTATTTTGAGTGTTATAGCCGCCAGCCTTTATATAGTAGCTCTACAAGCTGCTGGATTATTTTGAGTGTTATAGCCGTCATCTTTAATATAGTAGCTATACAAGCTGCTGGAACCTTTCTACAGCCTCCATTTTGAGTGTTATAGCCGCCAGCCTTTATATAGTAGCTCTACAAGCTGCTGGATTATTTTGAGTGTTATAGCCGTCATCTTTAATATAGTAGCAATACAAGCTGCTGGAACCTTTCTACAGCCTCGATTTTGAGTGTTGTAGCCGCCAGCCTTTAAATAGAAGCTCTACAAGCTGCTGGAACCATTCTACAGCCGTTATTTTGCGTTTTATAGCAGCCAGCATTTATACAGTACCTCAAAAAGCTGCTGGAACCATTCTACAGCCTCCATTTTGAGTGTTATAGCCGCCAGCCTTTATATATTAGCTCTACAAGCTGCTGGATTATTTTGAGTGTTATAGCCGTCATTTTTAATATAGTAGCTATACAAGCTGCTGGAACCATTCTACAGCCTCCATTTTGAGTGTTATAGCCGCCAGCCTTTAAATAGAAGCTCTACAAGCTGCTGGAACCATTCTACAGCCGTTATTTTGCGTTTTATAGCAGCCAGCATTTATATAGTACCTCAAAAAGCTGTTGGAACCATTCTACAGCCTCCATTTTGAGTGTTATAGCAGCCAGCATTTATATAGTAGCTCTACAAGCTGCTGGAACCATTCTACAGCCGTTACTTTGAGTTTTATAGCAGCCAGCCTTTGTAGAGTAGCTCTGCAAGCTGCTGGAACCATTCTACAGCCGCCATTTTGAGTGTTATAGCCGCCAGCCTTTATATAGTAGCTCTACAAGCTGCTGGATTATTTTGAGTGTTATAGCCGTCATCTTTAATATAGTAGCTATACAAGCTGCTGGAACCTTTCTACAGCCTCCATTTTGAGTGTTATAGCCGCCAGCCTTTAAATAGAAGCTCTACAAGCTGCTGGAACCATTCTACAGCCGTTATTTTGCGTTTTATAGCAGCCAGCATTTATATAGTACCTCAAAAAGCTGCTGGAACCATTCTACAGCCTCTATTTTGAGTGTTATAGCAGCCAGCATTTTTATAGTACCTCTACAAGCTGCTGAAACCATTCTACAGCCGCTATTTTGAGTGTTATAGCCGCCAGCCAGTATATAGTAGCTCTACAAGCTGCTGGAACCATTCTACAGCCGCCATTTTGAGTGTTATAGCCGCCAGCCTTTTTATAACAGCTATACAAGCTGCTGGAACCATTCTACAGCCGCCATTTTGAGTGTTATAGCAGCCAGCATTTATATGGTACCTCTACAAGCTGCTGGAACCATTCTACAACCGCCATTTTGAGTGTTATAGCAGCCAGCATTTATATGGTGCCTCTACAAGCTGCTGGAACCATTTTACAACCGCCATTTTGAGTGTTATAGCCGCCAGCCTTTATATAATAGCTTTGCAAGCTGCTGGAACCATTCTACATCCGTTATTTTGAGTGTTATTGCCGCCAGCCATTATATAATAGCTCTGCAAACTGCTGGAACCATTCTACAGCCACCATTTTGAGTGTTATAGCAGCCAGCATTTATATAGTACCTCTACAAGCTGCTGGAACCATTCTACAGCCGCCATTTTGAGTGTTATAGCCGCCAGCCTTTATATAATAGCACTGCAAGCTGCTGGAACCATTCTACAGCCGCCATTTTGAGTGCTTTAGCCGCCAGCCTTTATATAACAGCTATACAAGCTGCTGGAACCATTCTACAGCCACCATTCTACAGCCGCTATTTTGAGTGTTATAGCCGCCAGCCAGTATATAGTTGCTCTACAAGCTGCTGGAACCATTCTACAGCCGCTATTTTGAGTGTAATAGCGGCCAGCCTTTATATAACAGCTATACAAGCTGCTGGAACCATTCTACAGCCGCCATTTTAAGTGCTTTAGCCGCCAGCCTTTATATAACAGCTATACAAGCTGCTGGATTCATTCTACAGCCACCATTTTGAGTGTTATAGCCGCCAGCCTTTATATAGTTGCTCTGCAAGCTGCTGCAACCATTCTACAGCCGCCATTTTGAGTGTTATAGCAACCAGCATTTTTATAGTACCTCTACAAGCTGCTGGAACCATTCTACAGCCGCTATTTTGAGTGTTATAGCCGCCAGCCAGTATATAGTAGCTCTACAAGCTGCTGGAACCATTCTACAGCCGCCATTTTGAGCGTTATATTCGCCAGCCTTTTTATAACAGCTATACCAGCTGCTGGAACCATTCTACAGCCACCATTTTGAGTGTTGTAGCCGCCAGCCTTTATATAGTAGCTCTACAAGCTGCTGGATTATTTTGAGTGTTATAGCCGCCAGCCTTTATATAGTAGCTCTGCAAGCTGCTGGAACCATTCTACAGCCGCTATTTTGAATGTAATAGCGGCCAGCCTTTATATAACAGCTATACAAGCTGCTGCAACCATTCTACAGCCGCCATTTTGAGTGTTATAGCAACCAGCATTATTATAGTACCTCTACAAGCTGCTGGAACCATTCTACAACCGCCATTTTGAGTGTTATAGCCGCCAGCCTTTATATAACAGCTATACAAGCTGGTGGAACCATTCTACAGCCGTTATTTTGAGTGTTACAGCCGCCAACCTTTATATAATAGCTCTGCAAGCTGCTGGAACCATTCTACAGCCACCATTTTGAGTGTTATAGCAGCCAGCATTTATATAGTACCTCTACAAGCTGCTGGAACCATTCTACAGCCGCCATTTTGAGTGCTTTAGCCGCCAGCCTTTATATAACAGCTATACAAGCTGCTGGAACCATTCTACAGCCACCATTTTGAGTGTTATAGCCGCCAGCCTTTATATAGTAGCTCTGCAAGCTACTGCAACCATTCTACAGCCGTTATTTTGAGTGTTATAGCAGCCAGCATTTATATAGTACCTCTACAAAATGATGGAACCATTCTACAGCCGCCATTTTGAGTGTTATAGCCGCCAGCCTTTATATAGTACCACTACAAGCTGCTGGAACCATTCTACAGCCGCCATTTTGAGTGTTATAGCCGCCAGCCTTTGTATAACAGCTATACAAGCTGCTGGAACCATTCTACAGCCGCCATTTTGAGTGCTTTAGCCGCCAGCGTTTATATAACAGCTATACAAGCTGCTGGATTCATTCTACAGCCGCCATTTTGAGTGTTATAGCAGCCAGCATTTATATAGTACCTCTACAAGCTGCTGGAACCATTCTACAGCCGCCATTTTGAGTGTTATAGCAGCCAGCATTTATATGGTACCTCTATAAGCTGCTGGAACCATTCAACAGCCGCCATTTTGAGTGTTATAGCAGCCAGCATTTATATAGTACCTGTACAAGCTGCTGGAACCATTCTACAGCCGCCATTTTGAGTGTTATAGCAGCCAGCATTTATATGGTACCTCTACAAGCTGCTGGAACCATTCTACAGCCGCCATTTTGAGTGTTAAGCCGTCATCTTTAATATAGTGGGTATACAAGCTGCTGGAACCATTCTACAGCCGTTATTTTGAGTGTTATAGCCGCCAGCCTTTATATAACAGCTATACACGCTGCTGGAACCATTCTACAGCCACCATTTTGAGTGTTATAGACGCCAGCCTTTATATAGTAGCTCTGCAAGCTGCTGGAACCATTCAACAGCCGCCATTTTGAGTGCTTTAGCCGCCAGCCTTTATATAACAGCTATACAAGCTGCTGGAACCATTCTACAGCCGCCATTTTGAGTGCTTTAGCCGCCAGCCTTTATATAACAGCTATACAAGCTGCTGGAACCATTCTACAGCCACCATTTTGAGTGTTATAGCCGCCAACCTTTATATAGTAGCTCTGCAAGCTGCTGCAACCATTTTACAGCCGCCATTTTGAGTGTTATAGCAGCCAGCATTTATATAGTGCCTCTACAAGCTGCTGGAACCATTCTACAGCCGCCATTTTGAGTGTTATAGCAGCCAGCATTTATATGGTACCTCTACAAGCTGCTGGAACCATTCTACAGCCGCCATTTTGAGTGTTATAGCCGCCAGCCTTTATATAACAGCTATACAAGCTGCTGGAACCATTCTACAGCCGCCATTTTGAGTGCTTTAGCCACCAGCCTTTATATTACAGCTATACAAGCTGCTGGATTCATTCTACAGCCGCCATTTTGAGTGTTATAGCAGCCAGCATTTATATAGTAGCTCTACAAGCTGCTGGAACCATTCTACAGCCGCCATTTTGAGTGTTATAGCAGCCAGCATTTATATGGTACCTCTATAAGCTGCTGGAACCATTCTACAGCCGCCATTTTAAGTGTTATAGCCGCCAGCCTTTATATAACAGCTATACAAGCTGCTGGAACCATTCTACAGCCGCCATTTTGAATGTTATAGCAGCCAGCATTTATATAGTACCTCTACAAGCTGCTGGAACCATTCTACAGCCGCCATTTTGAGTGTTATAGCAGCCAGCATTTATATGGTACCTCTACAAGCTGCTGGAACCATTCTACAGCCGCCATTTTGAGTGTTATAGCCGTCATCTTTAATATAGTGGGTATACAAGCTGCTGGAACCATTCTACAGCCGTTATTTTGAGTGTTATAGCCGCCAGCCTTTATATAACAGCTATACACGCTGCTGGAACCATTCTACAGCCACCATTTTGAGTGTTATAGCCGCCAGCCTTTATATAGTAGCTCTGCAAGCTGCTGGAACCATTTTACAGCCGCTATTTTGAGTTTTATAGACGCCAGCCTTTATATAACAGCTATAAAAGCTGCTGGAACCATTCTACAGCCGCCATTTTGAATGTTATAGCAGCCAGCATTTATATAGTACCTCTACAAGCTGCTGGAACCATTCTACAGCCGCCATTTTGAGTGTTATAGCAGCCAGCATTTATATGGTACCTCTACAAGCTGCTGGAACCATTCTACAGCCGCCATTTTGAGTGTTATAGCCGTCATCTTTAATATAGTGGGTATACAAGCTGCTGGAACCATTCTACAGCCGTTATTTTGAGTGTTATAGCCGCCAGCTTTTATATAACAGCTATACACGCTGCTGGAACCATTCTACAGCCACCATTTTGAGTGTTATAGCCGCCAGCCTTTATATAGTAGCTCTGCAAGCTGCTGGAACCATTTTACAGCCGCTATTTTGAGTTTTATAGACGCCAGCCTTTATATAACAGCTATAAAAGCTGCTGGAACCATTCTACAGCCGCCATTTTGAGTGTTATAGCAGCCAGCATTTATATGGTACCTCTACAAGCTGCTGGAACCATTCTACAGCCGCCATTTTGAGTGTTATAGCCGTCATCTTTAATATAGTGGGTATACAAGCTGCTGGAACCATTCTACAGCCGTTATTTTGAGTGTTATAGCCGCCAGCCTTTATATAACAGCTATACACGCTGCTGGAACCATTCTACAGCCACCATTTTGAGTGTTATAGCAGCCAGCATTTATATGGTACCTCTATAAGCTGCTGGAACCATTCTACAGCCGCCATTTTAAGTGTTATAGCCGCCAGCCTTTATATAACAGCTATACAAGCTGCTGGAACCATTCTACAGCCGCCATTTTAAGTGTTATAGCAGCCAGCCTATATATAACACCTATACAAGCTGCTGGAACCATTCTACAGCCGCCATTTTGAGTGTTGTAGCAGTCAGCATTTATATAGTACCTCTACAAGCTGCTGGAACCATTCTACAGCCGCCATTTTGAGTTTTATAGCGGCCAGCCTTTATATAACAGCTATACAAGCTGCTGGAACCATTCTACAGCCTCCATTTTGAGTGTTATAGCCGCCAGCCTTTATATAGTAGCTCTACAAGCTCCTGAAACCATTCTACAGCCGCCATTTTGAGTTTTATAGGAGCCAGCATTTATATAGTACCTCTACAAGCTGCTGGAATTATTCTACAGCCACCATTTTGAGTGTTATAACCGCCGGCCTTTATATAGTAGCTCTACAAGCTGTTGGAACCATTCTACAGCCGCCATTTTGAGTGTTATAGCAGCCAGCATTTATATAGTACCTCTACAAGCTGCTGGAATAATTCTACAGCCGCCATTTTGAGTGTTATAGCAGCCAGCATTTATATGGTACCTCTACAAGCTGCTGGAACCATTCTACAGCCGCCATTTTGAGTGTTATAGCCGTCATCTTTAATATAGTGGGTATACAAACTGCTGGAACCATTCTACAGCCGTTATTTTGAGTGTTATAGCCGCCGGCCTTTATATAACAGCTATACACGCTGCTGGAACCATTCTACAGCCACCATTTTGAGTGTTATAGCCGCCCGCCTTTATATAGTAGCTCTGCAAGCTGCTGGAACCATTTTACAGCCGCTATTTTGAGTTTTATAGACACCATCATTTACATAGTACCTCTACAAGCTGCTGGAACCATTCCACAGACTCCATTTTGAGACTTATCGCCGCCAACCTTTATATAGTAGCTCTACAAGCTGCTGGAACCATTCTACAGCCGCCATTTTTAGTGTTATGGCCGCCAGCCTTTGTAAAGTAGCTCTGCAAGCTGCTGGAACCATTCTACAGCCGTTATTTTGAGTTTTATAGCCGCCAGCCTTTGTAAAGTACCTCTACAAGCTGCTGGAACCATTCTACAACCGCCATTCTGAGTGTTATAGCAGCCAGCATTTACATAGTACCTCTACAAGCTGCTGGAACCATTCTACAACCGCCATTTTGAGTGTCATAGCCGCAAGCCAGTATATAGTAGCTCTACAAGCTGCTGGAACCATTCTACAGCCGCCATTTTGAGTGTTATAGCGGCTAGCCTTTATATAGTAGCTCTACAAGCTGCTGGAACCATTCTTCAGCCTTTATTTTTAGTGTTTAATGTAGTAGCTCTACAAGCTGTTGGAACCATTCTACAGCCTCCACTTTGAGTGTTATAGCCGCCAGCCTTTGTAACGTAGCTCTGCAAGCTGCTGGAACCATTCTACAGCCGTTATTTTGAGTTTTATAGCAGCCAGCATTTACATAGTACCTCTACAAGCTGCTGGAACCATTCCACAGACTCCATTTTGAGACTTATAGCCGCCAACCTTTATATAGTAGCTCTACAAGCTGCTGGAACCATTCTACAGCCGCCATTTTGAGTGTTATGGCAGCCAGCCTTTGTAAAGTAGCTCTGCAAGCTGCTGGAACCATTCTACAGCCGCCATTTTGACTGTTATGGCAGCCAGCCTTTGTAAAATAGCTCTGCAAGCTGCTGGAACCATTCTACAGCCGCTATTTTGAGTTTTATAGCCGCCAGCATTTATATGGTACCTCTACAAGCTGCTGGAACCATTCTACAGACTCCATTTTGAGTGTTATAGCCGTCATCTTTAATATAGTGGGTATACAAGCTGCTGGAACCATTCTACAGCCGTTATTTTGAGTGTTATAGCCGCCAGCCTTTATATAACAGCTATACACGCTGCTGGAACCATTCTACAGCCACCACTTTGAGTGTTATAGCCGCCCGCCTTTATATAGTAGCTCTGCAAGCTGCTGGAACCATTTTACAGCCGCTATTTTGAGTTTTATAGACGCCAGCCTTTATATAACAGCTATAAAAACTGCTGGAACCATTCTACAGCCGTTATTCTGAGTGTTATAGCCGATAGCCAGTATATAGTAGCTCTACAAGCTGCTGGAACCATTCTACAGCCGCCATTTTAAGTGTTATAGCAGCTAGCCTATATATAACAGCTATACAAGCTGCTGGAACCATTCTACAGCCGCCATTTTGAGTGTTATAGCAGTCAGCATTTATATAGTACCTCTACAAGCTGCTGGAACCATTCTACAGCCGCCATTTTGAGTTTTATAGCGGCCAGCCTTTATATAACAGCTATACAAGCTGCTGGAACCATTCTACAGCCTCCATTTTGAGTGTTATAGTCGCCAGCCCTTATTTAGTAGCTCTACAAGCTCCTGAAACCATTCTACAGCCGCCATTTTGAGTTTTATAGGAGCCAGCATTTATATAGTACCTCTACAAGCTGCTGGAATTATTCTACAGCCACCATTTTGAGTGTTATAACCGCCGGCCTTTATATAGTAGCTCTACAAGCTCCTGAAACCATTCTACAGCCGCCATTTTGAATTTTATAGGAGCCAGCATTTATATAGTACCTCTACAAGCTGCTGGAATTATTCTACAGCCATCATTTTGAGTGTTATAGCCGCCGGCCTTTATATAGTACCTCTACAAGCTGTTGGAACCATTCTACAGCCTCCACTTTGAGTGTTATAGCCGCCAGCCTTTGTAAAGTAGCTCTGCAAGCTGCTGGAACCATTCTACAGCCGCCATTTTGAGTGTTATAGCAGCCAGCATTTACATAGTACCTCTACAAGCTGCTGGAACCATTCCACAGACTCCATTTTGAGACTTATCGCCGCCAACCTTTATATAGTAGCTCTACAAGCTGCTGGAACCATTCTACAGCCGCCATTTTGAGTGTTATGGCAGCCAGCCTTTGTAAAGTAGCTCTGCAAGCTGCTGGAACCATTCTACAGCCGTTATTTTGATTTTTATAGCCGCCAGCCTTTGTAAAGTCCCTCTACAAGCTGCTGGAACCATTCTACAGCCGCCATTTTGACTGTGATGGCAGCCAGCCTTTGTAAAATAGCTCTGCAAGCTGCTGGAACCATTCTACAGCCGTTATTTTGAGTGTTATAGCAGCCAGCATTTATATAGTAGCTCTACAATCTGCTGGAACAATTCTACAGCCGCCATTTTGCGTGTTATAACCGCCGGAGTGTTATAGAAGCCAGCATTTATATAGTACCTCTACAAGCTGCTGGAACCATTCCACGGACTCCATTTTGAGACATATAGCCGCCAACCTTTATATAGTAGCTCTACAAGCTGCTGGAACCATTCTACAGCCGCCATTTTGAGTGTTATAGCAGCCAGCATTTATATAGTAGCTCTACAATCTGCTGGAACAATTCTACAGCCGCCATTTTGCGTGTTATAGCGTCCAGCCTTTATATAACAGCTATACAAGCTGCTGTAACCATTCTACAGCCGCCATTTTGAGTGTTATAGCGGCTAGCCTTTATATAGTAGCTCTACAAGCTGCTGGAACCATTCTTCAGCCTTTATTTTTAGTGTTTAATGTAGTAGCTCTACAAGCTGTTGGAACCATTCTACAGCCTCCACTTTGAGTGTTATAGCCGCCAGCCTTTGTAAAGTAGCTCTGCAAGCTGCTGGAACCATTCTACAGCCGTTATTTTGAGTTTTATAGCAGCCAGCATTTACATAGTACCTCTACAAGCTGCTGGAACCATTCCACAGACTCCATTTTGAGACTTATAGCCGCCAACCTTTATATAGTAGCTCTACAAGCTGCTGGAATCATTCTACAGCCGCCATTTTGAGTGTTATGGCAGCCAGCCTTTGTAAAGTAGCTCTGCAAGCTGCTGGAACCATTCTACAGCCGCCATTTTGACTGTTATGGCAGCCAGCCTTTGTAAAATAGCTCTGCAAGCTGCTGGAACCATTCTACAGCCGCTATTTTGAGTTTCATAGCCGTCATCTTTAATGTAGTAGCTCTACAAGCTGCTGGAACCATTCTACAGCCGTTATTTTGAGTGTTATAGCAGCCAGCCCTTATATAGCAGCTATACAAGCTGCTGGAACCATTCTAAAGCCGGCATTTTTAGTGTTATAGCAGCCAGCATTTATATGGTACCTCTACAAGCTGCTGGAACCATTCTACAGCCGCCATTTTGAGTGTTATAGCAGTCATCTTTAATATAGTGGGTATACAAGCTGCTGGAACCATTCTACAGCCGTTATTTTGAGTGTTATAGCCGCCAGCCTTTATATAACAGCTATACACGCTGCTGGAACCATTCTACAGCCACCACTTTGAGTGTTATAGCCGCCCGCCTTTATATAGTAGCTCTGCAAGCTGCTGGAACCATTTTACAGCCGCTATTTTGAGTTTTATAGACGCCAGCCTTTATATAACAGCTATAAAAACTGCTGGAACCATTCTACAGCCGTTATTCTGAGTGTTATAGCCGCTAGCCAGTATATAGTAGCTCTACAAGCTGCTGGAACCATTCTACAGCCGCCATTTTAAGTGTTATAGCAGCTAGCCTATATATAACAGCTATACAAGCTGCTGGAACCATTCTACAGCCGCCATTTTGAGTGTTATAGCAGTCAGCATTTATATAGTACCTCTACAAGCTGCTGGAATCATTCTACAGCCGCCATTTTGAGTTTTATAGCGGCCAGCCTTTATATAACAGCTATACAAGCTGCTGGAACCATTCTACAGCCTCCATTTTGAGTGTTATAGTCGCCAGCCCTTATTTAGTAGCTCTACAAGCTCCTGAAACCATTCTACAGCCGCCATTTTGAGTTTTATAGGAGCCAGCATTTATATAGTACCTCTACAAGCTGCTGGAATTATTCTACAGCCACTATTTTGAGTGTTATAACCGCCGGCCTTTATATAGTAGCTCTACAAGCTCCTGAAACCATTCTACAGCCGCCATTTTGAGTTTTATAGGAGCCAGCATTTATATAGTACCTCTACAAGCTGCTGGAATTATTCTACAGCCATCATTTTGAGTGTTATAGCCGCCGGCCTTTATATAGTACCTCTACAAGCTGTTGGAACCATTCTACAGCCTCCACTTTGAGTGTTATAGCCGCCAGCCTTTGTAAAGTAGCTCTGCAAGCTGCTGGAACCATTCTACAGCCGCCATTTTGAGTGTTATAGCAGCCAGCATTTACATAGTACCTCTACAAGCTGCTGGAACCATTCCACAGCCGCCATTTTGAGTGTTATGGCAGCCAGCCTTTGTAAAGTAGCTCTGCAAGCTGCTGGAACCATTCTACAGCCGTTATTTTGAGTTTTATAGCCGCCAGCCTTTGTAAAGTACCTCTACAGGCTGCTGGAACCATTCTACAGCCGCCATTTTGACTGTTATGGCAGCCAGCCTTTGTAAAATAGCTCTGCAAGCTGCTGGAACCATTCTACAGCCGTTATTTTGAGTGTTATTGCTATAACAGCATTTATATAGTAGCTCTACAATCTGCTGGAACAATTCTACAGCCGCCATTTTGCGTGTTATAGCCGCCGGAGTGTTATAGAAGCCAGCATTTATATAGTACCTCTACAAGCTGCTGGAACCATTCCACGGACTCCATTTTGAGACATATAGCCGCCAACCTTTATATAGTAGCTCTACAAGCTGCTGGAACCATTCTACAGCCGCCATTTTGAGTGTTATAGCAGCCAGCATTTATATAGTAGCTCTACAATCTGCTGGAACAATTCTACAGCCGCCATTTTGCGTGTTATAGCGTCCAGCCTTTATATAACAGCTATACAAGCTGCTGTAACCATTCTACAGCCGTTATTTTGAGTGTTATAGCCGCCAGCCTTTATATAACAGCTATACAAGCTGCTGGAACCATTCTACAGCCACCATTTTGAGTGTTATAGCAGCCAGCCTTTATATAGTAGCTCTGCAAGCTGCTGGAACCATTTTACAGCCGCTATTTTGAGTCTTATAGCGGCCAGCCTTTATATAGCAGCTATATAAGCTGCTGGAACCAGTCTACAGCCGCCATTCTGAGTGTTATAGCAGCCAGCATTTACATAGTACCTCTACAAGCTGCTGGAACCATTCTACAACCGCCATTTTGAGTGTCATAGCCGCAAGCCAGTATATAGTAGCTCTACAAGCTGCTGGAACCATTCTACAGCCGCCATTTTGAGTGTTATAGCGGCTAGCCTTTATATAGTAGCTCTACAAGCTGCTGGAACCATTCTTCAGCCTTTATTTTTAGTGTTATAGCCGTCATCTTTAATGTAGTAGCTCTACAAGCTGTTGGAACCATTCTACAGCCTCCACTTTGAGTGTTATAGCCGCCAGCCTTTGTAAAATAGCTCTGCAAGCTGCTGGAACCATTCTACAGCCGTTATTTTGAGTTTTATAGCAGCCAGCATTTACATAGTACCTCTACAAGCTGCTGGAACCATTCCACAGACTCCATTTTGAGACTTATAGCCGCCAACCTTTATATAGTAGCTCTACAAGCTGCTGGAACCATTCAACAGCCGCCATTTTGAGTGTTATGGCAGCCAGCCTTTGTAAAGTAGCTCTGCAAGCTGCTGGAACCATTCTACAGCCGCCATTTTGACTGGCAGCCAGCCTTTGTAAAATAGCTCTGCAAGCTGCTGGAACCATTCTACAGCCGCTATTTTGAGTGTCATAGCCGTCATCTTTAATGTAGTAGCTCTACAAGCTGCTGGAACCATTCTACAGCCGTTATTTTGAGTGTTATAGCAGCCAGCCTTTATATAGCAGCTATACAAGCTGCTGGAACCATTCTAAAGCCGGCATTTTGAGTGTTATAGCAGCCAGCATTTACATAGTACCTCTACAAGCTGCTGGAACCATTCTACAGCTGCCATTTTGCGTGTTGTAGCAGCCAGCATTTATATAGTTGCTCTACAAGCTGCTGGAACCATTCTACAGCCGCCATTTTGAGTGTCATAGCCGCCAGCCAGTATATAGTAGCTATACAAGCTGCTGGAACCATTCTACAGCCGTTATTTTGAGTTTTATAGCCGCCAGCATTTATATAGTACCTCTACAAGCTGTTGGAACCATTCTACTGCCACCATTTTGAGTGTTATAGCCGCCAGAGTTTTATAGGAGCCAGCATTTATATAGTACCTCTACAAGCTGCTGGAACCATTCCACGGACTCCATTTTGAGACTTATAGCCGCCAACCTTTATATAGTAGCTCTACAAGCTACTGGACAAGCTGGTCTACAAGCTGTTGGAACCATTCTACAGCCGCCATTTTGAGTGTTATGGCAGCCAGCCTTTGTAAAGTAGCTCCGCAAGCTGCTGGAACCATTCTACAGCCGTTATTTTGAGTGTCATAGCCGTCATCTTTAATGTAGTAGCTCTACAAGCTGCTGGAACCATTCTACAGCCGCCGTTTTGAGTGTTATAGCAGCCAGCATTTACATAGTACCTCTACAAGCTGCTGGAACAATTTTACAGCCGCCATTTTGCGTGTTATAGCAGCCAGCACTTATATAGTTGCTCTACAAGCTGCTGGAACCATTCTACAGCCGCCATTTTGAGTGTCATAGCCGCAAGCCAGTATATAGTAGCTCTACAAGCTGCTGGAACCATTCTACAGCCGTTATTTTGAGTGTTATAGCCGCCAGCCTTTGTAGAGTAGCTCTGCAAGCTGCTGGAACCATTCTACAGCCGCCATTTTGAGTGTTATAGCGGCTAGCCTTTATATAGTAGCTCTACAAGCTGCTGGAACCATTCTTCAGCCGTTATTTTTAGTGTTATAGCCGTCATCTTTAATGTAGTAGCTCTACAAACTGCTGGAACCATTCTACAGCCGTTATTTTGAGTTTTATAGCAGCCAGCATTTATATAGTACCTCTACAAGCTGCTGGAACCATTCTACAACCTCCATTTTGAGTGTTAGAGCCGCCAGCCTTTATATAGTAGCTCTACAAGCTGCTGGAACCATTCTACAGCCTCCATTTTGAGTGTTATAGCCGCCAGCCTTTATATAGTAGCTCTACAAGCTCCTGAAACCATTCTACAGCCGCCATTTTGAGTTTTATAGGAGCCAGCATTTATATAGTACCTCTACAAGCTGCTGGAATTATTCTACAGCCACCATTTTGAGTGTTATAACCGCCGGCCTTTATATAGTAGCACTACAAGCTCCTGAAACCATTCTACAGCCGCCATTTTCAGTTTTATAGGAGCCAGCATTTATATAGTACCTCTACAAGCTGCTGGAATTATTCTACAGCCACCATTTTGAGTGTTATAGCCGCCGGCCTTTATATATTACCTCTACAAGCTGTTGGAACCATTCTACAGCGTCCACTTTGAGTGTTATAGCCGCCAGCCTTTGTAAAGTAGCTCTGCAAGCTGCTGGAACCATTCTACAGCCGCCATTTTGAGTGTTATTGCAGCTAGCATTTATATAGTACCTCTACAAGCTGCTGGAACCATTCCACAGACTCCATTTTGAGACTTATCGCCGCCAACCTTTATATAGTAGCTCTACAAGCTGCTGGAACCATTCTACAACCTCCACTTTGAGTGTTATAGCCGCCAGCCTTTGTAAAGTAGCTCTGCAAGCTGCTGGAACCATTCTACAGCCGCCATTTTGAGTGTCATAGCCGCCAGCCTTTATATAGCAGCTATACAAGCTGCTGGAACCATTTTGCAGCCGCTATTTTGAGTGTTATAGCCGCCAGCTTTTGTAAAGTAGCTCTGCAAGCTGCTGGAACCATTCTACAGCCGCCATTTTGAGTGTCATAGCCGCCAGCCTTTATATAGCAGCTATACAAGCTGCTGTAACCATTCTACAGCCGTTATTTTGAGTGTTATAGCCGCCAGCCTTTATATAACAGCTATACAAGCTGCTGGAACCATTCTACAGCCACCATTTTGAGTGTTATAGCAGCCAGCCTTTATATAGTAGCTCTGCAAGCTGCTGGAACCATTTTACAGCCGCTATTTTGAGTCTTATAGCGGCCAGCCTTTATATAGCAGCTATATAAGCTGCTGGAACCATTCTACAGCCGCCATTCTGAGTGTTATAGCAGCCAGCATTTACATAGTACCTCTACAAGCTGCTGGAACCATTCTACAACCGCCATTTTGAGTGTCATAGCCGCAAGCCAGTATATAGTAGCTCTACAAGCTGCTGGAACCATTCTACAGCCGCCATTTTGAGTGTTATAGCGGCTAGCCTTTATATAGTAGCTCTACAAGCTGCTGGAACCATTCTTCAGCCTTTATTTTTAGTGTTATAGCCGTCATCTTTAATGTAGTAGCTCTACAAGCTGTTGGAACCATTCTACAGCCTCCACTTTGAGTGTTATAGCCGCCAGCCTTTGTAAAGTAGCTCTGCAAGCTGCTGGAACCATTCTACAGCCGTTATTTTGAGTTTTATAGCAGCCAGCATTTACATAGTACCTCTACAAGCTGCTGGAACCATTCCACAGACTCCATTTTGAGACTTATAGCCGCCAACCTTTATATAGTAGCTCTACAAGCTGCTGGAACCATTCTACAGCCGCCATTTTGAGTGTTATGGCAGCCAGCCTTTGTAAAGTAGCTCTGCAAGCTGCTGGAACCATTCTACAGCCGCCATTTTGACTGGCAGCCAGCCTTTGTAAAATAGCTCTGCTAGCTGCTGGAACCATTCTACAGCCGCTATTTTGAGTGTCATAGCCGTCATCTTTAATGTAGTAGCTCTACAAGCTGCTGGAACCATTCTACAGCCGTTATTTTGAGTGTTATAGCAGCCAGCCTTTATATAGCAGCTATACAAGCTGCTGGAACCATTCTAAAGCCGGCATTTTGAGTGTTATAGCAGCCAGCATTTACATAGTACCTCTACAAGCTGCTGGAACCATTCTACAGCTGCCATTTTGCGTGTTGTAGCAGCCAGCATTTATATAGTTGCTCTACAAGCTGCTGGAACCATTCTACAGCCGCCATTTTGAGTGTCATAGCCGCCAGCCAGTATATAGTAGCTCTACAAGCTGCTGGAACCATTCTACAGCCGTTATTTTGAGTTTTATAGCCGCCAGCATTTATATAGTACCTCTACAAGCTGTTGGAACCATTCTACTGCCACCATTTTGAGTGTTATAGCCGCCAGAGTTTTATAGGAGCCAGCATTTATATAGTACCTCTACAAGCTGCTGGAACCATTCCACGGACTCCATTTTGAGACTTATAGCCGCCAACCTTTATATAGTAGCTCTACAAGCTGCTGGACAAGCTGGTCTACAAGCTGTTGGAACCATTCTACAGCCGCCATTTTGAGTGTTATGGCAGCCAGCCTTTGTAAAGTAGCTCCGGAAGCTGCTGGAACCATTCTACAGCCGTTATTTTGAGTGTCATAGCCGTCATCTTTAATGTAGTAGCTCTACAAGCTGCTGGAACCATTCTACAGCCGCCATTTTGAGTGTTATAGCAGCCAGCATTTACATAGTACCTCTACAAGCTGCTGGAACAATTTTACAGCCGCCATTTTGCGTATTATAGCAGCCAGCACTTATATAGTTGCTCTACAAGCTGCTGGAACCATTCTACAGCCGCCATTTTGAGTGTCATAGCCGCAAGCCAGTATATAGTAGCTCTACAAGCTGCTGGAACCATTCTACAGCCGTTATTTTGAGTGTTATAGCCGCCAGCCTTTGTAGAGTAGCTCTGCAAGCTGCTGGAACCATTCTACAGCCGCCATTTTGAGTGTTATAGCGGCTAGCCTTTATATAGTAGCTCTACAAGCTGCTGGAACCATTCTTCAGCCGTTATTTTTAGTGTTATAGCCGTCATCTTTAATGTAGTAGCTCTACAAACTGCTGGAACCATTCTACAGCCGTTATTTTGAGTTTTATAGCAGCCAGCATTTATATAGTACCTCTACAAGCTGCTGGAACCATTCTACAACCTCCATTTTGAGTGTTAGAGCCGCCAGCCTTTATATAGTAGCTCTACAAGCTGCTGGAACCATTCTACAGCCTCCATTTTGAGTGTTATAGCCGCCAGCCTTTATATAGTAGCTCTACAAGCTCCTGAAACCATTCTACAGCCGCCATTTTGAGTTTTATAGGAGCCAGCATTTATATAGTACCTCTACAAGCTGCTGGAATTATTCTACAGCCACCATTTTGAGTGTTATAACCGCCGGCCTTTATATAGTAGCACTACAAGCTCCTGAAACCATTCTACAGCCGCCATTTTCAGTTTTATAGGAGCCAGCATTTATATAGTACCTCTACAAGCTGCTGGAATTATTCTACAGCCACCATTTTGAGTGTTATAGCCGCCGGCCTTTATATATTACCTCTACAAGCTGTTGGAACCATTCTACAGCGTCCACTTTGAGTGTTATAGCCGCCAGCCTTTGTAAAGTAGCTCTGCAAGCTGCTGGAACCATTCTACAGCCGCCATTTTGAGTGTTATTGCAGCCAGCATTTATATAGTACCTTTACAAGCTGCTGGAACCATTCCACAGACTCCATTTTGAGACTTATCGCCGCCAACCTTTATATAGTAGCTCTACAAGCTGCTGGAACCATTCTACAGCCTCCACTTTGAGTGTTATAGCCGCCAGCCTTTGTAAAGTAGCTCTGCAAGCTGCTGGAACCATTCTACAGCCGCCATTTTGAGTGTCATAGCCGCCAGCCTTTATATAGCAGCTATACAAGCTGCTGGAACCATTTTGCAGCCGCTATTTTGAGTGTTATAGCCGCCAGCTTTTGTAAAGTAGCTCTGCAAGCTGCTGGAACCATTCTACAGCCGCCATTTTGAGTGTCATAGCCGCCAGCCTTTATATAGCAGCTATACAAGCTGCTGGAACCATTCTACAGCCGCCATTTTGAGTGTTATAGCAGCCAGCACTTACATAGTACCTCTACAAGCTGTTGGAACCATTCTACAGCCTCCACTTTGAGTGTTATAGCCGCCAGCCTTTGTAAAGTAGCTCTGCAAGCTGCTGGAACCATTCTACAGCCGCCATTTTGAGTGTCATAGCCGCCAGCCTTTATATAGCAGCTATACAAGCTGCTGGAACCATTCTACAGCCGCCATTTTGACTGTTATGGCAGCCAGCCTTTGTAAAATTGCTCTGCAAGCTGCTGGAACCATTCTACAGCCGTTATTTTGAGTTTTATAGCCGCCAGCATTTATATAGTACATCTACAAGCTGTTGGAACCATTCTACTGCCACCATTTTGAGTGTTATAGCCGCAAGAGTGTTATAGGAGCCAGCATTTATATAGTACCTCTACAAGCTGCTGGAACCATTCCACGGACTCTATTTTGAGACATATAGCCGCCAACCTTTATATAGTAGCTCTACAAGCTGCTGGAACCATTCTACAGCCTCCACTTTGAGTGTTATAGCCGCCAGCCTTTGTAAAGTAGCTCTGCAAGCTGCTGGAACCATTCTACAGCCGCCATTTTGAGTGTCATAGCCGCCAGCCTTTATATAGCAGCTATACAAGCTGCTGGAACCAGAGTGTTATAGGAGCCAGCATTTATATAGTACCTCTACAAGCTGCTGGAACCATTCCACGGACTCCATTTTGAGACATATAGCCGCCAACCTTTATATAGTAGCTCTACAAGCTGCTGGAACCATTCTACAGCCGCCATTTTGAGTGTTATAGCAGCCAGCATTTAAAAAGTAGCTCTACAATCTGCTGGAACATTTCTACAGCCGCCATTTTGCGTGTTATAGCGTCCAGCCTTTATATAACAGCTATACAAGCTGCTGTAACCATTCTACAGCCGATTTTTTGAGTGTTATAGCCGCCAGCCTTTATATAACAGCTATACAAGCTGCTGGAACCATTCTACAGCCACCATTTTGAGTGTTATAGCAGCCAGCATTTATATAGTAGCTCTGCAAGCTGCTGGAACCATTTTACAGCCGCTATTTTGAGTGTTATAGCGGCCAGCCTTTATATAGCAGCTATACAAGCTGCTGGAACCATTCTACAGCCGCCATTCTGAGTGTTATAGCAGCCAGCATTTACATAGTACCTCTACAAGCTGCTGGAACCATTCTACAGCCGCCATTTTGAGTGTTATAGCAACCAGCATTTATATAGTTGCTCTGCAAGCTGGTGGAACCATTCTACAGCCGCCATTTTGAGTGTTATAGCCGGCAGCCTTTGTAGAGTAGCTCTGCAAGCTGCTGGAACCATTCTACAGCCGCCATTTTGAGTGTTATAGTCGCCAGCCTTTATATAGTAGCTCTGCAAGCTGCTGGAACCATTCTACAGCCGTTATTTCGAGTGTTATAGCCGTCATCTTTAATATAGTAGCTCTACAAGCTGCTGGAACCATTCTACAGCATCCATTTTGAGTGTTATAGCCGCCAGCCTTTATATAGTAGCTCTACAAGCTGCTGGAACCATTCTACAGCCGTTATCTTGAGTTTTATAGCAGCCGGCATTTATATATGTAATAGGTTGACTTGTTTAAATTGTTTAGTATATATGTATTTATTACAAGCAAGTGTGCGCTTATTCTATGGTTCTTATTCTCGTTAGCACGACCGATTCGCAAACTCGTTCAACCCAGACTGACTCGACGCTCTCTCGTACTTCGCTCTCATTTAGAGACGAGCATGTTCTCTCTCTGAGATGATGAGTACTACCGTCTTTAGTGAGCAAGCCTGCTACAATTCGGCCGTCCTGACAAAATAAGATCTCCTGATCTTGGATGGTATACATTTCTTTTTCATATCTTACGAGCTATACATATTTTGTTCATATTTTACAACTTGTATCAATTATTGAAACGAAAGTTTATGATTACATCGAAGTTCTTAACCAGGGCTTAATATTTTGGCCACACCATACTCCCTGATAAGGGTTACGGGAAAGTTGAAATCCCTCTACATCTTTAAGTAAAAATCTGTTGTTTTTCAGGACTTTATCTACTACATATGGTCCTTTGTTTTTTGGTATTAATTTTCGAGACACTCCCGCTGTAGTGTCGAAATTTTTAACCATGACATAGTCCCCTTCTTTATATTCTTTTTGTACTCTTCTTTTGCTATTGTAATATCTTTCATTGTATGCTTGTGATTTTTGCTGGTTTAACGCTGCCTTCTTTCTTATCATCTCAAGGTTTATTTGATTATCTGTATTTCTTAACTCTTTGATCTCTTCTTTCAGTTAGTCTATGACTACTCCTCTTTGTTCTATGCCAAATAACATTATACTGGGGTACTGTTTTATACTTTTATGAATTGTATTATTTAATGCGTACTCTACGTTTTCGACAACCGTATCCCAGTAATTCCTCTTATCTGGATCTGTCAACTTTGCCAGCATAGGCCCTAGACTCCTGTTTATTCTTTCCACTTGTCCATTTGCCTGAGGGGGACCCGTTGCTATTTTAACGTGCTGTACCTTTTGTTCAACCAAAAAAGATTCGAATTCAGACGAAGTAAAACAACTCCCTCTGTCGGATATTATGCATTTCGGTCGGCTATATCTTCTAAAATACATTTTTAACGCATCTATTGCTTCTTTTGTTTTTGTGGTTTTTGTTGTATATAGCCTAACGAATTTCGTAAAACCGTCTACTACAGCAAGTATGTGTTTTTTAGACCTTCCGGCTTCTATTGGTCCATAGTGATCGATATGAATTAATGTGGCGTTGGGTTGGTAACGCCGAATGGCCAGACCACCTCAAAACAGCTGTTTAACGACGGTGTGGCAAGCGATCCATGTGAGACGAGGTGGCAAGCGACCCACAAAAACGACGATGTGGCAAGGCTGCTACGAGACGACGAGGAGGAAGAACTTTTTAAGAAGAGCCAACGACGAGAAGACGTGTATTAAAGAAGTAAAGAAGTATTAAAGACGAAAGACGCGTATAAAAGAAGTAAAGAAGTATTAAAGACGAAAGACGCGTATAAAAGAAGTAAAGACGTATTAAAGACGAAAGACGTGTAAAGACGAATGAGAAACGACGCTCTCATTAAATACCTAAAGACGAAACAATTACCATTCAATTCAACCATTTTTATAGTTACTAAAACCTAATTATAATCTAAAATAAAACTTATTACCATATAACTAAATAAAAATCTAAATGGGACTACTTATTTCTACGGAATCGGAACCCAGTCCCACATTAATTCGAAAGGTTTATTGCCTTTCGGTATACTGTTCAGAAATCATTTAGGTGAGAATGCTATGCATCTGAGACAATTTTCTATATTTCTCGTTGCTTTATCCTTAAGACTTGGGAACCAGTAGTTTTTGCCTATTGCGTCCAACATTTTGTCTCTACCTACATGGCCTAATTCGTCGTGGTATTTGTATAAATCGTGATTTTCCATTTCTTTTGGAACGTAGAAAAATATTTTCTTGTCATTGGACTTTCGGTATAATACTCCGTTTCTCATTTCAAACAATTTGTGCTCTGATTTTTCTAGCATTTCCTTTAGTTTTTTCAGTTCTATGTCTTTTCCTTGACAAATAACCAGGTTGTGTTCGAAGCTATTCGGTTCTATTACCATGATATTGGTGCATCTGCTTAACGCGTCTACGTGCTGCATTTGCTTCCCTGATCTATGCGCTAACTCGTAATCGTACTCTTGAAGTTCAAGGGCCCATCTCGCAATCCTAGGGTTTAATTCTATCTTATTTAGCGTAAGAGTTAGAGAATTGCAGTCAGTTAAAATTTTAAAATTCTTTCCTTGGACATAAATCCTAAATCTGCGCAGGGCATACACAATCGCTAACGTTTCGAGTTCAAAACTGTGATACTTCGACTCAACCTCACTTGTCCTCTTTCAAAAATAAAATATTGGATGTAGTTTTTTATCCGCTTTCTTTTGCAATAAGGCCGCTCCAAAACCTAATGCGCTTGCATCACAATGAAGCTCTGTATCGTCTCTGGGGTCATATATCGCCAATACTGGTGCTTCCAATAGTTTTTGCTTCAAGTTGAGAAAGCATTCTAATTCCTCTTTTCCGAATTGAAATTCTTTGTCTTTTTTCATCAAGTCATACAAAGGTTTAGCGATTATGGAGAAGTTTTTTATAAATCTTCTAAAGTAGGAGCACAAACCTAAGAAACTTTTCACTGCGTGTGCATTGCCTGGCACTGGAAAGTTTTTTACTGCCTCCATACCTTTATCGTCAGCGCATATTTTGTTTTCTGTGATTTTATATCCCAGGTATTTTATACTTGACATGAAAAACTCGCATTTGTCCATTCGTAGTCTTAATTTGTTTCTTACTAACCCATCAAAAACTTCTTCTAGAGTCTGTAGGTGCTCGGTTGTATCTGCACTGGCTATCATTATATCGTCAATGTATACTAGGACCTGCCCTTTTCTGATCATGTCTTCAAAAATTCGATTTATAAACCTTTGGAAAACATGTGATGCATTCTTGATCCCCATTGGCATTCTTAGGAACTCGAATTGACCAAGCGGCGTGGTGAAAGACGTATATTTTACTGACTCTTTATCGACGAATACATGGAAATATCCATTTTTAAGATCTAATTTGGAAAAAACACGTTTGTTGACTAGTCTGTCTAATAGGTCGTCCATCAGTGGAAACGGATAGTTGTCCTTTATATTCATCTTGTTCAGTTTTCGGAAATCTATGCATAATCTGATGTCTCCTGTTTTCTTTTTCACTAAAACTACTGGAGACGCGTACTCCGAATCGCTTGATCTGATAATGTCTTCTCTTATATATTCATCTAACAAGTTCTGTAGTTTTTCCTTTTCAGAATATGATAACCGTCTTGGCGCGTAACTAAATGGTTTGCAATTTTCTAGGTATAATTTCATTTCACATCTGATATTCGGTTTATCCGGTCTTTGCGCATTCACATACCTATCCCTGACTAGCTTATCAAAACTCTGAACACCGATCGCGTATTCTAGCTCTGGGTTTTCATTATCTATGTAACAAATTTCTAACATTCTCCTCTCAAAGTTATCTTCCATATTTGCTTCACACTCACTACGGGGTTCCTTTAATTTAATTTCTTCAATCTTATACTTTTCCTCATTTGTACCTCTGATTATATTCTCTTCAAACTCTAAAGTAATTTCTTTATCTATGCATGTTCTTTTGTCAATAACACTGTATTCAATAATTTCCTTATCTACATTAACATTTTCTGTATTATTATTACCATTTGCATTAATATTTTCGTTTTCTGTATAACCCGTTACACTTATGTTAACAATTTCATTTTCCATTAATTCTGACATCAAAATTCCAATTTCTTTAAAATTGACTTTTCTTACGTTTTCGTGGCTCTGAGAAGTTATTCGCGTACTTTTTTCAAAAGAATCTAAATCTAGTTTTAGATTGCATGATGTCAAAAAATCCCTTCCAAAAATTGCATCGCGACTCATAGATTCGTCTGGGATAACGAGTAAATAAAAGTAAATCTTTATTGAATTTTTCACAACGTAACATTGTAGTTTTCCAAATGTAATGAGAGGACTTCCATTTAGCCCTTGATAAGATTGCTCAACGGAATAAAGATATGAATGATGAGGTAAATGTTTCTTCTTGATTAAGGAAACTGGACTCCCCGAATCTATGAGGCACGCTGCAATAAAGGAATTATTTGGGAAGTCTACAAAATGTATAATAAATTCTCTTACAAAATTGTTGCTGCTCTGGTTCGTGCGGTTGAGTCCATTAGTTTCACGATTGCCCTTCCTATCTGGACATTTGGCCGCCCAATGCTCCATGGATCCACAAATGAAACAAGAGCCTGGTACACGATCCGGCCTGTTGCAGTCCTTCACTAGGTGTCCTCTAATGTTGCATCTACGACAGCGCATCTCTCGGAGCTTGTTTGGTCTGCCAGCTTCGTTTTCATCTTTAGCTGGCGAAACATTGGATCCGTGCTTGAGTTCGCAATCCCTTGTCAGGTATGCCCTCGATAACCTTATCAAGGAGCTCCTCTTCATCGATGTTAATGCTGTTGGCTAACATTAGTTTGTCGTCCAGATAAGCTGCAAACTTTTCGACAAACTTCCAATTACGCTGTTCGAAATGACGACGCATTTCTGACTTGGACATCTTCTCTCCAAAAGCTGTCATTAACTGTTCGCATAATACTGCTACTGGCTCGCGAATGCGTGTAACCTCCGAATGAAGCCATGAATGCGCCTTGCCTTTCATCTTGTAAATGAAGAGCAATCGTAAGTGAGTGTTGCCTATGTTATACAGTTCACCGATACTTTCAAGCTGAGCCACCCACTTTTTGGAGCCCGACTCGCCGTTGAAGTCCATCAATACTTCCTTCGCCAGTGAAAAAGCTATGCCCGGAGTTCGCCGTTTGAGTTGCCAGAGTGTTGGTTGGTGGCTTCGACTGTGGCGTTGCCACTGATGGGAATGCTGCTGTCATCGATATTTGCATTGTTATCGATACCATTGTCAATGGCGTTGCCATTGTTTTCCAAATTCTGGAAAGATCTGCTCAAATCGTGACCACGCTCGATTCTAGGAATCAGCACTTGAAGTTGTTGTAGCAATTGTTGAACCAACGCGACATCGTTGTTGTTGTTGAAATTGGAGTTCGCCGAATTATCATGTTCGTTCCAACCAGGTGGGGCATGACCACGTGTTTCGACTGGTACGCTATACAGGCGGAGCACTAATTCATTTTGTTCACGCCACCGGGTGAACAGCAGAGAGTGAGGGGTAGGGTTTTTCCCAAAACGGAATGCGGTCATACTGAGGAGGGTGACGAAGCGCTCTCCTGTAAATCGCCATCATCAATCCAGTACGAGACTTGCATTCGAACACCCGTTCTTTTTTTCCTTCATATATATATTCGAACTATTGTATATATACTTCAACCCGAAACATTTCGTGTGTGTCGGGCTATCTGTGAATAAATTGAATAAAGCATAGTTTTTAAAAGAAAGTTTCGCGCGTTCTTAATTAATCACTCGCTCACCATACCACGAAGAAATTGGCACCCGCCAAGGTTGTACCCCAGCAAATCTTTCCGCCCCTCCACGAACATTGGTCCTTCGAGCCGGATATCCTTCCGCTCTTCCAGCATGCATCGGCGGAATTCCTGATAAGTACAACATTTCTTATTAAAAATCCCATTCACATTATATCCGATTACATACTTATAAAAGTGTGAGGTTTCCCGCTCTTCCATAGCGACCTACACACTTTTGTATACTTTTATGTACATACCTGACCTGTTCCAAACGTTACCTGGTATTTCCCGATCATTTTTGTGTTTATGAAGTGCATCTTTTTCCATTCTTCGAAATTCTGATTGTCCAAAAGTCCAATTGCATATGTAGCAATACATCTGTATGTATGTATATACACATGTATACATACATACATACATACATACATGTAAAAACAGCTGTGTTTTTAACCTCCAAGTAAAGTGTTTAATAATCGCGAATTTATAAAGTACCACTTACCGTTACTTAAAGTGTAAAACACACTCCACAGGCTGATCATTAGTCCATCGGCATAAATTATTTATGCCAAATAATTTGTACATCCATACATATGTATGTACATACATACATACATATGTACATATGTAATAATTTTTGCCGCGGTAAGCACACTCATACGTACATATGTACATACATATATATGTCCACATACAATTCAATTGCACCCAAACCAAATTTGAAACCTACATAATTAAAGCAGGAAATCGCGATATTCGATTTAAAATTTAAAATTAATTAAATTCACAAAACATAAACAACGGCAGAACAGCTGACTCCCGATCAGTGCTGACACTCAAGTCTCATCAGTGCTGACACTTGAGCCAAGTCGTGACTCGGTCACGACATCCATTTTTTCCATCGTGATTTTCGTATTGTGCCATAAGAAATCAGTCAGTATCTAATTCGCAAAATAATTTCTAAAAGAAATACAAGTATTATTTTATTTATATGGAATTAATATTTTGTCTTGTCTCGGTGCATTTTGATTTTTGGCTCACAGATCCATGAAATTAACCTAGTCCGCTTAATGAAAATTAATTCCGAGTTTTTTTTTCCTTCATTGAAAAGTTATCGGCACTCCTAATCCTACTGATCTCAATTTCTCCACATTCTTTAAATACTCTTATAAAATTCAACATATTTCCACATTGTATCATATATCATATATCCTTATAATTATTCACACAACTGCGAGGAAAATTATAAATCCTTCTAATTTCATTTATGCTATCTAGTATTATTCGTTGTGTTCATTAAAAGAGGAGACACTTGTGCTTCTCACTCCTCTATCCTTAAATTATACAGTCCACTTACAGCTTCGTTTCGATCTCCTCTCCTGAGAGCTCTAATTCCACGAAGTTATTTGTTCCCATTCGATTCGGAATAGCTCAGAGAACACTCTACGATGCCTCTTTCCGACTTTGTTGCCGTATGCGAGGCATTAACGGCGTTCGAGGCACGCGAGGCCCAGGCTTTAGCTGACGATGTGCCACTCGTCTCCATCAAAATAAACTTAGACCAGCTTAAGTCACTTTGGGCAAAGGTCGAGGCAGAGTTTTCACGATGCCATAAGGCCTTGACGGCTCAAAAGAACGAAGTTAGTCCGAAGCACATAGCTACAATTAAAGCTAAACATGAATATTGTTATATGGTATATGTGCGAGGCGGGACTTCGTTTGGAGAGCGAATCGAGCAGTTGTCCGCGAAAATGGCTCCCCCATCTGTCAGGCTCTCTGTCGATTCCACCCATCAAAGCCACACAGTTCCCCCGTGCGAAGTCGAAAACTTCTACGGAGACAGCCTGGCTTGGCCTACATTCCGTGATTTGTTTACCGCGGTTTTTATTCATAATCCAAGCCTAACACAAGTGGAGAAACTTTACCACTTAAGTTGCAAAACTCGCGGTGAAGCCAGAGCCATTGTTTCTAGGTCACCCTTGACCAATGAAGGATTCCAGTCCTCGTGGGATATCCTCACTGCGCGGTACGAAAATAATCGATTATTGATTATGAGCCAAACCAAGCAGCTTCTACAGATCCCAGCTGTATCCCAAGAGTCTGGCAAAGCGTTGAGAGAACTGCAGACGTCAATTCAAGGTTGCTTAACCGGTCTTGAGCGTTCCGGGGCTCGTACAGACAATTGGGATATCCTTCTCATAGCAATCTGTACGAGCAAAATGCCCAAATCCACTCTTCCGTTGTTGGAACAGTCCGTTCCAAATAAGACCGCAGTCTCATCCTGGGACGACCTGAATCGATTCCTAACTGATCGCCACCGTGTACTAGAGGCCACAGATGTCCTTCAACCAAGCTCTAGCGGTCAGACCTTTCCATCCGTAAGCCGAAAACCTACGGTAAGAGCTCAGGCCTTTCCCGCTCAAGTGCAAGAGAGCTCAGCACCTAATGCTTGTATAGTTCCGAATCCTGCGTCCTCCGATTATTCCAGCAGCCCTTATGTAAACGTGGGAAGTTACTTTGCCTCAACTCGCAACACTGGCCTCCTGGGTACAGCGAGGGTAACTATTCATCATCGTGGCAAGCAGTTTCAAATCCGCGCTTTGATTGATATGGGATCCGAAGCGTCCTTTATTTCCCAAAGAATGTTTGAATTGATTAATCCTCCAAGCTGCAAAGTATCAACTAGCATTCGCGGCATTGGGCAATGCGATGCTGGTAGCGGCGACAAAGTGTGCCGCTTACAGATCCAAGCAGTCGCCGTTGTGCTGCCTAGGGTAGCAGAGGCACTTCCCTCCCGCGCCGTCCCGGATAAGGTTAAGCAGGATGCGCTGGACCTTCCGCTCGCTGATCCGCAATTTTACCAAAAGGCTCCTGTGGATTTGGTGCTTGGAGTCGAGCTCCTTTCCACTATCCTTGGGGAACGAATCATCAAGAATGTTGTTGATTCTTTCGTGGGAATCGAGACGACGTTCGCATGGGTTCTCTGTGTATCCGTTACTGATAAATCCAGTCGGTCTCGGTCCACCTCCTCCGGCAGTCCGAAGATGTCTCCAAGGACAGCAGTACCGTCCGATTTAGAATGCAGTTCCAATTGTTTCAGGTGCCGCGTTTGTCAAGGGGCACACGCGCTCCGTCAGTGCCGACAGTTTCGAGGACTACGAGCTGAAGACAGGTTACGGGTAGTCTTGAGCAACGGATACTGCCCGAACTGTTTGGCTCATGAGCATTCCAATGGTTCCTGCAGGAGCACAGCAGGATGCCATCGTTGTGGCAAACAACACCACACGCTCTTACACAGCGACAGCTCAGTCGCGTACATCCAATCCAAAGAGCAAAGACCCGAAAGGCACCAGCCTTTCATTCGGACTTCTATCCAGAGGTCATCAGCCCTCGTGCCGCCTATTCCACCTGCATTCAAAGTTCCCCCTCCATCTCCACCCGTGTCTTGGCAATCCAGAACGCTGCCATCCCCCATCCTTAGACATGTCCAGCGAGGAAATTGCAACTTGTTGCAAAGGGGTCGGTATGTTCACGCCACCGGGTGAACAGCAGAGAGTGAGGGGTAGGGTTTTTCCCAAAACGGAATGCGGTCATACTGAGGAGGGTGACGAAGCGCTCTCCTGTAAATCGCCATCATCAATCCAGTACGAGACTTGCATTCGAACACCCGTTCTTTTTTTCCTTCATATATATATTCGAACTATTGTATATATACTTCAACCCGAAACATTTCGTGTGTGTCGGGCTATCTGTGAATAAATTGAATAAAGCATAGTTTTTAAAAGAAGGTTTCGCGCGTTCTTAATTAATCACTCGCTCACCATACCACGAAGAAATTGGCACCCGCCAAGGTTGTACCCCAGCAAATCTTTCCGCCCCTCCACGAACACATTTCTTGAGCCGTTAGTTGGCATGTTTAAAGTTGCTAGCCATTGTTTTAGTTGATCTAGGGTTAAATCGGATATTTGAGCTGCGTTACTCATGGTTTTGGTTTAGGACCACTTCTGATATTGTAATAGGTTGACTTGTTTAAATTGTTTAGTATATATGTATGTATTTATTACAAGCAAGTGTGCGCTTATTCTATGATTCTTATTCTCGTTAGCACGACTGATTCGCAAACTCGTTGAAGCCAGACTGACTCGACACTCTCTCATACTTCGCTCTCATTTAGAGACGAGCATGTTCTCTCTCTGAGAGGATGAGTACTACCGTCTTTAGTGAGTAAGCCTGCTACATATAGTACCTCTACAAGCTGCTGGAACCATTCTACAGCCTCCATTTTGAGTGCTATAGCCGCCAGCCTTTATATAGTAGCTCTACAAGCTGCTGAAACCATTCTACAGCCGTTATTTTGAGTGGTTTAGCAGCCAGCCTTTATATAGTAGCTCTACAAGCTGCTGGAACCATTCTACAGCCGCCATTTTAAGTGTAATAGCAGCCAGCATTTACATAGTACCTCTACAAGCTGCTGGCACCATTCTACAGCCTCCATTTTGAGTGTTATAGCCGCCAGCATTTATATAGTAGCTTTACAAGCTGCTGGAACCATTCTACAGCCGCCATTTTGAGTGTTATAGACGCCAGCATTTATATAGTAGATCTACAAGCTGCTGAAACCATTCTACCGCCGTTATTTTGAGTTTTATAGGAGCCAGTATTTGTATAGTACCTCTGCAAGCTGCTGGAACCATTCTACAGCCTCCATTTTGTTATAGCCGCCAGCATTTATATAGTAGCTCTACAAGCTGCTGGAACCATTCTACAGCCGCCATTTTGAGTGTTATAGCCGCCAGCCAGTATATAGTAGCTCTACAAGCTGCTGGAACCATTCTACAGACGTTATTTTGAGTGTTATAGCCGTCATCTTTAATATAGTAGCTCTACAAGCTGCTGGAAACATTCTACAGCCGTTATTTTGAGTGTTATAGCCGGCAGCCTTTGTAGAGTAGCTCTGCAAGCTGCTGGAACCATTCTACAGCCGCCATTTTGAGTGTTATAGCCGCCAGCATTTATATAGTAGATCTACAAGCTGCTGAAACCATTCTACAGCCGTTGTTTTGAGTTTTATAGGAGCCAGCATTTATATAGTACCTCTGCAAGCTGCTGGAACCATTCTACAGCCTCCATTTTGAGTGTTATAGCCGCCAGCCTTTATACAGTAGCTTTACAAGCTGCTGGAACCATTTTACAGCCGTTATTTTGAATTTTATAGCAGCCAGCATTTATATAGTACCTCTACAAGCTGCTGGAACCATTCTACAGCCTCCATTTTGAGTGTTATAGCCGCCAGCCTTTGTAGAGTAGCTCTGCAAGCTGCTGGAACCATTTTACAGCCGCTATTTTGAGTGTTATAGCCGCCAGCCTTTATATAACAGATATACAAGCTGCTGGAACCATTCTGCTGCCGCCATTTTGAGTGTTATAGCAGCCAGCATTTATATAGTAGCTCTGCAAGCTGCTGGAACCATTTTGCAGCCGTTTTTTTGAGTGTTATAGCCGCCAGCCTTTATATAACAGATATACAAGCTGCTGGAACCATTCTGCTGCCGCCATTTTGAGTGTTATAGCAGCAAGCATTTACATAGTAGCTCTGCAAGCTGCTGGAACCATTCAACAGCCGTTACTTTGAGTGTTATAGCCGCCAGCCTTTATATAACAGCTATACAAGCTGCTGGAACCATTCTACAGCCACCATTTTGAGTGTTATAGCGGCCAGCCTTTATATAACAGCTATACAAGTTGCTGGAACCATTCCACAGCCGTTATTTTGAGAGTTATAGCCGCCAGCCTTTATATAACAGCTATACACGCTGCTGGAACCATTCTACATCCACCATTTTGAGTGTCATAGCCGCCAGCTCTACAAGCTGCTGGAACCATTCTACAGCCGCCAATTTGAGTGTTACAGCCAGCGTTTATATAGTAGCTCTTCAAGCTGCTGGAACCATTCTACAGTAGCTCTACAAGCTGCTGGAACCATTTTACAGCCGTTATTTTGAGTTTTATAGGAGTCAGCATTTATATAGTACCTCTACAAGCTGCTGGAACCATTCTACAGCCTCCAAGTTGAGACTTATAGCCGCCAACCTTTATATAGTAGCGCTACAAGCTGCTGGAACCATTCTACAGCCGTTATTTTGAGTTTTATAGGAGTCAGCATTTATATAGTACCTCTACAAGCTGCTGGAGCCATTCTACAGCCTCCATTTTGAGACATAGCCGCCAACCTTTATATAGTATCTCTACAAGCTGCTGGAACCATTCTACAGCCGCCATTTTGAGTGTTATAGCAGCCAGAGTTTTATAGGAGCCAGCATTTATATAGTAGCTCTACAAGCTGCTGGAACCATTCTACAGGCGCCATTTTGAGTGTTATAGCGGCCAGCCTTTATATAACAGCTATACAGGCTGCTGGAACCATTCTACAGCCGCTATTTTGAGTGTTATAGCAGCCAGCATTTACATAGTACCTCTACAAGCTGCTGGAACCATTCTACAGCCGCCATTTTGAGTGTTATAGCCGCCAGCATTTATATAGTAGCTCTACAAGCTGCTGGAACCATTCTACAGCCGCCATTTTGAGTGTTATAGCCGGCAGCCAGTATATAGTAGCTCTACAAGCTGCTGGAACCATTCGACAGATGTTTTTTTGAGTGTTATAGCCGTCATCTTTAATATAGTAGCTCTACAAGCTGCTGGAAAAATTCTACAGCCGTTATTTTGAGTGTTATAGCCGGCAGCATTTATATAGAAGATCTACAGGCTGCTGAAACCATTCTGCAGCCGTTATTTTGAGTTTTATAGGAGCCAGCATTTATATTGTACCTCTGCAAGCTGCTGGAACCATTCTACAGCCTCCATTTTGAGTGTTATAGCCGCCAGCCTTTATCCAATAGCTCTACAAGCTGCTGAAACCATTCTACAGCCGTTATTTTGAGTTTTATAGGAGCCAGAATTTATATAGTACCTCTGCAAGCTGCTGGAACCATTCTACATACGTTATTTTGAGAGTTATAGCCGCCAGCCTTTATATAACAGCTACACAAGCTGCTGGAACCATTCTACAGCCGTTATTTCGAGTGTTATAGCCGCCAGCCTTTATATAACAGCTATACAAACTGCTGGAACCATTCTACAGCCACCATTTTGAGTGTTATAGCAGCCAGCATTTATATAGTAGCTCTGCAAGCTGCTGGAACCATTTTGCAGCCGTTATTTTGAGTGTTATAGCCGGCAGAATTGATATGGTAGATCTACAAGCTGCTGAAACCATTCTACAGCCGTTATTTTGAGTTTTATAGGAGCCAGCATTTATATAGTACCTCTACAAGCTGCGGGAACCATTCTACAGCCTTCAATTTGGAGTGTTATAGCCGCCAGCCTTTATACAGTAGCTCTACAAGCTGCTGAAATCATTCAACAGCCGTTATTTTGAGTTTTATAAGAGCCAGCATTTATATAGTACCTCTGCAAGCTGCTGGAACCATTTTGCAGCCGTTATTTTGAGAGTTATAGCCGCCAGCCTTTATATAACAGCTATACAAGCTGCTGGAACCATTCTACAGCCACCATTTTGAGTGTTATAGCCGCCAGCCTTTATATAACAGCTATACAAGCTGCTGGAACCATTCTACAGCCACCATTTTGAGTGTTATAGCAGCCAGCCTTTATTTAACAGCTATACAAGCTGCTGGAACCATTCTACAGCCGTTATTTTGAGTGTTATAGCAGCCAGCCTTTATTTACCAGCTATACAAGCTGCTGGAACCATTCTACAGCCACCATTTTGAGTGTTATAGCAGCCTGCCTTTATTTAACAGCTATACAAGCTGCTGGAACCATTATACAGCCGATATTTTGAGTGTTATAGCCGCCAGCCTTTATATAGTAGCTCTGCAAGCTGCTGGAACCATTTTACAGCCGCTATTTTGAGTGTTATAGCGGCCAGCCTTTATATAGCAGCTATACAAGCTGCTGGAACCATTCTACAGCCACCATTTTGAGTGTTATAGCAGCCAGCCTTTATTTAACAGCTATACAAGCTGCTGGAACCATTCTACAGCCGTTATTTTGAGTGTTATAGCAGCCAGCCTTTATTTACCAGCTATACAAGCTGCTGGAACCATTCTACAGCCACCATTTTGAGTGTTATAGCAGCCTGCCTTTATTTAACAGCTATACAAGCTGCTGGAACCATTATACAGCCGATATTTTGAGTGTTATAGCCGCCAGCCTTTATATAGTAGCTCTGCAAGCTGCTGTAACCATTTTACAGCTGCTATTTTGAGTGTTATAGCGGCCAGCCTTTATATAGCAGCTATACAAGCTGCTGGAACCATTCTACAGCCGCCATTTTGAGTGTTATAGCCGCCAGCCTTTATATAGTAACTCTGCGAGCTGCTGGAACCTTTTTACAGCCGCTATTTTAAGTGTTATAGCGGCCAGCCTTTATATAGCAGCTATACAAGATGCTGGAACCATTCTACAGCCGCCATTTTAAGTGTTATAGCAGCCAGCTTTTACATAGTACCTCTACAAGCTGCTGGAACCATTCTACAGCCGCCATTTTGAGTGTTATAGCCGCCAGCATTTATATAGTAGCTCTACAAACTGCTGGAACCATTCTACAGCCGCCATTTTGAGTGTTATAGCCGCCCGCCTTTGTATAGTAGCTCTTCAAGCTGCTGGAACCATTCTACAGCCGTTATTTTGAGTGTTATAGCAGCCAGCCTTTATTTACCAGCTATACAAGCTGCTGGAACCATTCTACAGCCACCATTTTGAGTGTTATAGCAGCCTGCCTTTATTTAACAGCTATACAAGCTGCTGGAACTATTCTACAGCCTCCATTTTGAGTGTTATTGCAGCCAGCATTTACGTAGTACCTCTACAAGCTGCTGGAACCATTCTACAGCCGCCATTTTGAGTGTTATAGCCGCCAGCATTTATATAGTAGCTCTACAAGCTGCTGGAACCATTCTACAGCCGCCATTTTGAGTGTTATAGCCGCCAGCCTTTATATAGTAGCTCTGCGAGCTGCTGGAACCTTTTTACAGCCGCTATTTTGAGTGTTATAGCGGCCAGCCTTTATATAGCAGCTATACAAGATGCTGGAACCATTCTACAGCCGCCATTTTAAGTGTTATAGCAGCCAGCTTTTACATAGTACCTCTACAAGCTGCTGGAACCATTCTACAGCCGCCATTTTGAGTGTTATAGCCGCCAGCATTTATATAGTAGCTCTACAAACTGCTGGAACCATTCTACAGCCGCCATTTTGAGTGTTATAGCCGCCAGCCTTTGTATAGTAGCTCTTCAAGCTGCTGGAACCATTCTACAGCCGTTATTTTGAGTTTCATAGGAGTCAGCATTTATATAGTACCTCTACAAGCTGCTGGAACCATTCTACAGCCTCCATTTTGAGACTTATAGCCGCCAACCTTAATTTAGTAGCTCTACAAGCTGGAACCATTCTACAGCCGTTATTTTGAGTTTTATAGGAGTCAGCATTTATATAGTACCTCTACAAGCTGCTGGAACCATTCTACAGCCTCCATTTTGAGACTTATAGCCGCCAAGCTTTATATAGTAGCTCTACAAGCTGCTGGAACCATTCTACAGCCGCCATTTTGAGTGTTATAGCCGCTAGCCTTTATATAGTGGCTCTACAAACTGCTGGAACCATTCTACAGCCGCCATTTTGAGTGTTATAGCGGCCAGCCTTTATATAACAGCTATACAGGCTGCTGGAACCATTCTACAGCCGCCATTTTGAGTGTTATAGCAGCCAGCATTTACATAGTACCTCTACAAGCTGCTGGAACCATTTTTCAGCCGCTATTTTGAGAGTTATAGCCGCCAGCCTTTATATAACAGTTATACAAGTTGCTGGAGCCATTCAACAGCCGTTATTTTGAGTGTTATAGCCGCCAGCCTTTATATAACAGCTATACAAGCTGCTGGAACCATTCTACAGCCGTTATTTTGAGTGTTGTAGCCGCCAGCCTTTATATAATAGCTATACACGCTGCTGGAACCATTCTACAGCCGCCATTTTGAGTGTTATAGCAGCCAGCATTTACATAGTACCTCTACAAGCTGCTGGAACCATACTACAGCCGCCATTTTGAGTGTTATAGCCGCCAGCATTTATATAGTAGCTCTACAAGCTGCTGGAACCGTTTTACGGCCGCCATTTTGAGTGTTATAGCAACCAGCATTTATATAACAGATATACAAGCTGCTGGAACCATTCTACAGCCGCCATTTTGAGTGTTATAGCAGCCAGCATTTATATATGCAAGCTGCTGGAACCATTTTGCAGCCGATATTTTGAGAGTTATAGCCGCCAGCCTTTATATAACAGCTATACAAGCTGCTGGAACCATTCAACAGCCGTTATTTTGAGTGTTATAGCCGCCAGCCTTTATATAACATTTATATAAGCTGCTGGAACCATTCTACAGCCACCATTTTGAGTGTTATAGCGGCCAGCCTTTATATAACAGCTATACAAGCTGCTGAAACCATTCTACAGCCGTTATTTTGAGTGTTATAGCCGCCAGCCTTTATATAACAGCTATACACGCTGCTGGAACCATTCTACAGCCACCATTTTGACCCGCCATTTATACCCGCCAGCCTTTATATAGTAGCTCTGCGAGCTGCTGAAACCATTCTACAGCCGTTATTTTGAGTGTTATAGCCGCCAGCCTTTATATAACAGCTATACACGCTGCTGGAACCATTCTACAGCCACCATTTTGACCCGCCATTTATACCCGCAAGCCTTTATATAGTAGCTCTGCGAGCTGCTGGAACCATTTTACAGCCGCTATTTTGAGTGTTATAGCAGCCAGCATTTACATAGTACCTCTACAAGCTGCTGGAACCATTCTACAGCCGCCATTTTGAGTGTTATAGCCGCCAGCATTTATATAGTAGCTCTACAAGCTGCTGGAACCATTCTACAGCCGCCATTTTGAGTGTTATAGCAGCCAGCATTTACATAGTACCTCTACAAGCTGCTGGAACCATTCTACAGCCGCCATTTTGAGTGTTATAGCCGCCAACCTTTATTTAGTAGCTCTTCAAGCTGCTGGAACCATTCTACAGCCGTTATTTTGAGTTTTATAGGAGTCAGCATTTATATAGTACCTCTACAAGCTGCTGGATCCATTCTACAGCCTCCATTTTGAGACTTATAGCCGCCAACCTTTATATAGTAGCTCTACAAGCTGCTGGAACCATTCTACAGCCGCCATTTTGAGTGTTATAGCCGTCATCTTTAATATAGTAGCTCTACAAGCTGCTGGACAAATTCTACAGCCGTTATTTTGAGTGTTATAGCCGGCAGCATTTATATAGTAGATCTACAGGCTGCTGAAACCATTCTACAGCCGTTATTTTGAATTTTATAGCAGCCAGCATTTATATAGTACCTCTTCAAGCTGCTGGAACCATTCTACAGCCGCCATTTTGAGTTTTATTGCGGCCAGCCTTTATATAACAGCTATACAAGCTGCTGGAACCATTCAACAGCCGCCATTTTGAGTGTTATAGCAGCCAGCATTTACATAGTACCTATACAAGCTGCTGGAACCATTCTAAAGCCGTTATTTTGACAGTTATAGCCGCCAGCCTTTATATAACAGCTATACAAGCTGCTGGAACCATTCAACAGCCGTTATTTTGAGTGTTATAGCAGCCAGCATTTATATAGTAGCTCTGCACGCTGCTGGAACCATTTTGCAGCCGTTATTTTGAGTGTTATAGCCGGCAGAATTGATATAGTAGATCTACAAGCTGCTGAAACCATTCTACAGCCGTTATTTTGAGTTTTATAGGAGCCAGCATTTATATAGTACCTCTACAAGCTGCTGGAACCATTCTACAGCAGTTATTGTGAGTGTTGTAGCCGCCAGCCTTTATATAACAGCTATACAAGCTGCTGGAACCATTCTACAGCCGCCATTTTGAGTGTTATAGCAGCCAGAGTTTTATAGGAGCCAGCATTTATATAGTAGCTCTACAAGCTGCTGGAACCATTCTACAGCCGCCATTTTGAGTGTTATAGCGGCCAGCCTTTATATAACAGCTAAACAAGCTGCTGGAACCATTCTACAGCCGTTATTTTGAGTGTTATAGCCGCCAGCCTTTATATAACAGCTATACAAGCTGCTGGAACCATTCTACAGCCACCATTTTGAGTGCTATAGCCGCCAGCCTTTATATAACAGCTATACAAGCTGCTGTAACCATTCTACAGCCGCCATTTTGAGTGTTATAGCAGCCAGAGTTTTATAGAAGCCAGCATTTATATAGTAGCTCTACAAGCTGCTGGAACCATTCTACAGCCGCCATTTTGAGTGTTATAGCGGCCAGCCTTTATATAGTAGCTCTACAAGCTCCTGAAACCATTCTACAGCCGTTATTTTGAGTTTTATAGGAGCCAGCATTTATATAGTACCTCTACAAGCTGCTGGAACCATTCTACAGCCTCCATTTTGAGTGTTATAGCCGCCAGCCTTTATACAGTAGCTCTACAAGCTGCTGAAACCATTCTACAGCCGTTATTGTGAGTTTTATAAGAGCCAGCATTTATATAGTACCTCTGCAAGCTGCTGGAACCATTTTGCAGCCGTTATTTTGAGAGTTATAGCCGCCAGCCTTTATATAACAGCTATACAAGCTGCTGGAACCATTCTACAGCCACCATTTTGAGTGTTATAGCCGCCAGCCTTTATATAACAGCTATACAAGCTGCTGGAACCATTCTACAGCCGCTATTTTGAGTGTTATAGCAGCCAGCCTTTATTTAACAGCTATACAAGCTGCTGGAACCATTCTACAGCCACCATTTTGAGTGTTATAGCAGCCAGCCTTTATTTAACAGCTATACAAGCTGCTGGAACCATTCTACAGCCGTTATTTTGAGTGTTATAGCCGCCAGCCTTTATATAGTAGCTCTGCAAGCTGCTGGAACCATTTTACAGCCGCTATTTTGAGTGTTATAGCGGCCAGCCTTTATATAGCAGCTATACAAGCTGCTGGAACCATTCTACAGCCTCCATTTTGAGTGTTATAGCAGCGAGCTTTTACATAGTACCTCTACAAGCTGCTGGAACCATTCTACAGCCGCCATTTTGAGTGTTATAGCCGCCAGCATTTATATAGTAGCTCTACAAGCTGCTGGAACCATTCTACAGCCGCCATTTTGAGTGTTATAGCCGCCAGCCTTTATATAGTAGCTCTTCAAGCTGCTGGAACCATTCTACAGCCGTTATTTTGAGTTTTATAGGAGTCAGCATTTATATAGTACCTCTACAAGCTGCTGGAACCATTCTACAGCCTCCATTTTGAGACTTATAGCCGCCAACCTTTATTTAGTAGCTCTACAAGCTGCTGGAACCATTCTACAGCCGTTATTTTGAGTTTTATAGGAGTCAGCATTTATATAGTACCTCTACAAGCTGCTAGAACCATTCTACAGCCGCCATTTTGAGTGTTATAGCCGCCAGCATTTATATAGTACCTATACAAGCTGCTGGAACCATTCTACAGCCTCCATTTTGAGACTTATAGCCGCCAACCTTTATATAGTAGCTCTACAAGCTGCTGGAACCATTCTACAGCCGCCATTTTGAGTGTTATAGCCGCTAGCCTTTATATAGTAGCTCTGCAAGCTGCTGGAACCATTTTACAGCCGCTATTTTGAGTGTTATAGCGGCCAGCCTTTATATAGCAGCTATACAAGCTGCTGGAACCATTCTACAGCCTCCATTTTGAGTGTTATAGCAGCCAGCTTTTACATAGTAGCTCTTCAAGCTGCTGGAACCATTCTACAGCCGTTATTTTGAGTTTTATAGGAGTCAGCATTTATATAGTACCTCTACAAGCTGCTGGAACCATTCTACAGCCTCCATTTTGAGACTTATAGCCGCCAACCTTTATTTAGTAGCTCTACAAGCTGCTGGAACCATTCTACAGCCGTTATTTTGAGTTTTATAGGAGTCAGCATTTATATAGTACCTGTACAAGCTGCTAGAACCATTCTACAGCCGCCATTTTGAGTGTTATAGCCGCCAGCATTTATATAGTACCTATACAAGCTGCTGGAACCATTCTACAGCCTCCATTTTGAGACTTATAGCCGCCAACCTTTATATAGTAGCTCTACAAGCTGCTGGAACCATTCTACAGCCGCCATTTTGAGTGTTATAGCCGCTAGCCTTTATATAGTAGCTCTACAAGCTGCTGGAACCATTCTACAGCCGCCATTTTGAGTGTTATAGCGGCCAGTCTTTATATAACCGCTATACAAGCTGCTGGAACCATTCTACAGCCGTTATTTTGAGTGTTATAGCCGCCAGCCAGTATATAGTAGCTTTACAAGCTGCTGGAACCATTCTACAGCCGTTATTTTGAATTTTATAGCAGCCAGCATTTATAAAGTAACTCTTCAAGCTGCTGGAACCATTCTACAGCCGCCATTTTGAGTGTTATAGCAACCAGCATTTATATAACAGATATACAAGCTGCTGGAACCATTCTACAGCGGCCATTTTGAGTGTTATAGCAGCCAGCATTTATATTGTAGCTCTGCAATCTGCTGGAACCATTTTGCAGCCGCTATTTTGAGAGTTATAGCCGCTAGCCTTTATATAGTAGCTCTACAAGCTGCTGGAACCATTTTGCAGCCGCTATTTTGAGTGTTATAGCCGCCAGCCTTTATATAACAGCTATACACGCTGCTGGAACCATTCTACAGCCACCATTTTGAGTGTTATAGCGGCCAGCCTTTTTATAGTAGCTCTGCGAGCTTGTGGAACCATCTTACAGCCGCTATTTTGAGTGTTATAGCGGCCAGCCTTTATATAGCAGCTATACAAGCTGCTGGAACCATTCTACAGCCGCCATTTTGAGTGTTCTAGCAGCCAGCATTTACATAGTACCTCTACAAGCTGCTGGAACCATTCTACAGCCGCCATTTTGAGTGTTATAGCCGCCAGCATTTATATAGTAGCTCTGGAACCAAGCTGCTGGAACCATTCTACAGCCGCCATTTTGAGTGTTATAGCCGCCAGCCTTTACATAGTAGCTTTTCAAGCTGCTAGAACCATTATACAGCCGTTATTTTGAGTTTTATAGGAGTCAGCATTTATATAGTACCTCTACAGCCTCCGTTTTGAGACTTATAGCCGCCATCCTTTATTTAGTAGCTCTAAAAGCTGCTGGAACCATTCTACAGCCGTTATTTTGAGTTTTATAGGAGTCAGCATTTATATAGTACCTCTACAAGCTGTTGGAACCATTCTACAGCCTCCATTTTGAGACCTATAGCCGCCAACCTTTATATAGTAGCTCCACAAGCTGCTGGAACCACTCTACAGCCGCCATTTTGAGTGTTATAGCAGCCAGCATTTATATAGTAGCTCTGCAAGCAGCTGGAACCATTTTTCAGCCGCTATTTTGAGAGTTATAGCCGCCAGCATTTATATAGTACCTATACAAGCTGCTGGAACCATTCTACAGCCTCCATTTTGAGACTTATAGCCGCCAACCTTTATATAGTAGCTCTACAAGCTGCTGGAACCATTCTACAGCCGCCATTTTGAGTGTTATAGCCGCTAGCCTTTATATAGTAGCTCTACAAGCTGCTGGAACCATTCTACAGCCGCCATTTTGAGTGTTATAGCGTCCAGTCTTTATATAACCGCTATACAAGCTGCTGGAACCATTCTACAGCCGTTATTTTGAGTGTTATAGCCGCCAGCCAGTATATAGTAGCTTTACAAGCTGCTGGAACCATTCTACAGCCGTTATTTTGAATTTTATAGCAGCCAGCATTTATAAAGTAACTCTTCAAGCTGCTGGAACCATTCTACAGCCGCCATTTTGAGTGTTATAGCAACCAGCATTTATATAACAGATATACAAGCTGCTGGAACCATTCTACAGCGGCCATTTTGAGTGTTATAGCAGCCAGCATTTATATTGTAGCTCTGCAATCTGCTGGAACCATTTTGCAGCCGCTATTTTGAGAGTTATAGCCGCTAGCCTTTATATAGTAGCTCTACAAGCTGCTGGAACCATTTTGCAGCCGCTATTTTGAGTGTTATAGCCGCCAGCCTTTATATAACAGCTATACACGCTGCTGGAACCATTCTACAGCCACCATTTTGAGTGTTATAGCGGCCAGCCTTTTTATAGTAGCTCTGCGAGCTTGTGGAACCATTTTACAGCCGCTATTTTTAGTGTTATAGCGGCCAGCCTTTATATAGCAGCTATACAAGCTGCTGGAACCATTCTACAGCCGCCATTTTGAGTGTTCTAGCAGCCAGCATTTACATAGTACCTCTACAAGCTGCTGGAACCATTCTACAGCCGCCATTTTGAGTGTTATAGCCGCCAGCATTTATATAGTAGCTCTGGAACCAAGCTGCTGGAACCATTCTACAGCCGCCATTTTGAGTGTTATAGCCGCCAGCCTTTACATAGTAGCTTTTCAAGCTGCTGGAATCATTATACAGCCGTTATTTTGAGTTTTATAGGAGTCAGCATTTATATAGTACCTCTACAGCCTCCGTTTTGAGACTTATAGCCGCCATCCTTTATTTAGTAGCTCTAAAAGCTGCTGGAACCATTCTACAGCCGTTATTTTGAGTTTTATAGGAGTCAGCATTTATATAGTACCTCTACAAGCTGTTGGAACCATTCTACAGCCTCCATTTTGAGACCTATAGCCGCCAACCTTTATATAGTAGCTCCACAAGCTGCTGGAACCACTCTACAGCCGCCATTTTGAGTGTTATAGCAGCCAGCATTTATATAGTAGCTCTGCAAGCTGCTGGAACCATTTTTCAGCCGCTATTTTGAGAGTTATAGCCGTCAGCCTTTATATAACAGTTATGCAAGCTGCTGGAACCATTCAACAGCCGTTATTTTGAGTGTTATAGCCGCCAGCCTTTATATAACAGCTATACAAGCTGCTGGAACCATTCTACAGCCGTTATTTTGAGTGTTATAGCCGCCAGCCTTTATATAACAGCTATACACGCTGCTGCACCCATTCTACAGCCACCATTTTGAGTGTTATAGCCGCCAGCCCTTATATAGCAGCTATACAAGCTGCTGGAACCATTCTACAGCCGCCATTTTGAGTGTTATAGCAGCCAGCATTTACATAGTACCTCTACAAGCTGCTGGAACCATTCTACAGCCGCCATTTTGAGTGTTATAGCAGCCAGCATTTATATAGTAGCTCTGCAAGCTGCTGGAACCATTTTTCAGCCGCTATTTTGAGAGTTATAGCCGTCAGCCTTTATATAACAGTTATGCAAGCTGCTGGAACCATTCAACAGCCGTTATTTTGAGTGTTATAGCCGCCAGCCTTTATATAACAGCTATACAAGCTGCTGGAACCATTCTACAGCCGTTATTTTGAGTGTTATAGCCGCCAGCCTTTATATAACAGCTATACACGCTGCTGCACCCATTCTACAGCCACCATTTTGAGTGTTATAGCCGCCAGCCTTTATATAGCAGCTATACAAGCTGCTGGAACCATTCTACAGCCGCCATTTTGAGTGTTATAGCAGCCAGCATTTACATAGTACCTCTACAAGCTGCTGGAACCATTCTACAGCCGCCATTTTGAGTGTTATAGCCGCCAGCATTTATATAGTAGCTCTACAAGCTGCTGGAACCATTCTACAGCCGCCATTTTGAGTTTTATTGCGGCCAGCCTTTATATAACAGCTATACAAGCTGCTGGAACCATTCTACAGCCGTTATTTTGAGTGTTATAGCCGCCAGCCAGTATATAGTAGCTCTACAAGCTGCTGGAACCATTCTACAGCCGCCATTTTAAGTCTTATTGCGGCCAGCCTTTATATAACAGCTATACAAGCTGCTGGAACCATTCCACAGACGTTATTTTGAGTGTTATAGCCGTCATCTTTAATATAGTAGCTATACAAGCTGCTGGAACCATTCTACAGCCGTTATTTTGAGTGTTATAGCCGGCAGCCCTTGTAGAATAGCTCTGCAAGCTGCTGGAACCATTCTACAGCCGCCATTTTGAGTGTTATAGCCGCCAGCAATTATATAGTAGCTCTACAAGCTGCTGAAACCATTCTACAGCCGTTATTTTGAGTGTTATAGCCGTCATCTTTAACATAGTAGCAATACAAGCTGCTGGAACCGCCAGCCTTTCTAGAGTAGCTCTACAAGCTGCTGGAACCATTCTACAGCCTCCATTTTGAACGTTTTAGCCGCCAGCCTTTTTATAGTAGCTCAACAAGCTCCTGAAACCATTCTACAGCCGTTATTTTGAGTTTTATAGGAGCCAGCATTTATATAGTATCTCTGCAAGCTGCTGGAACCATTCTACAGCCTCCATTTTGAGTGTTATAGCCGCCAGCCCTTATATAGTAGCTCTACAAGCTGCTGGAACCATTATAGCCGCCAGCCTTTGTAAAGTAGATCTGCAAGCTGCTGGAAACATTCTACAGCCGCCATTTTGAGTGTTGTAGCAGCCAGCATTTATATAGTACCTCTACAAGCTGCTGGAACCATTCTAAAGCCGTTATTTTGAGTGTCATAGCCGCCAGCCAGTATGTAGTAGCTCTACAAGCTGCTGGAACCATTCTACAGCCGCTATTTTGAATTTTATAGCAGCCAGCATTTATATAGTACCTCTACAAGCTGCTGGAGCTATTCTACAGCCGCCATTTTGAGTGTTATAGCCGCTAGCCTTTATATAGCAGCTATACAAGCTGCTGGAACCATTCTACAGCCGCCATTTTGAGTGTTATAGCAGCCAGCATTTACATAGTACCTCTACAAGCTGCTGGAACCAGCATTTATATGGTAGCTCTACAAGCTGCTGGAACCATTCTACAGCCGCCATTTTGAGTGTTATAGCCGCCAGCCAGTATGCAGTAGCTCTACAAGCTGCTGGAACCATTCTACAAACGTTATTTTGAGTGTTATAGCCGTTATCTTTAATATAGTAGCTATACAAGCTGCTGGAACCATTCTACAGCCGTTATTTTAAGTGTTATAGCCGCCAGCCTTTATAGAGTAGCTCTACAAGCTGCTGGAACCATTCTACAGCCGCCATTTTGAGTGTTATAACAGCCAGCATTTATATAGTAGCTCTGCAAGCTGCTGGAACCATTTTTCAGCCGCTATTTTGAGAGTTATAGCCGCCAGCCTTAATATAACACTTATACAAGCTGCTGGAGCCATTCAACAGCCGTTATTTTGACTGTTATAGCCGCCAGCCTTTATATAACAGCTATACAAGCTGCTGGAACCATTCTACAGCCGTTATTTTGAGTGTTATAGCCGCCAGCCTTTATATAACAGCTAAACACGCTGCTGGAACCATTCTACAGCCGCCATTTTGAGTGTTATAGCAACCAGCATTTATATAACAGATATACAAGCTCTTATTAAGTCTTATTGCGGCCAGCCTTTATATAACAGCTATACAAGCTGCTGGAACCATTCCACAGACGTTATTTTGAGTGTTATAGCCGTCATCTTTAATATAGTAGCTATACAAGCTGCTGGAATCATTCTACAGCCGTTATTTTGAGTGTTATAGCCGGCAGCCCTTGTAGAATAGCTCTGCAAGCTGCTGGAACCATTCTACAGCCGCCATTTTGAGTGTTATAGCCGCCAGCAATTATATAGTAGCTCTACAAGCTGCTGAAACCATTCTACAGCCGTTATTTTGAGTGTTATAGCCGTCATCTTTAACATAGTAGCAATACAAGCTGCTGGAACCATTCTACAGCCTCCATTTTGAGTGTTATAGCCGCCAGCCTTTATATAGTACCTCTTGAAGCTGCTGGAACCATTCTACAGCCGTTATTTTGAGTGTTATAGCAGCCAGCATTTACATAGTACCTCTACAAGCTGCTGGAACCATTCTACAGCCGCCATTTTGAGTGTTATAGCAGCCAGCATTTATATAGTTGCTCTACAAGCTGCTGGAACCATTCTACAGCCGCCATTTTAAGTTTTATTGTGGCCAGCCTTTATATTACAGCTATACAAGCTGCTGGAACCATTCTACAGCCGTTATTTTGAGTGTCATAGCCGCCAGCCAGTATGTAGTAGCTCTACAAGCTGCTGGAACCATTATAGCCGCCAGCCTTTGTAAAGTAGATCTGCAAGCTGCTGGAAACATTCTACAGCCGCCATTTTGAGTGTTGTAGCAGCCAGCATTTATATAGTACCTCTACAAGCTGCTGGAACCATTCTACAGCCGCCATTTTAAGTTTTATTGTGGCCAGCCTTTATATAACAGCTATACAAGCTGCTGGAACCATTCTACAGCCGTTATTTTGAGTGTCATAGCCGCCAGCCAGTATGTAGTAGCTTTACAAGCTGCTGGAACCATTCTACAGCCGCTATTTTGAATTTTATAGCAGCCAGCATTTATATAGTACCTCTACAAGCTGCTGGAGCTATTCTACAGCCGCCATTTTGAGTGTTATAGCCGCTAGCCTTTATATAGCAGCTATACAAGCTGCTGGAACCATTCTACAGCCGCCATTTTGAGTGTTATAGCAGCCAGCATTTACATAGTACCTCTACAAGCTGCTGGAACCAGCATTTATATGGTAGCTCTACAAGCTGCTGGAACCATTCTACAGCCGCCATTTTGAGTGTTATAGCCGCCAGCCAGTATGCAGTAGCTCTACAAGCTGCTGGAACCATTCTACAAACGTTATTTTGAGTGTTATAGCCGTTATCTTTAATATAGTAGCTATACAAGCTGCTGGAACCATTCTACAGCCGTTATTTTAAGTGTTATAGCCGCCAGCCTTTATAGAGTAGCTCTACAAGCTGCTGGAACCATTCTACAGCCGCCATTTTGAGTGTTATAGCAGCCAGCATTTATATAGTAGCTCTGCAAGCTGCTGGAACCATTTTTCAGCCGCTATTTTGAGAGTTATAACCGCCAGCCTTAATATAACACTTATACAAGCTGCTGGAGCCATTCAACAGCCGTTATTTTGACTGTTATAGCCGCCAGCCTTTATATAACAGCTATACAAGCTGCTGGAACCATTCTACAGCCGTTATTTTGAGTGTTATTGCCGCCAGCCTTTATATAACAGCTAAACACGCTGCTGGAACCATTCTACAGCCGCCATTTTGAGTGTTATAGCAACCAGCATTTATATAACAGATATACAAGCTCTTATTAAGTCTTATTGCGGCCAGCCTTTATATAACAGCTATACAAGCTGCTGGAACCATTCCACAGACGTTATTTTGAGTGTTATAGCCGTCATCTTTAATATAGTAGCTATACAAGCTGCTGGAATCATTCTACAGCCGTTATTTTGAGTGTTATAGCCGGCAGCCCTTGTAGAATAGCTCTGCAAGCTGCTGGAACCATTCTACAGCCGCCATTTTGAGTGTTATAGCCGCCAGCAATTATATAGTAGCTCTACAAGCTGCTGAAACCATTCTACAGCCGTTATTTTGAGTGTTATAGCCGTCATCTTTAACATAGTAGCAATACAAGCTGCTGGAACCATTCTACAGCCTCCATTTTGAGTGTTATAGCCGCCAGCCTTTATATAGTACCTCTTGAAGCTGCTGGAACCATTCTACAGCCGTTATTTTGAGTGTTATAGCAGCCAGCATTTACATAGTACCTCTACAAGCTGCTGGAACCATTCTACAGCCGCCATTTTGAGTGTTATAGCAGCCAGCATTTATATAGTTGCTCTACAAGCTGCTAGAACCATTCTACAGCCGCCAGCCAGTATATAGTAGCTCTTTAAGCTGCTGGAACCATTCTACAGCCGTTGTTTTGGGTGTTATAGCCACCAGCCTTTTTAGAGTAGCTCTGTAAGCTGCTGGAACCATTCTACAGCCGCCAGCCTTTATATAGTAGCTCTACAAGCTGCTTGATTCATTCTACAGCCGTTATTTTAAGTGTTATAGCCGCCAGCCTTTCTAGAGTGGCTCTGCAAGCTGCTGGAACCATTCTACAGCCGCCATTTTGAGTGTTATAGCAGCCAGCATTTACATAGTACCTCTACAAGCTGCTGGAACCATTCTACAGCCGCCATTTTGAGTGTTATAGCCGCTAGCATTTATATAGTAGCTCTACAAGCTGCTGGAACCATTCTACAGCCGCCATTTTGAGTGTTATAGCAACCAGCATTTATATAACAGATATACAAGCTCTTATTAAGTCTTATTGCGGCCAGCCTTTATATAACAGCTATACAAGCTGCTGGAACCATTCCACAGACGTTATTTTGAGTGTTATAGCCGTCATCTTTAATATAGTAGCTATACAAGCTGCTGGAATCATTCTACAGCCGTTATTTTGAGTGTTATAGCCGGCAGCCCTTGTAGAATAGCTCTGCAAGCTGCTGGAACCATTCTACAGCCGCCATTTTGAGTGTTATAGCCGCCAGCAATTATATAGTAGCTCTACAAGCTGCTGAAACCATTCTACAGCCGTTATTTTGAGTGTTATAGCCGTCATCTTTAACATAGTAGCAATACAAGCTGCTGGAACCATTCTACAGCCGCCATTTTGAGTGTTATAGCCGCTAGCATTTATATAGTAGCTCTACAAGCTGCTGGAACCATTCTACAGCCGCCATTTTGAGTGTTATAGCAACCAGCATTTATATAACAGATATACAAGCTCTTATTAAGTCTTATTGCGGCCAGCCTTTATATAACAGCTATACAAGCTGCTGGAACCATTCCACAGACGTTATTTTGAGTGTTATAGCCGTCATCTTTAATATAGTAGCTATACAAGCTGCTGGAATCATTCTACAGCCGTTATTTTGAGTGTTATAGCCGGCAGCCCTTGTAGAATAGCTCTGCAAGCTGCTGGAACCATTCTACAGCCGTTATTTTGAGTGTTATAGCAGCCAGCATTTACATAGTACCTCTACAAGCTGCTGGAACCATTCTACAGCCGCCATTTTGAGTGTTATAGCAGCCAGCATTTATATAGTTGCTCTACAAGCTGCTAGAACCATTCTACAGCCGCCAGCCAGTATATAGTAGCTCTTTAAGCTGCTGGAACCATTCTACAGCCGTTGTTTTGGGTGTTATAGCCACCAGCCTTTTTAGAGTAGCTCTGTAAGCTGCTGGAACCATTCTACAGCCGCCAGCCTTTATATAGTAGCTCTACAAGCTGCTTGATTCATTCTACAGCCGTTATTTTAAGTGTTATAGCCGCCAGCCTTTCTAGAGTGGCTCTGCAAGCTGCTGGAACCATTCTACAGCCGCCATTTTGAGTGTTATAGCCGCTAGCCTTTATATAGTAGCTCTACAAGCTGCTGGACCCATTCTTCAGCCGTTATTTTGAGTGTTGTAGCCGTCATCTTTAATAGAGTAGCTTTACAAGCTGCTGGAGCCATTCTACAGCCGCCATTCTGAGTGTTATAGCAGCCAGCATTTACATAGTACCACGACAAGCTGCTTGAACCATTGTACAGCCGCCATTTTGAGTGTTATAGCAGCCAGCCAGTATATAGTAGTTCTACAAGCTGCTGGAACCATTCTACAGCCGTTATTTTAAGTGTTATAGCCGCTAGCCTTTATATAGTAGCTCTACAAGCTGCTGGAACCATTCTACAGCCGTTATTTTAAGTGTTATAGCCGCCAGCCTTTCTAGAGTAGCTCTACAAGCTGCTGGAACCATTCTACAGCCTCCATTTTGAATGTTTTAGCCGCCAGCCTTTTTATAGTAGCTCAACAAGCTCTTGAAACCATTCTACAGCCGTTATTTTGAGTTTTATAGGAGCCAGCATTTATATAGTATCTCTGCAAGCTGCTGGAACCATTCTACAGCCTCCATTTTGAGTGTTATAGCCGCCAGCCCTTATATAGTAGCTCTACAAGCTACTGGAACCATTATAGCCGCCAGCCTTTGAAAAGTAGATCTGCAAGCTGCTGGAAACATTCTACAGCCGCCATTTTGAGTGTTATAGCAGCCAGCATTTATATAGTACCTCTACAAGCTGCTGGAACCATTCTACAGCCGCCATTTTAGGTTTTATTGTGGCCAGCCTTTATATAACAGCTATACAAGCTGCTGGAACCATTCTACAGCCGTTATTTTGAGTGTCATAGCCGCCAGCCAGTATGTAGTAGCTCTACAAGCTGCTGGAACCATTCTACAGCCGTTATTTTGAATTTTATAGCAGCCAGCATTTATATAGTACCTCTACAAGCTGCTGGAGCTATTCTACAGCCGCCATTTTGAGTGTTATAGCCGCCAGCCTTTATATAGCAGCTATACAAGCTGCTGGAACCATTCTACAGCCGCCATTTTGAGTGTTATAGCAGCCAGCATTTACATAGTACCTCTACAAGCTGCTGGAACCAGCATTTATATGGTAGCTCTACAAGCTGCTGGAACCATTCTACAGCCGCCATTTTGAGTGTTATAGCCGCCAGCCAGTATGCAGTAGCTCTTCAAGCTGCTGGAACCATTCTACAAACGTTATTTTGAGTGTTATAGCCGTCATCTTTAATATAGTAGCTATACAAGCTGCTGGAACCATTCTACAGCCGTTATTTTGAGTGTTATAGCCGCCAGCCTTTATAGAGTAGCTCTACAAGCTGCTGGAACCATTCTACAGCCGCCATTTTGAGTGTTATAGCAGCCAGCATTTACATAGTACCTCTACAAGCTGCTGGAACCATTCTACAGCCGCCATTTTAAGTGTTATAGCCGCCAGCATTTATATAGTAGCTCTACAAGCTGCTGGAACCATTCTACAGCCGCCATTTTGAGTGTTATAGCAACCAGCATTTATATAACAGATATACAAGCTGCTGGAACCATTCTACAGCCGCCATTTTGAGTGTTATAGCAGCCAGCATTTATATAGTACCTCTGCAAGCTGCTGGAACCATTTTGCAGCCGCTATTTTGAGTGTTATACCCGCCAGCCTTTATATAGTAGCTCTGCGAGCTGCTGGAACCATTTTACAGCCGCTATTTTGAGTGTTATAGCAGCCAGCATTTACATAGTACCTCTACAAGCTGCTGGAACCATTCTACAGCCGCCATTTTGAGTGTTATAGCAGCCAGCATTTACATAGTACCTCTACAAGCTGCTGGAACCATTCTACAGCCGCCATTTTGAGTGTTATAGCAGCCAGCATTTACATAGTACCTCTACAAGCTGCTGGAACCATTGTACAGCCGCCATTTTGAGTGTTAAAGCCGCCAGCATTTATATAGTACCTATACAAGCTGCTGGAACCATTCTACAGCCTCCATTTTGAGACTTATACCCGCCAACCTTTATATAGTAGCTCTACAAGCTGCTGGAACCATTCTACAGCCGCCATTTTGAGTGTTATAGCGGCCAGCCTTTATATAACAGCTATACAAGCTGCTGGAACCATTCTACAGCCGTTATTTTGAGTGTTATAGCCGGCAACCAGTATATAGTAGCTCTACAAGCTGCTGGAACCATTCTACAGCCGTTATTTTGAATTTTATAGCAGCCAGCCTTTATATAGTACCTCTACAAGCTGCTGGAACAATTCTACAGCCGCCATTTTGAGTTTTATTGCGGCCAGCCTTTATATAACAGCTATACAAGCTGCTGGAACCATTCAACAGCCTCCATTTTAAGTGTTATAGCAGCCAGCATTTACATAGTACCTATACAAGCTGCTGGAACCATTCTACAGCCTCCATTTTGAGACTTATAGCCGGCAACCTTTATATAGTAGCTCTACAAGCTGCTGGAACCATTCTACAGCCGCCATTTTGAGTGTTATAGCCGCTAGCCTTTATATAGTAGCTCTACAAGCTGCTGGAACCATTCTACAGCCGCCATTTTGAGTGTTATATCGGCCAGCCTTTATATAACAGCTATACAGGCTGCTGGAACCATTCTACAGCCGCCATTTTGAGTGTTATAGCAGCCAGCATTTACAAAGTACCTCTACAAGCTGCTGGAACCATTCTACAGCCTCCACTTTGAGTGTTATAGCCTGCTGGAACCATTCTACAGCCTCCATTTTGAGTGTTATAGCAGCCAGCATTTATATAGTAGCTCTGCAAGCTGCTGGAACCATTTTTCAGCCGCTATTTTGAGAGTTATAGCCGCCAGCCTTTATATAACAGTTATACAAGCTGCTGGAACCATTCAACAGCCGTTATTTTGAGTGTTATAGCCGCCAGCCTTTATATAACAGCTATACAAGCTGCTGGAACCATTCTACAGCCGTTATTTTGAGTGTTATAGCCGCCAGCCTTTATATAACAGCTATACACGCTGCTGGAGCCATTCTACAGCCGCCATTTTGAGTGTTATCACAGCCAGCATTTACTTAGTACCTGTACAAGCTGCTGGAACCATTCTACAGCCGCCATTTTGAGTGTTATAGCCGCCAGCATTTATATAGTAGCTCTACAAGCTGCAGGAACCATTCTACAGCCGCCATTTTGAGTGTTATAGCAACCAGCATTTATATAACAGACATACAAGCTGCTGGAACCATTCTACAGCCGCCATTTTGAGTGTTATAGCAGCCAGCATTTATATAGTAGCTCTGCAAGCTGCTGGAACCATTTTGCAGCCGCTATTTTGAGAGTTATAGCCGCCAGCCTTTATATAACAGCTATACAACCTGCTGGAACCATTCAACAGCCGTTATTTTGAGTGTTATAGCCGCCAGCCTTTATATAACAGCTATATAAGCTGCTGGAACCATTCTACAGCCACCATTTTGAGTGTTATAGCGGCCAGCCTTTATATAACAGCTATACAAGCTGCTGAAACCATTCTACAGCCGTTATTTTGAGTGTTATAGCCGCCAGCCTTTATATAACAGCTATACACGCTGCTGGAACCATTCTACAGCCACCATTTTGAGTGTTATACCCGCCAGCCTTTTTATAGTAGCTCTGCGAGCTGCTGGAACCATTTTACAGCCGCTATTTTGAGTGTTATAGCGGCCAGCCTTTTTATAGCAGCTATACAAGCTGCTGGAACCATTCTACAGCCGCCATTTTGAGTGTTATAGCCGCCAGCCTTTATATAACAGCTATACAAGCTGCTGGAACCATTCTACAGCCGTTATTTTGAGTGTTATAGCCGCCAGCCTTTATATAACAGCTATACACGCTGCTCGAACCATTCTACAGCCGCCATTTTGAGTGTTATAGCCGCTAGCCTTTATATAGTAGCTCTACAAGCTGCTGGACCCATTCTTCAGCCGTTATTTTGAGTGTTGTAGCCGTCATCTTTAATAGAGTAGCTTTACAAGCTGCTGGAGCCATTCTACAGCCGCCATTCTGAGTGTTATAGCAGCCAGCATTTACATAGTACCACGACAAGCTGCTTGAACCATTGTACAGCCGCCATTTTGAGTGTTATAGCAGCCAGCCAGTATATAGTAGTTCTACAAGCTGCTGGAACCATTCTACAGCCGTTATTTTAAGTGTTATAGCCGCTAGCCTTTATATAGTAGCTCTACAAGCTGCTGGAACCATTCTACAGCCGTTATTTTAAGTGTTATAGCCGCCAGCCTTTCTAGAGTAGCTCTACAAGCTGCTGGAACCATTCTACAGCCTCCATTTTGAATGTTTTAGCCGCCAGCCTTTTTATAGTAGCTCAACAAGCTCTTGAAACCATTCTACAGCCGTTATTTTGAGTTTTATAGGAGCCAGCATTTATATAGTATCTCTGCAAGCTGCTGGAACCATTCTACAGCCTCCATTTTGAGTGTTATAGCCGCCAGCCCTTATATAGTAGCTCTACAAGCTACTGGAACCATTATAGCCGCCAGCCTTTGTAAAGTAGATCTGCAAGCTGCTGGAAACATTCTACAGCCGCCATTTTGAGTGTTGTAGCAGCCAGCATTTATATAGTACCTCTACAAGCTGCTGGAACCATTCTACAGCCGCCATTTTAGGTTTTATTGTGGCCAGCCTTTATATAACAGCTATACAAGCTGCTGGAACCATTCTACAGCCGTTATTTTGAGTGTCATAGCCGCCAGCCAGTATGTAGTAGCTCTACAAGCTGCTGGAACCATTCTACAGCCGTTATTTTGAATTTTATAGCAGCCAGCATTTATATAGTACCTCTACAAGCTGCTGGAGCTATTCTACAGCCGCCATTTTGAGTGTTATAGCCGCCAGCCTTTATATAGCAGCTATACAAGCTGCTGGAACCATTCTACAGCCGCCATTTTGAGTGTTATAGCAGCCAGCATTTACATAGTACCTCTACAAGCTGCTGGAACCAGCATTTATATGGTAGCTCTACAAGCTGCTGGAACCATTCTACAGCCGCCGTTTTGAGTGTTATAGCCGCCAGCCAGTATGCAGTAGCTCTTCAAGCTGCTGGAACCATTCTACAAACGTTATTTTGAGTGTTATAGCCGTCATCTTTAATATAGTAGCTATACAAGCTGCTGGAACCATTCTACAGCCGTTATTTTGAGTGTTATAGCCGCCAGCCTTTATAGAGTAGCTCTACAAGCTGCTGGAACCATTCTACAGCCGCCATTTTGAGTGTTATAGCAGCCAGCATTTACATAGTACCTCTACAAGCTGCTGGAACCATTCTACAGCCGCCATTTTGAGTGTTATAGCCGCCAGCATTTATATAGTAGCTCTACAAGCTGCTGGAACCATTCTACAGCCGCCATTTTGAGTGTTATAGCAACCAGCATTTATATAACAGATATACAAGCTGCTGGAACCATTCTACAGCCGCCATTTTGAGTGTTATAGCAGCCAGCATTTATATAGTACCTCTGCAAGCTGCTGGAACCATTTTGCAGCCGCTATTTTGAGTGTTATACCCGCCAGCCTTTATATAGTAGCTCTGCGAGCTGCTGGAACCATTTTACAGCCGCTATTTTGAGTGTTATAGCAGCCAGCATTTACATAGTACCTCTACAAGCTGCTGGAACCATTCTACAGCCGCCATTTTGAGTGTTATAGCAGCCAGCATTTACATAGTACCTCTACAAGCTGCTGGAACCATTCTACAGCCGCCATTTTGAGTGTTATAGCAGCCAGCATTTACATAGTACCTCTACAAGCTGCTGGAACCATTGTACAGCCGCCATTTTGAGTGTTAAAGCCGCCAGCATTTATATAGTACCTATACAAGCTGCTGGAACCATTCTACAGCCTCCATTTTGAGACTTATAGCCGCCAACCTTTATATAGTAGCTCTACAAGCTGCTGGAACCATTCTACAGCCGCCATTTTGAGTGTTATAGCGGCCAGCCTTTATATAACAGCTATACAAGCTGCTGGAACCATTCTACAGCCGTTATTTTGAGTGTTATAGCCGGCAACCAGTATATAGTAGCTCTACAAGCTGCTGAAACCATTCTACAGCCGTTATTTTGAATTTTATAGCAGCCAGCCTTTATATAGTACCTCTACAAGCTGCTGGAACAATTCTACAGCCGCCATTTTGAGTTTTATTGCGGCCAGCCTTTATATAACAGCTATACAAGCTGCTGGAACCATTCAACAGCCTCCATTTTAAGTGTTATAGCAGCCAGCATTTACATAGTACCTATACAAGCTGCTGGAACCATTCTACAGCCTCCATTTTGAGACTTATAGCAGGCAACCTTTATATAGTAGCTCTACAAGCTGCTGGAACCATTCTACAGCCGCCATTTTGAGTGTTATAGCCGCTAGCCTTTATATAGTAGCTCTACAAGCTGCTGGAACCATTCTACAGCCGCCATTTTGAGTGTTATATCGGCCAGCCTTTATATAACAGCTATACAGGCTGCTGGAACCATTCTACAGCCGCCATTTTGAGTGTTATAGCAGCCAGCATTTACAAAGTACCTCTACAAGCTGCTGGAACCATTCTACAGCCTCCACTTTGAGTGTTATAGCCTGCTGGAACCATTCTACAGCCTCCATTTTGAGTGTTATAGCAGCCAGCATTTATATAGTAGCTCTGCAAGCTGCTGGAACCATTTTTCAGCCGCTATTTTGAGAGTTATAGCCGCCAGCCTTTATATAACAGTTATACAAGCTGCTGGAACCATTCAACAGCCGTTATTTTGAGTGTTATAGCCGCCAGCCTTTATATAACAGCTATACAAGCTGCTGGAACCATTCTACAGCCGTTATTTTGAGTGTTATAGCCGCCAGCCTTTATATAACAGCTATACACGCTGCTGGAACCATTCTACAGCCGCCATTTTGAGTGTTATAGCAGCCAGCATTTATATAGTAGCTCTGCAAGCTGCTGGAACCATTTTGCAGCCGCTATTTTGAGAGTTATAGCCGCCAGCCTTTATATAACAGCTATACAACCTGCTGGAACCATTCAACAGCCGTTATTTTGAGTGTTATAGCCGCCAGCCTTTATATAACAGCTATATAAGCTGCTGGAACCATTCTACAGCCACCATTTTGAGTGTTATAGCGGCCAGCCTTTATATAACAGCTATACAAGCTGCTGAAACCATTCTACAGCCGTTATTTTGAGTGTTATAGCCGCCAGCCTTTATATAACAGCTATACACGCTGCTGGAACCATTCTACAGCCGCCATTTTGAGTGTTATAGCAGCCAGCATTTATATAGTAGCTCTGCAAGCTGCTGGAACCATTTTGCAGCCGCTATTTTGAGAGTTATAGCCGCCAGCCTTTATATAACAGCTATACAACCTGCTGGAACCATTCAACAGCCGTTATTTTGAGTGTTATAGCCGCCAGCCTTTATATAACAGCTATACACGCTGCTGGAACCATTCTACAGCCGCCATTTTGAGTGTTATCACAGCCAGCATATACTTAGTACCTGTACAAGCTGCTGGAACCATTCTACAGCCGCCATTTTGAGTGTTATAGCCGCCAGCATTTATATAGTAGCTCTACAAGCTGCAGGAACCATTCTACAGCCGCCATTTTGAGTGTTATAGCAACCAGCATTTATATAACAGACATACAAGCTGCTGGAACCATTCTACAGCCGCCATTTTGAGTGTTATAGCAGCCAGCATTTATATAGTAGCTCTGCAAGCTGCTGGAACCATTTTGCAGCCGCTATTTTGAGAGTTATAGCCGCCAGCCTTTATATAACAGCTATACAACCTGCTGGAACCATTCAACAGCCGTTATTTTGAGTGTTATAGCCGCCAGCCTTTATATAACAGCTATATAAGCTGCTGGAACCATTCTACAGCCACCATTTTGAGTGTTATAGCGGCCAGCCTTTATATAACAGCTATACAAGCTGCTGAAACCATTCTACAGCCGTTATTTTGAGTGTTATAGCCGCCAGCCTTTATATAACAGCTATACACGCTGCTGGAACCATTCTACAGCCACCATTTTGAGTGTTATACCCGCCAGCCTTTTTATAGTAGCTCTGCGAGCTGCTGGAACCATTTTACAGCCGCTATTTTGAGTGTTATAGCGGCCAGCCTTTTTATAGCAGCTATACAAGCTGCTGGAACCATTCTACAGCCGCCATTTTGAGTGTTATAGCCGCCAGCCTTTATATAACAGCTATACAAGCTGCTGGAACCATTCTACAGCCGTTATTTTAAGTGTTATAGCCGCCAGCCTTTATATAACAGCTATACACGCTGCTCGAACCATTCTACAGCCGCCATTTTGAGTGTTATAGCAGCCAGCATTTACATAGTACCTCTACAAGCTGCTGGAACCATTCTACAGCCGCCATTTTGAGTGTTATAGCCGCCAGCATTTATATAGTAGCTCTACAAGCTGCTGGAACCATTCTACAGCCGCCATTTTGAGTGTTATAGCAAACAGCATTTATATAACAGATTTACAAGCTGCTGGAACCATTCTACAGCCGCAATTTTAAGTGTTATAGCAGCCAGCATTCATATAGTAGCTCTGCAAGCCGCTGGAACCATTTTGCCGCCGCTATTTTGAGAGTTATAGCCGCCAGCCTTTATATAACAGCTATACAAGCTGCTGGAACCATTCAACAGCCGTTAATTTGAGTGTTATAGCCGCCAGCCTTTAAATAACAGCTATATAAGCTGCTGGAACCATTTTACAGCCATCATTTTGAGTGTTATAGCGGCCAGCCTTTATATAACAGCTATACAAGCTGCTGAAACCACTCTACAGCCGTTATTTTGAGTGTTATAGCCGCCAGCCTTTATATAACAGCTATACACGCTGCTGGAACCATTCTACAGCCACCATTTTGAGTGTTGTAGCAGCCAGCATTTACATAGTACCTCTACAAGCTGCTGGAACCATTCTACAGCCGCCATTTTGAGTGTTATAGCAAACAGCATTTATATAGCAGCTATACAAGCTGCTGGAACCATTCTACAGCCGCCATTTTGAGTGTTATAGCAGCCAGCATTTACATAGTACCTCTACAAGCTGCTGGAACCATTCTACAGCCGCCATTTTGAGTGTTATAGCCGCCAGCATTTATATAGTAGCTCTACAAGCTGCTGGAACCATTCTACAGCCGCCATTTTGAGTGTTATAGCAAACAGCATTTATATAACAGATTTACAAGCTGCTGGAACCATTCTACAGCCGCAATTTTGAGTGTTATAGCAGCCAGCATTTATATAGTATCTCTGCAAGCTGCTGGAACCATTTTGCCGCCGCTATTTTGAGAGTTATAGCCGCCAGCCTTTATATAACAGCTATACACGCTGCTGGAACCATTCTACAGCCGCCATTTTGAGTGTTATCACAGCCAGCATTTACATAGTACCTGTACAAGCTGCTGGAACCATTCTACAGCCGCCATTTTGAGTGTTATAGCCGCCAGCATTTATATAGTAGCTCTACAAGCTGCAGGAATCATTCTACAGCCGCCATTTTGAGTGTTATAGCAACCAGCATTTTTATAACAGACATACAAGCTGCTGGAACCATTCTACAGCCGCCATTTTGAGTGTTATAGCAGCCAGCATTTATATAGTAGCTCTGCAAGCTGCTGGAACCATTTTGCAGCCGCTATTTTGAGTGTTATAGCAAACAGCATTTATATAGCAGCTATACAAGCTGCTGGAACCATTCTACAGCCGCCATTTTGAGTGTTATAGCAGCCAGCATTTACATAGTACCTCTACAAGTTGCTGGAACCATTCTACAGCCGCCATTTTGAGTGTTATAGCAGCCAGCCTTTATAAATTAGCTCTACAAGCTGCTGGAACCATTCTACAGCCGACATTTTGAGTGTTATAGCCGCCAGCATTTATATAGTAGCTCTTCAAGCTGCTGGAACCATTCTACAGCCGTTATTTTGAGTTTTATAGGAGTCAGCATTTATATAGTACCTCTACAAGCTGCTGGAACCATTCTACAGCCTCCATTTTGAGACTTATAGCCGCCAACCTTTATTTAGTAGCTCTACATGCTGCTGGAACCATTCTACAGCCATTATTTTGAGTTTTATAGGAGTCAGCATTTATATAGCACCTCTACAAGCTGCTGGAACCATTCTACAGCCTCCATTTTGAGACTTATAGCCGCCAACCTTTATATAGTAGCTCTACAAGCTGCTGGAACCATTCTACAGCCGCCATTTTGAGTGTTATAGCCGCTAGCCTTTATATAGTAGCTCTACAAGCTGCTGGAACCATTCTACAGCCGCCATTTTGAGTGTTATAGCGGCCAGCCTTTATATAACAGCTATACAGGCTGCTGGAACCATTCTACAGCCGCCATTTTGAGTGTTATAGCAGCCAGCATTTACATAGTACCTCTACAAGCTGCTGGAACCATTCTACAGCCTCCACTTTGAGTGTTATAGCCTGCTGGAACCTTTCTGCAGCCGCCATTTTGAGTGTTATAGCAGCCAGCATTTATATAGTAGCTCTGCAAGCTGCTGGAACCATTCTACAGCCACCATTTTGAGTGTTATAGCAGCCAGCATTTACATAGTACCTCTACAAGCTGCTGGAACCAGCATTTATATGGTAGCTCTACAAGCTGCTGGAACCATTCTACAGCCGCCATTTTGAGTGTTATAGCAGCCAGCATTTACATAGTGCCTCTACAAGCTGCTGGAACCAGCATTTATATGGTAGCTCTACAAGCTGCTGGAACCATTCTACAGCCGCCATTTTGAGTGTTATAGCCGCCAACCTTTATATAGTAGCTCTACAAGCTGCTGGAACCATTCTACAGCCGCCATTTTGAGTGTTATAGCCGCTAGCCTTTATATAGTAGCTCTATAAGCTGCTGGAACCATTCTACAGCCGCCATTTTGAGTCTTATTGCGGCCAGCCTTTATATAACAGCTATACAAGCTGCTGGATCCATTCCACAGACGTTATTTTGAGTGTTATAGCCGTCATCTTTAATATAGTAGCTATACAAGCTGCTGGAACCATTCTACAGCCGTTATTTTGAGTGTTATAGCAGCCAGCATTTATGTAGTACCTCTACAAGCTGCTGGAACCATTCCACAGCCGCCATTTTGAGTGTTATAGCAGGCAGCATTTACATTGTACCTCTACAAGCTGCTTGAACCATTGTACAGCCGCCAATTTGAGTGTTATAGCCGCTAGCCTTTATATAGTAGCTCTACAAGCTGCTGGAACCATTCTACAGCCGCCATTTTGTGTGTTATAGCGGCCAGCCTTTATATAACAGCTATACAGGCTGCTGGAACCATTCTATAGCCACCAGCCTTTGTAGAGTAGCTCTGTAAGCTGCTGGAACCATTCTACAGCCGCCAGCTTTTATACAGTAGTTCTACAAGCTGCTGCAACCATTCTACAGCCGTTATTTTGAGTGTTATAGCCGTCATCCTTAATGTAGTAGCTCTACAAGCTGCTGGAGCCATTCTACAGCCGCCATTTTGAGTGTTATAGCAGGCAGCATTTACATTGTACCTCTACAAGCTGCTTGAACCATTGTACAGCCGCCAGCCAGTATATAGTAGCTCTACAAACTGCTGGAACGATTCTACAGCCGTTATTTTGAGTGTTAAAGCCACCAGCCTTTGTAGAGTAGCTCTGTAAGCTGCTGGAACCATTCTACAGCCGCCAGCTTTTATACAGTAGTTCTACAAGCTGCTGGAACCATTCTACAGCCGTTATTTTGAGTGTTATAGCCGTCATCCTTAATGTAGTAGCTCTACAAGCTGCTGGAGCCATTCTAGAGCCGCCATTTTGAGTGTTATAGCAGGCAGCATTTACATTGTACCTCTACAAGCTGCTTGAACCATTGTACAGCCGCCAATTTGAGTGTTATAGCCGCTAGCCTTTATATAGTAGCTCTACAAGCTGCTGGAACCATTCTACAGCCGCCATTTTGTGTGTTATAGCGGCCAGCCTTTATATAACAGCTATACAGGCTGCTGGAACCATTCTACAGCCGCCATTTTGAGTGTTATAGCAGCCAGCATTTACATAGTACCTCTACAAGCTGCTGGAATCATCCTACAGCCGCCATTTCGAGATTTATTGCGGCCAGCCTTTATTTAACAGCTATACAAGCTGCTGGAACCATTCTACAGCCGTTATTTTGAGTGTTATAGCGGTCATCTTTAATATAGTAGCTATACAAGCTGCTGGAACCATTCTACAGCCTCCATTTTGAGTGTTATAGCCGCCAGCCTTTATATAGTACCTCTTCAAGCTGCTGGAACCATTCTACTGCCGCCATTTTGAGTGTTATAGCAGCCAGCATTTATATAGAACCTCTACAAGCTGCTGGAACCATTCTACAGCCGCCATTTTGAGTGTTATAGCAGCCATTATTTATAGAGTTGCTCTACAAGCTGCTGGAACCATTCTACAGCCGCCATTTTGAGTTTTATTGCGGCCAGCCTTTATATAACAGCTATACAAGCTGCTGGAACCATTCTACAGCCGTTATTTTGAGTGTTATAGCCGCCAACCTTTATATAGTAGCTCTACAAGCTGCTGGAACCATTCTACAGCCGCCATTTTGAGTGTTATAGCCGCTAGCCAGTATATAGTAGCTCTACAAGCTGCTGGAACCATTCTACAGCCGCCATTTTGAGTCTTATTGCGGCCAGCCTTTATATAACAGCTATACAAGCTGCTGGAACCATTCCACAGACGTTATTTTGAGTGTTATAGCCGTCATCTTTAATATAGTAGCTATACAAGCTGCTGGAACCATTCTACAGCCGTTATTTTGAGTGTTATAGCAGCCAGCATTTATATAGTACCTCTACAAGCTGCTGGAACCATTCTACAGCCGCCATTTTGAGTGTTATAGCAGCCAGCATTTATATAGTTGCTCTACAAGCTGCTAGAACCATTCTATAGCCGCCAGCCAGTATATAGTAGCTCTACAAACTGCTGGAACGATTCTACAGCCGTTATTTTGAGTGTTATAGCCACCAGCCTTTGTAGAGTAGCTCTGTAAGCTGCTGGAACCATTCTACAGCCGTTATTTTGAGAGTTATAGCCGTCATCCTTAATGTAGTAGCTCTACAAGCTGCTGGAGCCATTCTACAGCCGCCATTTTGAGTGTTATAGCAGCCAGCATTTACATAGTACCTCTACAAGCTGCTTGAACCATTGTACAGCCGCCATTTTGAGTGTTATAGCCGTCATCCTTAATGTAGTAGCTCTACAAGCTGCTGGAACCATTCTACAGCCGTTATTTTAAGTGTTATAGCCGCCAGCCTTTGTAGAGTAGCTCTGCAAGCTGCTGGAACCATTCTACAGCCGCCATTTTGAGGGTTATAGCCGCTAGCCTTTATATAGTAGCTCTACAACCTGCTGGAACCATTCTACAGCCGTTATTTTGAGTTTTATTGGAGTCAGCATTTATATAGTACCTCTACAAGCTGCTGGAACCATTCTACAGCCTCCATTTTGAGACTTATAGCCGCCAGCCTTTATTTAGTAGCTCTACATGCTGCTGGAACCATTCTACAGCCATTATTTTGAGTTTTATAGGAGTCAGCTTTTATATAGCACCTCTACAAGCTGCTGGAACCATTCTACAGCTTCCATTTTGAGACTTATAGCCGCCAACCTTTATATAGTAGCTCTACAAGCTGCTGGAACCATTCTACAGCCGCCATTTTGAGTGTTATAGCCGCTAGCCTTTATATAGTAGCTCTACAAGCTGCTGGAACCATTCTACAGTTGCCATTTTGAGTGTTATAGCGGCCAGCCTTTATATAACAGCTATACAGGCTGCTGGAACCATTCTACAGCCGCCATTTTGAGTGTTATAGCAGCCAGCATTTACATAGTACCTCTACAAGCTGCTGGAACCATTCTACAGCAGCCATTTCGAGATTTATTGCGGCCAGCCTTTATATAACAGCTATACAAGCTGCTGGAACCATTCTACAGCCGTTATTTTGAGTGTTATAGCGGTCATCTTTAATATAGTAGCTATACAAGCTGCTGGAACCATTCTACAGCCTCCATTTTGAGTGTTATAGCCGCCAGCCTTTATATAGTACCTCTTCAAGCTGCTGGAACCATTCTACTGCCGCCATTTTGAGTGTTATAGCAGCCAGCATTTATATAGTACCTCTACAAGCTGCTGGAACCATTCTACAGCCGCCATTTTGAGTGTTATAGCAGCCAGCATTTATATAGTTGCTCTACAAGCTGCTGGAACCATTCTACAGCCGCCATTTTGAGTTTTATTGCGTCCAGCTTTTATATAACAGCTATACAAGCTGCTGGAACCATTCTACAGCCGTTATTTTGAGTGTTATAGCCGTCATCTTTAATATAGTAGCTATACAAGCTGCTGGAACCATTCTACAGCCTCCATTTTGAGTGTTATAGCAGCCAGCATTTATATAGTACCTCAACAAGCTTCTGGAACCATTCTACAGCCGCCATTTTGAGTGTTATAGCAGCCAGCATTTATATAGTTGCTCTACAAACTGCTGGAACCATTCTACAACCGTTGTTTTGAGTGTTATAGCCGCCAGCCTTTATATACCAGCTGTACACGCTGCTGGAACCATTCAACAGCCGTTATTTTGAGTGTAATAGCCGCCAGTCTTTATATAACAGCTATACAAGCTGCTGGAACCATTCTACAGCTGTTATTTTGAGTGTTATAGCCGCCAGCCTTTATATAACAGCTATACACGCTGCTGGAACCATTCTACAGCCACCATTTTGAGTGTTATAGCCGCCAGCCTTTGTAGAGTAGCTCTGCAAGCTGCTGGAACCATTCTACAGCCGTTATTTTGAGTGTTATAGCCGTCATCCTTAATGTAGTAGCTCTACAAGCTGCTGGAGCCATTCTACAGCCGCCATTTTGAGTGTTATAGCAGCCAGCATTTACATAGTACCTCTACAAGCTGCTTGAACCATTGTACAGCCGCAATTTTGAGTGTTATAGCAGCCAGCCAGTATATAGTAGCTCTACAAGCTGCTGGAACCATTCTACAGCCTCCATTTTGAGACTTATTGCGGCCAGCCTTTATATAACAGCTATACAAGCTGCTGGAACCATTCCACAGACGTTATTTTGAGTGTTTTAGCCGCCAGCCTTTATATAGTAGCTCTACAACCTGCTGGAACCATTTTACAGACGTTATTTTGAGTGTTATAGCCGTCATCTTTAATATAGTACCTCTACAAGCTGCTGGAACCATTCTACAGCATCTACTTTGAGACTTATAGCCGCCAACCTTTATTTAGTAGCTCTACAAGCTGCTGGAACCATTCTACAGCCATTTTTTTGAGTTTTATAGGAGTCAGCATTTATATAGCACCTCTACAAGCTGCTGGAACCATTCTACAGCCTCCATTTTGAGACTTATAGCCGCCAACCTTTATATAGTAGCTCTACAAGCTGCTGGAACCATTCTACTGCCGCCATTTTGAGTGTTATAGCCGCTAGCTTTTATATAGTATCTCTACAAGCTGCTGGAACCATTCTACAGCCGCCATTTTGAGTGTTATAGCGGCCAGCTTTTATATAACAGCTATACAAGCTGCTGGAACCATTCTACAGCCGCCATTTTGAGTGTTATAGCCGCCAGCCTTTATATAACAGCTATACAAGTTCTGGAACCATTCTACAGCCGCCATTTTGAGTGTTATAGCAGCCAGCATTTATAAAGTACATGTACAAGCTGCTGGAACCATTCTATTGCCACCATTTTGAGTGTTATAGCGGCCAGCCTTTATATAACAGCTATACAAGCTGCTGGAACCATTCTACAGCCGTTATTTTGAGTGTTTTAGCCGCCAGCCTTTGTATAGTAGCTCTACAAGCTGCTGGAACCATTTTACAGACGTTATTTTGAGTGTTATAGCCGTCATCTTTAATATAGTACCTCTACAAGCTGCTGGAACCATTCTACAGCATCCACTTTGAGACTTATAGCCGCCAACCTTTATTTAGTAGCTCTGCAAGCTGCTGGAACCATTTTGCAGCCGCTATTTTGAGTGTTATAGCAAACAGCATTTATATAGCAGCTATACAAGCTGCTGGAACCATTCTACAGCCGCCATTTTGAGTGTTATAGCAGCCAGCATTTACATAGTACCTCTACAAGTTGCTGGAACCATTCTACAGCCGCCATTTTGAGTGTTATAGCAGCCAGCCTTTATAAATTAGCTCTACAAGCTGCTGGAACCATTCTACAGCCGACATTTTGAGTGTTATAGCCGCCAGCATTTATATAGTAGCTCTTCAAGCTGCTGGAACCATTCTACAGCCGTTATTTTGAGTTTTATAGGAGTCAGCATTTATATAGTACCTCTACAAGCTGCTGGAACCATTCTACAGCCTCCATTTTGAGACTTATAGCCGCCAACCTTTATTTAGTAGCTCTACATGCTGCTGGAACCATTCTACAAACGCCATTTTGAGTGTTATAGCAGCCAGCATTTATATAGTAGCTCTACAAGCTGCTGGAACCATTCTACAGCCGTTAGTTTGAGTTTTATAGGAGTCAGCATTTATATAGTACCTCTACAAGCTGCTGGAACCATTCTACAGCCTCCATTTTGAGACTTATAGCCGCCAACCTTTATATAGTAGCTCTACAAGCTGCTGGAACCATTCTACAGCCGCCATTTTGAGTGTTATAGCAGCCAGCATTTATATAGTAGCTCTGCAAGCTGCTGGAACCATTCTACAACCGTTATGTTGAGTGTTATAGACGCCAGCATTTATATAACAGCTATACACGCTACTGGAACCATTCAACAGCCGCCATTTTGAGTGTTATAGTGGCCAGCATTTATATAGTAGCTCTGCAAGCTGCTGGAACCATTCTACAACCGTTATTTTGAGTGTTATAGACGCCAGCATATATATAACAGCTATACACGCTGCTGGAACCATTCTACAGCCACCATTTTGAGTGTTATAGCCACCAGCCAGTATATAGTAGCTCTACAAGCTGCTGGAACCATTCTACAGCCGCCATTTTGAGTGTTATAGCCGCCAGCCTTTATATAGTAGCTCTTCAAGCTGCTGGAACCATTCTACAGCCGTTATTTTGAGTTTTATAGGAGTCAGCATTTATATAGTGCCTCTACAAGCTGCTGGAACCATTCTACAGCCTCCATTTTGAGTGTTATAGCCGCCAGCCTTTATATAACAGCTATACAAGCTGCTGGAACCATTCTACAACCGTTATTTTGAGTGTTATAGCCGCCAGCCTTTACATAACAGCTATACACGCTACTGGAACCATTCAACAGCCGTTATTTTGAGTGTAATAGCGGCCAGCCTTTATATAACAGCTATACAAGCTGCTGGAACCATTCTACAGCCACCACTTTGAGTGTTATAGCCGGCAGCCTTTGTAGAGTAGCTCTGCAAGCTGCTGGAACCATTTTACAGCCGCTATTTTGAGTGTTATAGCCGCCAGCTTTTACATAACAGCTATACAAGCTGCTGGAACCATTATACAGCCGCCATTTTGAGTGTTATAGCAGCCAGCATTTATATAGTAGCTTTGCAAGCTGCTGGTACCATTCTACAACCGTTATTTTGAGTGTTATAGACGCCATCATTTATATAACAGCTATACACGCTGCTGGAACCATTCTACAGCCACCATTTTGAGTGTTATAGCCGCAAGCCAGTATATAGTAGCTCTACAAGCTGCTGGAACCATTTTTCAGCCGCCATTTTGAGTGTTATAGCCGCCAGCCTTTATATAGTAGCTCTTCAAGCTGCTGGAACCATTCTACAGCCTCCATTTTGAGACTTATAGCCGCCAACCTTTATATAGTAGCTCTACAAGCTGCTGGAACCATTCTACAGCCGCCATTTTGAGTGTTATAGCACCCAGCATTTATATAGTAGCTCTGCAAGCTGCTGGAACCATTCTACAACCGTTATTTTGAGTGTTATAGCCGCCAGCCTTTATATAACAGCTATACACGCTACTGGAACCATTCAACAGCCGCCATTTTGAGTGTTATAGCAGCCAGCATTTATATAGTAGCTCTGCAAGCTGCTGGAACAATTCTACAACCGTTATTTTAAGTGTAATAGGCGCCAGCATTTATATAACAGCTATATACGCTGCTGGAACCATTCTACAGCCACCATTTTGAGTGTTATAGCCGCCAGACAGTATATAGTAGCTCTACAAGCTGCTGGAACCATTCTACAGCCGTTATTTTGAGTTTTATAGGAGTCAGCATTTATTTAGTAGCTTTAAAAGCTGCTGGAACCATTCTACAGCCGCCATTTTGAGTGTTATAGCAGCCACCATTTTTATAGTACCTCTACAAGCTGCTGGAACCATTCTACAGCCGCCATTTTGAGTGTTATAGCCGCCAGCCTTTATATAGTAGTTCCTCAAGCTACTGGAGCCATTCTACAGCCGTTATTTTGAGTGTTATAGCCGCCAGCCTTTATATAACAGCTATACACGCTACTGGAACCATTCAACAGCCGTTATTTTGAGTGTAATAGCCGCCATCCTTTATATAACAGCTATACAAGCTGCTGGAACCATTCTACAGCCACCACTTTGAGTGTTATAGCCGCCAGCCTTTGTAGAGTAGCTCTGCAAGCTGCTGGAACCATTTTAATGCCGCTATTTTGAGTGTTATAGCCGCCAGCCTTTACATAACAGCTATACAAGCTGCTGGAACCATTATACAGCCGCCATTTTGAGTGTTATAGCAGCCAGCATTTATATAGTAGCTTTGCAAGCTGCTGGTACCATTCTACAACCGTTATTTTGAGTGTTATAGACGCCATCATTTATATAACAGCTATACACGCTGCTGGAACCATTCTACAGCCACCATTTTGAGTGTTATAGCCGCCAGCCAGTATATAGTAGCTCTACAAGCTGCTGGAACCATTATACAGCCGCCATTTTGAGTGTTATAGCCGCCAGCCTTTATATAGTAGCTCTTCAAGCTGCTGGAACCATTCTACAGCCTCCATTTTGAGACTTATAGCCGCCAACCTTTATATAGTAGCTCTACAAGCTGCTGGAACCTTTCTACAGCCGCCATTTTGAGTGTTATAGCAGCTGGCATTTATATAGTAGCTCTGCAAGCTGCTGGAACCACTCTACAACCGTTATTTTGAGTGTTATAGCCGCCAGCCTTTATATAACAGCTATACACGCTACTGGAACCATTCAACAGCCGTATTTTGAGTGTAATAGCCGCTATCCTTTATATAACAGCTATACAAGCTGCTGGAACCATTATACAGCCGCCATTTTGAGTGTTATAGCAGCCAGCATTAATATAGTAGCTCTGCAAGCTGCTGGAACCATTTTACAGCCGCTATTTTGAGTGTTATAGCCGCCAGCCTTTACATAACAGCTATACAAGCTGCTGGAACCATTCTACTGCCACCATTTTGAGTGTTATAGCCGCCAGCCAGTATATAGTAGCTCTTCAAGCTGCTGGAACCATTTTACAGACGTTATTTTGAGTGTTATAGCCGTCATCTTTAATATAGTACCTCTACAAGCTGCTGGAACCATTCTACAGCATCCATTTTGAGACTTATAGCCGCCAAGCTTTATTTAGTAGCTCTACAAATTGCTGGAACCATTCTACAGCCGTTATTTTGAGTTTTATAGGAGTCAGCATTTATATAGTACCTCTACAAGCTGCTGGAACCATTCTACAGCCTCCATTTTGAGTGTTATAGCCGCCAGCCTTTATATAGTAGCTCTACAAGCTGCTGGAACCATTCTACAGCCGTTATTTTGAGTTTTATAGGAGTCAACATTTATATAGTACCTCTACAAGCTGCTGGAACCATTCTACAGCCTCCATTTTGAGACTTATAGCCGCCAACCTTTATACAGTAGCTCTACAAGCTGCTGGAACCATTCTACAGCCGCCATTTTATAGCCGCCAGCATTTATATAGGACTTCTACAAGCTGCTGGAACCATTCTACAGCCGCCATTTTGAGTGTTATAGCGGCCAGCCTTTATATAACAGCTATACAGGCTGCTGGAACCATTCTACAGCCGCCATTTTGAGTGTTATAGCAGCCAGCATTTACATAGTACCTCTACAAGCTGCTGGAACCATTCTACAGCTGTTATTTTGAGTTTTATAGGAGTCAGCATTTATATAGTACCTCTACAAGCTGCTGGAACCATTCTACAGCCTCCATTTTGAGTGTTATAGCCGCCAGCCAGTATATAGTAGCTCTACAAGCTGCTGGAACCATTTTACAGCCACCATTTTGAGTGTTATAGCAGCCAGCCTTTGTAGAGTAGCTCTACAAGCTGCTGGAACCATTCTACAGCCTCCATTTTGAGTGTTATAGCCGCCAGCCTTTATATAACAGCTATACAAGCTGCTGGAACCATTCTACAACCGTTATTTTGAGTGTTATAGCCGGCAGCCTTTATATAACAGCTATACACGCTACTGGAACCATTCAACAGCCGTTATTTCGAGTGTTATAGCCGTCATCTTTAATATAGTACCTGTACAAGCTGCTGGAACCATTCTACAGCCACCATTTTGAGTGTTATAGCCGCCAGCCTTTATATAGTAGCTCTTCAAGCTGCTGGAACCATTCTACAGCCGTTATTTTGAGTTTTATAGGAGTCAGCATTTATATAGTACCTCTACAAGCTGCTGGAACCATTCTACAGCCTCCATTTTGAGTGCTATAACACTCAAAGCCATTCTACAGCCGTTATTTTGAGTTTTATAGGAGTCAGCCTTTATATAGTATCTCTACAAGCTGCTGGAACCATTCTACAGCTGTTATTTTGAGATTTATAGGAGTCAGCATTTATATAGTAGCTCTACAAGCTGCTGGAACCATTCTACAGCCTCCATTTTGAGTGTTATAGCCGCCAGCCAGTATATAGTAGCTCTACAAGCTGTTGGAACCATTTTACAGACGTTATTTTTAGTGTTGTAGCCGTCATCTTTAATATAGTACCTCTACAAGCTGCTGGAACCATTCTACAGCCACCATTTTGAGTGTTATAGCCGCCAGCTAGTATATAGTAGCTCTACAAGCTGCTGGAACCATTTTACAGACGTTATTTTGAGTGTTATAGCCGTCATATTTAATATAGTACCTCTACAAGCTGCTGGAACCATTCTACAGCCACCATTTTGAGTGTTATAGCCGCCAGCCAGTTTATAGTAGCTCTACAAGCTGCTGGATCCATTCTACAGCCATCACTTTGAGTGTTATAGCCGCCAGCCTTTGTAGAGTAGCTCTACAAGCTGCTGGAACCATTCTACAGCCTCCATTTTGAGTGTTATAGCCGCCAGCCTTTATATAACAGCTATACAAGCTGCTGGAACCATTCTACAACCGTTATTTTGAGTGTTATAGCCGGCAGCCTTTATATAACAGCTATACACGCTACTGGAACCATTCAACAGCCGTTATTTTGAGTGTAATAGCCGCCATCCTTTATATAACAGCTATACAAGCTGCTGGAACCATTCTACAGCCACCACTTTGAGTGTTATAGCCGCCAGACTTTGTAGAGTAGCTCTGCAAGCTGCTGGAACCATTTTACAGCCGCTATTTTGAGTGTTATAGCCGCCAGCCTTTATATAACAGCTATACACGCTACTGGAACCATTCAACAGCCGTTATTTTGAGTGTAGTAGCCGCCATCCTGTATATAACAGCTATACAAGCTGCTGGAACCATTATACAGCCGCCGTTTTGAGTGTTATAGCAGCCAGCATTTATATAGTAGCCATTTTACAGCCGCTATTTTGAGTGTTATAGCCGCCAGCCTTTACATAACAGCTATACAAGCTGCTGGAACCATTCTACAGCCGTTATTTTGAGTGTAGTAGCCGCCATCCTTTATATAACAGCTATACAAGCTGCTGGAACCATTATACAGCCGCTATTTTGAGTGTTATAGCCGCCAGCCTTTATATAACAGCTATACACGCTACTGGAACCATTCAACAGCCGTTATTTTGAGTGTAGTAGCCGCCATCCTTTATATAACAGCTATACAAGCTGCTGGAACCATTATACAGCCACCATTTTGAGTGTTATAGCCGCCAGCCAGTATATAGTAGCATTACAAGCTGCTGGAACCAATCTAGAGACGTTATTTTGAGTGTTATAGCCGTCATCTTTAATATAGTAGCTCTACAAGCTGCTGGAAACATTCTACAGCCGTTATTTTGAGTGTTATAGCCGGCAGCCTTTGTAGAGTACCTCTTCAAGCTGCTGGAACCATTCTACAGCCGTTATTTTGAGTGTTATAGCCGCCAGCCAGTATATAGTAGCTCTACAAGCTGCTGGAACCATTTTACAGACGTTATTTTGAGTGTTATAGCCGTCATCTTTAATATATCTCTACAAGCTGCTGGAACCATTCTACAGCCGCCATTTTCAGTGTTATAGCCGCCAGCCAGTATAAAGTAGCTCTACAAGCTGCTGGAACCAATCTAGAGACGTTATTTTGAGTGTTATAGCCGTCATCTTTAATATAGTAGCTCTACAAGCTGCTGGAAACATTCTACAGCCGTTATTTTGAGTGTTATAGCCGGCAGCCTTTGTAGGGTACCTCTTCAAGCTGCTGGAACCATTCTACAGCCGTTATTTTGAGTGTTATAGCCGCCAGCCAGTATATAGTAGCTCTACAAGCTGCTGGAACCATTTTACAGACGTTATTTTGAGTGTTATAGCCGTCATCTTTAATAAAGTACCTCTACAAGCTGCTGGAACCATTCTACAGCATCCATTTTGAGACTTATAGCCGCCAACCTTTATTTAGTATCTCTACAAGCTGCTGGAACCATTCTACAGCCGTTATTTTGAGTTTTATAGGAGTCAGCATTTATATAGTACCTCTACAAGCTGCTGGAACCATTCTACAGCCTCCATTTTGAGTGTTATAGCAGCCAGCATTTATATAGTACCTCTACAAGCTGCTGGAACCATTCTACAGCCGCCATTTTGAGTGTTATAGCCGCCAGCCTTTATATAGTGGCTCTTCAAGCTGCTGGAATCATTCTACAGCCGTTATTTTGAAATTTATAGGAGTCAGCATTTATATAGTACCTCTACAAGCTGCTGGAACCATTCTACAGCCTCCATTTAGAGTGTTATAACCGCCAGTCTTTATATAGTAGCTCTACAAGCTGCTGGAACCATTCTACAGCCGTTATTTTGAGTTTTATAGGAGTCAGCATTTATATAGTACCTCTACAAGCTACTGGAACCATTCTACAACCGTTATTTTGAGTGTTATAGCCGCCAGCCTTTATATAACAGCTATACACGCTACTGGAACCATTCAACAGCCGTTTTTTTGAGTGTAATAGCCGCCATCCTTTATATAACAGCTATACAAGCTGCTGGAACCATTCTACAGCCACCACTTTGAGTGTTATAGCCGCCAGACTTTGTAGAGTAGCTCTACAAGCTGCTGGAACCATTCTACAGCCTCCATTTTGAGACTTATAGCCGCCAACCTTTATATAGTAGCTCTACAAGCTGCTGGAACCTTTCTACAGCCGCCATTTTGAGTGTTATAGCAGCCAGCATTTATATAGTAGCTCTGCAAGCTGCTGGAACCATTCTACAACCGTTATTTTCAGTGTTATAGCCGCCAGCCTTTATATAACAGCTATACACGCTACTGGAACCATACAACAGCCGTTTTTTTGAGTGTATAAGCCGCCATCCTTTATATAACAGCTATACAAGCTGCTGAAACCATTCTACAGCCACCACTTTGAGTGTTATAGCCGCCAGACTTTGTAGAGTAGCTCTACAAGCTGCTGGAACCATTCTACAGCCTCCATTTTGAGTGTTATAGCCGCCAGCCTTTATATTACAGCTATACAAGCTGCTGGAACCATTCTACAACCGTTATTTTGAGTGTTATAGCCGCCAGCCTTTATATAACAGCTATACACGCTACTGGAACCATTCAACAGCCGTTATTTTGAGTATACTAGCCGCCATCCTTTATATAACAGCTATACAAGCTGCTGGAACCATTCTACAGCCACCACTTTGAGTGTTATAGCCGCCAGACTTTGTAGAGTAGCTCTGCAAGCTGCTGGTACCATTTTACAGCCGCTATTTTGAGTGTTATAGCCGCCAGCCTTTATATAACAGCTATACACGCTACTGGAACCATTCAACAGCCGTATTTTGAGTGTAATAGCCGCTATCCTTTATATAACAGCTATACAAGCTGCTGGAACCATTATACAGCCGCCATTTTGAGTGTTATAGCAGCCAGCATTAATATAGTAGCTCTGCAAGCTGCTGTAATCATTTTACATCCGCTATTTTGAGTGTTATAGCCGCCAGCCTTTACATAACAGCTATACAAGCTGCTGGAACCATTTTACAGCCGCTATTTTGAGTGTTATAGCCGCCAGCCTTTATATAACAGCTATACACGCTACTGGAACCATTCAACAGCCTTTTTTTTTAGTGTAATAGCCGCTATCCTTTATATAACAGCTATACAAGCTGCTGGAACCATTATACAGCCACCATTTTGAGTGTTATAGCCGCCAGCCAGTATATAGTAGCTCTACAAGCTGCTGGAACCAATCTAGAGACGTTATTTTGAGTGTTATAGCCGTCATCTTTAATATATCTCTACAAGCTGCTGGAACCATTCTACAGCCGCCATTTTCAGTGTTATAGCCGGCAGCCAGTATAAAGTAGCTCTACAAGCTGCTGGAACCATTATACAGCCGCCATTTTGAGTGTTATAGCAGCCAGCATTAATATAGTAGCTCTGCAAGCTGCTGTAACCATTTTACATCCGCTATTTTGAGTGTTATAGCCGCCAGCCTTTACATAACAGCTATACAAGCTGCTGGAACCATTTTACAGCCGCTATTTTGAGTGTTATAGCCGCCAGCCTTTATATAACAGCTATACACGCTACTGGAACCATTCAACAGCCTTTTTTTTTTAGTGTAATAGCCGCTATCCTTTATATAACAGCTATACAAGCTGCTGGAACCATTATACAGCCACCATTTTGAGTGTTATAGCCGCCAGCCAGTATATAGTAGCTCTACAAGCTGCTGGAACCATTTTACAGACGTTATTTTGAGTGTTATAGCCGTCATCTTTAATATATCTCTACAAGCTGCTGGAACCATTCTACAGCCGCCATTTTCAGTGTTATAGCCGGCAGCCAGTATAAAGTAGCTCTACAAGCTGCTGGAACCAATCTAGAGACGTTATTTTGAGTGTTATAGCCGTCATCTTTAATATAGTAGCTCTTCAAGCTGCTGGAACCATTTTACAGACGTTATTTTGAGTGTTATAGCCGTCATCTTTAATAAAGTACCTCTACAAGCTGCTGGAACCATTCTACAGCATCCATTTTGAGACTTATAGCCGCCAACCTTTATTTAGTATCTCTACAAGCTGCTGGAACCATTCTACAGCCGTTATTTTGAGTTTTATAGGAGTCAGCATTTATATAGTACCTCTACAAGCTGCTGGAACCATTCTACAGCCTTCATTTTGAGTGTTATAGCAGCCAGCATTTATATAGTACCTCTACAAGCTGCTGGAACCATTCTACAGCCGCCATTTTGAGTGTTATAGCCGCCAGCCTTTATATAGTAGCTCTTCAAGCTGCTGGAATCATTCTACAGCCGTTATTTTGAAATTTATAGGAGTCAGCATTTATATAGTACCTCTACAAGCTGCTGGAACCATTCTACAGCCTCCATTTAGAGTGTTATAACCGCCAGTCTTTATATAGTAGCTCTACAAGCTGCTGGAACCATTCTACAGCCGTTATTTTGAGTTTTATAGGAGTCAGCATTTATATAGTACCTCTACAAGCTACTGGAACCATTCTACAACCGTTATTTTGAGTGTTATAGCCGCCAGCCTTTATATAACAGCTATACACGCTACTGGAACCATTCAACAGCCGTTTTTTTGAGTGTAATAGCCGCCATCCTTTATATAACAGCTATACAAGCTGCTGGAACCATTCTACAGCCACCACTTTGAGTGTTATAGCCGCCAGACTTTGTAGAGTAGCTCTACAAGCTGCTGGAACCATTCTACAGCCTCCATTTTGAGACTTATAGCCGCCAACCTTTATATAGTAGCTCTACAAGCTGCTGGAACCTTTCTACAGCCGCCATTTTGAGTGTTATAGCAGCCAGCATTTATATAGTAGCTCTGCAAGCTGCTGGAACCATTCTACAACCGTTATTTTGAGTGTTATAGCCGCCAGCCTTTATATAACAGCTATACACGCTACTGGAACCATTCAACAGCCGTTTTTTTGAGTGTATAAGCCGCCATCCTTTATATAACAGCTATACAAGCTGCTGGAACCATTCTACAGCCACCACTTTGAGTGTTATAGCCGCCAGACTTTGTAGAGTAGCTCTACAAGCTGCTGGAACCATTCTACAGCCTCCATTTTGAGTGTTATAGCCGCCAGCCTTTATATTACAGCTATACAAGCTGCTGGAACCATTCTACAACCGTTATTTTGAGTGTTATAGCCGCCAGCCTTTATATAACAGCTATACACGCTACTGGAACCATTCAACAGCCGTTATTTTGAGTATACTAGCCGCCATCCTTTATATAACAGCTATACAAGCTGCTGGAACCATTCTACAGCCACCACTTTGAGTGTTATAGCCGCCAGACTTTGTAGAGTAGCTCTGCAAGCTGCTGGTACCATTTTACAGCCGCTATTTTGAGTGTTATAGCCGCCAGCCTTTATATAACAGCTATACACGCTACTGGAACCATTCAACAGCCGTATTTTGAGTGTAATAGCCGCTATCCTTTATATAACAGCTATACAAGCTGCTGGAACCAGTATACAGCCGCCATTTTGAGTGTTATAGCAGCCAGCATTAATATAGTAGCTCTGCAAGCTGCTGGAACCATTTTACATCCGCTATTTTGAGTGTTATAGCCGCCAGCCTTTACATAACAGCTATACAAGCTGCTGGAACCATTTTACAGCCGCTATTTTGAGTGTTATAGCCGCCAGCCTTTATATAACAGCTATACACGCTACTGGAACCATTCAACAGCCTTTTTTTTAGTGTAATAGCCGCTATCCTTTATATAACAGCTATACAAGCTGCTGGAACCATTCTACAGCATCCATTTTGAGACTTATAGCCGCCAAGCTTTATTTAGTAGCTCTACAAATTGCTGGAACCATTCTACAGCCGCCATTTTGAGTGTTATAGCCGCCAGCCTTTATATAGTAGCTCTTTAAGCTGCTGGAACCATTCTACAGCCGTTATTTTGAGTTTTATAGGAGTCAGCATTTATATAGTACCTCTACAAGCTGCTGGAACCATTCTACAGCCTCCATTTTGAGTGTTATAGCCGCCAGCCTTTATATAGTAGCTCTACAAGCTGCTGGAACCATTCTACAGCCGTTATTTTGAGTTTTATAGGAGTCAGCATTTATATAGTACCTCTACAAGCTGCTGGAACCATTCTACAGCCTCCATTTTGAGTGTTATAGCCGCCAGCCTTTATATAGTAGCTCTACAAGCTGCTGGAACCATTCTACAGCCGTTATTTTGAGTTTTATAGGAGTCAGCATTTATATAGTACCTCTACAAGTTGCTGGAACCATTCTACAGCCTCCATTTTGAGACTTATAGCCGCCAACCTTTATACAGTAGCTCTACAAGCTGCTGGAACCATTCTACAGCCGCCATTTTATAGCCGCCAGCATTTATATAGGACTTCTACAAGCTGCTGGAACCATTCTACAGCCGCCATTTTGAGTGTTATAGCAGCCAGCATTTACATAGTACCTCTACAAGCTGCTGGAACCATTCTACAGCTGTTATTTTGAGTTTTATAGGAGTCAGCATTTATATAGTAGCTCTACAAGCTGCTGGAACCATTCTACAGCCTCCATTTTGAGTGTTATAGCCGCCAGCCAGTATATAGTAGCTCTACAAGCTGCTGGAACCATTTTACAGACGTTATTTTGAGTGTTATAGCCGTCATCTTTAATATAGTACCTCTACAAGCTGCTGGAACCATTCTACAGCCACCATTTTGAGTGTTATAGCCGCCAGCCTTTATATAGTAGCTCTTCAAGCTGCTGGAACCATTCTACAGCCGTTATTTTGAGTTTTATAGGAGTCAGCATTTATATAGTACCTCTACAAGCTGCTGGAACCATTCTACAGCCTCCATTTTGAGTGTTATAGCCGCCAGCCTTTATATAGTATCTCTATAAGCTGCTGGAACCATTCTACAGCTGTTATTTTGAGTTTTATAGGAGTCAGCATTTATATAGTGGCTCTACAAGCTGCTGGAACCATTCTACAGCCTCCATTTTGAGTGTTATAGCCGCCAGCCAGTATATAGTAGCTCTACAAGCTGCTGGAACCATTTTACAGACGTTATTTTGAGTGTTATAGCCGTCATCTTTAATATAGTACCTCTACAAGCTGCTGGAACCATTCTACAGCCACCATTTTGAGTGTTATAGCCGCCAGCTAGTATATAGTAGCTCTACAAGCTGCTGGAACCATTTTACAGACGTTATTTTGAGTGTTATAGCCGTCATCTTTAATATAGTACCTCTACAAGCTGCTGCAACCATTCTACAGCCACCATTTTGAGTGTTATAGCCGCCAGCCATTATATAGTAGCTCTACAAGCTGCTGGAACCATTTTACAGACGTTATTTTGAGTGTTATAGCCGTCATCTTTAATATAGTACCTCTACAAGCTGCTGGAACCATTCTACAGCCACCATTTTGAGTGTTATAGCCGCCAGCTAGTATATAGTAGCTCTACAAGCTGCTGGAACCATTTTACAGACGTTATTTTGAGTGTTATAGCCGTCATCTTTAATATAGTACCTCTACAAGCTGCTGGAACCATTCTAAAGCCACCATTTTGAGTGTTATAGCCGCCAGCCAGTATATAGTAGCTCTACAAGCTGCTGGAACCATTCTACAGCCACCACTTTGAGTGTTATAGCCGCCAGCCTTTGTAGAGTAGCTCTACAAGCTGCTGGAACCATTCTACAGCCTCCATTTTGAGTGTTATAGCCGGCAGCCTTTATATAACAGCTATACACGCTACTGGAACCATTCAACAGTCGTTATTTTGAGTGTAATAGCCGCCATCCTTTATATAACAGCTATACAAGCTGCTGGAACCATTCTACAACCGTTATTTTGAGTGTTATAGCCGGCAGCCTTTATATAACAGCTATACACGCTACTGGAACCATTCAACAGCCGTTATTTTGAGTGTAATAGCCGCCATCCTTATATAACAGCTATACAAGCTGCTGGAACCATTCTACAGCCACCACTTTGAGTGTTATAGCCGCCAGACTTTGTAGAGTACCTCTTCAAGCTGCTGGAACCATTCTACAGCCGTTATTTTGAGTGTTATAGCCGCCAGCCAGTATATAGTAGCTCTACAAGCTGCTGGAACCATTTTACAGACGTTATTTTGAGTGTTATAGCCGTCATCTTTAATATAGTATCTCTGCAAGCTGCTGGAACCATTCTACAGCCGCCATTTTCAGTGTTATAGCCGCCAGCCAGTATAAAGTAGCTCTACAAGCTGCTGGAACCAATCTAGAGACGTTATTTTGAGTGTTATAGCCGTCATCTTTAATATAGTAGTTCTACAAGCTGCTGGAAACATTCTACAGCCGTTTTTTTGAGTGTTATAGCCGGCAGCCTTTGTAGAGTACCTCTTCAAGCTGCTGGAACCATTCTACAGCCGTTATTTTGAGTGTTATAGCCGCCAGCCAGTATATAGTAGCTCTACAAGCTGCTGGAACCATTTTACAGACGTTATTTTGAGTGTTATAGCCGTCATCTTTAATATAGTATCTCTACAAGCTGCTGGAACCATTCTACAGCCGCCATTTTCAGTGTTATAGCCGCCAGCCAGTATAAAGTAGCTCTACAAGCTGCTGGAACCAATCTAGAGACGTTATTTTGAGTGTTATAGCCGTCATCTTTAATATAGTAGCTCTACAAGCTGCTGGAAACATTCTACAGCCGTTATTTTGAGTGTTATAGCCGGCAGCCTTTGTAGAGTACCTCTTCAAGCTGCTGGAACCATTCTACAGCCGTTATTTTGAGTGTTATAGCCGCCAGCCAGTATATAGTAGCACTACAAGCTGCTGGAACCATTTTACAGACGTTATTTTGAGTGTTATAGCCGTCATCTTTAATATAGTACCTCTACAAGCTGCTGGAACCATTCTACAGCCACCATTTTGAGTGTTATAGCCGCCAGCCAGTATATAGTAGCTCTACAAGCTGCTGGAACCATTTTACAGACGTTATTTTGAGTGTTATAGCCGTCATCTTTAATAAAGTACCTCTACAAGCTGCTGGAACCATTCTACAGCATCCATTTTGAGACTTATAGCCGCCAACCTTTATTTAGTATCTCTACAAGCTGCTGGAACCATTCTACAGCCGTTATTTTGAGTTTTATAGGAGTCAGCATTTATATAGTACCTCTACAAGCTGCTGGAACCATTCTACAGCATCCATTTTGAGACTTATAGTCGCAAACCTTTATATAGTAGCTCTACAAGCTGCTGGAACCATTCTACAGCCGTCATTTTGAGTGTTATAGCGGCCAGCCTATATATAACAGCTATACAGGCTGCTGGAACCATTCTACAGCCGTTATTTTGAGTTTTATAGGAGTCAGCCTTTATATAGTACCTCTACAAGCTGCTCGAACCATTCTACAGCCGCCATTTTGAGTGTTATAGCAGCCAGAATTTGTATAGTACCTCTACAAGCTGCTGGAACCATTCTACAGCCGCCATTTTGAGTGTTATAGCCGCCAGCCTTTATATAGTAGCTCTTCAAGCTGCTGGAACCATTCTACAGCCGTTATTTTGAAATTTATAGGAGTCAGCATTTATATAGTACCTCTACAAGCTGCTGGAACCATTCTACAGCCTCCATTTTGAGTGTTATAACCGCCAGCCTTTATATAGTAGCTCTACAAGCTGCTGGAACCATTCTACAGCCGTTATTTTGAGTTTTATAGGAGTCAGCATTTATATAGTACCTCTACAAGCTGCTTGAACCATTCTACAGCCTTCATTTTGAGACTTATAGACGCCAACCTTTATATAGTAGCTCTACAAGCTGCTGGAACCATTCTATAGCCGCCATTTTATAGCCGCCAGCATTTATATAGGACTTCTACAAGCTGCTGGAACCATTCTACAGCCGCCATTTTGAGTGTTATAGCGGCCAGCCTTTATATAACAGCTATACAGGCTGCTGGAACCATTCTACAGCCGCCATTTTGAGTGTTATAGCAGCCAGCATTTACATAGTACCTCTACAAGCTGCTGGAACCATTCTACAGCCGCCATTTTGAGTGTTATAGCCGCCAGCATTTATATAGTATCTCTACAAGCTGCTGGAACCATTCTACAGCCGCCATTTTCAGTGTTATAGCCGCCAGCCAGTATAAAGTAGCTCTACAAGCTGCTGGAACAATTCTAGAGACGTTATTTTGAGTGTTATAGCCGTCATCTTTAATATAGAAGCTCTACAAGCTGCTGGAAACATTCTACAGCCGTTATTTTGAGTGTTATAGCCGGCAGCCTTTGTAGAGTAGCTCTTCAAGCTGCTGGAACCATTCTACAGCCGTTATTTTGAGTTTTATAGGAGTCAGCATTTATATAGTACCTCTACAAGTTTCTGGAACCATTCTACAGCCTCCATTTTGAGTGTTATAGCCGCCAGCCAGTATATAGTAGCTCTACAAGCTGCTGGAACCATATTACAGACGTTATTTTGAGTGTTATAGCCGTCATCTTTAATATAGTACCTTTACAAGCTGCTGGAACCATTCTACAGCATCCATTTTGAGACTTATAGCCGCCAACCTTTATTTAGTAGCTCTACAAGCTGCTGCAACCATTATACATCCGCCATTTTGAGTGTTATAGCAGCCAGCATTTATATAGTAGCTCTGCAAGCTGCTGGAACCATTCTACAACCGTTATTTTGAGTGTTATAGCCGCCAGCCTTTATATAACAGCTATACACGCTACTGGAGCCATTCAACAGCCGTTATTTTGAGTGTAATAGCCGCCATCCTTTATATAACAGCTACACAAGCTGCTGGAACCATTCTACAGCCACCACTTTTAGTGTTATAGCCGCCAGCCTTTCTAGAGTAGCTCTGCAAGCTGCTGGAACCATTTTACAGCCGCTATTTTGAGTGTTATAGCCGCCAGCCTTTACATAACAGCTATACAAGCTGCTGGAACCATTATACAGCCGCCATTTTTAATGTTATAGCAGCCAGCAATTATATAGTAGCTCTGCAAGCTGCTGGAACCATTCAACAGCCGTTATTTTGAGTTTTATAGGAGTCAGCATTTATATAGTACCTCTACAAGCTGCTGAAACCATTCTACAGCCTCCATTTTGAGACTTATAGCCGCCAACCTTTATATAGTAGCTCTACAAGCTGCTGGAACCATTCTACAGCCGCCATTTTGAGTGTTATAGCTCTGCAAAATGCTGGAACCATTCTACAACCGTTATTTTGAGTGTTATAGACGCCAGCATTTATATAGTAGCTCTGCAAGCTGCTGGAACCATTCTACAAACGTTATTTTGAGTGTTATAGACGCCAGCATTTATATAACAGGTATACACGCTGCTGGAACCATTCTACAGCCACCATTTTGAGTGTTATAGCCGCCAGCCAGTATATAGTAGCTCTACAAGCTGCTGGAACCATTCTACAGCAGTTATTTTGAGTTTTATAGGAGTCAGCATTTATTTAGACGCTCTACAAGCTGCTGGAACCATTCTACAGCCGCCATTTTGAGTGTTATAGCAGTCAGCATTTATATAGTACCTCTACAAGCTGCTGGAACCATTCTACAGCCGCCATTTTGAGTGTTATAGCCGCCAGCCTTTATATAACAGCTATACACGCTGCTGGAACCATTCTACAGCCACCATTTTGAGTGTTATAGCCGCCAGCCTTTATATAGTAGCTATACAAGCTGCTGGAACCATTCTACAGCCTCCATTTTGAGTGTTATAGCCGCCAGCCTTTATATAACAGCTATACAAGATGCTGGAACCATTCTACAACCGTTATTTTGAGTCTTATAGCCGCCAGCCTTTATATAACAGCTATACACGCAACTGGAACCATTCAACAGCCGTTATTTTGAGTGTAATAGCCGCCATCCTTTATATAACAGCTATACAAGCTGCTGGAACCATTCTACAGCCACCACTTTGAGTGTTATAGCCGCCAGCCTTTATATAGTAGCTCTACAAGCTGCTGGAACCATTCTACAGCCACCATTTTGAGTGTTATAGCAGCCAGCATTTATATAGTAGCTCTGCAAGCTGCTGGAACCATTCTACAACCGTTATTTTGAGTGTTATAGCCGCCAGCATTTATATAACAGCTATACACGCTGCTGGAACCATTCTACAGCCACCATTTTGAGTGTTATAGCCGCCAGCCAGTATATAGTAGCTCTACAAGCTGCTGGAACCATTTTACAGACGTTATTTTGAGTGTTATAGCCGACATATTTAATATAGTACCTCTACAAGCTGCTGGAACCATTCTACAGCATCCATTTTGAGACTTATAGCCGACAACCTTTATTTAATAGCTCTACAAGCTGCTGGAACCATTCTTCAGCCGCCATTTTGAGTGTTATAGCCGCCAGCCTTTATATAGTAGCTCTTCAAGCTGCTGGAACCATTCTACAGCCGTTATTTCGAGTTTTATAGGAGTCAGCATTTATATAGTACCTCTACAAGCTGCTGGAACCATTCTACAGCCTCCATTTTGAGTGTCATAGCCGCCAGCCTTTATATAGTAGCTCTACAAGCTGCTGGAACCATTCTACAGCCGTTATTTTGAGTTTTATAGGAGTCAGCATTTATATAGTACCTCTACAAGCTGCTGGAACCATTCTACAGCCTCCATTTTGAGACTTATAGCCGCCAACCTTTATATAGTAGCTCTACAAGCTGCTGGAACCATTCTACAGCCGCCATTTTATAGCCGCCAGCATTTATATAGTAGCTCTGCAAGCTGCTGGAACCATTCTACAAACGTTATTTTGAGTGTTATAGACGCCAGCATTTATATAACAGGTATACAAACTGCTGGAACCATTCTACAGCCACCATTTTGAGTGTTATAGCCGCCAGCCAGTATATAGTAGCTCTACAAGCTGCTGGAACCATTCTGAAGCAGTTATTTTGAGTTTTATAGGAGTCAGCATTTATTTAGACGTCTACAAGCTGCTGGAACCATTTTACAACCGTTATTTTGAGTGTTATAGCAGCCAGCATTTACATAGTACCTCTACAAGCTGCTGGAACCATTCTACAGCCGCCATTTTGAGTGCTATAGCCGCCAGCCAGTATATAGTAGCTCTACAAGCTGCTGGAACCATATTACAGACGTTATTTTGAGTGTTATAGCCGTCATCTTTAATATAGTACCTCTACAAGCTGCTGGAACCATTCTACAGCATCCATTTTGAGACTTATAGCCGCCAACCTTTATTTAGTAGATCTACAAGCTGCTGGAACCATTATACATCCGCCATTTTGAGTGTTATAGCAGCCAGCATTTATATAGTAGCTCTGCAAGCTGCTGGAACCATTCTACAACCGTTATTTTGAGTATTATAGCCGCCAGCCTTTATATAACAGCTATACACGCTACTGGAGCCATTCAACAGCCGTTATTTTGAGTGTAATAGCCGCCATCCTTTATATAACAGCTACACAAGCTGCTGGAACCATTCTACAGCCTCCATTTTGAGTGTTATAGCCGCCAGCCAGTATATAGTAGCTCTACAAGCTGCTGGAACCATATTACAGACGTTATTTTGAGTGTTATAGCCGTCATCTTTAATATAGTAGCTCTACAAGCTGCTGGAAACATTCTACAGCCGTTATTTTGAGTTTTATAGGAAGTCAGCATTAATATAGTACCTCTACAAGCTGCTGGAACCATTCTACAGCCTCCATTTTGAGTGTTATAGCCGCCAGCCTTTATATAGTAGCTCTACAAGCTGCTGGAACCATTCTACAGCCGTTATTTTGAGTTTTATAGGAGTCAGCATTTATATAGTACCTCTACAAGCTGCTGGAACCATTCAACAGCATCCATTTTGAGACTTATAGTCGCCAACCTTTATTTAGTAGCTCTACAAGCTGCTGGAACCATTCTACAGCCGTTATTTTGAGTTTTATAGGAAGTCAGCATTTATATAGTACCTCTACAAGCTGCTGGAACCATTCTACAGCCTCCATTTTGAGTGTTATAGCCGCCAGCCTTTATATAGTAGCTCTGCAAGCTGCTGGAACCATTCTACAAACGTTATTTTGAGTGTTATAGACGCTAGCATTTATATAACAGGTATACAAGCTGCTGGAACCATTCTACAGCCTCCATTTTGAGTGTTATAGCCGCCAGCCTTTATATAGTAGCTCTACAAGCTGCTGGAACCATTCTACAGCCGTTATTTTGAGTTTTATAGGAGTCAGCATTTATATAGTACCTCTACAAGCTGCTGGAACCATTCTACAGCATCCATTTCGAGACTTATAGTCGCCAACCTTTATTTAGTAGCTCTACAAGCTGCTGGAACCATTCTACAGCCGTTATTTTGAGTTTTATAGGAAGTCAGCATTTATATAGTACCTCTACAAGCTGCTGGAACCATTCTACAGCCTCCATTTTGAGTGTTATAGCCGCCAGCCTTTATATAGTACCTCTACAAGCTGCTGGAACCATTCTACAGCCGCCATTTTGAGTGTTATAGCCGCCAGCCTTTATATAGTAGCTCTTCAAGCTGCTGGAACCATTCTACAGCCGTTATTTTGAGTTTTATAGCCGCCAGCCTTTATATAGTAGCTCTTCAAGCTGCTGGAACCATTCTACAGCCGTTATTTTGAGTTTTATAGGAGTCAGCATTTATATAGTACCTCTACAAGCTGCTGGAACCATTCCACAGCCTCCATTATGAGTGTTATAGCCGCCAGCCTTTATATAGTACCTCTACAAGCTGCTGGAACCATTCTACAGCCGCCATTTTGAGTGTTATAGCCGCCAGCCTTTATATAGTAGCTCTTCAAGCTGCTGGAACCATTCTACAGCCGTTATGTTGAGATTTATAGGAGTCAGCCTTTATATAGTATCTCTACAAGCTGCTCGAACCATTCTACAGCCGCCATTTTAAGTGTTATAGCAGCCAGAATTTGTATAGTACCTCTACAAGCTGCTGGAACCATTCTACAGCCGCCATTTTGAGTGTTATAGCCGCCAGCCTCTATATAGTAGCTCTTCAAGCTGCTGGAACCATTCTACAGCCGTTATTTTGAGTTTTATAGGAGTCAGCATTTATATAGTACCTCTACAAGCTGTTGGAACCATTCTACAGCCTCCATTTTGAGTATTATAGCCGCCAGCCTTTATATAACAGCTATACAAGATGCTGGAACCATTCTACAACCGTTATTTTGAGTGTTATAGCCGCCAGCCTTTATATAACAGCTATACACGCAACTGGAACCATTCAACAGCCGTTATTTTGAGTGTAATAGCCGCCATCCTTTATATAACAGCTATACAAGCTGCTGGAACCATTCTACATATATTTATTATTATTTTGAGTTTTATAGGAGTCAGCATTTATATAGTACCTCTACAAGCTGCTGGAACCATTCTACAGCCTCCATTTTGAGACTTATAGCCGCCAACCTTTATATAGTAGCTCTACAAGCTGCTGGAACCATTCTACAGCCGCCATTTTATAGCCGCCAGCATTTACATAGTAGCTCTGCAAGCTGCTGGAACCATTCTACAAACGTTATTTTTGAGTGTTATAGACGCCAGCATTTATATAACAGGTATACAAGCTGCTGGAACCATTCTACAGCCACCGTTTTGAGTGTTATAGCCGCCAGCCAGTATATAGTAGCTCTACAAGCTGCTGGAACCATTCTACAGCAGTTATTTTGAATTTTATAGGAGTCAGCATTTATTTAGACGCTCTACAAGCTGCTGGAACCATTCTACAACCGTTATTTTGAGTGTTATAGCAGCCAGCATTTACATAGTACCTCTACAAGCTGCTGGAACCATTCTACAGCCGCCATTTTTGAGTGTTATAGCCGCCAGCATTTATATAGTATCTCTTCAAGCTGCTGGAACCATTCTACAGCCGCCATTTTCAGTGTTATAGCCGCCAGCCAGTATATAGTAGCTCTACAAGCTGCTGGAGCCATTCTAGAGACGTTATTTTGAGTGTTATAGCCGTCATCTTTAATATAGTAGCTCTACAAGCTGCTGGAAACATTCTACAGCCGTTATTTTGAGTGTTATAGCCGGCAGCCTTTGTAGAGTAGCTCTGCAAGCTGCTGGAACCATTCTACAGCCGTTATTTTGAGTTTTATAGGAAGTCAGCATTTATATAGTACCTCTACAAGCTGCTGGAACCATTCTACAGCCTCCATTTTGAGTGTTATAGCCGCCAGCCTTTATATAGTAGCTCTACAAGCTGCTGGAACCATTCTACAGCCGTTATTTTGAGTTTTATAGGAGTCAGCATTTATATAGTACCTCTACAAGCTGCTGGAACCATTCTACAGCATCCATTTTGAGACTTATAGTCGCCAACCTTTTTTTAGTAGCTCTACAAGCTGCTGGAACCATTCTACAGCCGTTATTTTGAGTTTTATAGGAAGTCAGCATTTATATAGTACCTCTACAAGCTGCTGGAACCATTCTACAGCCTCCATTTTGAGTGTTATAGCCGCCAGCCTTTATATAGTACCTCTACAAGCTGCTGGAACCATTCTACAGCCGCCATTTTGAGTGTTATAGCCGCCAGCCCTTATATAGTAGCTCCTCAAGCTGCTGGAACCATTCTACAGCCGTTATTTTGAGTTTTATAGCCGCCAGCGTTTATATAGTAGCTCTTCAAGTTGCTGGAACCATTCTACAGCCGTTATTTTGAGTTTTATAGGAGTCAGCATTTATATAGTACCTCTACAAGCTGCTGGAACCATTCCACAGCCTCCATTATGAGTGTTATAGCCGCCAGCCTTTATATAGTACCTCTACAAGCTGCTGGAACCATTCTACAGCCGCCATTTTGAGTGTTATAGCCGCCAGCCTTTATATAGTAGCTCTTCAAGCTGCTGGAACCATTCTACAGCCGTTATGTTGAGATTTATAGGAGTCAGCCTTTATATAGTACCTCTACAAGCTGCTCGAACCATTCTACAGCCGCCATTTTAAGTGTTATAGCAGCCAGAATTTGTATAGTACCTCTACAAGCTGCTGGAACCATTCTACAGCCGCCATTTTGAGTGTTATAGCCGCCAGCCTCTATATAGTAGCTATACAAGCTGCTGGAACCATTCTACTGCCGTTATTTTGAGTTTTATAGGAGTCAGCCTTTATATAGTACCTCTACAAGCTGCTCGAACCATTCTACAGCCGCCATTTTAAGTGTTATAGCAGCCAGAACTTGTATAGTACCTCTACAAGCTGCTGGAACCATTCTACAGCATCCATTTTGAGTGTTATAGCCGCCAGCCTTTATATAGTAGCTCTTCAAGCTGCTGGAACCATTCTACAGCCGTTATTTTGAGTTTTATAGGAGTCAGCATTTATATAGTACCTCTACAAGCTGTTGGAACCATTCTACAGCCTCCATTTTGAGTGTTATAGCCGCCAGCCTTTATATAGTAGCTCTACAAGCTGCTGGAACCATTCAACAGCCGTTATTTTGAGTGTTATAGCCGCCAGCCTTTATATAGTAGCTCTACAAGCTGCTGGAGCCATTCTAGAGACGTTATTTTGAGTGTTATAGCCGTCATCTTTAATATAGTAGCTCTACAAGCTGCTGGAAACATTCTACAGCCGTTATTTTGAGTTTTATAGGAAGTCAGCATTAATATAGTACCTCTACAAGCTGCTGGAACCATTCTACAGCCTTCATTTTGAGTGTCATAGCCGCCAGCCTTTATATAGTAGCTCTACAAGCTGCTGGAACCATTCTACAGCCGTTATTTTGAGTTTTATAGGAGTCAGCATTTATATAGTACCTCTACAAGCTGCTGGAACCATTCTACAGCATCCATTTTGAGACTTATAGTCGCCAACCTTTATTTAGTAGCTCTACAAGCTGCTGGAACCATTCTACAGCCGTTATTTTGAGTTTTATAGGAAGTCAGCATTTATATAGTACCTCTACAAGCTGCTGGAACCATTCTACAGCCTCCATTTTGAGTGTTATAGCCGCCAGCCTTTATATAGTACCTCTACAAGCTGCTGGAACCATTCTACAGCCGCCATTTTGAGTGTTATAGCCGCCAGCCTTTATATAGTAGCTCTTCAAGCTGCTGGAACCATTCTACAGCCGTTATTTTGAGTTTTATAGCCGCCAGCCTTTATATAGTAGCTCTTCAAGCTGCTGGAACCATTCTACAGCCGTTATTTTGAGTTTTATGGGAGTCAGCATTTACATAGTACCTCTACAAGCTGCTGGAACCATTCCACAGCCTCCATTATGAGTGTTATAGCCGCCAGCCTTTATATAGTACCTCTACAAGCTGCTGGAACCATTCTACAGCCGCCATTTTGAGTGTTATAGCCGCCAGCCTTTATATAGTAGCTCTTCAATCTGCTGGAACCATTCTACAGCCGTTATTTTGAGTTTTATAGGAGTCAGCCTTTATATAGTACCTCTACAAGCTGCTCGAACCATTCTACAGCCGCCATTTTGAGTGTTATAGCAGCCAGAATTTGTATAGTACCTCTACAAGCTGCTGGAACCATTCTACAGCCGCCATTTTGAGTGTTATAGCCGCCAGCCTTTATATAGTAGCTCTTCAAGCTGCTGGAACCATTCTACAGCCGTTATTTTGAGTTTTATAGGAGTCAGCATTTATATAGTACCTCTACAAGCTGTTGAAACCATTCTACAGCCTCCATTTTGAGTGTTATAGCCGGCAGCCTTTATATAGTAGCTCTACAAGCTGCTGGAACCATTCAACAACCGCTATTTTGAGTGTTATAGCCGCCAGCCTTTATATAGTACCTCTACAAGCTGCTGGAACCATTCTACAGCCGCCATTTTGAGTGTTATAGCCGCCAGCCTTTATATAGTAGCTCTTCAAGCTGCTGGAACCATTCTACAGCCGTTATTTTGAGTTTTATAGCCGCCAGCCTTTATATAGTAGCTCTTCAAGCTGCTGGAACCATTCTACAGCCGTTATTTTAAGTTTTATGGGAGTCAGCATTTACATAGTACCTCTACAAGCTGCTGGAACCATTCCACAGCCTCCAATATGAGTGTTATAGCCGCCAGCCTTTATATAGTACCTCTACAAGCTGCTGGAACCATTCTACAGCCGCCATTTTGAGTGTTATAGCCGCCAGCCTTTATATAGTAGCTCTTCAATCTGCTGGAACCATTCTACAGCCGTTATTTTGAGTTTTATAGGAGTCAGCCTTTATATAGTACCTCTACAAGCTGCTCGAACCATTCTACAGCCGCCATTTTGAGTGTTATAGCCGCCAGCCTTTATATAACAGCTATACACGCAACTGGAACCATTCAACAGCCGTTATTTTGAGTGTAATAGCCGCCATCCTTTATATAACAGCTATACAAGCTGCTGGAACCATTCTACATATATTTATTATTATTTTGAGTTTTATAGGAGTCAGCATTTATATAGTACCTCTACAAGCTGCTGGAACCATTCTACAGCCTCCATTTTGAGACTTATAGCCGCCAACCTTTATATAGTAGCTCTACAAGCTGCTGGAACCATTCTACAGCCGCCATTTTATAGCCGCCAGCATTTACATAGTAGCTCTGCAAGCTGCTGGAACCATTCTACAAACGTTATTTTGAGTGTTATAGACGCCAGCATTTATATAACAGGTATACAAGCTGCTGGAACCATTCTACAGCCACCGTTTTGAGTGTTATAGCCGCCAGCCAGTATATAGTAGCTCTACAAGCTGCTGGAACCATTCTACAGCAGTTATTTTGAATTTTATAGGAGTCAGCATTTATTTAGACGCTCTACAAGCTGCTGGAACCATTCTACAACCGTTATTTTGAGTGTTATAGCAGCCAGCATTTACATAGTACCTCTACAAGCTGCTGGAACCATTCTACAGCCGCCATTTTGAGTGTTATAGCCGCCAGCATTTATATAGTATCTCTTCAAGCTGCTGGAACCATTCTACAGCCGCCATTTTCAGTGTTATAGCCGCCAGCCAGTATATAGTAGCTCTACAAGCTGCTGGAGCCATTCTAGAGACGTTATTTTGAGTGTTATAGCCGTCATCTTTAATATAGTAGCTCTACAAGCTGCTGGAAACATTCTACAGCCGTTATTTTGAGTGTTATAGCCGGCAGCCTTTGTAGAGTAGCTCTGCAAGCTGCTGGAACCATTCTACAGCCGTTATTTTGAGTTTTATAGGAAGTCAGCATTTATATAGTACCTCTACAAGCTGCTGGAACCATTCTACAGCCTCCATTTTGAGTGTTATAGCCGCCAGCCTTTATATAGTAGCTCTACAAGCTGCTGGAACCATTCTACAGCCGTTATTTTGAGTTTTATAGGAGTCAGCATTTATATAGTACCTCTACAAGCTGCTGGAACCATTCTACAGCATCCATTTTGAGACTTATAGTCGCCAACCTTTTTTTAGTAGCTCTACAAGCTGCTGGAACCATTCTACAGCCGTTATTTTGAGTTTTATAGGAAGTCAGCATTTATATAGTACCTCTACAAGCTGCTGGAACCATTCTACAGCCTCCATTTTGAGTGTTATAGCCGCCAGCCTTTATATAGTACCTCTACAAGCTGCTGGAACCATTCTACAGCCGCCATTTTGAGTGTTATAGCCGCCAGCCCTTATATAGTAGCTCCTCAAGCTGCTGGAACCATTCTACAGCCGTTATTTTGAGTTTTATAGCCGCCAGCGTTTATATAGTAGCTCTTCAAGTTGCTGGAACCATTCTACAGCCGTTATTTTGAGTTTTATAGGAGTCAGCATTTATATAGTACCTCTACAAGCTGCTGGAACCATTCCACAGCCTCCATTATGAGTGTTATAGCCGCCAGCCTTTATATAGTACCTCTACAAGCTGCTGGAACCATTCTACAGCCGCCATTTTGAGTGTTATAGCCGCCAGCCTTTATATAGTAGCTCTTCAAGCTGCTGGAACCATTCTACAGCCGTTATGTTGAGATTTATAGGAGTCAGCCTTTATATAGTACCTCTACAAGCTGCTCGAACCATTCTACAGCCGCCATTTTAAGTGTTATAGCAGCCAGAATTTGTATAGTACCTCTACAAGCTGCTGGAACCATTCTACAGCCGCCATTTTGAGTGTTATAGCCGCCAGCCTCTATATAGTAGCTATACAAGCTGCTGGAACCATTCTACTGCCGTTATTTTGAGTTTTATAGGAGTCAGCCTTTATATAGTACCTCTACAAGCTGCTCGAACCATTCTACAGCCGCCATTTTAAGTGTTATAGCAGCCAGAACTTGTATAGTACCTCTACAAGCTGCTGGAACCATTCTACAGCATCCATTTTGAGTGTTATAGCCGCCAGCCTTTATATAGTAGCTCTTCAAGCTGCTGGAACCATTCTACAGCCGTTATTTTGAGTTTTATAGGAGTCAGCATTTATATAGTACCTCTACAAGCTGTTGGAACCATTCTACAGCCTCCATTTTGAGTGTTATAGCCGCCAGCCTTTATATAGTAGCTCTACAAGCTGCTGGAACCATTCAACAGCCGTTATTTTGAGTGTTATAGCCGCCAGCCTTTATATAGTAGCTCTACAAGCTGCTGGAGCCATTCTAGAGACGTTATTTTGAGTGTTATAGCCGTCATCTTTAATATAGTAGCTCTACAAGCTGCTGGAAACATTCTACAGCCGTTATTTTGAGTTTTATAGGAAGTCAGCATTAATATAGTACCTCTACAAGCTGCTGGAACCATTCTACAGCCTTCATTTTGAGTGTCATAGCCGCCAGCCTTTATATAGTAGCTCTACAAGCTGCTGGAACCATTCTACAGCCGTTATTTTGAGTTTTATAGGAGTCAGCATTTATATAGTACCTCTACAAGCTGCTGGAACCATTCTACAGCATCCATTTTGAGACTTATAGTCGCCAACCTTTATTTAGTAGCTCTACAAGCTGCTGGAACCATTCTACAGCCGTTATTTTGAGTTTTATAGGAAGTCAGCATTTATATAGTACCTCTACAAGCTGCTGGAACCATTCTACAGCCTCCATTTTGAGTGTTATAGCCGCCAGCCTTTATATAGTACCTCTACAAGCTGCTGGAACCATTCTACAGCCGCCATTTTGAGTGTTATAGCCGCCAGCCTTTATATAGTAGCTCTTCAAGCTGCTGGAACCATTCTACAGCCGTTATTTTGAGTTTTATAGCCGCCAGCCTTTATATAGTAGCTCTTCAAGCTGCTGGAACCATTCTACAGCCGTTATTTTGAGTTTTATGGGAGTCAGCATTTACATAGTACCTCTACAAGCTGCTGGAACCATTCCACAGCCTCCATTATGAGTGTTATAGCCGCCAGCCTTTATATAGTACCTCTACAAGCTGCTGGAACCATTCTACAGCCGCCATTTTGAGTGTTATAGCCGCCAGCCTTTATATAGTAGCTCTTCAATCTGCTGGAACCATTCTACAGCCGTTATTTTGAGTTTTATAGGAGTCAGCCTTTATATAGTACCTCTACAAGCTGCTCGAACCATTCTACAGCCGCCATTTTGAGTGTTATAGCAGCCAGAATTTGTATAGTACCTCTACAAGCTGCTGGAACCATTCTACAGCCGCCATTTTGAGTGTTATAGCCGCCAGCCTTTATATAGTAGCTCTTCAAGCTGCTGGAACCATTCTACAGCCGTTATTTTGAGTTTTATAGGAGTCAGCATTTATATAGTACCTCTACAAGCTGTTGAAACCATTCTACAGCCTCCATTTTGAGTGTTATAGCCGGCAGCCTTTATATAGTAGCTCTACAAGCTGCTGGAACGAACCATTCAACAACCGCTATTTTGAGTGTTATAGCCGCCAGCCTTTATATAGTACCTCTACAAGCTGCTGGAACCATTCTACAGCCGCCATTTTGAGTGTTATAGCCGCCAGCCTTTATATAGTAGCTCTTCAAGCTGCTGGAACCATTCTACAGCCGTTATTTTGAGTTTTATAGCCGCCAGCCTTTATATAGTAGCTCTTCAAGCTGCTGGAACCATTCTACAGCCGTTATTTTAAGTTTTATGGGAGTCAGCATTTACATAGTACCTCTACAAGCTGCTGGAACCATTCCACAGCCTCCAATATGAGTGTTATAGCCGCCAGCCTTTATATAGTACCTCTACAAGCTGCTGGAACCATTCTACAGCCGCCATTTTGAGTGTTATAGCCGCCAGCCTTTATATAGTAGCTCTTCAATCTGCTGGAACCATTCTACAGCCGTTATTTTGAGTTTTATAGGAGTCAGCCTTTATATAGTACCTCTACAAGCTGCTCGAACCATTCTACAGCCGCCATTTTGAGTGTTATAGCAGCCAGAATTTGTATAGTACCTCTACAAGCTGCTGGAACCATTCTACAGCCGCCATTTTGAGTGTTATAGCCGCCAGCCTTTATATAGTAGCTCTTCAAGCTGCTGGAACCATTCTACAGCCGTTATTTTGAGTTTTATAGGAGTCAGCATTTATATAGTACCTCTACAAGCTGTTGGAACCATTCTACAGCCTCCATTTTGAGTGTTATAGCCGGCAGCCTTTATATAGTAGCTCTACAAGCTGCTGGAACCATTCAACAGCCGCTATTTTGAGTGTTATAGCCGCCAGCCTTTATATAGTAGCTCTTCAAGCTGCTGGAACCATTCTACAGCCGTTACTTTGAGTTTTATAGGAGTCAGCATTTATATAGTACCTCTACAAGCTGCTGGAACCATTCTACAGCATCCATTTTGAGACTTATAGCCGCCAACCTTTATATAGTACCTCTACAAGCTGCTGGAACCATTCCACAGCCTCCATTTTGAGTGTTATAGCCGCCAGCCTTTATATAGTACCTCGACAAGCTGCTGGAACCATTCTACAGCCGCCATTTTGAGTGTTATAGCCGCCAGCCTTTATATAGTAGCTCTTCAAGCTGCTGGAACCATTCTACAGCCGTTATTTTGAGTTTTATAGGAGTCAGCATTTATATAGTACCTCTACAAGCTACTGGTACCATGCTACAGCCTCCATTTTGAGTGTTATAGCCGCCAGCCTTTATATAGTAGCTCTACAAGCTGCTGGAACCATTCTACAGCCGTTATTTTGAGTTTTATAGGAGTCAGCATTTATATAGTACCTCTACAAGCTGCTGGAACCATTCTACAGCATCCATTTTGAGACTTATAGTCGCAAACCTTTATATAGTAGCTCTACAAGCTGCTGGAACCATTCTACAGCCGCCATTTTGAGTGTTATAGCCGCCAGCATTTATATAGTAGCTCTACAAGCTGCTGGAACCATTCTACAGCATCCATTTTGAGACTTATAGTCGCAAACCTTTATATAGTAGCTCTACAAGCTGCTGGAACCATTCTACAGCCACCATTTTGAGTGTTATAGCCGCCAGCATTTATATAGTAGCTCTTCAATCTGCTGGAACCATTCTACAGCCGTTATTTTGAGTTTTATAGGAGTCAGCCTTTATATAGTACCTCTACAAGCTGCTCGAACCATTCTACAGCCGCCATTTTGAGTGTTATAGCAGCCAGAATTTGTATAGTACCTCTACAAGCTGCTGAAACCATTCTACAGCCGTTATTTTGAGTTTTATAGGAGTCAGCATTTATATAGTACCTCTACAAGCTGCTGGAACCATTCTACAGCATCCATTTTGAGACTTATAGTCGCAAACCTTTATATAGTAGCTCTACAAGTTGCTGGAACCATTCTACAGCCGCCATTTTGAGTGTTATAGCCGCCAGCATTTATATAGTAGCTCTTCAATCTGCTGGAACCATTCTACAGCCTCCATTTTGAGTGTTATAGCCGCCAGCCTTTATATAGTAGCTCTACAAGCTGCTGGAACCATTCTACAGCCGTTATTTTGAGTTTTATAGGAGTCAGCCTTTATATAGTACCTCTACAAGCTGCTCGAACCATTCTACAGCCGCCATTTTGAGTGTTATAGCAGCCAGAATTTGTATAGTACCTCTACAAGCTGCTGGAACCATTCTACAGCCGCCATTTTGAGTGTTATAGCCGCCAGCCTTTATATAGTAGCTCTTCAAGCTGCTGGAACCATTCTACAGCCGTTATTTTGAGTTTTATAGGAGTCAGCATTTATATAGTACCTCTACAAGCTGTTGGAACCATTCTACAGCCTCCATTTTGAGTGTTATAGCCGGCAGCCTTTATATAGTAGCTCTACAAGCTGCTGGAACCATTCAACAGCCGCTATTTTGAGTGTTATAGCCGCCAGCCTTTATATAGTAGCTCTTCAAGCTGCTGGAACCATTCTACAGCCGTTACTTTGAGTTTTATAGGAGTCAGCATTTATATAGTACCTCTACAAGCTGCTGGAACCATTCTACAGCCTCCATTTTGAGTGTTATAGCCGCCAGCCTTTATATAGTAGCTCCAAGCTGCTGGAACCATTCATTTTTATAGACAGCGCATTTTGATGTTATAGCGCCAGCCTTTATATAGTAGCTTAGCTGTGGAACCATTCTACAGCCGTATTTTGAGTTTTATAGAGATTTATATAGTACCTCTACAAGGCTGGAACCATTCTACAGCCTCCATTTTGATGTTTTAGCCGCCAGCCTTTATTAGTTACTCTTAAAACTGGTGGAAACAATAAAAAGTTTTTGAGTTTTATGGTGTTTATATAGTACCTCTACAAGCTGCTGGAACCATTCTACAGCATCCATTTTGAGACTTATAGCCGCCAGCATTTATATAGGACCTCTACAAGCTGCTGGAACCATTCTACAGCCGCCATTTTGAGTGTTATAGCCGCCAGCCTTTATATAGTACTTAAGCTGCTGGAACCATTCTACAGCCGCCATTTTGAGTGTTATAGCGGCCAGCCTATATAACACTATACAGGCTGCTGGAACCATTCTACAGCCGCCATTTTGAGTGTTATAGCAGCCAGCATTTATATAGTAGCTCTACAAGCTGCTGGAACCATTCTACAGCCGCCATTTTGAGTGTTATAGCCGTCATCTTTAATATAGTAGCTCTACAAGCTGCTGGAAACATTCTACAGCCGTTATTTTGAGTGTTATAGCCGGCAGCCTTTGTGGAGTAGTTTTGCAAGCTGCTGGAACCATTCTACAGCCGCCATTTTGAGTGTTATAGCCGCCAGAATTTATAAAGTAGATCTACAAGCTGCTGAAACCATTCTACAGCCGTTATTTTGAGTTTTATAGGTGTCAGCATTTATATAGTACCTCTACAAGCTGCTGGAACCATTCTACAGCATCCATTTTGAGACTTATAGTCGCAAACTTTTATATAGTAGCTCTACAAGCTGCTGGAACCATTCTACAGCCGCCATTTTGAGTGTTATAGCCGCCAGCATTTATATAGTAGCTCTACAAGCTGCTGGAACCATTCTACAGCCGCCATTTTGAGTGTTATAGCCCCAGCCAGTATATAGTAGCTCTACAAGCTGCTGGAACCATTCTACAGACGTTATTTTGAGTGTTATAGCCGCCAGCCAGTATATAGTAGCTCTACAAGCTGCTGGAACCATTCTACAGACGTTATTTTGAGTGTTATAGCCGCCAGCCAGTGTATAGTAGCGCTACAATCTGCTGGAACCATTCTACAGACGTTATTTTGAGTGTTATAGCCATCTTTAGCATAGTAGCTCTACAAGCTGCTGGAAACATTCTACAGCCGTTATTTGAGTGTTTTAGCCGGCAGCCTTTGTAGAGTAGCTCTGCAAGCTGCTGGAACCATTCTACAGCCGCCACTTTGAGTGTTATAGCTGCCAGCATTTATATAGTAGATCTACCAGCTGCTGAAACCATTCTACAGCCTCCATTTTAAGTGTTATAGCCGCCAGACTTTATACAGTAGCTCTACAAGCTGCTGGAACCATTCTGCAGCCGTTATTTTGAATTTTATAGCAGCCAGCATTTATATGGTACGTCTACAAGCTGCTGGAACCATTCTACAGCCGCCATTTTGAGTGTTATAGCCGACAGCATTTATATAGTAGCTCTACAAGCTGCTGGAACCATTCTACAACCGCCATTTTGAGTGTTATAGCCGCCAGCCAGTATATAGTAGCTTTACAAGCTGCTGGAACCATTCTACAGACGTTATTTTGAGTGTTTTAGCCGTCATCTTTAATATAGTAGCTCTACAAGCTGCTGGAGCCATTCTACAGCCGCCATTTTGAGTGTTATAGCCGCTAGCCTTTATATAGTAGCTCTACAAGCTGCTGGAACCATTCTACAGCCGCTATTTTGAGTGTTATAGCCGCCAGCCAGTATATAGTAGCTCTACAAGCTGCTGGAACCATTCTACAGACGTTATTTTGAGTGTTATAGCCGCCAGCCAGTATATAGTAGCTCTACTAGCTGCTGGAACCATTCTACAGACGTTATTTTGAGTGTTATAGCCGTCATCCTTAATGTAATAGCTCTACAAGCTGCTGGAACCATTCTACAGCCGTTACTTTGAGTTTTATAGGAGTCAGCATTTATATAGTACCTCTACAAGCTGCTGGAACCATTCTACAGCATCCATTTTGAGACTTATAGTCGCAAACCTTTATATAGTAGCTCTACAAGCTGCTGGAACCATTCTACAGCCGTCATTTTGAGTGTTATAGCGGCCAGCCTATATATAACAGCTATACAGGCTGCTGGAACCATTCTACAGCCGTTATTTTGAGTTTTATAGGAGTCAGCCTTTATATAGTACCTCTACAAGCTGCTCGAACCATTCTACAGCCGCCATTTTGAGTGTTATAGCAGCCAGAATTTGTATAGTACCTCTACAAGCTGCTGGAACCATTCTACAGCCGCCATTTTGAGTGTTATAGCCGCCAGCCTTTATATAGTAGCTCTTCAAGCTGCTGGAACCATTCTACAGCCGTTATTTTGAGTTTTATAGGAGTCAGCATTTATATAGTACCTCTACAAGCTGTTGGAACCATTCTACAGCCTCCATTTTGAGTGTTATAGCCGGCAGCCTTTATATAGTAGCTCTACAAGCTGCTGGAACCATTCAACAGCCGCTATTTTGAGTGTTATAGCCGCCAGCCTTTATATAGTAGCTCTTCAAGCTGCTGGAACCATTCTACAGCCGTTACTTTGAGTTTTATAGGAGTCAGCATTTATATAGTACCTCTACAAGCTGCTGGAACCATTCTACAGCATCCATTTTGAGACTTATAGTCGCAAACCTTTATATAGTAGCTCTACAAGCTGCTGGAACCATTCTACAGCCGCCATTTTGAGTGTTATAGCCGCCAGCATTTATATAGTAGCTCTTCAATCTGCTGGAACCATTCTACAGCCGTTATTTTGAGTTTTATAGGAGTCAGCCTTTATATAGTACCTCTACAAGCTGCTCGAACCATTCTACAGCCGCCATTTTGAGTGTTATAGCAGCCAGAATTTGTATAGTACCTCTACAAGCTGCTGGAACCATTCTACAGCCGCCATTTTGAGTGTTATAGCCGCCAGCCTTTATATAGTAGCTCTTCAAGCTGCTGGAACCATTCTACAGCCGTTATTTTGAGTTTTATAGGAGTCAGCATTTATATAGTACCTCTACAAGCTGTTGGAACCATTCTACAGCCTCCATTTTGAGTGTTATAGCCGGCAGCCTTTATATAGTAGCTCTACAAGCTGCTGGAACCATTCAACAGCCGCTATTTTGAGTGTTATATCCGCCAGCCTTTATATAGTAGCTCTTCAAGCTGCTGGAACCATTCTACAGCCGTTACTTTGAGTTTTATAGGAGTCAGCATTTATATAGTACCTCTACAAGCTGCTGGAACCATTCTACAGCATCCATTTTGAGACTTATAGCCGCCAGCATTTATATAGGACCTCTACAAGCTGCTGGAACCATTCTACAGCCGCCATTTTGAGTGTTATAGCGGCCAGCCTATATATAACAGCTATACAGGCTGCTGGAACCATTCTACAGCCGCCATTTTGAGTGTTATAGCAGCCAGCATTTATATAGTAGCTCTACAAGCTGCTGGAACCATTCTACAGCCGCCATTTTGAGTGTTATAGCCGTCATCTTTAATATAGTAGCTCTACAAGCTGCTGGAAACATTCTACAGCCGTTATTTTGAGTGTTATAGCCGGCAGCCTTTGTGGAGTAGTTTTGCAAGCTGCTGGAACCATTCTACAGCCGCCATTTTGAGTGTTATAGCCGCCAGAATTTATAAAGTAGATCTACAAGCTGCTGAAACCATTCTACAGCCGTTATTTTGAGTTTTATAGGAGTCAGCATTTATATAGTACCTCTACAAGCTGCTGGAACCATTCTACAGCATCCATTTTGAGACTTATAGTCGCAAACCTTTATATAGTAGCTCTACAAGCTGCTGGAACCATTCTACAGCCGCCATTTTGAGTGTTATAGCCGCCAGCATTTATATAGTAGCTCTACAAGCTGCTGGAACCATTCTACAGCCGCCATTTTGAGTGTTATAGCCCCAGCCAGTATATAGTAGCTCTACAAGCTGCTGGAACCATTTTACAGACGTTATTTTGAGTGTTATAGCCGCCAGCCAGTATATAGTAGCTCTACAAGCTGCTGGAACCATTCTACAGACGTTATTTTGAGTGTTATAGCCGCCAGCCAGTGTATAGTAGCGCTACAAGCTGCTGGAACCATTCTACAGACGCTATTTTGAGTGTTATAGCCATCTTTAGCATAGTAGCTCTACAAGCTGCTGGAAACATTCTACAGCCGTTATTTGAGTGTTTTAGCCGGCAGCCTTTGTAGAGTAGCTCTGCAAGCTGCTGGAACCATTCTACAGCCGCCATTTTGAGTGTTATAGCCGCCAGCATTTATATAGTAGATCTACCAGCTGCTGAAACCATTCTACAGCCTCCATTTTAAGTGTTATAGCCGCCAGACTTTATACAGTAGCTCTACAAGCTGCTGGAACCATTCTGCAGCCGTTATTTTGAATTTTATAGCAGCCAGCACTTATATGGTACGTCTACAAGCTGCTGGAACCATTCTACAGCCGCCATTTTGAGTGTTATAGCCGACAGCATTTATATAGTAGCTCTACAAGCTGCTGGAACCATTCTACAACCGCCATTTTGAGTGTTATAGCCGCCAGCCAGTATATAGTAGCTTTACAAGCTGCTGGAACCATTCTACAGACGTTGTTTTGAGTGTTTTAGCCGTCATCTTTAATATAGTAGCTCTACAAGCTGCTGGAAACATTCTAAAGCCGTTATTTTGAGTGTTATAGCCGGCAGCCTTTGTAGAGTAGCTCTGCAAGCTGCTGGAACCATTCTACAGCAGCCATTTTGAGTGTTATAGCCGAAAGAATTTATATAGTAGATCTACCAGCTGCTGAACCCATTCTACAGCCGTTATTTTGAGTTTTATAGGAGCCAGCATTTATATAGTACCTCTGCAAGCTGCTGAACCATTCTACAGCCTCCATTTTGAGACTTATAGCCGCCAACCTTTATATAGTAGCTCTACAAGCTGCTGGAACCATTCTACAGCCGTTATTTTGAGTGTTATAGCCGTCATCCTTAATGTAGTAGCTCTACAAGCTGCTGGAGCCATTCTACAGCCGCCATTTTGAGTGTTATAGCCGCTAGCCTTTATATAGTAGCTCTACAAGCTGCTGGAACCATTCTACAGCCGCTATTTTGAGTGTTATAGCCGCCAGCCAGTATATAGTAGCTCTACAAGCTGCTGGAACCATTCTACAGACGTTATTTTGAGTGTTATAGCCGCCAGCCAGTATATAGTAGCTCTACTAGCTGCTGGAACCATTCTACAGACGTTATTTTGAGTGTTAAAGCCGTCATCCTTAATGTAATAGCTCTACAAGCTGCTGGAGCCATTCTACAGCCGCCACTTTGAGTGTTATAGCCGCCAGCCTTTATACAGTAGCTCTACAAGCTGCTGGAACCATTCTATAGCCATTATTTTGAATTTTATAGCAGCCAGCATTTAAATAGTACCTTTACAAGCTGCTGGAACCATTCTACAGTCTCCACTTTGAGTGTTATAGCCACCAGCGTTTGTACAGTAGCTCTGTAAGCTGCTGGAACAATTCTAGATCCGCCATTTTGAGTGTTATAGCCGCTAGCCTTTATATAGTAGCTCTACAAGCTGCTGGATCCATTCTACAGCCGTTATTTTGAGTGTTATAGCCGTCATCCTTAATGTAGTAGCTCTACAAGCTGCTGGAGCCATTTTACAGCTTCCATTTTGAGTGTTATAGCCGCCAGCCTTTATATAGCAGCTATACAAGCTGCTGGAACCATTCTACAGCCGCCATTTTGAGTGTTATAGCAGCCAGCATTTACATAGTACCTCTACAAGCTGCTGGAACCATTCTACAGCCGTTATTTTGAGTGTTATAGCCGTCATCCTTAATGTAGTAGCTCTACAAGCTGCTGGAAACATTCTACAGCCGTTATTTTGAGTGTTATAGCCGGCAGCCTTTGTAGAGTAGCTCTGCAAGCTGCTGGAACCATTCTACAGCCGCCATTTTGAGTGTTATAGCCGCCAGAACTTATAAAGTAGATCTACAAGCTGCTGAAACCATTCTACAGCCTGTGTTTTGAGTTTTATAAGAGCCAGCATTTATATAGTACCTCTGCAAGCTGCTGCCATTTTATAGCCGCCAGCATTTATATAGGACCTCTACAAGCTGCTGGAACCATTCTACAGCCGCCATTTTGAGTGTTATAGCGGTCAGCCTTTATATAACAGCTATACAGGCTGCTGGAACCATTCTACAGCCGCCATTTTGAGTGTTACAGCAGCCAGCATTTACTTAGTACCTCTACAAGCTGCTGGAACCATTCTACAGACGTTATTTTGAGTGTTATAGCCGCCAGCCAGTGTATAGTAGCTCTGCAAGCTGCTGGAACCATTCTACAGACGTTATTTTGAGTGTTATAGCCGTCATCATTAATATAGTAGCTCTACAAGCTGCTGGAAACATTCTACAGCCGTTATTTTGAGTGTTATAGCCGGCAGCCTTTGTAGAGTAGCTCTGCAAGCTGCTGGAACCATTCTACAGCCGCCATTTTGAGTGTTATAGCCGCCAGTATTTATATAGTAGATCTACCAGCTGCTGAAACCATTCTACAGCCGTTATTTTGAGTTTTATAGGAGCCAGCACTTATATAGTACCTCTGCAAGCTGCTGGAACCATTCTACAGCCTCCATTTTAAGTGTTATAGCCGCCAGACTTTATACAGTAGCTCTACAAGCTGCTGGAACCATTCTGCAGCCGTTATTTTGAATTTTATAGCAGCCAGCATTTATATGGTACCTCTACAAGCTGCTGGAACCATTCTACAGCCGCCATTTTGAGTGTTATAGCCGCCAGCATTTATATGGTACCTCTACAAGCTGCTGGAACCATTCTACAGCCGCCATTTTGAGTGTTATAGCCGCCAGCATTTATATAGTAGCTCTACAAGCTGCTGGAACCATTCTACAACCGCCATTTTGAGTGTTATAGCCGCCAGCCAGTATATAGTAGCTCTACAAGTTGCTGGAACCATTCTACAGACGTTATTTTGAGTGTTATAGCCGTCATCTTTAATATAGTAGCTCTACAAGCTGCTGGAAACATTCTACAGCCGTTATTTTGAGTGTTATAGCCGGCAGCCTTTGTAGAGTAGCTCTGCAAGCTGCTGGAACCATTCTACAGCCGCCATTTTGAGTGTTATAGCCGCCAGCATTTATATAGTAGATCTACTAGCTGCTGAAGCCATTCTACAGCCGTTATTTTGAGTTTTATAGGAGCCAGCATTTATATAGTACCTCTGCAAGCTGCTGGAACCATTCTACAGCCTCCATTTAGAGACTTATAGCCGCCAACCTTTATATAGTAGCTCTACAAGCTGCTGGAACCATTCTACAGCCTCCACTTTGAGTGTTATAGCCGCCAGCCCTTGTAGAGTAATTCTAAAAGCTGATGGAACCATTCTACAGACGCTAATTTGAGTGTTATAGCCGCCAGCATTTATATAGTACCTCTACAAGCTGCTGGAACCATTCTACAGCCACCATTTTGAGTGTTATAGCGGCCAGCCTTTATATAACAGCTATACAAGCTGCTGGAACCATTCTACAGCCGCCAGCCAGTATATAGTAGCTCTACAAGCTGCTGGAACCATTCTACAGCCGTTATTTTGAGTGTTATAGCCGTCATCCTTAATGTAGTAGCTCTACAAGCTGCTGGTGCCATTCTACAGCCGCCATTTTGAGTGTTATAGCCGCTAGCCTTTATAAAGTAGCTCTACAAGCTGCTGGAACCATTCTACAGACGTTATTTTGAGTGTTATAGCCGCCAGCCAGTATATAGTAGCTCTACAAGCTGCTGGAAGCATTCTACAGACGTTATTTTGAGTGTTATAGCCGTCATCGTTAATGTAGTAGCTCTACAAGCTGCCAGTATATAGTAGCTCTACAAGCTGCTGGAGCCATTCTACAGCCGCCATTTTGAGTGTTATAGCCGCCAGCCTTTATACAGTAGCTGTACAAGCTGCTGGAACCATTCTACAGCCGTTATTTTTAGTGTTGAAGCCGCCAGCCTTTGTACAGTTGTTCTGCAAGCTGCTGGAACCATTCTACAGCCGCCATTTTGAGTGTTATAGCCGCCAGCCTTTACATAGTAGCTCTACAAGCTGCTGGAACCATTTAAGCCGCCAGCCTTTGTAAAGTAGATCTGCAAGCTGCTGTAAACATTCTACAGCCGCCATTTTGAGTGTTATAGCAGCCAGCATTTATATAGTACCTCTACAAGCTGCTGGAACCATTTTACAGCCGCCATTTTAAGTTTTATTGCGGCCAGCCTTTATATAACAGCTATACAAGCTGCTGGAACCATTCTACAGCCGTTATTTTGAGTGTCATAGCCGCCAGAATTTATATAGTAGCTCTACAAGCTGCTGGAACCATTCTACAGCCGCCATTTTGAGTTTTATTGCGGCCAGCCTTTATATAACAGCTATACAAGCTGCTGGAACCATTCTACAGCCGCCATTTTGAGTGTTATAGCAGCCAGCATTTATATAGTACCTCTACAAGCTGCTGGAACCATTCTACAGCCACCATTTTGAGTGTTATAGCGGCCAGCCTTTATATAACAGCTATACAAGCTGATGGAACCTTTCTACAGCCGTTATTTTTAGTGTTATAGCCGCCAGCCTTTATATAACAGCTATACCAGCTGCTGGATCCATTCTACAGCCACCATTTTGAGTGTTATAACGGCCAGCATTTATATAAGTTAAGACCAGACATGCTTCACTATCACAATCACACTCACTCCACACCCATAGAGAACATCCAAGAGTCATCATAATGAGCACTGACGTAATGAGCATCGGCACGATCACTGAAGGCACCACCAAGAATGTCACCTGATAACCTTGCAACACACGACCGCCTCCACACAATTGCCAGACTTAACATTCCTAGGGGAATGGTGTCAAGTTCGGTGCACCAGATGGCAAGTCGCCCAATTCCCTGAATCAAATTGGCAACAAGCATCATGTTCGGTACACCAGCCGTCACGTCGCCCAAATCAATTTCATGATAAACAGATCCCACGCTCGCGTTGGACCATTGGACTCAGCAAGCGTCGCTGTCACCATCGACACCCAAAATCAGAGGCTTCATTCAAACATAATCGACCTACACAATTCAGTCTTTAATCCTAGTACAAACTTGTCACTTCGTTAGAGCTCCGCGATCTTAGTTCAGTCTAGTAGTCACAAAGTCTTCCAGTGAAAAAGATAGATTTCCAAATGTGTACTCAATATTAAATAAACTCGAATAAAACTTTATTTTTTTATGCGACTAACTAAGTTCGTGTTTAATTGGCGCCCGAGCAGGGACCCCGCGTTTAAAAGTTGATCAAGTGAAGTAAAACGGCAATTGTGATAAGTGTTAATCAAAATAAATGCAAATAAATACGCCTTTAAAACGATAACCGAAATATACGCAGTGCCAACAAAACTTCGCTGAGGTCAGACGGGGTTATAACAAAAACAAAAAAACTGATCGCTGCATTCCTCTAGTATCCGTTCGGAGGAAAGTTGGTACAACAAGTGTCTGGATTCGGAGCGTTAGTACCCCAACGTGGGAAAAGCGAGCACCCCGACCAACCGACCAATAATAGCACCGAAATGAAAATAATACTAATGTAAGTTAAGTTAAAAATTAAATAAACAAGAAACAAATTATTAATTATTTAAGCAAGATCAAAAAAGAAAAGAAAGAAATACCACTTAAGAGGAAAATCGTAACAAAAAAAAAAGAAACGAATTAGCATCATAAGAAACGAAAAACGAACTAACTAACATTTATAATAATTATCTTTACTAACAAAATTTTCAAACCGAAAGCCATTTCCATTCAAAATTTTTTTCTCCCTAAAGCGGTATCGCGTCGTGAGCGAATTTACTTGTCTTTCGAATAATTATTCGACGGTATTGCACTACGCGTTTGTTTTTTGAGTGAATTAAATCCTTTGTGAAATCGAAAATGTCTGAAAACGACAGTTGGGTAAAAGCCGCGGTCCTTCAGCCAGGAGGTCACCCTACAACAGGGTCACAGAATGCGTCAACCTCAGCCTCCGCGAACAGAAGTGTAGAGGCTATATCCATACAAGGGTTAGATGCAGCCATTGATAGTCTGTTAGCAGCTAGAATGGGGAATTATATTGAGCAGCTAAAACTGGCCCAGCCAGCAACCACAGAATTCAGAGACTTAACTCTAAATTTACAGGACAAGTGGAATGAGGTAGATAAAGTTCCAGACCTAGTGAAAGGACTCAAAGAATTCTCGGGTAATCCAGCAGAGTTTACAACTTGGTTCTCTTCAACCTCGCGTGTAATGGATGCCTTTGCTCCTTTGCAAGGAACGCCAAAATATTTTGCGATTTTACTAACGGTCAGAGACAAAATCACAGGACATGCGAACATAGTACTAAAGGTGAATGATACCGCGTTGCACTGGGAGGCAATCTCGAAATGCCTTCTGGAGGAATATTCAGACAGACGAGATTTGGGTACACTAGAATATCAGTTGTTCTCCATGAGTCAGAGGAATAGTACGATCCATGAGTTTTACCTTGCAGTGAACCATCAGATGTCCTTAATCATCAGCCAAATGAAAAATATGGGACACGGTCTTGAGGTCATGGCAGTTTTGACAAAACAGATAAGGGACAGAGCCCTAGATACTTTTATTAAGGGCCTGAACGGTGATCTATCAGATAGAATAAGTCTAGCGCAACCAATTAGCCTGAAACACGCGTTGCAAATGATAGAAGACTTAACCAATAAGCATACTAAAAACTCGATCGGTTTAGGTTATCAGCACCCTCGTCCAAATCCAGCACACAAGACAGTACAATACACCAGAATTAATGCCCCCCACAGTGGTCATACACTCCAGTACTTCCCCCTAAACCACAAAATAACATGAACTGGTACAACCCCAGACAGACTCAAAATGCTTTCATACCCCAAAAAAATTTTCCACAGAACCATAGTATTCCCCAAAATATCCCTTTCCGAAACAGTAACCAAACTTTCTTTAACGCACCACCTAGACCTCTCGCCCCAAAGCCTCAACCCAAGCCCACACCAATGGAGGTAGACGGCTCCATAATGACCAAGAATGTGAATTACATGAATAGGCCAAACATAAATCCTACACAACCAGTTTTATTAAAGAGAGTAAATCCGTTTAATACGAATCTCCCAAACAGAGCCCAAAGACAGTTCCACATCGGAGTCGAGGTACAAGACGGGCAATACAGTGCCCCACCACCAGAAGACCTTCAAGTCAATGTAACCGAAGCTCAGTTGTCCGAATACCAAGAACAGGAAGACTATTTTCAATTAGTCCCATACTCACAATTTTCGGAGTATGAACAACAGCAAGAGTACTCCACCACTCAAGGTGCCATGTCCGAATTAAGTCCGCAAGAAAGAGAGACACCACAACTTACAGTACAGGATCCTTACCCACAAATCGAGGACACGGTTAATTTTTTAGGATGAAGTGTTCCTCTTTGCCGTACTTTGTAGTCCGGGACAAAGACGGAACAGCGTACAATTTTTTAATAGACACCGGTTCAAACAAAAACTATATCCAACCTGAAATAGCCAAGAACATAAAACCAAATGAGCGTAAATTCTACGCGAATACTGTAAGTGGACGCATCCTAATTACGGAGCATGTCCACTTGGGTCTCTTCAATGAACCCAACAAACCTATAATTTTTTTTCTACTCCCAAATTTAAAATCGTTTCATGGAATCCTAGGCAATGACACACTAAAAGAATTAAATGCCATTATAGATGTAGGAAAAGATTTGTTACATGTCAACAACTCTCATGTTGTTAAAGTGAGACAGATGCGAGCTCAGCAGGTCCACACGATCAACTCAGATCAATTATCGGGTCATCAAAAGTTAAAGCTAGAAGCACTTCAAGAGGAATACAAATAGCTATTTGCAAGTCCGGATATAAGGTTGACTTATGCCACCAATGTCCAAGGTGAAATTCGAACATCGTCAGACACTCCAGTCTACTCAAAACACTACCCGTATCCAGCCTCCTTGAAGGAAGTAGTCGAAGAACAAATTCAAGAACTATTAGAAGATGGTATAATACGACCCTCACGGTCGCCCTATGGTTCTCCTGTATGGATCGTCCCAAAAAAAAGCGACAGTTCGGGAAAAAAGAAATATAGGATGGTCATCGACTACAGAAAATTAAATTCAGTCACCATCTCGGATAAATACCCTATCCCAGAAATTGGAGAAATGATTGCTCAATTGGGCAACAACAAATACTTCTCCGTCCTTGACTTAAAGAGCGGATTTCATCAGATCCCTTTAAAGGAATCCGACATTGAAAAATCAGCATTCTCTATAAACGGAGGAAAATATGAGTTCACCAGGCTCCCCTTCGGTTTAAAAAATTCCCCATCTATATTCCAAAGAGCTCTCGACGATATTTTAAGAGAACACATAGGGAAAATATGCTATGTCTATATCGACGACATCATAATATTCAGCAAAACAGAGGAGGAACACTTTCGCCATTTGGCCAAGGTATTCTCTACCTTAACAGAAGCAAACATGAAAGTACAAGTCGACAAGTGTAAATTTTTAAAACATAGCGTTGATTTCCTAGGAGTAGTAATATCAAGCGAAGGTGTTAAGACCAACCCAGAAAGAGTACAGGCTATAAAAAATTTCCCCACACCAAGAAACCTTAAGCAACTAAGATCCTTCTTGGGTTTAGCTAGTTATTATAGGCGGTTCATTAAGGATTTCGCGAAGCTAGCAAGACCCCTTACAAATTTACTGCGTGGCGAGCACGGGAGGACGAAAAAGAATGTCTCCAACAAAATCGAAATTCGTTTTGGCAAGGAAGAGTTGGACTCTTTTGAAAAAGTTAAGAATGCACTAGTTTCACAGGATGTATTGCTAGCATATCCCGATTTTAATAAAGAATTTCATCTGACCACAGATGCCTCAAATATAGCGATAGGTGCCTCACTAGAACAAAATGGCAGACCAATCACATTTATATCCAGAGCATTATCTAAGACAGAAGAAAATTACGCTACGAATGAAAGGGAAATGCTGGCCATAGTATGGGCCTTAGAAAAATTGAGGATGTACCTTTATGGGAAGTCAAAAGTGATCATTTATACAGACCATCAACCGCTTATTTATGCGCTTAGTCCAAAAAACAATAACACGAAACTAAAAAAATGGAAGAGTTACCTAGAAGTTGAAGTATAAACCGGGTAGCTCAAACGTAGTAGCAGACGCACTTTCAAGAAATCCTACCGGCATAAATGCCAGTAGTACGTCAGCAGCTACGATGCATAGTGACGAAAGCTCAGGACACGAACTGATACCGACAATGGACATCCCTATCAACGTATTTAAAAACCAGTTAATACTCCTCACAGGCGAAAACGAAAACACGACATTCGAGTTACCATTTCCCACTTATCACAGACATACAGTAGTTCGAAGGAACTATTCAGAAAATGATCTTGTAGAAATCCTAAAAGCAAAATTAGATCCTAGGATAGTGAATGGTATTTTCACTTCAGAAAGCATCATGGGAAAAATTCAGCTGATATTTCCAGAACATTTTAGGAATTATAAAGCTAGGTTTACGCAGATCCAAACTACGGATGTCCATGAGAATAGCGAGCAGCAGGAAATTATAACTAAAGAACATACTAGAGCCCATAGAAACGCAATAGAAAACAAAAAACAAATTTTATCTAAAATTTTTTTCCCAGGAATGAGGAAAAAAATAGAAGCAATAGTAAAAACATGCCAAACATGCAAACTTTCTAAATACCAAAGGCACCCCCCAAATCAAGAGATTCAATCAACACCCATACCAAGTTATCCAGGAGAAATAATCCACATAGACCCTCAAAACAAAACCATTTTAACGGCAATAGACAAATTTTCAAAATACACACAAATAAAATTAGTGAATTCAAAAGCAGCAGAACATTTAAAGGTACCACTACGCGAATTATTGGTAGCCTTTGGCGCGACTAAAACAGTAGTAATGGACAACGAAAAATCGTTAAATTCCGCTTCGATAAAATTCCTTTTGAACGATCAACTGGGTATAAACGTACACACAACCCCACCGTATACTTCGTCTAGCAATGGTCAGGTAGAAAGATTTCATTCCACATTCACGGAATTAATGAGATGCCTAAAGATTGAGCATCTGGAATTAGAATTTGAAGACCTAATATTCAGAGCAGTAGACGAATACAATAAGACGATCCACAGTACAATTAACAAAAAACCGATAGAAGCTTTTTATACCCTTGCAAAAAGGGTATATTAATTTTGGTCAGAAGTGTGCAACGCATAGAACGAAGCATCTCCGACCATATAAAGTATATATATTCTTGATCAGCACAACGAGACGAGTTCAAATAACCATGTCCGTCCGTCCGTCCGTCCGTCCGTCCGTCCGTCCGTCCGTCCGTCCGTCCGTCTGTCCGTCCGTCTGGATCGATGCGAACTCCTCCTAGACCGTAAGAGCTACAAAGCTGAAATTTTGCACGTAGGCTTGTATATAGTGCAGGGTTTGTATATCTCGGATTCAGTCGGATCGGACCACTATATCATATAGCTCCCATACAAACGGCAAAGTCACGAACAGTGACTTTTCTCAATAACTTCGTTATTTTATCACCAATTGCCATAAAAGTTGGTATTGGTCAGTTTTGTGTTCTTATTAATAATTGTGCCAAATTTGATCAAGATCGGGTGACTATATCATATAGCTCCCATACAAACGGCAAAGTCACGAACAGTGACTTTTCTCGATAACTTCGTTACTTTTTAAGCTATTGTCGTTTAATATAAGTGAGTTTATTGTAACTATAAACCACTGTGCCAAATTTGATCAAGATCGGGTGACTATATCATATAGCTCCCATAGGAACGATCGGTCAAAAACAGTGACTTTTGTCAATAACTTCGTTACTTTTGATGCGATTGCTTTCAAATTTAACATTTGTCAGTTTAATATATCTGTTAATGACTGTGCCGAATTTGGTAAAGATCGGGTAACTATATCATATAGCTCCCATAGGAAGGATCGGTGAAAAACAGTGACTTTCATCAGAAAGTTCGTTATATCCTATGCTAAGATTGAAGGCCGTTCTTTCGCAAACATTACCCTTTTTAGATAAAACAGTTAGTTTAGAAAAGAGTTACTAACAAACTTGCAGGGGTATACAAACTTTGACGCGGTCGAAGTTAGCCCCGGCCCTCTGGTTTTGCGTTAGACTTGGCACACTCTCCGGAACTGCTCGCCCAATAGATTGGGCCAAAGATAATACAATAAATTCCTTGATTTTATCACCAGCAGAAATAAACATTATTGAAACATATGCCGAGGAAAGTCTAACATTTGTAAATATTGAAGAGCTGATAGAATTTGCCGAAGTAAGTGTTGCTTCCGATGGCAGAGCTCTCCTTTATATAGTTAGCATACCTAGAGTAATTAAAGAACAATGCAAAAAAATCATGGCACTACCTATAAAATATGAGAAAACAATTGAAAAAATAGATTATAATCACATATTAAAATGCAATAAACAATATTTCGGTCTAGCTAATAAGGATAAATGCAAAAATCAGAACAACAAAATATTATGTAAACTGGAAGATTTGACTGACTTAAAAAATAGCAAATGCATAGGGGCGTATTTTCATAGGAAAAAACCAACTTGCCAAACTACTAACAATCAACATGTGAAATCACACTCGGAGGTGGCTCCCGGCACAATCTTGCTAAACCAATTCAAGGGTATCATCAACGTCAATGGAGAAAACCTTACATTGGACGTAACTTTTATAGTCCAATCGCAAAATTCAACAATCAACATAGATGACTCGTGGTACATCATGAAGACTAAGAGTGAAGTAGAAGTGCAACCCCCATTACTTCAACTATTATCGGACAAACAGCACCAAGGCGAAACCCTATCTCTGGAGATGATCAAAGAACTGCACTTGAACAACACGAACAGCCTGGAAAGAATTCAGACTAACAATGTCATAATTTCATCATCCTATTGGATCGTCATAGCAATTTTAGCGATCGCAGCAATTACATACTGGGCGATCAAGAGGCAATGCAACCACAGGCCAGAAGAGAGCAATCCACCAATGGTAATGCCGATTACACCCGTACAATATGTGGTAGCGACCAAGGACGTCCGCACTTAAGAGGGGAGGAGTTAAGACCAGACAAGCTTCACTATCACAATCACACTTGCCAGACTAAACATTCCTAGGGGAATGGTGTCAAGTTCGGTGCACCAGATGGCAAGTCGCCCAATTCCCTGAATCAAATTGGCAACAAGCATCATGTTCGGTACAGCAGCCGTCACGTCGCCCAAATCAATTTCATGATAAACAGATCCCACGCTCGCGTTGGACCATTGGACTCAGCAAGCGTCGCTGTCACCATCGACACCCAAAATCAGAGGCTTCATTCAAACATAATCGACCTACACAATTCAGTCTTTAATCCTAGTACAAACTTGTCACTTCGTTAGAGCTACGATCTTAGTTCAGTCTAGTAGTCACAAAGTCTTCCAGTGAAAAAGATAGATCTCCAAATATGTACTCAATATTAAATAAACTCAAATAAAACTTTATTTTTTTATGCGACTAACTAAGTTCGTGTTAAATTTATAGCAGCTATACAAGCTGCTGGAACCATTCTACAGCCGCCATTTTGAGTGTTATAGCAGCCAGCATTTACATAGTACCTCTACAAGCTGCTGGAACCATTCTACAGCCGCCATTTGGAGTGTTATAGTAGCCAGCCTTTGTAGAGTAGCTCTGTAAGCTGCTGGAACCATTTACAGCCGCTATTGTGAGTGTTATTGCCGCCATCCTGTATATAGTAGCTCTACAAGCTGCTGGAACCATTCTACAGACGTTATTTTGAGTGTTATAGCCGTCATCTTTAATATAGTAGCTATACAATCTGCTGGAACCATTCAACAGCCTCCATTTTGAGTGTTATAGCCGCCAGCCTTTATATAGTAGCTCTACAAGCTGCTGGAACCATTCTACAACCTCCATTTTGAGTGTTATAGCCGCCAGCCTTTATATAGTAGCTGTACAAGCTGCTGGAACCATTCTACAGCCGTTATTTTGAGTTTTATAGCAGCCAGCATTTATATACTACCTCTACAAACTGCTGGAACCATTCTACAGCCGTTATTTTGAGTGTTATAGCAGCCAGCATTTATATACTACCTCTACAAACTGCTGGAACCATTCTACAGCCTCCACTTTGAGTGTTATAGCCGCCAGCCTTTGTAGAGTAGCTCTGCAAGCTGCTGGAACCATTTACAGCCGCTATTGTGAGTGTTATAGCCGCCAGCCTTTATATAACAGACATACAAGCTGCTGGAACCATTCTACAGCCGCCATTTTGAGTGTTATAGCAGCCGGCATTTATATAGTAGCTCTGCAAGCTGCTGGAACCATTTTGCAGCCGCTATTTTGAGAGTTATAGCCGCCAGCCTTTATATAACAGCTATACAAGCTGCTGGAACCATTCAACAGCCATTATTTTGAGTTTTATAGGAGCCAGCATTTTTATAGTACCTCTGCAAGCTGCTGGAATCATTCTACAGCCTCCATTTTGAGTGTTATAGCCGCCAGCCTTTATACAGTAGCTCTACAAGCTGCTGGAGCCATTCTACAGCCGTTATTGTAAATTTTATAGCAGCCAGCATTTATATAGTACCTCTACAAGCTGCTGGAACCATTGTACAGCCTCCACTTTGAGTGTTATAGCCACCAGCCTTTGTAGAGTAGCTCTGCAAGCTGCTGGAACCATTTTACAGCCGCTATTTTGAATGTTATAGCCGCCAGCCTTTATATAACAGCTATACAAGCTGCTGGAACCATTATACAGCCGCCATTTTGAGTGTTATAGCAGCCAGCATTTATATAGTAGCTCTGCAAGCTGCTGGAACCATTCTACAGCTTCCACTTTTAGTGTTATAGCCGCCAGCCTTTATATAACAGCTATACACGCTGCTGGAACCATTCAACAGCCGTTATTTTGAGTGTAATAGCCGCCAGCCTTTATATAACAGCTATACACGCTGCTGGAACCATTCTACAGCCTCCATTTTGAGTGTTATAGCTGCCAGCCTTTATACAGTAGCTCTACAAGCTGCTGGAACCATTCTACAGCCGTTATTTTGAACCACTTTGCTGGAACCACTTTGCAGCCGCTATTTTGAGAGTTATAGCCGCCAGCCTTTATATAACAGCTATACACGCTGCTGGAACCATTCAACAGCCGTTATTTTGAGTGTAATAGCCGCCAGCCTTTATATAACAGCTATACAAGCTGCTGGAACCATTCTACAGCCTCCATTTTGAGTGTTATAGCCGCCAGCCTTTATACAGTAGCTCTACAAGCTTCTGGAACCATTCTACAGCCGTTATTTTGAGTGTTATAGCCGCCAGCCTTTGTAGAGTAGCTCTGCAAGCTGCTGGAACCATTCTGCAGGCGCCATTTGGAGTGTTAGAGTTGCCAGCCTTTATATAGTAGGTCTACAAGCTGCTGGAACCATTCTACAGACGTTATTTTGAGTGTTATAGCCGTCATCCTTAATATAGTAGCTATACAATCTGCTGGAACCATTCTACAGCCTCCATTTTGAGTGTTATTGCCGCCAGCCTTTATATAGTAGCTCTACAAGCTGCTGGAACCATTCTACAGCCGTTATTTTGAGTTTTATAGGAGCCAGCATTTATATAGTACCTCTGCAAGCTTCTGGAATCATTCTACAGCCTTCATTTTGAGTGCTATAGCCGCCAGCCTTTATACAGTAGCTCTACAAGCTGCTGGAACCATTCTACAGCCGTTATTTTGAATTTTATAGCAGCCAGCATTTATATAGTACCTCTACAAGCTGCTGGAACCATTCTACAGCCTCCATTTTGAGTGTTATAGCCGCCAGCCTTTGTAGAGTAGCTCCGAAAGCTGCTGGACCCATTTTACAGCCGCTATTTTGAGTGTTATAGCCGCCAGCCTTTATATAACAGCTATACAAGCTGCTGGAACCATTATACAGCCGTTATTTTGAGTGTAATAGCCGCCAGCCTTTATATAACAGCTATACAAGCTGCTGGAACCATTCTACAGCCTCCATTTTGAGTGTTATAGCCGCCAGCCTTTATACAGTAGCTCAACAAGCTGCTGGAACCATTCTACAGCCGTTATTTTGAACCACTTTGCTGGAACCACTTTGCAGCCACTATTTTGAGAGTTATAGCCACCAGCCTTTATATAACAGCTATACAAGCTCCTGGAACCATTCAACAGCCGTTATTTTGAGTGTTATAGCCGCCAGCCTTTATATAACAGCTATACAAGCTGCTGGAACCATTCTACATCCACCATTTTTAGTGTTATAGCGGCCACCCTTTATTTAACAGCTATACACGCTGCTGGAACCATTCTACAGCCACCATTTTGAGTGTTATAGCCGCCAGCCTTTATATAGTAGCTATACAATCTGCTGGAACCATTCTACAGCCGTTATTTTAAGTGTAATAGCCGCCAGCCTTTATATAACAGCTATACAAGCTGCTGGAACCATTCTACAGCCTCCATTTTGAGTGTTATAGCCGCCAGCCTTTATATAGTAGCTATACAATCTGCTGGAACCATTCTACAGCCTCCATTTTGAGTGTTATAGCCGCCAGCCTTTATATAACAGCTATACACGCTGCTGGAACCATTCTACAGCCACCATTTTGAGTGTTATAGCCGCCAGCCTTTATATAGTAGCTATACAATCTGCTGAAACCATTCTACAGCCTCCATTTTTAGTCTTATAGCCGCCAGCCTTTATATAGTAGCTATACAATCTGCTGGAACCATTCTACAGCCTCCATTTTGAGTGTTATAGCCGCCAGCCTTTATATAACAGCTATACACGCTGCTGGAACCATTCTACAGCCACCATTTTGAGTGTTATAGCGGCCAGCCTTTATATAACAGCTATACACGCTGCCGGAACCATTCTACAGCCACCACTTTGAGTGTTATAGCCGCCAGCCTTTATATAGTAGCTATACAATCTGCTGGAACCATTCTACAGCCTCCATTTTGAGTGTTATAGCCGCCAGCCTTTATATAACAGCTATACACGCTGCTGGAACCATTCTACAGCCACCATTTTGAGTGTTATAGCCGCCAGCCTTTATATAACAGCTATACAAGCTGCTGGAACCATTCTACAGCCGTTATTTTGAGTGTTACAGCCGCCAGCCTTTATATAACAGCTATACAAGCTGCTGGAACCATTCTACAGCCGTTATTTTGAGTGTTATAGCCGCCAGCCTTTATATAACAGCTATACAAGCTGCTGGAACCATTCTACAGCCTCCATTTTGAGTGTTATAGCCGCCAGCCTTTATACAGTAGCTTAACAAGCTGCTGGAACCATTCTACAGCCGTTATTTTGAACCACTTTGTTGGAACCACTTTGCAGCCACTATTTTGAGAGTTATAGCCGCCAGCCTTTATATAACAGCTATACAAGCTTCTGGAACCATTCTACAGCCACTATTTTGAGTGTTATAGCGGCCAGCCTTTATATAACAGCTATACACGCTGCTGGAACCATTCTACAGCCACCATTTTGAGTGTTATAGCCGCCAGCCTTTATATAGTAGCTATACAATCTGCTGGAACCATTCTACAGCCTCCATTTTTAGTCTTATAGCTGCCAGCCTTTATATAGTAGCTCTACAAGCTGCTGGAACCATTCTACAGCCGTTATTTTGAGTGTTATAGCCGCCAGCCTTTATATAACAGCTATACAAGCTGCTGGAACCATTCTACAGCCGTTATTTTGAGTGTTACAGCCGCCAGCCTTTATATAACAGCTATACAAGCTGCTGAGTGTTATAGTGTTTGAGTGTTATAGCCGCCAGCCTTTATATAACAGCAATACAAGCTGCTGGAACCATTCTACAGCCGCCATTCTGAGTGTTATAGCAGCCAGCATTTATATAGTACCTCTACAAGTTGCTGGAACCATTCTACAGCCGCTATTTTCAGTGTTATAGCGGCCAGCCTTTATATAACAGCTATACAAGCTGCTGGAACCATTCTACAGCCGTTATTTTGAGTTTTATAGCCGCCAGCCTTTATATAACAGCTATACAAGCTGCTGAAACCATTCTACAGCCACCTTTTTGAGTGTTATAGCCGCCAGCCTTTATATAACAGCTATACAAGCTGCTGGAACCATTCTACAGCCGTTATTTTGAGTGTTATAGCCGCCAGCCTTTATATAACAGCTATACAAGCTGCTGGAACCATTCTACAGCCACCATTTTGAGTGTTATACCGGCCAGCATTTATATAGCAGCTATACAAGCTGCTGGAACCATTCTACAGCCGCCATTTTGAGTGTTATAGCAGCCAGCATTTACATAGTACCTCTCCAAGCTGCTGGAACCATTCTACAGCCGCCATTTTGAGTGTTATAGCAGCCAGCATTTATATAGTAGCTCTAGAAGCTGCTGGAACCATTCTACAGCCGCCATTTTGAGTGTTATAGCCGCCAACCAGTATATAGTAGCTCCACAAGCTGCTGGAACCATTCTATAGACGTTATTTTGAGTGTTATAGCCGTCATCTTTAATATAGTAGCTATACAAGCTGCTGACAACCGTTCTACAGCCGTTATTTTGAGTGTTATCGCCGCCAGCCATTGTAGAGTAGCTCTGCAAGCTGCTGGAACCATTCTACAGCCGTTATTTTGAACCACTTTGCTGGAACCACTTTGCAGCCGCTATTTTGAGAGTTATAGGCGCCAGCCTTTATATAACAGCTATACACGCTGCTGGAACCATTCAACAGCCGTTATTTTGAGTGTTATAGCCGCCAGCCTTTATATAACAGCTATACAAGCTGCTGGAACCATTCTACAGCCACCATTTTGAGTGTTATAGCCGCCAGCCTGTATATAACAGCTATACAAGCTGCTGGAACCATTCTACAGCCGTTATTTTGAGTGTTATAGCCGCCAGCCTTTATATAACAGCTATACACGCTGCTGGAACCATTCTACAACCGTTATTTTGAGTGTTATAGCCGCCAGCCTTTATATAACAGCTAAACAAGCTACTGGAATCATTATACAGCCGTTATTTTGAGTGTTATAGCCGCCAGCCTTTATATAACAGCTATACAAGCTGCTGAGTGTTATAGTGTTTGAGTGTTATAGCCGCCAGCCTTTATATAACAGCTATACAAGCTGTTGGAACCATTCTACAGCCACCTTTTTGAGTGTTTTAGCCGCCAGGCTTTATATAACAGCTATACAAGCTGCTGGAACCATTCTACAGACGTTATTTTGAGTGTTATAGCCGCCAGCCTTTATATAACAGCTATATAAGCTGCTGGAACCATTCTACAGCCACCATTTTGAGTGTTATAACGGCCAGCATTTATATAGCAGCTATACAAGCTGCTGGAAGCATTCTACAGCCGCCATTTTGAGTGTTATAGCCGCCAGTATTTACATAGTACCTCTACAAGCTGCTGGAACCATTCTACAGCCGCCATTTTGAGTGTTATAGCCGCCAGCATTTATATAGTAGCTCTACAAGCTGCTGGAACCATTCTACACCCGCCATTTTGAGTGTTTTAGCCGCCAGCCAGTATATAGTAGCTCTACAAGCTGCTGGAACCATTCTACAGACGTTATTTTGAGTGTTATAGCCGCCATCTTTAACATAGTAGCTATACAAGCTGCTGGAACCATTCTACAGCCGTTATTTTGAGTGTTATAGCCGCCAGCCTATGTAGAGTAGCTCTGCAAGCTGCTGGAACCATTCTACAGCCGTTATTTTGAACCACTTTGCTGGAACCACTTTGCAGCCACTATTTTGAGAGTTATAGCCGCCAGCCTTTATAAACCAGCGATACAAGCTGCTGGAACCATTCTACAGCCACCATTTTGAGTGTTATAGCCGCCAGCCTGTATATAACAGCTATACAATCTGCTGGATCCATTCTACAGCCGTTATTTGGAGTGTTATAGCCGCCAGCCTTTATATAACAGCGATACAAGCTGCTGGAACCATTCTACAGCCACCATTTTGAGTGTTATAGCCACCAGCCTGTATATAACAGCTATACAATCTGCTGGATCCTTTCTACAGCCGTTATTTTGAGTGTTATAGCCGCCAGCCTTTATATAACAGCTATACAAGCTGCTGGAACCATTCTACAGCCACCATTTTGAGTGTTATAGCCGCCAGCCTTTATATAACAGCTATACAAGCTGCTGGAACCATTATACAGCCGTTATTTTGAGTGTTATAGCCGCCAGCCTTTATTTCACAGCTATACAAGCTGCTGGAACCATTCTACAGCCGTTATTTTGAGTTTTATAGCAGCCAGCATTTATATAGTACCTCTACAAGCTGCTGGAACCATTCTACAGCCGTTATTTTGAACCACTTTGCTGGAACCACTTTGCAGCCGCTATTTTGAGAGTTATAGCCGCCAGCCTTTATATAACAGCTATACAAGCTGCTGGAACCATTCAACAGCCGTTATTTTGAGTGTTATAGCCGCCAGCTTTTAAATAACACCTATACAAGCTGCTGGAACCATTCTACAGCCGTTATTTTGAGTGTTATAGAGGCCAGCCTTTATATAACAGCTATACACGCTGCTTGAACCATTCTACAGCCACCATTTTGAGTGTTATAGCCGCCAGCCTTTATATAGTAGCTATACAATCTGCTGGAACAATTCTACAGCCTCCATTTTTAGTGTTATAGCCGCTAGCCTTTATATAGTAGCTCTACAAGCTGCTGGAACCATTCTACAACCTCCATTTTGAGTGTTATAGCCGCCAGCCTTTATATAACAGCTATACAAGCTGCTGAAACCATTCTACAGCCACCATTTTGAGTATTATAGCCGCCAGCCTTTATATAACAGCTATACAAGCTGCTGGAACCATTCTACAGCCGTTATTTTGAGTGTTATAGCCGCCAGCCTTAATATAGCAGCTATACAATCTGCTGGAACCATTCTACAGCCGCCATTGTGAGTGTTATAGCAGCCAGCATTTACATAGTACCTCTACAAGCTGCTGGAACCATTCTACAGCCGCTATTTTCAGTGTTATAGCGGCCAGCCTTTATATAACAGTTATACAAGCTGCTGGAACCATTCTACAGCCGTTATTTTGAGTTTTATAGCCGCCAGCCTTTATATAACAGCTATACAAGCTGCTGGAACCATTCTACAGACGTTATTTTGAGTGTTATAGCCGCCAGCCTTTATATAACAGCTTTACAAGCTGCTGGAACCATTCTACAGCCACCATTTTGAGTGTTATAACGGCCAGCATTTATATAGCAGCTATACAAGCTGCTGGAAGCATTCTAAAGCCGCCATTTTGAGTGTTATAGCAGCCAGCATTTACATAGTACCTCTACAAGCTGCTGGAACCATTCTACAGCCGCCATTTTGAGTGTTATAGCCGCCAGCATTTATATAGTAGCTCTACAAGCTGCTGGAACCATTCTACACCCGCCATTTTGAGTGTTATAGCCGCCAGCCAGTATATAGTAGCTCTACAAGCTGCTGGAACCATTCTACAGACGTTATTTTGAGTGTTATAGCCGCCATCTTTAACATAGTAGCTATACAAGCTGCTGGAACCATTCTACAGCCCTTATTTTGAGTGTTATAGCCGCCAGCCTATGTAGAGTAGCTCTGCAAGCTGCTGGAACCATTCTACAGCCGTTATTTTGAACCACTTTGCTGGAACCACTTTGCAGCCGCTATTTCGAGAGTTATAGCCGCCAGCCTTTATAAACCAGCGATACAAGCTGCTGGAACCATTCTACAGCCACCATTTTGAGTGTTATAGCCGCCAGCCTGTATATAACAGCTATACAATCTGCTGGATCCATTCTACAGCCGTTATTTTGAGTGTTATAGCCGCCAGCCTTTATATAACAGCGATACAAGCTGCTGGAACCATTCTACAGCCACCATTTTGAGTGGTATAGCCGCCAGCCTGTATATAACAGCTATACAATCTGCTGGATCCATTCTACAGCCGTTATTTTGAGTGTTATAGCCGCCAGCCTTTATATAACAGCTATACACGCTGCTGGAACCATTCTACAGCCACCATTTTGAGTGTTATAGCCGCCAGCCTTTATATAGTAGCTATAGAATCTGCTGGAACCATTCTACAGCCTCCATTTTTAATGTTATAGCCGCCAGCCTTTATATAGTAGCTATACAATCTGCTGGAACCATTCTACAGCCTCCATTTTTAGTGTTATAGCCGCCAGCCTTTATATAGTAGCTCTACAAGCTGCTGGAACCATTCTACAACCTCCATTCTGAGTGTTATAGCAGCCAGCCTTTATATAGTAGCTCTACATGCTGCTGGAACCATTCTACAGCCGTTATTTTGAGTTTTATAGCCGCCAACCTTTATATAGTACCTCTACAAGCTGCTGGAACCATTCTACAGCCTCCATTTTGAGTGTTATAGCCGCTAGCCTTTATATAGTAGCTCTACAAGCTGCTGGAGCCATTCTACAGCCGCCATTTTGAGTGTTATAGCAGCCAGCATTTATATAGTACCTCTACAAGCTGCTGGAACCATTCTAGAGCCGCCATTTTGAGTGTTATAGCAGCCAGCATTTATATAGTAGCTCTGCAAGCTGCTGGAACCATTTTGCAGCCGCTATTTTAAGAGTTATAGCCGCCAGCCTTTATATAACAGCTATACAAGCTGCTGGAACCATTCAACAGCCGTTATTTTGAGTGTTATTGCCGCCAGCCTTTATATAACAGCTATACAAGCTGCTGGAACCATTCTACAACCACCATTTTGAGTGTTATAGCGGCCAGCCTTTATATAACAGCTATACAAGCTGCTGGAACCATTCTACAGCCGTTATTTGGAGTGTTATAGCCGCCAGCCTTTATATAACAGCTATACACGCTGCTGGAACCATTTTACAGCCGTTATTTTGAGTGTTATAGCCGGCAGCCTTTGTAGAGGGGCTCTGCAATCTGCTGAAACCATTCTACAGCCGCCATTTTGAGTGTTATAGCCGCCAGCATTTATATAGTAGCTCTACAAGCTGCTGAAACCATTCTACAGCCGTTATTTTGAGTGTTATAGCGGTCATCTTTAATACAGTAGCTCTGCAAGCTGCTGGAACCATTTTACAGCCGCCATTTTGAGTGTTATAGCCGCCAGCCAGTATATAGTAGCTCTACAAGCTGCTGGAACCATTCTACAGACGTTATTTTGAGTGTTATAGCCGTCATCTTTAATATAGTAGCTATACAAGCTGCTGGAACCATTCTACAGCCGTTATTTTGAGTGTTATAGCCGCCAGCCTATGTAGAGTAGCTCTGCAAGCTGCTGGAACCATTCTACAGCCGTTATTTTGAACCACTTTGCTGGAACCACTTTGCAGCCACTATTTTGAGAGTTATAGCCGCCAGCCTTTATATAACAGCTATACAAGCTGCTGGAACCATTCAACAGCCGTTATTTTGAGTGTTATAGCCGCCAGCCTTTATATAACAGCGATACAAGCTGCTGGAACCATTCTACAGCCACCATTTTGAGTGTTATAGCAGCCAGCATTTACATAGTACCTCTACAAGCTGCTGGAACCATTCTACAGCCGCCATTTTGAGTGTTATAGCCGCCAGCATTTATATAGTAGCTCTACAAGCTGCTGGAACCATTCTACAGCCGCCATTTTGAGTGTTATAGCCGCCAGCCAGTATATAGTAGCTCTACAAGCTGCTGGAACCATTCTACAGTCGTTATTTTGAGTGTTATAGCCGTCATCTTTAATATAGTAGCTATACAAGCTGCTGGAACCATTCTACAGCCGTTATTTTGAGTGTTATAGCCGCCAGCCTTTATATAACAGCTATACAAGCTGCTGGAACCATTCAACAACCGTTATTTTGAGTGTTATAGCCGCCAGCCTTTATATAACAGCTATACAAGCTGCTGGAACCATTCTACAACCACCATTTTGAGTGTTATAGCGGCCAGCCTTTATATAATAGCTATACAAGCTGCTGGAACCATTCTACAGCCGTTATTTAGAGTGTTATAGCCGCCAGCCTTTATATAACAGCTAAACACGCTGCTGGAACCATTTTACAGCCGTTATTTTGAGTGTTATAGCCGCCAGCCTTTATATAACAGCGATACAAACTGCTGGAACCATTCTACAGCCACCATTTTTAGTGTTATAGCAGCCATCATTTTCATAGTACCTCTACAAGCTGCTGGAAGCATTCTACAGCCGCCATTTTGAGTGTTATAGCGGTCATCTTTAATACAGTAGCTCTGCAAGCTGGTGGAACCATTTTACAGCCGCCATTTTGAGTGTTATAGCCGCCAGCCAGTATATAGTAGCTCTACAAGCTGCTGGAACCATTCTACAGACGTTATTTTGAGTGTTATAGCCGCCAGCATTTATATAGTAGCTCTACAAGCTGCTGAAACCATTCTACAGCCGTTATTTTGAGTGTTATAGCGGTCATCTTTAATACAGTAGCTCTGCAAGCTGGTGGAACCATTTTACAGCCGCCATTTTGAGTGTTATAGCCGCCAGCCAGTATATAGTAGCTCTACAAGCTGCTGGAACCATTCTACAGACGTTATTTTGAGTGTTATAGCCGTCATCTTTAATATAGTAGCTATACAAGCTGCTGGAACCATTCTTCAGCCGTTATTTTGAGTGTTATAGCCGCCAGCCTATGTAGAGTAGCTCTGCAAGCTGCTGGAACCATTCTACAGCCGTTATTTTGAACCACTTTGCTGGAACCACTTTGCAGCCACTATTTTGAGAGTTATAGCCGCCAGCCTTTATATAACAGCTATACAAGCTGCTGAAACCATTCTACAGCCACCATTTTGAGTGTTATAGCAGCCAGCATTTTCATAGTACCTCTACAAGCTGCTGGAAGCATTCTACAGCCGCCATTTTGAGTGTTATAGCAGCCAGCATTTACATAGTACCTCTACAAGCTGCTGGAACCATTCTACAGCCGCCATTTTGAGTGTTATAGCCGCCAGCATTTATATAGTAGCTCTACAAGCTGCTGGAACCATTCTACAGACGTTATTTTGAGTGTTATAGCCGTCATCTTTAATATAGTAGCTCTAGAAGCTGCTGGAACCATTCTACATCCGCCATTTTGAGTGTTATAGCCGCCAGCCAGTATATAGTAGCTCTACAAGCTGCTGGAACCATTCTACAGACGTTATTTTGAGTGTTATAGCCGTCATCTTTAATATAGTAGCTATACAAGCTGCTGGAACCATTCTACAGCCGTTATTTTGAGTGTTATAGCCGCAAGTCTATGTAGAGTAGCTCTGCAAGCTGCTGGAACCATTCTACAGTCGTTATTTTGAGTGTTATAGCCGTCATCTTTAATATAGTAGCTATACAAGCTGCTGGAACCATTCTACAGCCGTTATTTTGAGTGTTATAGCCGCCAGCTTATGTAGAGTAGCTCTGCAAGCTGCTGGAACCATTTTACAACCACCATTTTGAGTGTTATAGCGGCCAGCCTTTATATAACAGCTATACAAGCTGCTGGAACCATTCAACAGCCGTTATTTTGAGTGTTATAGCCGCCAGCCTTTATATAACAGCTATACAAGCTGCTGGAACCATTCTACAGCCGTTATTTTGAGTGTTATAGCGGCCAGCCTTTATATAACAGCTATACAAGCTGCTGGAACCATTCTACAGCCACCATTTTAAGTGTTATAACGGCCAGCATTTATATAGCAGTTATACAAGCTGCTGGAACCATTCTAGAGTCGCCATTTTGAGTGTTATAGCCGCCAGCATTTATATAGTAGCTCTACAAGCTGCTGGAACCATTCTACAGCCGCCATTTTGAGTGTTATAGCCGCCAGCCAGTATATAGTAGCTCTACAAGCTGCTGGAACCATTCTACAGTCGTTATTTTGAGTGTTATAGCCGTCATCTTTAATATAGTAGCTATACAAGCTGCTGGAACCATTCTACAGCCGTTATTTTGAGTGTTATAGCTGCCAGCCTATGTAGAGTAGCTCTGCAAGCTGCTGGAACCATTCTACAACCACCATTTTGAGTGCTATAGCGGCCAGCCTTTATATAACAGCTATACAAGCTGCTGGAACCATTCTACAGCCGTTATTTTGAGTGTTATAGCCACCAGCCTTTATATAACAGCTATACAAGCTGCTGGAACCATTCTACAGCCACCATTTTAAGTGTTATAACGGCCAGCATTTATATAGCAGCTATACAAGCTGCTGGAATCATTCTACAGCCGCCATTTTGAGTGTTATAGCAGCCAGCATTTACATAGTACCTCTACAAGCTGCTGGAACCATTCTACAGCCGCCATTTTGAGTGTTATAGCCGCCAGCATTTATATAGTAGCTCTACATTTTGAGTGTTATAGCAGCCAGCATTTATATAGTAGCTCTGCAAGCTGCTGGAACCATTTTGCAGCCGCTATTTTAAGAGTTATAGCCGCCAGCCTTTATATCACAGCTATACAAGCTGCTGGAACCATTCAACAGCCGTTATTTTGAGTGTTATAGCCGCCAGCCTTTATATAACAGCTATACAAGCTGCTGGAACCATTCTACAACGACCATTTTGAGTGTTATAGCGGCCAGCCTTTATATAACAGCTATACAAGCTGCTGGAACCATTCTACAGCCGTTATTTTGAGTGTTATAGCCGCCAGCCTTTATATAACAGCTAAACACGCTGCTGGAACCATTTTACAGCCGTTATTTTGAGTGTTATAGCCGCCAGCATTTATATAGTAGCTCTACAAGCTGCTGAAACCATTCTACAGCCGTTATTTTGAGTGTTATAGCGGTCATCTTTAATACAGTAGATCTGCAAGCTGCTGGAACCATTTTACAGCCGCCATTTTGTGTGTTATAGCCGCCAGCCAGTATATAGTAGCTATACAAGCTGCTGGAACCATTCTACAGCCGTTATTTTGAGTGTTATAGCCGCCAGCCTATGTAGAGTAGCTCTGCAAGCTGCTGGAACCATTCTACAGCCGTTATTTTGAGTGTTATAGCCGCCAGCCTTTATATAACAGCTAAACACGCTGCTGGAACCATTTTACAGCCGTTATTTTGAGTGTTATAGCCGCCAGCCTCTATATAGTAGCTCTACAAGCTGCTGAAACCATTCTACAGCCGTTATTTTGAGTGTTATAGCGGTCATCTTTAATACAGTAGATCTGCAAGCTGCTGGAACCATTTTACAGCCGCCATTTTGTGTGTTATAGCCGCCAGCCAGTATATAGTAGCTATACAAGCTGCTGGAACCATTCTACAGCCGCTATTTTAAAAGTTATAGCCGCCAGCCTTTATATAACAGCTATACACGCTGTTGGAACCATTTTACAGCGGTTATTTTGAGTGTTATAGTCGGCAGCCTTTGTAGAGTAGCTCTGCAAGCTGCTGGAACCATTCTACAGCCGCCATTTTGAGTGTTATAGCCGCCAGCATTTATATAGTAGCTCTACAAGCTGCTGAAACCATTCTACAGCCGTTATTTTGAGTGTTATAGCGGTCATCTTTAATATAGTAGCTATACAAGCTGCTGGAACCATTCTACAGCCGTTATTTTGAGTGTTATAGCCGCCAGCTTATGTAGAGTAGCTCTGCAAGCTGCTGGAACCATTTTACAACCACCATTTTGAGTGTTATAGCGGCCAGCCTTTATATAACAGCTATACAAGCTGCTGGAACCATTCAACAGCCGTTATTTTGAGTGTTATAGCCGCCAGCCTTTATATAACAGCTATACAAGCTGCTGGAACCATTCTACAGCCGTTATTTTGAGTGTTATAGCGGCCAGCCTTTATATAACAGCTATACAAGCTGCTGGAACCATTCTACAGCCACCATTTTAAGTGTTATAACGGCCAGCATTTATATAGCAGTTATACAAGCTGCTGGAACCATTCTAGAGTCGCCATTTTGAGTGTTATAGCCGCCAGCATTTATATAGTAGCTCTACAAGCTGCTGGAACCATTCTACAGCCGCCATTTTGAGTGTTATAGCCGCCAGCCAGTATATAGTAGCTCTACAAGCTGCTGGAACCATTCTACAGTCGTTATTTTGAGTGTTATAGCCGTCATCTTTAATATAGTAGCTATACAAGCTGCTGGAACCATTCTACAGCCGTTATTTTGAGTGTTATAGCTGCCAGCCTATGTAGAGTAGCTCTGCAAGCTGCTGGAACCATTCTACAACCACCATTTTGAGTGCTATAGCGGCCAGCCTTTATATAACAGCTATACAAGCTGCTGGAACCATTCTACAGCCGTTATTTTGAGTGTTATAGCCGCCAGCCTTTATATAACAGCTATACAAGCTGCTGGAACCATTCTACAGCCACCATTTTAAGTGTTATAACGGCCAGCATTTATATAGCAGCTATACAAGCTGCTGGAATCATTCTACAGCCGCCATTTTGAGTGTTATAGCAGCCAGCATTTACATAGTACCTCTACAAGCTGCTGGAACCATTCTACAGCCGCCATTTTGAGTGTTATAGCCGCCAGCATTTATATAGTAGCTCTACATTTTGAGTGTTATAGCAGCCAGCATTTATATAGTAGCTCTGCAAGCTGCTGGAACCATTTTGCAGCCGCTATTTTAAGAGTTATAGCCGCCAGCCTTTATATAACAGCTATACAAGCTGCTGGAACCATTCAACAGCCGTTATTTTGAGTGTTATAGCCGCCAGCCTTTATATAACAGCTATACAAGCTGCTGGAACCATTCTACAACGACCATTTTGAGTGTTATAGCGGCCAGCCTTTATATAACAGCTATACAAGCTGCTGGAACCATTCTACAGCCGTTATTTTGAGTGTTATAGCCGCCAGCCTTTATATAACAGCTAAACACGCTGCTGGAACCATTTTACAGCCGTTATTTTGAGTGTTATAGCCGCCAGCATTTATATAGTAGCTCTACAAGCTGCTGAAACCATTCTACAGCCGTTATTTTGAGTGTTATAGCGGTCATCTTTAATACAGTAGATCTGCAAGCTGCTGGAACCATTTTACAGCCGCCATTTTGTGTGTTATAGCCGCCAGCCAGTATATAGTAGCTATACAAGCTGCTGGAACCATTCTACAGCCGTTATTTTGAGTGTTATAGCCGCCAGCCTATGTAGAGTAGCTCTGCAAGCTGCTGGAACCATTCTACAGCCGTTATTTTGAGTGTTATAGCCGCCAGCCTTTATATAACAGCTAAACACGCTGCTGGAACCATTTTACAGCCGTTATTTTGAGTGTTATAGCCGCCAGCATTTATATAGTAGCTCTACAAGCTGCTGAAACCATTCTACAGCCGTTATTTTGAGTGTTATAGCGGTCATCTTTAATACAGTAGATCTGCAAGCTGCTGGAACCATTTTACAGCCGCCATTTTGTGTGTTATAGCCGCCAGCCAGTATATAGTAGCTATACAAGCTGCTGGAACCATTCTACAGCCGCTATTTTAAGAGTTATAGCCGCCAGCCTTTATATAACAGCTATACACGCTGTTGGAACCATTTTACAGCGGTTATTTTGAGTGTTATAGTCGGCAGCCTTTGTAGAGTAGCTCTGCAAGCTGCTGGAACCATTCTACAGCCGCCATTTTGAGTGTTATAGCCGCCAGCATTTATATAGTAGCTCTACAAGCTGCTGAAACCATTCTACAGCCGTTATTTTGAGTGTTATAGCGGTCATCTTTAATACAGTAGATCTGCAAGCTGCTGGAACCATTTTACAGCCGCCATTTTGTGTGTTATAGCCGCCAGCCAGTATATAGTAGCTATACAAGCTGCTGGAACCATTCTACAGCCGTTATTTTGAGTGTTATAGCCGCCAGCCTATGTAGAGTAGCTCTGCAAGCTGCTGGAACCATTCTACAGCCGTTATTTTGAACCACTTTGCTGGAACCACTTTGCAGCCACTATTTTGAGAGTTATAGCCGCCAGCCTTTATATAACAGCTATACAAGCTGCTGGAACCATTCAACAGCCGTTATTTTGAGTGTTATAGCCGCCAGCCTTTATATAACAGCGATACAAACTGCTGGAACCATTCTACAGCCACCATTTTGAGTGTTATAGCAGCCAGCATTTTCATAGTACCTCTACAAGCTGCTGGAAGCATTCTACAGCCGCCATTTTGAGTGTTATAGCAGCCAGCATTTACATAGTACCTCTACAAGCTGCTGGAACCATTCTACAGCCGCCATTTTGAGTGTTATAGCCGCCAGCATTTATATAGTAGCTCTACAAGCTGCTGGAACCATTCTACAGACGTTATTTTGAGTGTTATAGCCGTCATCTTTAATATAGTAGCTCTACAAGCTGCTGGAACCATTCTACATCCGCCATTTTGAGTGTTATAGCCGCCAGCCAGTATATAGTAGCTCTACAAGCTGCTGGAACCATTCTACAGACGTTATTTTGAGTGTTATAGCCGTCATCTTTAATATAGTAGCTATACAAGCTGCTGGAACCATTCTACAGCCGTTATTTTGAGTGTTATAGCCGCCAGCCTATGTAGAGTAGCTCTGCAAGCTGCTGGAACCATTCTACAGCCGTTATTTTGAAACACTTTGCTGGAACCACTTTGCAGCCACTATTTTGAGAGTTATAGCCGCCAGCCTTTATATAACAGCTATACAAGCTGCTGGAACCATTCAACAGCCGTTATTTTGAGTGTTATAGCCGCCAGCCTTTATATAACAGCGATACAAACTGCTGGAACCATTCTACAGCCACCATTTTGAGTGTTATAGCAGCCAGCATTTACATAGTACCTCTACAAGCTGCTGGAACCATTCTACAGCCGCGATTTTGAGTGTTATAGTCGCCAGCATTTATATAGTAGCTCTACAAGCTGCTGGAACCATTCTACAGCCGCCATTTTGAGTGTTATAGCCGCCAGCCAGTATATAGTAGCTCTACAAGCTGCTGGAACCATTCTAAAGTCGTTATTTTGAGTGTTATAGCCGTCATCTTTAATATAGTAGCTATACAAGCTGCTGGAACCATTCTACAGCCACCATTTTGAGTGTTATAGCAGCCAGCATTTACATAGTACCTCTACAAGCTGCTGGAACCATTCTACAGCCGCGATTTTGAGTGTTATAGTCGCCAGCATTTATATAGTAGCTCTACAAGCTGCTGGAACCATTCTACAGCCGCCGTTTTGAGTGTTATAGCCGCCAGCCAGTATATAGTAGCTCTACAAGCTGCTGGAACCATTCTAAAGTCGTTATTTTGAGTGTTATAGCCGTCATCTTTAATATAGTAGCTATACAAGCTGCTGGAACCATTCTACAGCCGTTATTTTGAGTGTTATAGCCGCCAGCTTATGTAGAGTAGCTCTGCAAGCTGCTGGAACCATTCTACAACCACCATTTTGAGTGTTATAGCGGCCAGCCTTTATATAACAGCTATACAAGCTGCTGGAACCATTCTACAGCCGTTATTTTGAGTGTTATAGCCGCCAGCCTTTATATAACAGCTATACAAGCTGCTGGAACCATTCTACAGCCACCATTTTAAGTGTTATAACGGCCAGCATTTATATAGCAGCTATACAAGCTGCTGGAATCATTCTACAGCCGCCATTTTGAGTGTTATAGCAGCCAGCATTTACATAGTACCTCGACAAGCTGCTGGAACCATTCTACAGCCGCCATTTTGAGTGTTATAGCCGCCAGCATTTATATAGTAGCTCTACATTTTGAGTGTTATAGCAGCCAGCATTTATATAGTAGCTCTGCAAGCTGCTGGAACCATTTTGCAGCCGCTATTTTAAGAGTTATAGCCGCCAGCCTTTATATAACAGCTATACAAGCTGCTGGAACCATTCAACAGCCGTTATTTTGAGTGTTATAGCCGCCAGCCTTTATATAACAGCTATACAAGCTGCTGGAACCATTCTACAACCACCATTTTGAGTGTTATAGCGGCCAGCCTTTATATAACAGCTATACAAGCTGCTGGAACCATTCTACAGCCGTTATTTTGAGTGTTATAGCCGCCAGACTTTATATAACAGCTATACACGCTGCTGGAACCATTTTACAGCCGTTATTTTGAGTGTTGTAGCCGGCAGCCTTTGTAGATTAGCTCTGCAAGCTGCTGGAACCATTCTACAGCCGCTATTTTAAGAGATATAGCCGCTAGCCTTTATATAACAGCTATACAAGCTGCTGGAAACATTCAACAACCGTTATTTTGAGTGTTATAGCAGCCAGCATTTATATAACAGCTATACAAGCTGCTGGAACCATTCTACAACCACCATTTTGAGTGTTATAGCGGCCAGCCTTTATATAACAGCTATACAAGCTGCTGGAACCATTCTACAGCCGTTATTTTGAGTGTTATAGCCGCCAGCCTTTATATAACAGCTATACAAGCTGCTGGAACCATTCTACAGCCACCATTTTAAGTGTTATAACGGCCAGCATTTATGTAGCAGCTATACAAGCTGCTGGAATCATTCTACAGCCGCCATTTTGAGTGTTATAGCAGCCAGCATTTACATAGTACCTCTACAAGCTGCTGGAACCATTCTACAGCCGCCATTTTGAGTGTTATAGCCGCCAGCATTTATATAGTAGCTCTACATTTTGAGTGTTATAGCAGCCAGCATTTATATAGTAGCTCTGCAAGCTGCTGGAACCATTTTGCAGCCGCTATTTTAAGAGTTATAGCCGCCAGCCTTTATATAACAGCTATACAAGCTGCTGGAACCATTCAACAGCCGTTATTTTGAGTGTTATAGCCGCCAGCCTTTATATAACAGCTATACAAGCTGCTGGAACCATTCTACAACCACCATTTTGAGTGTTATAGCGGCCAGCCTTTATATAACAGCTATACAAGCTGCTGGAACCATTCTACAGCCGTTATTTTGAGTGTTATAGCCGCCAGACTTTATATAACAGCTATACACGCTGCTGGAACCATTTTACAGCCGTTATTTTGAGTGTTGTAGCCGGCAGCCTTTGTAGATTAGCTCTGCAAGCTGCTGGAACCATTCTACAGCCGCTATTTTAAGAGTTATAGCCGCTAGCCTTTATATAACAGCTATACAAGCTGCTGGAACCATTCAACAACCGTTATTTTGAGTGTTATAGCCGCCAGCCTTTGTATAACAGCTATACAAGCTGCTGGAACCATTCTACAACCACCATTTTGAGTGTTATAGCGGCCAGCCTTTATATAACAGCTATACAAGCTGCTGGAACCATTCTACAGCCGTTATTTTGAGTGTTATAGCCGCCAGCCTTTATATAACAGCTAAACACGCTGCTGGAACCATTTTACAGCCGTTATTTTGAGTGTTATAGCCGGCAGCCTTTGTAGAGCAGCTCTGCAAGCTGCTGGAACCATTCTACAGCCGCCATTTTGAGTGTTATAGCCGCCAGCATTTATATAGTAGCTCTACAAGCTGCTGAAACCATTCTACAGCCGTTATTTTGAGTGTTATAGCGGTCATCTTTAATACAGTAGCTCTGCAAGCTGCTGGAACCATTTTACAGCCGCCATTTTGAGTGTTATAGCCGCCAGCCAGTATATAGTAGCTCTACAAGCTGCTGGAACCATTCTACAGACGTTATTTTGAGTGTTATAGCCGCCAGCCTATGTAGAGTAGCTCTGCAAGCTGCTGGAACCATTCTACAGCCGTTTTTTTGAACCACTTTGCTGGAACCACTTTGCAGCAACTATTTTGAGAGTTATAGCCGCCAGCCTTTATATAACAGCTATACAAGTTGCTGGAACCATTCAACAGCCGTTATTTTGAGTGTTATAGCCGCCAGCCTTTATATAACAGCGATACAAGCTGCTGGAACCATTCTACAGCCACCATTTTGAGTGTTATAGCAGCCAGCATTTTCATAGTACCTCTACAAGCTGCTGGAAGCATTCTACAGCCCCCATTTTGAGTGTTATAGCAGCCAGCATTTACATAGTACCTCTACAAGCTGCTGGAACCATTCTACAGCCGCCATTTTGAGTGTTATAGCCGCCAGCATTTATATAGTAGCTCTACAAGCTACTGGAACCATTCTACAGCCGCCATTTTGAGTGTTATAGCCGCCAGCCAGTATGTAGTAGCTCTACAAGCTGCTGGAACCATTCTACAGACGTTATTTTGAGTGTTATAGCCGTCATCTTTAATATAGTAGCTCTACAAGCTGCTGGAACCATTCTACATCCGCCATTTTGAGTGTTATAGCCGCCAGACAGTATATAGTAGCTCTACAAGCTGCTGGAACCATTCTACAGACGTTATTTTGAGTGTTATAGCCGTCATCTTTAATATAGTAGCTATACAAGCTGCTGGAACCATTCTACAGCCGTTATTTTGAGTGTTATAGCCGCCAGCCTATGTAGACTAGCTCTCCAAGCTGCTGGAACCATTCTACAGCCGTTATTTTGAACCACTTTGCTGGAACCACTTTGCAGCCACTATTTTGAGAGTTATAGCCGCCAGCCTTTATATTACAGCTATACAAGCTGCTGGAACCATTCAACAGCCGTTATTTTGAGTGTTATAGCCGCCAGCCTTTATATAACAGCGATACAAGCTGCTCGAACCATTCTACAGCCACCATTTTGAGTGTTATAGCCGCCAGCCTGTATATAACAGCTATTCAAGCTGCTGGAACCATTCAACAGCCGTTATTTTGATTGTTATAGCCGCCAGCCTTTATATAACAGCTATACACGCTGCTGGATCCATTCTACAGCCACCATTTTGAGTGTTATAGCCGCCAGCCTTTATATAGTAGCTATACAATCTGCTGGAACCATTCTACAGCCTCCATTTTTGGTGTTATAGCCGCCAGCCTTTATATAGTAGCTATACAATCTGCTGGAACCATTCTACAGCCTCCATTTTTAGTGTTATAGCCGCCAGCCTTTATATAGTAGTTCTACAAGCTGCTGGAACCATTCTACAACCTCCATTCTGAGTGTTATAGCCGCCAGCCTTTATATAGTAGCTCTACAAGCTGCTGGAACCATTCTACAGCCGTTATTTTGAGGTTTATAGCAGCCAGCATTTATATAGTACCTCTACAAGCTGCTGGAACCATTCTACAGCCTCCATTTTGAGTGTTATAACGGCCAGCATTTATATAGCAGCTATACAAGCTGCTGGAAGCATTCTACAGCCGCCATTTTGAGTGTTATAGCAGCCAGCATTTACATAGTAGCTCTACAAGCTGCTGAAACCATTCTACAGCCGTTATTTTGAGTGTTATAGCCGCCAGCCTTTATATAACAGCTATACACGCTGCTGGAACCATTTTACAGCCGTTATTTTGAGTGTTATAGCCGGCAGCCTTTGTAGAGTAGCTCTGCAAGCTGCTGGAACCATTCTACAGCCGCTATTTTAATAGTTATAGCCGCCAGCCTTTATATAACAGCTATACAAGCTGCTGGAACCATTCAACAACCGTTATTTTGAGTGTTATAGCCGCCAGCCTTTATATAACAGCTATACAAGCTGCTGGAACCATTCTACAACCACCATTTTGAATGGTTTAGCGGCCAGCCTTTGTATAACAGCTATACAAGCTGCTGGAACCATTCTACAGCCAATATTTTGAGTGTTATAGCCGCCAGCCTTTATATAACAGCTATACACGCTGTTGGAACCATTTTACAGCGGTTATTTTGAGTGTTATAGTCGGCAATTTTGTAGAGTAGCTCTGCAAATTGCTGGAACCATTCTACAGCCGCCATTTTGAGTGTTATAGCCGCCAGCATTTATATAGTAGCTCTACAAGCTGCTGAAACCATTCTACATCCGTTATTTTGAGTGTTATAGCGGTCATCTTTAATACAGTAGCTCTGCAAGCTGCTGGAACCATTTTACAGCCGTTATTTTGAGTGTTATAGCCGCCAGCCTTTATATAACAGCTATACAAGCTGCTGGAACCATTCTACAGCCACCATTTTGAGTGTTATAACGGCCAGCATTTATATAGCAGCTATACAAGCTGCTTGAAGCATTCTACAGCCGCCATTTTGAGTGTTATAGCAGCCAGCATTTACATAGTACCTCTACAAGCTGCTGGAACCATTCTACAGCCGCCATTTTGAGTGTTATAGCCGCCAGCATTTATATAGTAGCTCTACAAGCTGCTGGAACCATTATACAGCCGTTATTTTGAGTTTTATAGCAGCCAGCATTTATATAGTACCTCTACAAGCTGCTGGAACCATTCTACAGCCTCCATTTTGAGTGTTATAGCCGCCAGCCTTTATATAGTAGCTCTACAAGCTGCTGGAACCATTCTACAGCCGTTATTTTGAGGTTTATAGCAGCCAGCATTTATATAGTACCTCTACAAGCTGCTGGAACCATTCTACAGCCTCCATTTTGAGTGTTATAACGGCCAGCATTTATATAGCAGCTATACAAGCTGCTGGAAGCATTCTACAGCCGCCATTTTGAGTGTTATAGCAGCCAGCATTTACATAGTAGCTCTACAAGCTGCTGAAACCATTCTACAACCGTTATTTTGAGTGTTATAGCCGCCAGCCTTTATATAACAGCTATACACGCTGCTGGAACCATTTTACAGCCGTTATTTTGAGTGTCATAGCCGGCAGCCTTTGTAGAGTAGCTCTGCAAGCTGCTGGAACCATTCTACAGCCGCTATTTTAAGAGTTATAGCCGCCAGCCTTTATATAACAGCTATACAAGCTGCTGGAACCATTCGACAACCACCATTTTGAGTGTTATAGCCGCCAGCCTTTATATAACAGCTATACAAGCTGCTGGAACCATTCTACAACCACCATTTTGAATGTTATAGCGGCCAGCCTTTGTATAACAGCTATACAAGCTGCTGGAACCATTCTACAGCCAATATTTTGAGTGTTATAGCCGCCAGCCTTTATATAACAGCTATACACGCTGTTGGAACCATTTTACAGCGGTTATTTTGAGTGTTATAGCCGGCAGCCTTTGTAGAGTAGCTCTGCAAATTGCTGGAACCATTCTACAGCCGCCATTTTGAGTGTTATAGCCGCCAGCATTTATATAGTAGCTCTACAAGCTGCTGAAACCATTCTACAGCCGTTATTTTGAGTGTTATAGCGGTCATCTTTAATACACTAGCTCTGCAAGCTGCTGGAACCATTTTACAGCCGCTATTTTGAGTTTTATAGCCGCCAGCCTTTATATAACAGCTATACAAGCTGCTGGAACCATTCTACAGCCACCATTTTGAGTGTTATAACGGCCAGCATTTATATAGCAGCTATACAAGCTGCTTGAAGCATTCTACAGCCGCCATTTTGAGTGTTATAGCAGCCAGCATTTACATAGTACCTCTACAAGCTGCTGGAACCATTCTACAGCCGCCATTTTGAGTGTTATAGCCGCCAGCATTTATATAGTAGCTCTACAAGCTGCTGGAACCATTCTACAGCCGTTATTTTGAGTGTTATAGCCGCCAGCCTTTATATAACAGCTATACACGCTGCTGGAACCATTTTACAGCCGTTATTTTGAGTGTTATAGCCGGCAGCCTTTGTAGAGTAGCTCTGCAAGCTGCTGGAACCATTCTACAGCCGCCATTTTGAGTGTTATAGCCGCCAACATTTATATAGTAGCTCTACAAGCTGCTGAAACCATTCTACAGCCGTTATTTTGAGTGTTATAGCGGTCATCTTTAATACAGTAGCTCTGCAAGCTGCTGGAACCATTTTACAGCCGCTATTTTGAGTGTTATAGCCGCCAGCCTTTATATAACAGCTAAACAAGCTGCTGGAACCATTCTACAGCCACCATTTTGAGTGTTATAACGGCTAGCATTTATATAGCAGCTATACAAGCTGCTGGAAGCATTATACAGCCGCCATTTTGAGTGTTATAGCAGCCAGCATTTACATAGTACCTCTACAAGCTGCTGGAACCATTCTACAGCCGCCATTTTGAGTGTTATAGCCGCCAGCCAGTATATAGTAGCTCTACAAGCTGCTGGAACCATTCTACAGACGTTATTTTGAGTGGTATAGCCGTCATCTTTAATATAGTAGCTATACAAGCTGCTTGAACCATTCTACAGCCGTTATTTTGAGTGTTATAGCCGCCAGCCTATGTAGAGTAGCTCTGCAAGCTGCTGGAACCATTCTACAGCCGTTATTTTGAACCACTTTGCTGGAACCACTTTGCAGCCACTATTTTGAGAGTTATAGCCGCCAGCCTTTATATAACAGCTATACAAGCTGCTGGAACCATTCAACAGCCGTTATTTTGAGTGTTATAGCCGCCAGCCTTTATATAACAGCGATACAAGCTGCTGGAACCATTCTACAGCCACCATTTTGAGTGTTATAGCCGCCAGCCTGTATATAGCAGCTATACAAGCTGCTGGAACCATTCAACAGCCGTTATTTTGAGTGTTATAGCCGCCAGCCTTTATATAACAGCTATACACGCTGCTGGAACCATTCTACAGCCTCCATTTTTAGTGTTATAGCCGCCAGCCTTTATATAGTAGCTATACAATCTGCTGGAACCATTCTACAGCCTCTATTTTTAGTGTTATAGCCGCCAGCCTTTATATAGTAGCTCTACAAGCTGCTGGAACCATTCTACAACCTCCATTCTGAGTGTTATAGCCGCCAGCCTTTATATAGTAGCTCTACAAGCTGCTGGAACCATTCTACAGCCGTTATTTTGAGTTTTATAGCAGCCAGCATTTATATAGTACCTCTACAAGCTGCTGGAACCATTCTAAAGCCTCCATTTTGAGACTTATAGCCGCTAACCTTTATATTAAAGCTCTACAAGTTGCTGGAACCATTCTACAGCCGCCATTTTGAGTGTTATAGCCGCCAGCCTTTATATAGTAGCTCTTCAAGCTGCTGGAACCATTCTACAGCCGTTATTTTGAGTTTTATAGACGCCAACCTTTATATAGTACCTCTACAAGCTGCTGGAACCATTCTACAGCCTCCATTTTGAGTGTTTTAGCCGCCAGCCTTTATATAATAGCTCTACAAGCTGCTGGAACCATTCTTCAGCCGTTATTTTGAGTTTTATAAGAGTCAGCATTTATATAGTACCTCTACAAGCTGCTGGAACCATTCTACAGTCTCCAATTTGAGACTTTTAGCCGCCAGCCTTTATATAGTAGCTCTACAAGCTGCTGGAACCATTCTACAGCAGCCATTTTGAGTGTTATAGCAGCCAGCATTTATATAGTACCTCTACAAGCTGCTGGAACCATTCTACAGCCGCCATTTTGAGTGTTATAGCAGCCAGCATTTATATAGTAGCTCTGCAAGCTGCTGGAACCATTCAACAGCCGTTATCTGGAGTTTTATAGCCGCCAACCTTTATATAACAGCTATACAAGCTGCTGGAACCATTCTACAGCCGTTATTTTGAGTGTTATAGCCGCCAGCCTTTATATAACAGCTATACACGCTGCTGGAACCATTTTACAGCCGTTATTTTGAGTGTTATAGCCGGCAGCCTTTGTAGAGTAGCTCTGCAAGCTGCTGGAACCATTCTACAGCCGTTATTTTGAGTGTTATAGCGGTCATCTTTAATACAGTAGCTCTGCAAGCTGCTGGAACCATTTAACAGCCGCTATTTTGAGTGTTATAGCGGCCAGCCTTTATATAACAGATATACAAGCTGCTGGAACCATTCTACAGCCACCATTTTGAGTGTTATAGCAACCAGCATTCATTTAGTAGCTCTGCAAGTTGCTGGAACCATTTTACAGCCGCTAATTTGAGTGTTATAGCGGCCAGCCTTTATAGAGCAGCTATACAAGCTGCTGGAACCATTCTACATCCGCCATTTTGAGTGTTATAGCAGCCAGCATTTACATAGTACCTCTACAAGCTGCTAGAACCATTCTACAGCCGCCATTTTGAGTGTTATAGCCGCCAGCATTTATATAATAGCTATACAAGCTGCTGGAACCATTCTACAGCCGTTATTTTGAGTGTTATAGCCGGCAGCCTTTGTAGAGTAGCTCTGCAAGCTGCTGGAACCATTCTACAGCCGCCATTTTGAGTGTTATAACGGCCAGCATTTATATAGCAGCTATACAAGCTGCTGAAACCATTCTACAGCCGTTATTTTGAGTGTTATAGCGGTCATCTTTAATATAGTAGCTCTACAAGCTGCTGGAACCATTCAACAGCCGTTATTTTGAGTGTTATAGCCGCCAGCCTTTATGTAACAGCTATACAAGCTGCTGGAACCATTTCACAACCACCATTTTGAGTTTTATAGCGGCCAGCCTTTATATAACAGCTATACAAGCTGCTGGAACCATTCTACAGCCGTTATTTTGAATGTTATAACCGCCAGCCTTTATATAACAGCTCTACAAGCTGCTGGAACCATTCTACAACCACCATTTTGAGTGTTATAGCGGCCAGCCTTTATAGAGCAGCTATACACGCTGCTGAAACCATTCTACAGCCGCCATTTTGAGTGTTATAGCAGCCAGCATTTATATAGTAGCTCTGCAAGCTGCTAGAACCATTGTACAACCACCATTTTGAGTGTTATAGCGGCCAGCCTTTATATAACAGCTATACAAGCTGCTGGAACCATTCTACAGCCGTTATTTTGAGTGTTATAGCCGCCAGCCTTTATATAACAGCTATACAAGCTGCTGGAACCATTTCACAACCACCATTTTGAGTTTTATAGCGGCCAGCCTTTATATAACAGCTATATAGCCTGCTGGAACCATTCTACAGCCGCCATTTTGAGTGTTATAGCAGCCAGCATTTATATAGTAGCTCTGCAAGCTGCTGGAACCATTTTTCAGCCGCTATTTTGAGAGTTATAGCCGTCAGCCTTTATATAACAGTTATGCAAGCTGCTGGAACCATTCAACAGCCGTTATTTTGAGTGTTATAGCCGCCAGCCTTTATATAACAGCTATACAAGCTGCTGGAACCATTCTACAGCCGTTATTTTGAGTGTTATAGCCGCCAGCCTTTATATAACAGCTATACACGCTGCTGGAACCATTCTACAGCCTCCATTTTTAGTGTTATAGCCGCCAGCCTTTATATAGTAGCTATACAATCTGCTGGAACCATTCTACAGCCTTCATTTTTAGTGTTATAGCCGCCACCCTTTTTATAGTAGCTCTACAAGCTGCTGGAACCATTCTACAACCTCCATTCTGAGTGTTATAGCCGCCAGCCTTTATATAACAGCTCTACAAGCTGCTGGAACCATTCTACAACCACCATTTTGAGTGTTATAGCGGCCAGCCTTTATAGAGCAGCTATACACGCTGCTGAAACCATTCTACAGCCGCCATTTTGAGTGTTATAGCAGCCAGCATTTATATAGTAGCTCTGCAAGCTGCTAGAACCATTATAGCCGCCAGCCTTTGTAAAGTAGATCTGCAATCTGCTGGAACCATTCTACAGCCTCCATTTTTAGTGTTATAGCCGCCAGCCTTTATATAGTAGCTCTACAAGCTGCTGGAACCATTCTACAACCTCCATTCTGAGTGTTATAGCCGCCAGCCTTTATATAGTAGCTCTACAAGCTGCTGGAACCATTCTACAGCCGTTATTTTGAGTTTTATAGCAGCCAGCATTTATATAGTACCTCTACAAGCTGCTGGAACCATTCTAAAGCCTCCATTTTGAGACTTATAGCCGCCAACCTTTATATAAAAGCTCTTCAAGTTGCTGGAACCATTCTACAGCCGCCATTTTGAGTGTAATAGCAGCCAGCATTTATATAGTACCTCTACAAGCAGCTGCAACCATTCTACAGCCGCCATTTTGAGTGTTATAGCCGCCAGCCTTTATATAGTAGCTCTTCAAGCTGCTGGAACCATTCTACAGCCGTTATTTTGAGTTTTATAGCCGCCAACCTTTATATAGTACCTCTACAAGCTGCTGGAACCATTCTACAGCCTCCATTTTGAGTGTTTTAGCCGCCAGCCTTTATATAATAGCTCTACAAGCTGCTGGAACCATTCTTCAGCCGTTATTTTGAGTTTTATAAGAGTCAGCATTTATATAGTACCTCTACAAGCTGCTGGAACCATTCTACAGTCTCCAATTTGAGACTTTTAGCCGCCAGCCTTTATATAGTAGCTCTACAAGCTGCTGGAACCATTCTACAGCAGCCATTTTGAGTGTTATAGCAGCCAGCATTTATATAGTACCTCTACAAGCTGCTGGAACCATTCTACAGCCGCCATTTTGAGTGTTATAGCAGCCAGCATTTATATAGTAGCTCTGCAAGCTGCTGGAACCATTCTACAGCCGCCATTTTGAGTGTCATAACCGCCAGCCAGTATATAGTAGCTCTACAAGCTGCTGGAACCATTCTACAGCCGCCATTTTGAGTGCTATAGCCGTCATCTTTAATGTAGTAGCTCTACAAGTTGCTGGAACCATTCTACAGCCGTTATTTTGAGTGTTATAGCCGCCAGCATTTATAGAGTAGCTCTGCAAGCTGCTGGAACCATTCTACAGCCGCCATTTTGAGTGTTATAGCCGCCAGCCTTTATATAGTAGCTCTACAAGCTGCTGGAACCATTCTACAGCCGCCATTTTGAGTGTCATAACCGCCAGCCAGTATATAGTAGCTCTACAAGCTGCTGGAACCATTCTACAGCCGTTATTTTGAGTGCTATAGCCGTCATCTTTAATGTAGTAGCTCTACAAGTTGCTGGAACCATTCTACAGCCTCCATTTTGAGTGTTATAGCCGCCAGCCTTTATATAGTAGCTCTTGAAGCTGCTGGAACCATTCTACAGTCGTAATTTTGAGTTTTATAGCAGCCAGCATTTATATAGTACCTCTACAAGCTGCTGGAACCATTCCACAGCCGCCATTTTGAGTGTCATAGCAGCCAGCCTTTATATAGTAGCTCTACAAGCTGCTGGAACCATTCTACAGCCGCCATTTTGAGTGTCATAACCGCCAGCCAGTATATAGTAGCTCTACAAGCTGCTGGAACCATTCTACAGCCGTTATTTTGAGTGCTATAGCCGTCATCTTTAATGTAGTAGCTCTACAAGTTGCTGGAACCATTCTACAGCCTCCATTTTGAGTGTTTTAGCCGCCAGCCTTTATATAGTAGCTCTTGAAGCTGCTGGAACCATTCTACAGCCGTAATTTTGAGTTTTATAGCAGCCAGCATTAATATAGTACCTCTACAAGCTGCTGGAACCATTCCACAGCCGCCATTTTGAGTGTCATAGCAGCCAGCCAGTATATAGTAGCTCTACAAGCTGCTGGAACCATTCTACACCGTTATTTTGAGTGTTATAGCAGCCAGCATTTATATAGTTGCTCTTCAAGCTGCTGGAACCATTCTACAGCCGCCATTTTGAGTGTCATAGCCGCCAGCCTTTATATAGTAGCTCTTCAAGCTGCTGGAACCATTCTACAGCCGTTATTTTGAGTGTTATAGCCGCCAGCATTTATAGAGCAGCTCTGCAAGCTGCTGGAACCATTCTACAGCCGCCATTTTGAGTGTTATAGCCGCCAGCCTTTATATAGTAGCTCTTCAAGCTGCTGGAACCATTCTACAGCCGCCATTTTGAGTGTCATAACCGCCAGCCAGTATATAGTAGCTCTACAAGCTGCTGGAACCATTCTACAGCCGTTATTTTGAGTGCTATAGCCGTCATCTTTAATGTAGTAGTTCTACAAGTTGCTGGAACCATTCTACAGCCTCCATTTTGAGTGTTATAGCCGCCAGCCTTTATATAGTAGCTCTTGAAGCTGCTGGAACCATTCAACAGCCGTAATTTTGAGTTTTATAGCAGCCAGCATTTATATAGTACCTCTACAAGCTGCTGGAACCATTCCACAGCCGCCATTTTGAGTGTCATAGCAGCCAGCCAGTATATAGTAGCTCTACAAGCTGCTGGAACCATTCTACACCGTTATTTTGAGTGTTATAGCAGCCAGCATTTATATAGTTGCTCTTCAAGCTGCTGGAACCATTCTACAGCCGCCATTTTGAGTGTCATAGCCGCCAGCCTTTATATAGTAGCTCTTCAAGCTGCTGGAACCATTCTACAGCCGTTATTTTGAGTGTTATAGCCGCCAGCATTTATAGAGCAGCTCTGCAAGCTGCTGGAACCATTCTACAGCCGCCATTTTGAGTGTTATAGCCGCCAGCCTTTATATAGTAGCTCTTCAAGCTGCTGGAACCATTCTACAGCCGTTATTTTGAGTGTTATAGCCGCCAGCCTTTATATAACAGCTCTACAAGCTGCTGGAACCATTCTACAGCCGCCATTTTGAGTGTTATAGCCGCCAGCCTCTATATAGTAGCTCTACAAGCTGCTGGAATCATTCTACAGCCGTTATTTTGAGTTTTATAGCCGTCATCTTTAATGTAGTGGCTCTACAAGTTGCTGGAACCATTCTACAGCCTCCATTTTGAGTGTTATAGCCGCCAGCCTTTATATAGTAGCTCTTGAAGCTGCTGGAACCATTCTGCAGCCGTTATTTTGAGTGTTATAGCCGCCAGCATTTATAGAGTAGCTCTGCAAGCTGCTGGAACCATTCTACAGCCGCCATTTTGAGTGTTATAGCCGCCAGCCTTTATATAGTAGCTCTACAAGCTGCTGGAATCATTCTACAGCCGTTATTTTGAGTGTTATAGCCGTCATCTTTAATGTAATAGCTCTACAAGCTGCTGGAACCATTCTACAGCCGCCATTTTGAGTGTTATAGCCGCCAGCCTTTATAAAGTAGGTCTACAAGATCCTGAAACCATTCTACAGCCGTTATTTTGAGTTTTATAGGAGCCAGCATTTATATAGTACCTCTACAAGCTGTTGGAACCATTCTACAGCCTCCACTTTGAGTGTTATAGCCGCCGGCCTTTGTAAAGTAGCTCTGCAAGCTGCTGGAACCATTCTGCAGCCGCCATTTTGAGTTTTATAGCCGCCAGCCTTTATAAAGTAGGTCTACAAGATCCTGAAACCATTCTACAGCCGTTATTTTGAGTTTTATATGAGCCAGCATTTATATAGTACCTCTACAAGCTGTTGGAACCATTCTACAGCCTCCACTTTGAGTGTTATAGCCGCCGGCCTTTGTAAAGTAGCTCTGCAAGCTGCTGGAACCATTCTGCAGCCGCCATTTTGAGTTTTATAGCCGTTATTTTGAGTGTTATAGCCGCCAGCATTTATAGAGTAGCTCTGCAAGCTGCTGGAACCATTCTACAGCCGCCATTTTGAGTGTTATAGCCGCCAGCCTTTATATAGTAGCTCTACAAGCTGCTGGAATCATTTTTCAGCCGTTATTTTGAGTGTTATAGCCGTCATCTTTAATGTAATAGCTCTACAAGCTGCTGGAACCTTTCTACAGCCACCATTTTGAGTGTTATAGCCGCCAGCCTTTATAAAGTAGGTCTACAAGATCCTGAAACCATTCTACAGCCGTTATTTTGAGTTTTATAGGAGCCAGCATTTATATAGTACCTCTACAAGCTGTTGGAACCATTCTACAGCCTCCACTTTGAGTGTTATAGCCGCCGGCCTTTGTAAAGTAGCTCTGCAAGCTGCTGGAACCATTCTGCAGCCGCCATTTTGAGTTTTATAGCCGTTATTTTGAGTGTTATAGCCGCCAGCATTTATAGAGTAGCTCTGCAAGCTGCTGGAACCATTCTACAGCCGCCATTTTGAGTGTTATAGCCGCCAGCCTTTATATAGTAGCTCTACAAGCTGCTGGAATCATTCTACAGCCGTTATTTTGAGTGTTATAGCCGTCATCTTTAATGTAATAGCTCTACAAGCTGCTGGAACCATTCTACAGCCGCCATTTTGAGTGTTATAGCCGCCAGCCTTTATAAAGTAGGTCTACAAGATCCTGAAACCATTCTACAGCCGTTATTTTGAGTTTTATAGGAGCCAGCATTTATATAGTACCTCTACAAGCTGCTGGAACCATTCTACAGCCACCATTTTGAGTGTTATAGCCGCCAGCCTTTATATAGTAGCTCTACAAGCTGCTAGAACCATTATAGCCGCCAGCCTTTGAAAAGTAGAACTGCAAGCTGCTAGAAGCATTCTACAGCCGCCATTTTAAGTGTTATAGCAGCCAGCATTTATATAGTACCTCTATAAGTTGCTGGAACCATTCTACAGCCGCCATTTTGAGTGTTATAGCCGCCAGCCTTTATATAACAGCTATACACGCTGCTGGAACCATTCTACAGCCGCCATATTGAGTGTTATGGCAGCCAGCTTTTATATAACAGCTATACAAGCTGCTGGAACCGTTCTACAGCCTCTATTTTGAGTGTTCTAGCCGCCATCCTTTATATAGTAGCTCTACAAGCTGCTGGAACCATTCTACAGCCGCCATTTTGAGTGTTATAGCAGCTAGCATTTATATAGTACCTCTATAAGCTGCTGGAACCATTCTGCAGCCGCCATTTTGATGGTTATGGCAGCCAGCCTTTATATAACAGCTATACAAGCTGCTGGAACCATTCTACAGCCGTTATTTTGAGTTTTATTGTGGCCAGCCTTTATATAACAGCTATACAAGCTGATGGAACCATTCTACAGCAGACATTTTGAGTGTTATAGCAGCCAGCATTTATATAGTACCTCTATAAGTTGCTGGAACCATTCTACAGCCGCCATTTTGAGTTTTATTGTGGCCAGCCTTTATATAACAGCTATACAAGCTGATGGAACCATTCTACAGCAGACATTTTGAGTGTTATAGCAGCCAGCATTTATATAGTACCTCTATAAGTTGCTGGAACCATTCTACAGCCGCCATTTTGAGTTTTATTGTGGCCAGCCTTTATATAACAGCTATACAAGCTGATGGAACCATTCTACAGCCTCCATTTTGAGACTTATAGCCGCCAACCTTTATATAGTAGCTCTACAAGCTGCTGGAACCATTCTACAGCCGCCATTTTGAGTGTTATAGCAGCCAGCATTTATATAGTACCTCTATAAGCTGCTGGAACCATTCTGCAGCCGCCATTTTGATGGTTATGGCAGCCAGCCTTTATATAACAGCTATACAAGCTGCTGGAACCATTCTACAGCCGTTATTTTGAGTTTTATAGCAGCCAGCATTTATATAGTACCTCTACAAGCTATTGGAACCATTCTGCAGCCTCTTTTTTGAGTGTTATAGATGCCAGCCTTTATATAACAGCTATACGAACTGCTGGAACCATTCTACAACCACCATTTTGAGTGTTATAGCGGCCAGCCTTTATATAACAGCTATACACGCTGCTGGAACCATTCTACAGCCACAATTTTGAGTGTTTTAGCCGCCAGCCTTTATATAGTAGCTCTGCAAGCTGCTGGAACCATTACAGCCGCTATTTTGAGTGTTATAGAGGCCAGCCTTTATAGAGCAGCTATACAAGCTGCTGGAACCATTCTACAGCCGTTATTTTGAAAGTTATAGCCGGCAGTCTTTGTAGAGTAGCTCTCTAAGCTGCTGGAACCATTTTGCAGCCGCTATTTTGAGAGTTATAGCCGCCAGCCTTTATATAACAGCTATACAAGCTGCTGGAACCATTCAACAGCCGTTATTTTGAGTGTTATAGCCGCCAGCCTTTATATAACAGCTAAACAAGCTGCTGGAACCATTCTACAACCACCATTTTGAGTGTTATAGCGGCCAGCCTTTATATAACAGCTATACAAGCTGCTGGAACCATTCTACAGCCGTTATTTTGAGTGTTATAGCCGCCAGCCTTTATATAACAGCTATACACGCTGCTGGAACCATTCTACAGCCACCATTTTGAGTGTTTTAGCCGCCAGCCTTTATATAGTAGCTCTGCAAGCTGCTGGAACCATTTTACAGCCGCTATTTTGAGTGTTATAGAGGCCAGCCTTTATAGAGCAGCTATACAAGCTGCTGGAACCATTCTACAGCCGCCATTTTGAGTGTTATAGCAGCCAGCATTTACATAGTACCTTTACAAGCTGCTGGAACCATTCTAAAGCCGCCATTTTGAGTGTTATAGCCGCCAGCCTTTATATAGTAGCTCTTGAAGCTGCTGGAACCATTCTACAGCCGTTATTTTGAGTTTTATAGCAGCCAGCATTTATATAACAGTTATACAAGCTGCTGGAACCATTCTACAACCACCGTTTTGAGTGTTATAGCGGCCAGCCTTTATATAACAGCTATACAAGCTGCTGGAACCATTCTACAGCCGCCATTCTGAGTGTTATAGGAGTCAGCATTTTTATAGTACATCTACAAGCTGCTGGAACCATTCTACAGCCGCCATTTTAAGTGTTATAGCCGCCAACCTTTATATAGTAGCTCTACAAGCTGCTGGAACCATTCTACAGCCGCCATTTTGAGTGTTATAGCAGCTAGCATTTATATAGTACCTCTATAAGCTGCTGGAACCATTCTGCAGCCGCCATTTTGATGGTTATGGCAGCCAGCCTTTATATAACAGCTATACAAGCTGCTGGAACCATTCTACAGCCTCCATTTTGAGTGTTATAGCCGCCAGCCTTTATATAGTAGCTCTTGAAGCTGCTGGAACCATTCTACAGCCGTAATTTTGAGTTTTATAGCAGCCAGCATTTATATAGTACCTCTACAAGCTGCTGGAACCATTCCACAGCCGCCATTTTGAGTGTCATAGCAGCCAGCCAGTATATAGTAGCTCTACAAGCTGCTGGAACCATTCTACACCGTTATTTTGAGTGTTATAGCAGCCAGCATTTATATAGTTGCTCTTCAAGCTGCTGGAACCATTCTACAGCCGCCATTTTGAGTGTCATAGCCGCCAGCCTTTATATAGTAGCTCTTCAAGCTGCTGGAACCATTCTACAGCCGTTATTTTGAGTGTTATAGCCGCCAGCATTTATAGAGCAGCTCTGCAAGCTGCTGGAACCATTCTACAGCCGCCATTTTGAGTGTTATAGCCGCCAGCCTTTATATAGTAGCTCTTCAAGCTGCTGGAACCATTCTACAGCCGTTATTTTGAGTGTTATAGCCGCCAGCCTTTATATAACAGCTCTACAAGCTGCTGGAACCATTCTACAGCCGCCATTTTGAGTGTTATAGCCGCCAGCCTCTATATAGTAGCTCTACAAGCTGCTGGAATCATTCTACAGCCGTTATTTTGAGTTTTATAGCCGTCATCTTTAATGTAGTGGCTCTACAAGTTGCTGGAACCATTCTACAGCCTCCATTTTGAGTGTTATAGCCGCCAGCCTTTATATAGTAGCTCTTGAAGCTGCTGGAACCATTCTGCAGCCGTTATTTTGAGTGTTATAGCCGCCAGCATTTATAGAGTAGCTCTGCAAGCTGCTGGAACCATTCTACAGCCGCCATTTTGAGTGTTATAGCCGCCAGCCTTTATATAGTAGCTCTACAAGCTGCTGGAATCATTCTACAGCCGTTATTTTGAGTGTTATAGCCGTCATCTTTAATGTAATAGCTCTACAAGCTGCTGGAACCATTCTACAGCCGCCATTTTGAGTGTTATAGCCGCCAGCCTTTATAAAGTAGGTCTACAAGATCCTGAAACCATTCTACAGCCGTTATTTTGAGTTTTATAGGAGCCAGCATTTATATAGTACCTCTACAAGCTGTTGGAACCATTCTACAGCCTCCATTTTGAGTGTTATAGCCGCCGGCCTTTGTAAAGTAGCTCTGCAAGCTGCTGGAACCATTCTGCAGCCGCCATTTTGAGTTTTATAGCCGTTATTTTGAGTGTTATAGCCGCCAGCATTTATAGAGTAGCTCTGCAAGCTGCTGGAACCATTCTACAGCCGCCATTTTGAGTGTTATAGCCGCCAGCCTTTATATAGTAGCTCTACAAGCTGCTGGAATCATTTTTCAGCCGTTATTTTGAGTGTTATAGCCGTCATCTTTAATGTAATAGCTCTACAAGCTGCTGGAACCTTTCTACAGCCACCATTTTGAGTGTTATAGCCGCCAGCCTTTATAAAGTAGGTCTACAAGATCCTGAAACCATTCTACAGCCGTTATTTTGAGTTTTATAGGAGCCAGCATTTATATAGTACCTCTACAAGCTGTTGGAACCATTCTACAGCCTCCACTTTGAGTGTTATAGCCGCCGGCCTTTGTAAAGTAGCTCTGCAAGCTGCTGGAACCATTCTGCAGCCGCCATTTTGAGTTTTATAGCCGTTATTTTGAGTGTTATAGCCGCCAGCATTTATAGAGTAGCTCTGCAAGCTGCTGGAACCATTCTACAGCCGCCATTTTGAGTGTTATAGCCGCCAGCCTTTATATAGTAGCTCTACAAGCTGCTGGAATCATTCTACAGCCGTTATTTTGAGTGTTATAGCCGTCATCTTTAATGTAATAGCTCTACAAGCTGCTGGAACCATTCTACAGCCGCCATTTTGAGTGTTATAGCCGCCAGCCTTTATAAAGTAGGTCTACAAGATCCTGAAACCATTCTACAGCCGTTATTTTGAGTTTTATAGGAGCCAGCATTTATATAGTACCTCTACAAGCTGCTGGAACCATTCTACAGCCACCATTTTGAGTGTTATAGCCGCCAGCCTTTATATAGTAGCTCTACAAGCTGCTAGAACCATTATAGCCGCCAGCCTTTGAAAAGTAGAACTGCAAGCTGCTAGAAGCATTCTACAGCCGCCATTTTAAGTGTTATAGCAGCCAGCATTTATATAGTACCTCTATAAGTTGCTGGAACCATTCTACAGCCGCCATTTTGAGTGTTATAGCCGCCAGCCTTTATATAACAGCTATACACGCTGCTGGAACCATTCTACAGCCGCCATATTGAGTGTTATGGCAGCCAGCTTTTATATAACAGCTATACAAGCTGCTGGAACCGTTCTACAGCCTCTATTTTGAGTGTTCTAGCCGCCATCCTTTATATAGTAGCTCTACAAGCTGCTGGAACCATTCTACAGCCGCCATTTTGAGTGTTATAGCAGCTAGCATTTATATAGTACCTCTATAAGCTGCTGGAACCATTCTGCAGCCGCCATTTTGATGGTTATGGCAGCCAGCCTTTATATAACAGCTATACAAGCTGCTGGAACCATTCTACAGCCGTTATTTTGAGTTTTATTGTGGCCAGCCTTTATATAACAGCTATACAAGCTGATGGAACCATTCTACAGCAGACATTTTGAGTGTTATAGCAGCCAGCATTTATATAGTACCTCTATAAGTTGCTGGAACCATTCTACAGCCGCCATTTTGAGTTTTATTGTGGCCAGCCTTTATATAACAGCTATACAAGCTGATGGAACCATTCTACAGCAGACATTTTGAGTGTTATAGCAGCCAGCATTTATATAGTACCTCTATAAGTTGCTGGAACCATTCTACAGCCGCCATTTTGAGTTTTATTGTGGCCAGCCTTTATATAACAGCTATACAAGCTGATGGAACCATTCTACAGCCTCCATTTTGAGACTTATAGCCGCCAACCTTTATATAGTAGCTCTACAAGCTGCTGGAACCATTCTACAGCCGCCATTTTGAGTGTTATAGCAGCCAGCATTTATATCGTACCTCTATAAGCTGCTGGAACCATTCTGCAGCCGCCATTTTGATGGTTATGGCAGCCAGCCTTTATATAACAGCTATACAAGCTGCTGGAACCATTCTACAGCCGTTATTTTGAGTTTTATAGCAGCCAGCATTTATATAGTACCTCTACAAGCTATTGGAACCATTCTGCAGCCTCTTTTTTGAGTGTTATAGATGCCAGCCTTTATATAACAGCTATACGAACTGCTGGAACCATTCTACAACCACCATTTTGAGTGTTATAGCGGCCAGCCTTTATATAACAGCTATACACGCTGCTGGAACCATTCTACAGCCACAATTTTGAGTGTTTTAGCCGCCAGCCTTTATATAGTAGCTCTGCAAGCTGCTGGAACCATTACAGCCGCTATTTTGAGTGTTATAGAGGCCAGCCTTTATAGAGCAGCTATACAAGCTGCTGGAACCATTCTACAGCCGTTATTTTGAAAGTTATAGCCGGCAGTCTTTGTAGAGTAGCTCTCTAAGCTGCTGGAACCATTTTGCAGCCGCTATTTTGAGAGTTATAGCCGCCAGCCTTTATATAACAGCTATACAAGCTGCTGAAACCATTCAACAGCCGTTATTTTGAGTGTTATAGCCGCCAGCCTTTATATAACAGCTAAACAAGCTGCTGGAACCATTCTACAACCACCATTTTGAGTGTTATAGCGGCCAGCCTTTATATAACAGCTATACAAGCTGCTGGAACCATTCTACAGCCGTTATTTTGAGTGTTATAGCCGCCAGCCTTTATATAACAGCTATACACGCTGCTGGAACCATTCTACAGCCACCATTTTGAGTGTTTTAGCCGCCAGCCTTTATATAGTAGCTCTGCAAGCTGCTGGAACCATTTTACAGCCGCTATTTTGAGTGTTATAGAGGCCAGCCTTTATAGAGCAGCTATACAAGCTGCTGGAACCATTCTACAGCCGCCATTTTGAGTGTTATAGCAGCCAGCATTTACATAGTACCTTTACAAGCTGCTGGAACCATTCTAAAGCCGCCATTTTGAGTGTTATAGCCGCCAGCCTTTATATAGTAGCTCTTGAAGCTGCTGGAACCATTCTACAGCCGTTATTTTGAGTTTTATAGCAGCCAGCATTTATATAACAGTTATACAAGCTGCTGGAACCATTCTACAACCACCGTTTTGAGTGTTATAGCGGCCAGCCTTTATATAACAGCTATACAAGCTGCTGAAACCATTCTACAAGCTGCTGGAACCATTCAACAGCCGTTATTTTGAGTGTTGTAGCCGCCAGCCTTTATATAACAGCTATACAAGCTGCTGGAACCATTCTACAACCACCATTTTGGGTGTTATAGCGGCCAGCCTTTATATAACAGCTATACAAGCTGCTGGAACCATTCTACAGCCGTTATTTTGAGTGTTATAGCCGCCAGCCTTTATATAACAGCTATACACGCTGCTGGAACCATTCTACAGCCACCACTTTGAGTGTTTTAGCCGGCAGCCTTTGTAGAGTAGCTCTGCAAGCTGCTGGAACCATTTTGCAGCCGCTATTTTGAGAGTTATAGCCGCCAGCCTTTATATAACAGCTATACAAGCTGCTGGAACCATTCAACAGCCGTTATTTTGAGTGTTATAGCCGCCAGCCTTTATATAACAGCTATACACGCAGCCTTTATATAACAGCTATACAAGCTGCTGGAACCGTTCTACATCCTCTATTTTGAGTGTTATAGCCGCCAGCCTTTATATAGTAGCTCTGTAAGCTGCTGGAACCATTATAAGCGCCAGCCTTTGTAAAGTAGCTATGCAAGCTGCTGGAACCATTCTACAGCCGCCATTTTGAGTGTTATAGCAGCCAGCAGTTATATGGTACTTCTACAAGCTGCTGGAACCATTCTACAGTCGCCATTTTGAGTTTTATAGGAGTCAGCATTTATATAGTACCTCCACAAGCTGCTGGAACCATTCTACAGCCTCCATTTTGAGACTTATAGCCGCCAACCTTTATATAGTAGCTCTACAAACTGCTGGAACCATTCTACAGCCGCCATTTTTAGTGTTATAGCAGCCAGCATTTACATAGTACCTCTATAAACTGCTGGAACCATTCTGCAGCCGCCATTTTGATGGTTATGGCAGCCAGCCTTTATATAACAGCTATACAAGCTGCTGGAACCATTCTACAGCCGTTATTTTGAGTTTTATAGCAGCCAGCATTTATATAGTACCTCTACAAGCTGTTGGAACCATTCTACAGCCTCCACTTTGAGTGTTATAGCCGCCAGCCTTTGTAAAGTAGCTCTGCAAGCTGCTGGAACCATTCTACAGCCGCCATTTTGAGTTTTATTGTGGCCAGCCTTTATATAACAGCTATACAAGCTGCTGGAACCATTCTACAGCCGTTATTTTGAGTGTTATAGCCGCCAGCCAGTATATAGTACCCCTACAAGCTGCTGGAACCATTATACAGCCTCCATTTTGAGTGTCATAGCCGCCAGCATTTATATAGTAGCTCTACAAGCTGCTGAAACCATTCTACAGCCGTTATTTTGAGTGTTATAGCCGTCATCTTTAATATAGTAGCAATACAAGCTGCTGGAACCATTCTACAGCCTCCATTTTGAGTGTTATAGCCGCCAGCCTTTATAAAGTCGCTCTTCAAGCTGCTGGAACCATTCTACAGCCGTTATTTTGAGTTTTATAGCAGCCAGCATTTATATAGTACCTCTACAAGCTGCTGGAACCATTCTACAGCCTCCATTTTGAGTGTTATAGCCGCCAGCCTTTATAAAGTACGTCTACAAGCTGCTGAAACCATTCTACAGCCGTTATTTTGAGTTTAATAGGAGCCAGCATTTATATAGTACCTCTACAAGCTGCTGGAACCATTCTATAGCCTCCATTTTGAGTGTTATAGCCGCCAGCCTTTATATAGTAGCTCTACAAGCTGCTAGAACCATTATAGCCGCCAGCCTTTGTAAAGCAGCTCTGCAAGCTGCTGGAAGCATTCTACAGCCTCCATTTTGAGTGTTATAGCAGCCAGCATTTATATAGTACTTCTACAAGTTGCTGGAACCATTCTACAGCCCCCATTTTGAGTTTTATTGTGGCCAGCCTTTATATAACAGCTATACAAGCTGATGGAATCATTCTACAGCCGTTATTTTGAGTAATATAGCCGCCAGCCAGTATATAGTACCCCTACAAGCTGCTGGAACCATTCTACAGCCGCCATTTTGAGTGTTATAGCAGCCAGCATTTATATAGTACCTCCATAAGCTGCTGGAACCATTCTACAGCCGCCATTTTGAGTGTTATGGCAGCCAGCCTTTATATAACAGCTATACAAGCTGCTGGAACCGTTCTAAAGCCTCTATTTTGAGTGTTATAGCCGCCAGCCTTTATATAGTAGCTCTACAATCTGCTGGAACCATTATAGCCGCCAGCCTTTGTAAAGTAGCTCTGCAAGCTGCTGGAACCATTCTTCAGCCGCCATTTTGAGTGTTATAGCAGCCAGCATTTATATAGTACCTCTACAAGCTGCTGGAACCATTCTACAGCCGCCATTTTGAGTTTTATAGGAGTCAGCATTTATATAGTACCTCTGCAAGCTGCTGGAACCATTCTACAGCCTCCATTTTGAGACTTATAGCCGCCAACCTTTATATAGTAGCTCTACAAGCTGCTGGAACCATTCTACAGCCGCCATTTTGAGTGTTATAGCAGCCAGCATTTATATAGTACCTTTATAAGCTGCTGGAACCATTCTGCAGCCGCCATTTTGATGGTTATGGCAGCCAGCTTTTATATAACAGCTATACAAGCTGCTGGAACCATTCTACAGCCGCCATTTTGAGTGTTATAGCAGCCAGCATTTACATAGTACCTTTACAAGCTGCTGGAACCATTCTAAAGCCGCCATTTTGAGTGTTATAGCCGCCAGCCTTTATATAGTAGCTCTTGAAGCTGCTGGAACCATTCTACAGCCGTTATTTTGAGTGTTATAGCCGCCAGCCTTTATATAACAGCTATACAAGCTGCTGGAACCATTTTACAGCCGCTATTTTGAGTGTTAAAGCCGCCAGCCTTTATATAGTAGCTCTGCAAGCTGCTGGAACCATTTTACAGCCGCTATGTTGAGTGTTATAGAGGCCAGCCTTTATAGAGCAGCTATACAAGCTGCTGGAACCATATTTTGAGTGTTATAGCCGGCAGCCTTTATATAACAGATATACAAGCTGCTGGAACCATTCTACAGCCACCACTTTGAGTGTTTTAGCCGCCAGCATTTATATAACAGATATACAAGCTGCTGGAACCATTCTACAGCCACCATTTTGAGTGTTTTAGCCGCCAGCCATTAATAGTAGCTCTGCAAGCTGCTGGAACCATTTTACAGCCGCTATTTTGAGTGTTATAGAGGCCAGCCTTTATAGAGTAGCTATAGCTGCTGGAACCATTCTACAGCCGCTATTTTGAGTGTTAAAGCCGCCAGCCTTTATATAACAGATATACAAGCTGCTGGAACCATTCTACAGCCACCATTTTGAGTGTTTTAGCCGCCAGCGTTTATATAGTAGCTCTGCAAGCTGCTGGAACCATTTTACAGCCGCTATTTTGAGTGTTATAGAGTCCAGCCTTTATAGAGCAGCTATACAAGCTGCTGGAACCATTCTACTGCCGCCATTTTGAGTTTTATAGGAGTCAGCATTTATATAGTACCTCTACAAGCTGTTGGAACCGTTCTGCAGCCTCTACTTTGAGTGTTATAGCCGCCAGCCTTTATATAACAGCTATACAAGCTGCTGGAACCATTTTACAGCCGCTATTTTGAGTGTTAAAGCCGCCAGCCTTTATATAACAGATATACAAGCTGCTGGAACCATTCTACAGCCACCATTTTGAGTGTTTTAGCCGCCAGCCTTTATATAGTAGCTCTGCATGCTGCTGGAACCATTTTACAGCCGCTATTTTGAGTGTTATAGAGGCCAGCCTTTATAGAGCAGCTATACAAGCTGCTGGAACCATTCTACAGCCGTTATTTTGAGTGTTATAGCCGGCAGCCTTTGTAGAGTATCTCTGCAAGCTGCTGGAACAATTTTGCAGCCGCTATTTTGAGAGTTATAGCCGCCAGCCTTTATATAACAGCTATACAAGCTGCTGGAACCATTCAACAGCCGTTATTTTGAGTGTTATAGCCGCCAGCCTTTATATAACAGCTATACAAGCTGCTGGAACCATTCTACAACCACCATTTTGAGTGTTATAGCGGCCAGCCTTTATGTAACAGCTATACACGCTGCTGGAACCATTCTGCAGCCACCATTTTGGGTGTTTTAGCCGCCAGCCTTTATATAGTAGCTCTGCAAGCTGCTGGAACCATTTTACAGCCGCTATTTTGAGTGTTATAGAGGCCAGCCTTTATAGAGCAGCTATACAAGCTGCTGGAACCATTCTGCAGCCGCCATTTTGATGGTTATGGCAGCCAGCCTTTATATAACAGCTATACAAGCTGCTGGAACCATTCTACAGCCGCCATTTTAAGTGTTATAGCCGCCAGCCTTTATATAGTAGCTCTACAAGCTGCTAGAACCATTATAGCCGCCAGCCTTTGTAAAGCAGCTCTGCAAGCTGCTGGAAGCATTCTACAGCCTCCATTTTGAGTGTTATAGGAGTCAGCATTTTTATAGTACATCTACAAGCTGCTGGAACCATTCTACAGCCGCCATTTTAAGTGTTATAGCCGCCAACCTTTATATAGTAGCTCTACAAGCTGCTGGAACCATTCTACAGCCGCCATTTTGAGTGTTATAGCAGCTAGCATTTATATAGTACCTCTATAAGCTGCTGGAACCATTCTGCAGCCGCCATTTTGATGGTTATGGCAGCCAGCCTTTATATAACAGCTATACAAGCTGCTGGAACCATTCTACAGCCGTTATTTTGAGTTTTATAGCAGCCAGCCTTTATATAGTACCTCTACAAGCTGTTGGAACCATTCTGCAGCCTCTACATTGAGTGTTATAGCCGCCAGCCTTTATATAACAGCTATACAAGCTGCTGGAACCATTCTACAACCACCATTTTGAGTGTTATAGCGGCCAGCCTTTATGTAACAGCTATACACGCTGCTGGAACCATTCTGCAGCCACCATTTTGGGTGTTTTAGCCGCCAGCCTTTATATAGTAGCTCTGCAAGCTGCTGGAACCATTTTACAGCCGCTATTTTGAGTGTTATAGAGGCCAGCCTTTATAGAGCAGCTATACAAGCTGCTGGAACCATTCTACAGCCGTTATTTTGAGTGTTATAGCCGGCAGCCTTTGTAGAGTAGCTCTGCAAGCTGCTGGAACCATTTTGCAGCCGCTATTTTGAGAGTTATAGCCGCCAGCCTTTATATAACAGCTATACAAGCTGCTGGAACCATTCAACAGCCGTTATTTTGAGTGTTATAACCGCCAGCCTTTATATAACAGCTATACAAGCTGCTGGAACCATTCTATAGCCGTTATTTTGAGTGTTATAGCCGGCAGCCTTTATATAACAGCTATACAAGCTGCTGGAACCATTCTACAGCCGTTATTTTGAGTGTTATAGCCGCCAGCCTTTATATAACAGCTATACAAGCTGCTGGAACCATTCTACAACCACCATTTTAAGTGTTATAGCGGCCAGCCTTTATATAACAGCTATACAAGCTGCTGGAACCATTCTACAGCCGTTATTTTGAGTGTTATAGCCGCCAGCCTTTATATAACAGCTATACACGCTGCTGGAACCATTCTAGAGCCACCATTTTGAGTGTTTTAGCCGCCAGCCTTTATATAGAAGCTCTGCAAGCTGCTGGAACCATTTTACAGCCGCTATTTTGAGTGTTATAGCGGCCAGCCTTTATATAACAGCTATACAAGCTGCTGGAACCATTCTACAGCCGTTATTTTGAGTGTTATAGCCGGCAGCCTTTATATAACAGCTATACAAGCTGCTGGAACCATTCTACAGCCGCCATTTTGTGTTATAGCAGCCAGCATTTACATAGTACCTTTACAAGCTGCTGGAACCATTCTAAAGCCGCCATTTTGAGTGTTATAGCCGGCAGTCTTTGTAGAGTAGCTCTGCAAGCTGCTGGAACCATTTTGCAGCCGCTATTTTGAGAGTTATAGCCGCCAGCCTTTATATAACAGCTATACAAGCAGCTGGAACCATTTTGCAGCCGCTATTTTGAGAGTTATAGCCGCCAGCCTTTATATAACAGCTATACAAGCTGCTGGAACCATTCAACAGCCGTTATTTTGAGTGTTGTAGCCGCCAGCCTTTATATAACAGCTATACAAGCTGCTGGAACCGTTCTACAACCACCATTTTGAGGGTTATAGCGGCCAGCCTTTATATAACACCTATACAAGCTGCTGGAACCATTCTACAGCCGTTATTTTGAGTGTTTTAGCCGCCAGCCTTTATATAACAGCTATACACGCTGCTGGAACCATTCTACAGCCACCATTTTGAGTGTTTTAGCCGCCAGCCTTTATATAGTAGCTCTGCAAGCTGCTGGAACCATTTTACAGCCGCTATTTTGAGTGTTATAGAGGCCAGCCTTTATAAAGCAGCTATGCAAGCTGCTGGAACCATTGTACAGCCTCCATTTTGAGACTTATAGCCGCCAACCTTTATATAGTAGCTCTACAAGCTGCTGGAACCATTCTACAGCCGCCATTTTGAGTGTTATAGCAGCCAGCATTTACATAGTACATCTACAAGCTGCTGGAACCATTCTACAGCCGCCATTTTGAGTGTTATAGCCGCCAGCCTTTATGTAGTAGCTCTTGAAGCTGCTGGAACCATTCTACAGCCGTTATTTTGAGTTTTATAGCAGCCAGCATTTATATAGTAGCTCTGCAAGCTGCTGGAACCGTTTTACAGCCGCTATTTTGAGTGTTATAGAGGCCAGCCTTTATAGAGCAGCTATACAAGCTGCTGGAACCATTCTACAGCCGTTATTTTGAGTGTTATAGCCGGCAGCCTTTGTAGAGTAGCTCTGCAAGCTGCTGGAACCATTTTGCAGCCGCTATTTTGAGAGTTATAGCCCCAGCCTTTATATAACAGCTATACAAGCTGCTGGAACCATTCAACAGCCGTTATTTTGAGTGTTGTAGCCGCCAGCCTTTATATAACAGCTATACAAGCTGCTGGAACCATTCTACAACCACCATTTTGGGTGTTATAGCGGCCAGCCTTTATATAACAGCTATACAAGCTGCTGGAACCATTCTACAGCCGTTATTTTGAGTGTTATAGCCGCCAGCCTTTATATAACAGCTATACACGCTGCTGGAACCATTCTACAGCCACCACTTTGAGTGTTTTAGCCGGCAGCCTTTGTAGAGTAGCTCTGCAAGCTGCTGGAACCATTTTGCAGCCGCTATTTTGAGAGTTATAGCCGCCAGCCTTTATATAACAGCTATACAAGCTGCTGGAACCATTCAACAGCCGTTATTTTGAGTGTTATAGCCGCCAGCCTTTATATAACAGCTATACACGCAGCCTTTATATAACAGCTATACAAGCTGCTGGAACCGTTCTACATCCTCTATTTTGAGTGTTATAGCCGCCAGCCTTTATATAGTAGCTCTGTAAGCTGCTGGAACCATTATAAGCGCCAGCCTTTGTAAAGTAGCTATGCAAGCTGCTGGAACCATTCTACAGCCGCCATTTTGAGTGTTATAGCAGCCAGCAGTTATATAGTACTTCTACAAGCTGCTGGAACCATTCTACAGTCGCCATTTTGAGTTTTATAGGAGTCAGCATTTATATAGTACCTCCACAAGCTGCTGGAACCATTCTACAGCCTCCATTTTGAGACTTATAGCCGCCAACCTTTATATAGTAGCTCTACAAACTGCTGGAACCATTCTACAGCCGCCATTTTTAGTGTTATAGCAGCCAGCATTTACATAGTACCTCTATAAACTGCTGGAACCATTCTGCAGCCGCCATTTTGATGGTTATGGCAGCCAGCCTTTATATAACAGCTATACAAGCTGCTGGAACCATTCTACAGCCGTTATTTTGAGTTTTATAGCAGCCAGCATTTATATAGTACCTCTACAAGCTGTTGGAACCATTCTACAGCCTCCACTTTGAGTGTTATAGCCGCCAGCCTTTGTAAAGTAGCTCTGCAAGCTGCTGGAACCATTCTACAGCCGCCATTTTGAGTTTTATTGTGGCCAGCCTTTATATAACAGCTATACAAGCTGCTGGAACCATTCTACAGCCGTTATTTTGAGTGTTATAGCCGCCAGCCAGTATATAGTACCCCTACAAGCTGCTGGAACCATTATACAGCCTCCATTTTGAGTGTCATAGCCGCCAGCATTTATATAGTAGCTCTACAAGCTGCTGAAACCATTCTACAGCCGTTATTTTGAGTGTTATAGCCGTCATCTTTAATATAGTAGCAATACAAGCTGCTGGAACCATTCTACAGCCTCCATTTTGAGTGTTATAGCCGCCAGCCTTTATAAAGTCGCTCTTCAAGCTGCTGGAACCATTCTACAGCCGTTATTTTGAGTTTTATAGCAGCCAGCATTTATATAGTACCTCTACAAGCTGCTGGAACCATTCTACAGCCTCCATTTTGAGTGTTATAGCCGCCAGCCTTTATAAAGTACGTCTACAAGCTGCTGAAACCATTCTACAGCCGTTATTTTGAGTTTAATAGGAGCCAGCATTTATATAGTACCTCTACAAGCTGCTGGAACCATTCTACAGCCTCCATTTTGAGTGTTATAGCCGCCAGCCTTTATATAGTAGCTCTACAAGCTGCTAGAACCATTATAGCCGCCAGCCTTTGTAAAGCAGCTCTGCAAGCTGCTGGAAGCATTCTACAGCCTCCATTTTGAGTGTTATAGCAGCCAGCATTTATATAGTACTTCTACAAGTTGCTGGAACCATTCTACAGCCCCCATTTTGAGTTTTATTGTGGCCAGCCTTTATATAACAGCTATACAAGCTGATGGAATCATTCTACAGCCGTTATTTTGAGTAATATAGCCGCCAGCCAGTATATAGTACCCCTACAAGCTGCTGGAACCATTCTACAGCCGCCATTTTGAGTGTTATAGCAGCCAGCATTTATATAGTACCTCCATAAGCTGCTGGAACCATTCTACAGCCGCCATTTTGAGTGTTATGGCAGCCAGCCTTTATATAACAGCTATACAAGCTGCTGGAACCGTTCTAAAGCCTCTATTTTGAGTGTTATAGCCGCCAGCCTTTATATAGTAGCTCTACAATCTGCTGGAACCATTATAGCCGCCAGCCTTTGTAAAGTAGCTCTGCAAGCTGCTGGAACCATTCTTCAGCCGCCATTTTGAGTGTTATAGCAGCCAGCATTTATATAGTACCTCTACAAGCTGCTGGAACCATTCTACAGCCGCCATTTTGAGTTTTATAGGAGTCAGCATTTATATAGTACCTCTGCAAGCTGCTGGAACCATTCTACAGCCTCCATTTTGAGACTTATAGCCGCCAACCTTTATATAGTAGCTCTACAAGCTGCTGGAACCATTCTACAGCCGCCATTTTGAGTGTTATAGTAGCCAGCATTTATATAGTACCTTTATAAGCTGCTGGAACCATTCTGCAGCCGCCATTTTGATGGTTATGGCAGCCAGCTTTTATATAACAGCTATACAAGCTGCTGGAACCATTCTACAGCCGCCATTTTGAGTGTTATAGCAGCCAGCATTTACATAGTACCTTTACAAGCTGCTGGAACCATTCTAAAGCCGCCATTTTGAGTGTTATAGCCGCCAGCCTTTATATAGTAGCTCTTGAAGCTGCTGGAACCATTCTACAGCCGTTATTTTGAGTGTTATAGCCGCCAGCCTTTATATAACAGCTATACAAGCTGCTGGAACCATTTTACAGCCGCTATTTTGAGTGTTAAAGCCGCCAGCCTTTATATAGTAGCTCTGCAAGCTGCTGGAACCATTTTACAGCCGCTATGTTGAGTGTTATAGAGGCCAGCCTTTATAGAGCAGCTATACAAGCTGCTGGAACCATTCTACAGCCGTTATTTTGAGTGTTATAGCCGGCAGCCTTTATATAACAGATATACAAGCTGCTGGAACCATTCTACAGCCACCACTTTGAGTGTTTTAGCCGCCAGCATTTATATAACAGATATACAAGCTGCTGGAACCATTCTACAGCCACCATTTTGAGTGTTTTAGCCGCCAGCCATTAATAGTAGCTCTGCAAGCTGCTGGAACCATTTTACAGCCGCTATTTTGAGTGTTATAGAGGCCAGCCTTTATAGAGTAGCTATAGCTGCTGGAACCATTCTACAGCCGCTATTTTGAGTGTTAAAGCCGCCAGCCTTTATATAACAGATATACAAGCTGCTGGAACCATTCTACAGCCACCATTTTGAGTGTTTTAGCCGCCAGCCTTTATATAGTAGCTCTGCAAGCTGCTGGAACCATTTACAGCCGCTATTTTGAGTGTTATAGAGTCCAGCCTTTATAGAGCAGCTATACAAGCTGCTGGAACCATTCTACTGCCGCCATTTTGAGTTTTATAGGAGTCAGCATTTATATAGTACCTCTACAAGCTGTTGGAACCGTTCTGCAGCCTCTACTTTGAGTGTTATAGCCGCCAGCCTTTATATAACAGCTATACAAGCTGCTGGAACCATTTTACAGCCGCTATTTTGAGTGTTAAAGCCGCCAGCCTTTATATAACAGATATACAAGCTGCTGGAACCATTCTACAGCCACCATTTTGAGTGTTTTAGCCGCCAGCCTTTATATAGTAGCTCTGCATGCTGCTGGAACCATTTTACAGCCGCTATTTTGAGTGTTATAGAGGCCAGCCTTTATAGAGCAGCTATACAAGCTGCTGGAACCATTCTACAGCCGTTATTTTGAGTGTTATAGCCGGCAGCCTTTGTAGAGTATCTCTGCAAGCTGCTGGAACAATTTTGCAGCCGCTATTTTGAGAGTTATAGCCGCCAGCCTTTATATAACAGCTATACAAGCTGCTGGAACCATTCAACAGCCGTTATTTTGAGTGTTATAGCCGCCAGCCTTTATATAACAGCTATACAAGCTGCTGGAACCATTCTACAACCACCATTTTGAGTGTTATAGCGGCCAGCCTTTAAATAACAGCTATACAAGCTGCTGAAACCATTCTACAGCCGTTATTTTGAGTGTAATAGCCGCCAGCCTTTATATAACAGCTATACACGCTGCTGGAACCATTCTACAGCCACCATTTTGAGTGTTTTAGCCGCCAGCCTTTATATAGTAGCTCTGCAAGCTGCTGGAACCATTTTACAGCCGATATTTTGAGTGTTATAGAGGCCAGCCTTTATAGAGCAGCTATACAAGCTGCTGGAACCATTCTACAGCCGCCATTTTGAGTGTTATAGCAGCCAGCATTTACATAGTACCTCTACAAATTGCTGGAACCATTCTACAGCCGCCATTTTAAGTGTTATAGCCGCCTGCATTTATATAGTAGCAATACAAGCTGCTGGAACCATTCTACAGCCGTTATTTTGAGTGTTATAGCCGGCAGCCTTTGTAGAGTAGCTCTGCAAGCTGCTGGAACCATTCTACAGCCGCCATTTTGAGTGTTATAGCCGCCAGCATTTACATAGTACCTCTACAAGCTGCTGGAACCATTCTACAGCCGCCATTTTAAGTGTTATAGCCGCCGGCATTTTTATAGTAGCAATACAAGCTGCTGGAACCATTCTACAGCCGTTATTTTGAGTGTTATAGCCGGCAGCCTTTGTAGAGTAGCTCTGCAAGCTGCTGGAACCATTCTACAGCCGCCATTTTGAGTGTTATAGCCGCCAGCATTTACATAGTAGCTCTACAAGCTGCTGAAACCATTCTACAGCCGTTATTTTGAGTGTTATAGCCGTCATCTTTAATATAGTAGCAATACAAGCTGCTGGAACCATTCTACAGCCTCCATTTTGAGTGTTATAGCCGTCAGCCTTTCTGAAGTAGCTCTTCAAGCTGCTGGAACTATTCTACAGCCGTTATTTTGAGGTTTATAGCAGCCAGCATTTAAATAGTAGCTCTACAAGCTGCTGAAACCATTCTACAGCCGTTATTTTGAGTTTTATAGGAGCCGGCATTTATATAGTACCTCTGCAAGCTGCTGGAACCATTTTACAGCCTCCATTTTGAGTGTTATAGCCGCCAGCCTTTATACAGTAGCTCTACAAGCTGCTGGAACCATTCTACTGCCGTTATGTTGAATTTTATAGCAGCCAGCATTTATATAGTAGCTCTGCAAGCTGCTGGAACCATTTTACAGCCGCTATTTTGAGTGTTATAGAGTCCAGCCTTTATAGAGCAGCTATACAAGCTGCTGGAACCATTCTACTGCCGCCATTTTGAGTTTTATAGGAGTCAGCATTTATATAGTACCTCTACAAGCTGTTGGAACCGTTCTGCAGCCTCTACTTTGAGTGTTATAGCCGCCAGCCTTTATATAACAGCTATACAAGCTGCTGGAACCATTTTACAGCCGCTATTTTGAGTGTTAAAGCCGCCAGCCTTTATATAACAGATATACAAGCTGCTGGAACCATTCTACAGCCACCATTTTGAGTGTTTTAGCCGCCAGCCTTTATATAGTAGCTCTGCATGCTGCTGGAATTATTTAACAGCCGCTATTTTGAGTGTTATAGAGGCCAGCCTTTATAGAGCAGCTATACAAGCTGCTGGAACCATTCTACAGCCGTTATTTTGAGTGTTATAGCCGGCAGCCTTTGTAGAGTATCTCTGCAAGCTGCTGGAACAATTTTGCAGCCGCTATTTTGAGAGTTATAGCCGCCAGCCTTTATATAACAGCTATACAAGCTGCTGGAACCATTCAACAGCCGTTATTTTGAGTGTTATAGCCGCCAGCCTTTATATAACAGCTATACAAGCTGCTGGAACCATTCTACAACCACCATTTTGAGTGTTATAGCGGCCAGCCTTTATATAACAGCTATACAAGCTGCTGAAACCATTCTACAGCCGTTATTTTGAGTGTAATAGCCGCCAGCCTTTATATAACAGCTATACACGCTGCTGGAACCATTCTACAGCCACCATTTTGAGTGTTTTAGCCGCCAGCCTTTATATAGTAGCTCTGCAAGCTGCTGGAACCATTTTACAGCCGATATTTTGAGTGTTATAGAGGCCAGCCTTTATAGAGCAGCTATACAAGCTGCTGGAACCATTCTACAGCTGCCATTTTGAGTGTTATAGCAGCCAGCATTTACATAGTACCTCTACAAATTGCTGGAACCATTCTACAGCCGCCATTTTAAGTGTTATAGCCGCCTGCATTTATATAGTAGCTATACAAGCTGCTGGAACCATTCTACAGCCGTTATTTTGAGTGTTATATCCGGCAGCCTTTGTAGAGTAGCTCTGCAAGCTGCTGGAACCATTCTACAGCCGCCATTTTGAGTGTTATAGCCGCCAGCATTTACATAGTACCTCTACAAGCTGCTGGAACCATTCTACAGCCGCCATTTTAAGTGTTATAGCCGCCGGCATTTATATATTAGCAATACAAGCTGCTGGAACCATTCTACAGCCGTTATTTTGAGTGTTATAGCCGGCAGCCTTTGTAGAGTAGCTCTGCAAGCTGCTGGAACCATTCTACAGCCACCATTTTGAGTGTTATAGCCGCCAGCATTTACATAGTAGCGCTACACGCTGCTGAAACCATTCTACAGCCGTTATTTTGAGTGTTATAGCCGTCATCTTTAATATAGTAGCAATACAATCTGCTGGAACCATTCTACAGCCTCCATTTTGAGTGTTATAGCCGTCAGCCTTTCTGAAGTAGCTCTTCAAGCTGCTGGAACTATTCTACAGCCGTTATTTTGAGGTTTATAGCAGCCAGCATTTAAATAGTAGCTCTACAAGCTGCTGAAACCATTCTACAGCCGTTATTTTGAGTTTTATAGGAGCCGGCATTTATATAGTACCTCTGCAAGCTGCTGGAACCATTTTACAGCCTCCATTTTGAGTGTTATAGCCGCCAGCCTTTATACAGTAGCTCTACAAGCTGCTGGAACCATTCTACTGCCGTTATGTTGAATTTTATAGCAGCCAGCATTTATATAGTACCTCTACAAGCTGCTGGAACCATTCTACAGCCGCCATTTTGAGTGTTATAGCAGCCAGCATTTATATAGTAGCTCTGCAAGCTGCTGGAACCATTTTACAGCCGCTATTTTGAGTGTTATAGCCGCCAGCCTTTATATAACAGATATACAAGCTGCTGGAACCATTCTACAGCCGCCATTTTGAGTGTTATACCAGCCAGCATTTATATAGTAGCTCTGCAACCTGCTGAAACCATTTTGCAGCCTCCAATTTGAGTGTTATAGCCGCTAGCCTTTATACAGTAGCTCTACAAGCTGCTGGAACCATTCTACAGCCGTTATTTTGAGTTTTATAGGAGCCAGCATTTATATAGTACCTCTGCAAGCTGCTGGAACCATTCTACAGCCTCCATTTTGAGTGTTATAGCCGCTAGCCTTTATACAGTAGCTCTACAAGCTGCTGGAACCATTCTACAGCCGTTTTTTTTAATTTTATAGCAGCCAGCATTTATATAGTACCTCTACAAGCTGCTGGAACCATTCTACAACCACCATTTTGAGTATTATAGCGGCCAGCCTTTATATAACAGCTATACAAGCTGCTGGAACCATTTTACAGCCGCTATTTTGAGTGTTATAGCCGCAAGCCTTTATATAACAGATATATGTACAAGCTGTTGGAACCATTCTACAGCCGCCATTTTGAGTGTTATAGCAGCCAGCATTTATATAGTAGCTCTGCAAGCTGCTGGAACCATTTTGCAGCCGCTATTTTGAGATTTATAACCGCCAGCCTTTATATAACAGCTATACAAGCTGCTGGAGCCATTCAACAGCCGTTATTTTGAGTGTTATAGCCGCCAGCCTTTATATAACAGCTATATAAGCTGCTGGAACCATTCTACAACCATCATTTTGAGTGTTATAGCCGCCAGCCTTTATATAACAGCTATACAAGCTGCTGGAACCATTCTACAGCCGTTATTTTGAGTGTTATAGCCGCCAGCCTTTATATAACAGCTATACACGCTGCTGGAACCATTCTACAGCCACCATTTTGAGTGTTTTAGTCTTTATATAGTAGCTCTGCAAGCTGCTGGAACCATTTTACAGCCGCTATTTTGAGTGTTATAGCGGCCAGCCTTTATGTAGCAGCTATACAAGCTGCTGGAACCATTCTACAGCCGCCATTTTGAGTGTTATAGCAGCCAGCATTTACATAGTACCTCTACAAGCTGCTGGAACCATTCTACAGCCACCATTTTGATTGTTATAGCCGCCAGCCAGTATATAGTAGCTCTACAAGCTGCTGGAACCATTCTACAGACGTTATTTTGAGTGTTATAGCCGTCATCTTTAATATAGTAGCTATACAAGCTGCTGGAACCATTCTACAGCCGTTATTTTGAGTGTTATAGCCGGCAGCCTTTGTAGAGTAGCTCTGCAAGCTGCTGGAACCATTCTACAGCCGCCATTTTGAGTGTTATAGCGGCCAGCCTTTATATAACAGCTATACAAGCTGCTGGAACCATTTTACAGCCGCCATTTTGAGTGTTATAGCGGCCAGCCTTTATATAGCAGCTATACAAGCTGCTGGAACCATTCTACAGCCGCCATTTTGAGTGTTATAGCAGCCAGCATTTACATAGTACCTCTACAAGCTGCTGGAACCATTCTACAGCTGCCATTTTGAGTGTTATAGCAGCCAGCATTTATAAAGTTGCTCTACAAGCTGCTGGAACCATTCTACAGCCGTTATTTTGAGTTTAATAGCATCCAGCATTTATATAGTACCTCTACAAGCTGCTGGAACCATTCTACAGCCGCCATTTTGAGTGACATAGCCGCCAGCCAGTATATAGTAGCTCTACAAGCTGCTGGAACCATTCTACAGCCGTTATTTTGATTGTTATAGCCGCGAGCCTTTATATAGCAGCTATACAAGCTGCTGGAACCATTCTACAGCCGCCATTTTGAGTGTTATAGCAGCCAGCATTTACATAGTAGCTCTACAAGCTGCTGGAACCATTCTACAGCCGCCATTTTGAGTGTCATAGCCGCCAGCCAGTATATAGTAGCTCTACAAGCTGCTGGAACCATTCTACAGCCGTTATTTTGAGTGTTATAGCCGCCAGCCTTTGTAGAGTAGCTGTGCAAGCTGCAGGAACCATTCTACAGCCTCCATTTTGAGTGTTATAGCCGCTAGCCGTAATATAGTAGCTCTACAAGCTGCTGGAACCATTCTACAGCCGTTATTTTGAGTGTTATAGCAGCCAGCCTATATAGCAGCTATACAAGCTGCTGGAACCATTCTACAGCCGCCATTTTGAGTGTTATAGCAGCCAGCATTTACATAGAACCTCGACAAGATGCTGGAACCATTCTACAGCTGCCATTTTGAGTGTTATAGCAGCCAGCATTTATATAGTTGCTCTACAAGCTGCTGGAACCATTCTACAGTCGTTATTTTGAGTTTTATAGCAGCCAGCATTTATATAGTACCTCTACAAGCTGCTGGAACCATTCTACAGCCGCCATTTTGAGTGTCATAGCCGCCAGCCAGTATATAGTAGCTCTACAAGCTGCTGGAACCATTCTACAGCCGTTATTTTGAGTGTTATAGCCGCGAGCCTTTATATAGCAGCTATACAAGCTGCTGGAACCATTCTACAGCCGCCATTTTGAGTGTTATAGCACCCAGCATTTACATAGTACCTCTACAAGCTGCTGGAACCATTCTACAGCTGCCATTTTGAGTGTTATAGCAGCCAGCCTTTATATAGCAGCTCTACAAGCTGTTGGAACCATTCTACAGCCGCCGTTTTGAGTGTTTTAGCAGCCAGCATTTACATAGTACCTCTACAAGCTGCTGGAACCATTCTACAGCTGCCATTTTGAGTGTTATAGCAGCCAGCATTTATATAGTTGCTCTACAAGCTGCTGGAACCATTCTACAGCCGCCATTTTTAGTGTCATAGCCGCCAGCTAGTATATAGTAGTTCTACAAGCTGCTGGAACAATTCTACAGCCGTTATTTTGAGTGTTATAGCGGCCAGCCTTTATATAGCAGCTATACAAGCTGCTGGAACCATTCTACAGCCGCCATTTTGAGTGTTATAGCAGCCAGCATTTACATAGTACCTCTACAAGCTGCTGGAACCATTCTACAGCTGCCATTTTGAGTGTTATAGCAGCCAGCATTTATATAGTTGCTCTACAAGCTGCTGGAACCATTCTACAGCCGCCATTTTGAGTGTCATAGCCGCCAGCAAGTATATAGTAGCTCTACAAGCTGCTGGAACCATTCTACAGCCGTTATTTTGAGTGTTATAGCCGCCAGCCTTTGTAGAGTAGCTCTGCAAGCTGCTGGAACCATTCTACAGCCGCCATTTTGAGTGTTATAGCCGCCAGCATTTACATAGTAGCTCTACAAGCTGCTGAAACCATTCTACAGCCGTTATTTTGAGTGTTATAGCCGTCATCTTTAATATAGTAGCAATACAAGCTCCTGGAACCATTCTACAGCCACCATTTTGAGTGTTTTAGCCGCCAGCCTTTATATAGTAGCTCTGCAAGCTGCTGGAACCATTTTACAGCCGCTATTTTGAGTGTTATAGAGTCCAGCCTTTATAGAGCAGCTATACAAGCTGCTGGAACCATTCTACTGCCGCCATTTTGAGTTTTATAGGAGTCAGCATTTATATAGTACCTCTACAAGCTGTTGGAACCGTTCTGCAGCCTCTACTTTGAGTGTTATAGCCGCCAGCCTTTATATAACAGCTATACAAGCTGCTGGAACCATTTTACAGCCGCTATTTTGAGTGTTAAAGCCGCCAGCCTTTATATAACAGATATACAAGCTGCTGGATCCATTCTACAGCCACCATTTTGAGTGTTTTAGCCGCCAGCCTTTATATAGTAGCTCTGCATGCTGCTGGAACCATTTTACAGCCGCTATTTTGAGAGTTATAGCCGCCAGCCTTTATATAACAGCTATACAAGCTGCTGGAACCATTCAACAGCCGTTATTTTGAGTGTTATAGCCGCCAGCCTTTATATAACAGCTATACAAGCTGCTGGAACCATTCTACAACCACCATTTTGAGTGTTATAGCGGCCAGCGTTTACATAACAGCTATACAAGCTGCTGAAACCATTCTACAGCCGTTATTTTGAGTGTAATAGCCGCCAGCCTTTATATAACAGCTATACACGCTGCTGGAACCATTCTACAGCCACCATTTTGAGTGTTTTAGCCGCCAGCCTTTATATAGTAGCTCTGCAAGCTGCTGGAACCATTTTACAGCCGATATTTTGAGTGTTATAGAGGCCAGCCTTTATAGAGTAGCTCTGCAAGCTGCTGGAACCATTCTACAGCCGCCATTTTGAGTGTTATAGCGGCCAGCCTTTATATAACAGCTATACAAGCTGCTGGAACCATTTTACAGCCGCCATTTTGAGTGTTATAGCGGCCAGCCTTTATATAGCAGCTATACAAGCTGCTGGAACCATTCTACAGCCGCCATTTTGAGTGTTATAGCAGCCAGCATTTACATAGTACCTCTACAAGCTGCTGGAACCATTCTACAGCTGCCATTTTGAGTGTTATAGCAGCCAGCATTTATAAAGTTGCTCTACAAGCTGCTGGAACCATTCTACAGCCGTTATTTTGAGTTTAATAGCAGCCAGCATTTATATAGTACCTCTACAAGCTGCTGGAACCATTCTACAGCCGCCATTTTGAGTGACATAGCCGCCAGCCAGTATATAGTAGCTCTACAAGCTGCTGGAACCATTCTACAGCCGTTATTTTGATTGTTATAGCCGCGAGCCTTTATATAGCAGCTATACAAGCTGCTGGAACCATTCTACAGCCGCCATTTTGAGTGTTATAGCAGCCAGCATTTACATAGTACCTCTACAAGCTGCTGGAACCATTCTACAGCTGCCATTTTGAGTGTTATAGCAGCCAGCCAGTAAATAGTTGCTCTACAAGATGCTGGAACCATTCTACAGCCGTTATTTTGAGTGTTATAGCCGCCAGCCTTTGTAGAGTAGCTGTGCAAGCTGCAGGAACCATTCTACAGCCTCCATTTTGAGTGTTATAGCCGCTAGCCGTAATATAGTAGCTCTACAAGCTGCTGGAACCATTCTACAGCCGTTATTTTGAGTGTTATAGCAGCCAGCCTATATAGCAGCTATACAAGCTGCTGGAACCATTCTACAGCCGCCATTTTGAGTGTTATAGCAGCCAGCATTTACATAGAACCTCGACAAGATGCTGGAACCATTCTACAGCTGCCATTTTGAGTGTTATAGCAGCCAGCATTTATATAGTTGCTCTACAAGCTGCTGGAACCATTCTACAGCTGCCATTTTGAGTGTTATAGCAGCCAGCATTTATATAGTTGCTCTACAAGCTGCTGGAACCATTCTACAGCCGCCATTTTTAGTGTCATAGCCGCCAGCTAGTATATAGTAGTTCTACAAGCTGCTGGAACAATTCTACAGCCGTTATTTTGAGTGTTATAGCGGCCAGCCTTTATATAGCAGCTATACAAGCTGCTGGAACCATTCTACAGCCGCCATTTTGAGTGTTATAGCAGCCAGCATTTACATAGTACCTCTACAAGCTGCTGGAACCATTCTACAGCTGCCATTTTGAGTGTTATAGCAGCCAGCATTTATATAGTTGCTCTACAAGCTGCTGGAACCATTCTACAGCCGCCATTTTGAGTGTCATAGCCGCCAGCAAGTATATAGTAGCTCTACAAGCTGCTGGAACCATTCTACAGCCGTTATTTTGAGTGTTATAGCCGCCAGCCTTTGTAGAGTAGCTCTGCAAGCTGCTGGAACCATTCTACAGCCGCCATTTTGAGTGTTATAGCCGCCAGCATTTACATAGTAGCTCTACAAGCTGCTGAAACCATTCTACAGCTGTTATTTTGAGTGTTATAGCCGTCATCTTTAATATAGTAGCAATACAAGCTGCTGGAACCATTCTACAGCCACCATTTTGAGTGTTTTAGCCGCCAGCCTTTATATAGTAGCTCTGCAAGCTGCTGGAACCATTTTACAGCCGCTATTTTGAGTGTTATAGAGTCCAGCCTTTATAGAGCAGCTATACAAGCTGCTGGAACCATTCTACTGCCGCCATTTTGAGTTTTCTAGGAGTCAGCATTTATATAGTACCTCTACAAGCTGTTGGAACCGTTCTGCAGCCTCTACTTTGAGTGTTATAGCCGCCAGCCTTTATATAACAGCTATACAAGCTGCTGGAACCATTTTACAGCCGCTATTTTGAGTGTTAAAGCCGCCAGCCTTTATATAACAGCTATACAAGCTGCTGGAACCATTCAACAGCCGTTATTTTGAGTGTTATAGCCGCCAGCCTTTATATAACAGCTATACAAGCTGCTGGAACCATTCTACAACCACCATTTTGAGTGTTATAGCGGCCAGCGTTTATATAACAGCTATACAAGCTGCTGAAACCATTCTACAGCCGTTATTTTGAGTGTAATAGCCGCCAGCCTTTATATAACAGCTATACACGCTGCTGGAACCATTCTACAGCCACCATTTTGAGTGTTTTAGCCGCCAGCCTTTATATAGTAGCTCTGCAAGCTGCTGGAACCATTTTACAGCCGATATTTTGAGTGTTATAGAGGCCAGCCTTTATAGAGCAGCTATACAAGCTGCTGGAACCATTCTACAGCCGCCATTTTGAGTGTTATAGCAGCCAGCATTTACATAGTACCTCTACAAATTGCTGGAACCATTCTACAGCCGCCATTTTAAGTGTTATAGCCGCCTGCATTTATATAGTAGCTATACAAGCTGCTGGAACCATTCTACAGCCGTTATTTTGAGTGTTATAGCCGGCAGCCTTTGTAGAGTAGCTCTGCAAGCTGCTGGAACCATTCTACAGCCGCCATTTTGAGTGTTATAGCCGCCAGCATTTACATAGTACCTCTACAAGCTGCTGGAACCATTCTACAGCCGCCATTTTAAGTGTTATAGCCGCCTGCATTTATATAGTAGCAATACAAGCTGCTGGAACCATTCTACAGCCGTTATTTTGAGTGTTATAGCCGGCAGCCTTTGTAGAGTAGCTCTGCAAGCTGCTGGAACCATTCTACAGCCGCCATTTTGAGTGTTATAGCCGCCAGCATTTACATAATAGCTCTACAAGCTGCTGAAACCATTCTACAGCCGTTATTTTGAGTGTTATAGCCGTCATCTTTAATATAGTAGCAATACAAGCTGCTGGAACCATTCTACAGCCGCCATTTTGAGTGTTATAGCCGTCAGCCTTTCTGAAGTAGCTCTTCAAGCTGCTGGAACTATTCTACAGCCGTTATTTTGAGGTTTATAGCAGCCAGCATTTAAATAGTAGCTCTACAAGCTGCTGAAACCATTCTACAGCCGTTATTTTGAGTTTTATAGGAGCCGGCATTTATATAGTACCTCTGCAAGCTGCTGAAACCATTTTACAGCCTCCATTTTGAGTGTTATAGCCGCCAGCCTTTATACAGTAGCTCTACAAGCTGCTGGAACCATTCTACTGCCGTTATGTTGAATTTTATAGCAGCCAGCATTTATATAGTACCTCTACAAGCTGCTGGAACCATTCTACAGCCGCCATTTTGAGTGTTATAGCAGCCAGCATTTATATAGTAGCTCTGCAAGCTGCTGGAACCATTTTACAGCCGCTATTTTGAGTGTTATAGCCGCCAGCCTTTATATAACAGATATACAAGCTGCTGGAACCATTCTACAGCCGCCATTTCGAGTGTTATAGCAGCCAGCATTTATATAGTAGCTCTGCAACCTGCTGAAACCATTTTGCAGCCTCCAATTTGAGTGTTATAGCCGCTAGCCTTTATACAGTAGCTCTACAAGCTGCTGGAACCATTCTACAGCCGTTATTTTGAGTTTTATAGGAGCCAGCATTTATATAGTACCTCTGCAAGCTGCTGGAACCATTCTACAGCCTCCATTTTGAGTGTTATAGCCGCTAGCCTTTATACAGTAGCTCTACAAGCTGCTGGAACCATTCTACAGCCGTTTTTTTAATTTTATAGCAGCCAGCATTTATATAGTACCTCTACAAGCTGCTGGAACCATTCTACAACCACCATTTTGAGTATTATAGCGGCCAGCCTTTATATAACAGCTATACAAGCTGCTGGAACCATTTTACAGCCGCTATTTTGAGTGTTATAGCCGCAAGCCTTTATATAACAGATATATGTACAAGCTGTTGGAACCATTCTACAGCCGCCATTTTGAGTGTTATAGCAGCCAGTATTTATATAGTAGCTCTGCAAGCTGCTGGAACCATTTTGCAGCCGCTATTTTGAGATTTATAACCGCCAGCCTTTATATAACAGCTATACAAGCTGCTGGAACCATTCAACAGCCGTTATTTTGAGTGTTATAGCCGCCAGCCTTTATATAACAGCTATATAAGCTGCTGGAACCATTCTACAACCATCATTTTGAGTGTTATAGCCGCCAGCCTTTATATAACAGCTATACAAGCTGCTGGAACCATTCTACAGCCGTTATTTTGAGTGTTATAGCCGCCAGCCTTTATATAACAGCTATACACGCTGCTGGAACCATTCTACAGCCACCATTTTGAGTGTTTTAGTCTTTATATAGTAGCTCTGCAAGCTGCTGGAACCATTTTACAGCCGCCATTTTGAGTGTTATAGCAGCCAGCATTTACATAGTACCTCTACAAGCTGCTGGAACCATTCTACAGCCGCCATTTTGAGTGTTATAGCAGCCAGCATTTACATAGTACCTCTACAAGCTGCTGGAACCATTCTACAGCCACCATTTTGATTGTTATAGCCGCCAGCCAGTATATAGTAGCTCTACAAGCTGCTGGAACCATTCTTCAGACGTTATTTTGAGTGTTATAGCCGTCATCTTTAATATAGTAGCTATAGAAGCTGCTGGAACCATTCTACAGCCGTTATTTTGAGTGTTATAGCCGGCAGCCTTTGTAGAGTAGCTCTGCAAGCTGCTGGAACCATTCTACAGCCGCCATTTTGAGTGTTATAGCGGCCAGCCTTTATATAACAGCTATACAAGCTGCTGGAACCATTTTACAGCCGCCATTTTGAGTGTTATAGCAGCCAGCATTTACATAGTACCTCTACAAGCTGCTGGAACCATTCTACAGCTGCCATTTTGAGTGTTATAGCAGCTAGCATTTATATAGTTGCTCTACAAGCTGCTGGAATCATTCTACAGCCGTTATTTTGAGTTTAATAGCAGCCAGCATTTATATAGTACCTCTACAAGCTGCTGGAACCATTCTACAGCCGCCATTTTGAGTGACATAGCCGCCAGCCAGTATATAGTAGCTCTACAAGCTGCTGGAACCATTCTACAGCCGTCATTTTGATTGTTATAGCCGCGAGCCTTTATATAGTAGCTATACAAGCTGCTGGAACCATTCTACAGCCGCCATTTTGAGTGTTATAGCCACCAGCATTTACATAGTACCTCTACAAGCTGCTGGAAGCATTCTACAGCTGCCATTTTGAGTGTTATAGCAGCCAGCCAGTAAATAGTTGCTCTACAAGATGCTGGAACCATTCTACAGCCGTTATTTTGAGTGTTATAGCCGCCAGCCTTTGTAGAGTAGCTGTGCAAGCTGCAGGAACCATTCTACAGCCTCCATTTTGAGTGTTATAGCCGCTAGCCGTAATATAGTAGCTCTACAAGCTGCTGGAACCATTCTACAGCCGTTATTTTGAGTGTTATAGCAGCCAGCCTTTATATAGCAGCTATACAAGCTGCTGGAACCGTTCTACAGCCGCCATTTTGAGTGTTATAGCAGCCAGCATTTACATAGTACCTCGACAAGCTGCTGGAACCATTCTACAGCTGCCATTTTGAGTGTTATAGCAGCCAGCATTTATATAGTTGCTCTACAAGCTGCTGGAACCATTCTACAGTCGTTATTTTGAGTTTTATAGCAGCCAGCATTTATATAGTACCTCTACAAGCTGCTGGAACCATTCTACAGCCGCCATTTTGAGTGTCATAGCCGCCAGCCAGTATATAGTAGCTCTACAAGCTGCTGGAACCATTCTACAGCCGTTATTTTGAGTGTTATAGCCGCGAGCCTTTATATAGCAGCTATACAAGCTGCTGGAACCATTCTACAGCCGCCATTTTGAGTGTTATAGCACCCAGCATTTACATAGTACCTATACAAGCTGCTGGAACCATTCTACAGCTGCCATTTTGAGTGTTATAGCAGCCAGCCTTTATATAGCAGCTCTACAAGCTGCTGGAACCATTCTACAGCCGCCGTTTTGAGTGTTTTAGCAGCCAGCATTTATATAGTTGCTCTACAAGCTGCTGGAACCATTCTACAGCCGCCATTTTTAGTGTCATAGCCGCCAGCTAGTATATAGTAGTTCTACAAGCTGCTGGAACAATTCTACAGCCGTTATTTTGAGTGTTATAGCGGCCAGCCTTTATATAGCAGCTATACAAGCTGCTGGAACCATTCTACAGCCGCCATTTTGAGTGTTATAGCAGCCAGCATTTACATAGTACCTCTACAAGCTGCTGGAACCATTCTACAGCTGCCATTTTGAGTGTTATAGCAGCCAGCATTTATATAGTTGCTCTACAAGCTGCTGGAACCATTCTACAGCCGCCATTTTGAGTGTCATAGCCGCCAGCAAGTATATAGTAGCTCTACAAGCTGCTGGAACCATTCTACAGCCGTTATTTTGAGTGTTATAGCCGCCAGCCTTTGTAGAGTAGCTCTGCAAGCTGCTGGAACCATTCTACAGCCTCCATTTTGAGTGTTATAGCCGCTAGCCTTTATATAGTAGCTCTACAAGCTGCTGGAACCATTAAAGCCGCGCAGCCTTTGTAAAGTAGCTCTGCAAGCTGCTGGAACCATTCTACAGCCGCCATTTTGAGTGTTATAGCAGCCAGCATTTATATAGTACCTCTACAAGCTGCTGGAACCATTCTACAGCCGCCATTTTGAGTTTTATAGGAGTCAGCATTTAAATAGTACCTCTACAAGCTGCTGGAACCATTCTACAGCCGCCATTTTGAGTTTTATAGGAGTCAGCATTTATATAGTACCTCTGCAAGCTGCTGGAACTATTCTACAGCCTCCATTTTGAGTGTTATGGCAGCCAGCCTTTATATAACAGCTATACAAGCTGCTGGAACCATTCAACGGCCGTTATTTTGAGTGTTATAGCCGCCAGCCTTTATATAACAGCTATACAAGCTGCTGGAGCCATTCTACAGCCTCCATTTTGAGTGTTAAAGCCGCTAGCCTTTATATAGTAGCTCTACAAGCTGCTGGAACCATTAAAGCCGCGCAGCCTTTGTAAAGTAGCTCTGCAAGCTGCTGGAACCATTCTACAGCCGCCATTTTGATTTTTATTGCGGCCAGCCTTTATATAACAGCTATACAAGCTGCTGGAACCATTCTACAGCCGTTATTTTGAGTTTTATAGCAGCCAGCATTTATATAGTACCTCTACAAGCTGTTGGAACCATTCTACAGCCTCTACTTTGAGTGTTTTAGCCGCCAGCCTTTGTAGAGTAGCTCTGCAAGCTGCTGGAACCATTTTGCAGCCGCTATTTTGTGAGTTATAGCCGCCAGCCTTTATATAACAGCTATACAAGCTGCTGGAACCATTCAACGGCCGTTATTTTGAGTGTTATAGCCGCCAGCCTTTATATAACACCTATACAAGCTGCTGGAACCATTCTACAGCCTCCATTTTGAGTGTTATAGCCGCCAGCCTTTATAAAGTAGGTCTACAAGCTGCTGGAACCATTCTACAGCCGCCATTTTGAGTGTCATAGCCGCCAGCATTCATATAGTAGCTCTACAAGCTGCTGAAACCATTCTACAGCCGTTGTTTTGAGTGTTATAGCCGTCATCTTTAATATAGTAGCAATACAAGCTGCTAGAACCATTCTACAGCCTCCATTTTGAGTGTTATAGCCGCCAGCCTTTATAAAGTAGCTCTTCAAGCTGCTGGAACCATTCTACAGCCGTTATTTTGAGTTTAATAGCAGCCAGCATCTATTTAGTACCTTAAAAAGCTGCTGGAACCATTCTACAGCCTCCATTTTGAGTGTTATAGCCGCCAGCCTTTATAAAGTAGGTCTATAAGCTGCTGAAACCATTCTACAGCCGTTATTTTGAGATTTATAGGAGCCAGCCTTTATATAGTAGCTCTACAAGCTGCTGGAACCATTAAAGCCGCGCAGCCTTTGTAAAGTAGCTCTGCAAGCTGCTGGAACCATTCTACAGCCGCCATTTTGATTTTTATTGCGGCCAGCCTTTATATAACAGCTATACAAGCTGCTGGAACCATTCTACAGCCGTTATTTTGAGTTTTATAGCAGCCAGCATTTATATAGTACCTCTACAAGCTGTTGGAACCATTCTACAGCCTCTACTTTGAGTGTTTTAGCCGCCAGCCTTTGTAGAGTAGCTCTGCAAGCTGCTGGAACCATTTTGCAGCCGCTATTTTGTGAGTTATAGCCGCCAGCCTTTATATAACAGCTATACAAGCTGCTGGAACCATTCAACGGCCGTTATTTTGAGTGTTATAGCAGCCAGCATTTACATAGTACCTCTACAAGCTGCTGGAACTATTCTACAGCTGCCATTTTGAGTGTTATAGCAGCCAGCATTTACATAGTACCTCTACAAGCTGCTGGAACCATTCTACAGCTGCCATTTTGAGTGTTATAGCAGCCAGCATTTATATAGTTGCTCTACAAGCTGCTGGAACCATTCTACAGCCGCCATTTTGAGTGTCATAGCCGCCAACCAGTATATAGTAGCTCTACAAGCTGCTGGAACCATTCTACAGCCGTTATTTTGAGTGTTATAGCCGCCAGCCTTTGTAGAGTAGCTCTGCAAGCTGCTGGAACCATTCTACAGCCTCCATTTTGAGTGTCATAGCCGCTAGCCTTTATATAGTAGCTCTACAAGCTGCTGGAACCATTCTACAGCCGCCATTTTGAGTGTTATAGCAGCCAGCCTTTATATAGCAGCTATACAATCTGCTGGAACCATTCTACAGCCGCCGTTTTGAGTGTTTTAGCAGCCAGCATTTACATAGTACCTCTACAAGCTGCTGGAACCATTCTACAGCTGCCATTTTGAGTGTTATAGCAGCCAGCATTTATATAATTGCTCTACAAGCTGCTGGAACCATTCTACAGCCGCCATTTTTAGTGTCATAGCCGCCAGCTAGTATATAATAGCTCTACAAGCTGCTGGAACCATTCTACAGCCGTTATTTTGAGTGTTATAGCGGCCAGCCTTTATATAGCAGCTATACAAGCTGCTGGAACCGTTCTACAGCCGCCATTTTGAGTGTTATAGCAGCCAGCATTTACATAGTACCTCGACAAGCTGCTGGAACCATTCTACAGCTGCCATTTTGAGTGTTATAGCAGCCAGCATTTATATAGTTGCTCTACAAGCTGCTGGAACCATTCTACAGCCGTTATTTTGAGTGTTATAGCCGCCAGCCTTTGTAGAGTAGCTCTGCAAGCTGCTGGAACCATTCTACAGCCTCCATTTTGAGTGTTATAGCCGCTAGCCTTTATATAGTAGCTCTACAAGCTGCTGGAACCATTAAAACCGCGCAGCCTTTGTAAAGTAGCTCTGCAAGCTGCTGGAACCATTCTACAGCCGCCATTTTGAGTGTTATAGCAGCCAGCATTTATATAGTACCTCTACAAGCTGCTGGAACCATTCTACAGCCGCCATTTTGAGTTTTATAGGAGTCAGCATTTATATAGTACCTCTACAAGCTGCTGGAACCATTCTACAGCCGCCATTTTGAGTTTTATAGGAGTCAGCATTTATATAGTACCTCTGCAAGCTGCTGGAACTATTCTACAGCCTCCATTTTGAGTGTTATAGCCGCTAGCCTTTATATAGTAGCTCTACAAGCTGCTGGAACCATTATAGCCGCCAGCCTTTGTAAAGTAGCTCTGCGAGCTGCTAGAACCATTCTACAGCCGCCATTTTGATTGTTATAGCAGCCAGCATTTATATAGTACCTCTACAAGCTGCTGGAACCATTCTACAGCCGCCATTTTGAGTTTAATAGGAGTCAGCATTTATATAGTACCTCTACAAGCTGCTGGAACCATTCTACAGCCGCCATTTTGAGTTTTATGGGAGCTGCAAGCTGCTGGAACTATTCTACCGCCTCCATTTTGAGTGTTATAGCCGCCAGCCTTTATATAGTAGCTCTACAAGCTGCTGGAACCATTATAGCCGCCAGCCTTTGTAAAGTAGCTCTGCAAGCTGCTAGAACCATTCTACAGCCGCCATTTTGAGTGTTATAGCAGCCAGCATTTATATAGTAGCTCTACAAGCTGCTGGAACCATTATAGCCGCCAGCCTTTGTAAAGTAGCTCTGCAAGCTGCTGGAACCATTCTACAGCCGCCATTTTGAGTTTTATAGGAGTCAGCATTTATATAGTACCTCTACAAGCTGCTGGAACCATTCTACAGCCTCCATTTTGAGACTTATAGCCGCCAACCTTTATATAGTAGCTCTACAAGCTGCTGGAACCATTCTACAGCCGCCACTTTGAGTGTTATAGCAGCCAGCATTTATATAGTTCCTCTATAAGCTGCTGAAACCATTCTGCAGCCGCCATTTTGATGGTTATGGCAGCCAGCCTTTATATAACAGCTATACAAGCTGCTGGAACCATTCTACAGCCGTTATTTTGAGTTTTATAGCAGCCAGCATTTATATAGTACCTCTACAAGCTGTTGGAACCATTCTACAGCTTCCACTTTGAGTGTTATAGCCGCCAACCTTTGTAAAGTAGCTCTGCAAGCTGCTGGAACCATTCTGCAGCCGCCATTTTGATTTTTATTGCGGCCAGCCTTTATATAACAGCTATACAAGCTGCTGGAACCATTCTACAGCCGTTATTTTGAGTTTTATAGCAGCCAGCATTTATATAGTACCTCTACAAGCTGTTTGAACCATTCTACAGCCTCCACTTTGAGTGTTTTAGCCGCCAGCCTTTGTAGAGTAGCTCTGCAAGCTGCTGGAACCATTTTGCAGCCGCTATTTTGAGAGTTATAGCCGCCAGCCTTTACATAACAGCTATACAAGCTGCTGGAACCATTCAACGGCCGTTATTTTGAGTGTTATAGCCGCCAGCCTTTATATAACAGCTATACAAGCTGCTGGAACCATTTTACAACCACCATTTTGAGTGTTATAGCCGCCAGCCAGTATATAGTGCCCCTACCATTCTACAGCCGCCATTTTGAGTGTCATAGCCGCCAGCATTCATATAGTAGCTCTACAAGCTGCTGAAACCATTCTACAGCCGTTGTTTTGAGTGTTATAGCCGTCATCTTTAATATAGTAGCAATACAAGCTGCTGGAACCATTCTACAGCCTCCATTTTGAGTGCTATAGCCGCCAGCCTTTATAAAGTAGCTCTTCAAGCTGCTGGAACCATTCTACAGCCGTTATTTTGAGTTTAATAGCAGCCAGCGTTTATTTAGTACCTTTACAAGCTGCTGGAACCATTCTACAGCCTCCATTTTGAGTGTTATAGCCGCCAGCCTTTATAAAGTAGGTCTACAAGCTGCTGAAACCATTCTACAGCCGTTATTTTGAGATTTATAGGAGCCAGCATTTATATAGTACCTCTACAAGCTGCTGGAACCATTATAGCCGCCAGCCTTTGTAAAGTAGCTCTGCAAGCTGCTGGAAGAATTCTACAGCCGCCATTTTGAGTGTTATAGCAGCCAGCATTTATACAGTACCTCTACAAGTTGCTGGAACCATTCTTCAGCCGCCATTTTGAGTGTTATAGCAGCGAGCATTTATATAGTACCTCTACAAGCTGCTGGAACCATTCTACAGCCTCCATTTTGAGACTTATAGCCGCCAACCTTTATATAGTAGCTCTACAAGCTGCTGGAACCATTCTACAGCCGTTATTTTGAGTTTAATAGCAGCCAGCATCTATTTAGTACCTTTACAAGCTGCTGGAACCATTCTACAGCCTCCATTTTGAGTGTTATAGCCGCCAGCCTTTATAAAGTAGGTCTATAAGCTGCTGAAACCATTCTACAGCCGTTATTTTGAGATTTATAGGAGCCAGCCTTTATATAGTACCTCTACAAGCTGCTGGAACCATTCTAGCCGCCATTTTGAGTGTTATAGCAGCCAGCATTTATATAGTACCTCTACAAGCTGCTGGAACCATTCTACAGCCGCCATTTTGAGTGTTATAGCAGCCAGCATTTACATAGTACCTCTACAAGCTGCTGGAACTATTCTACAGCCGCCATTTTGAGTGTTATAGCAGCCAGCATTTACATAGTACCTCTACAAGCTGCTGGAACCATTCTACAGCTGCCATTTTGAGTGTTATAGCAGCCAGCATTTATATAGTTGCTCTACAAGCTGCTGGAACCATTCTACAGCCGCCATTTTGAGTGTCATAGCCGCCAACCAGTATATAGTAGCTCTACAAGCTGCTGGAACCATTCTACAGCCGTTATTTTGAGTGTTATAGCCGCCAGCCTTTGTAGAGTAGCTCTGCAAGCTGCTGGAACCATTCTACAGCCTCCATTTTGAGTGTCATAGCCGCTAGCCTTTATATAGTAGCTCTACAAGCTGCTGGAACCATTCTACAGCCGCCATTTTGAGTGTTATAGCAGCCAGCCTTTATATAGCAGCTATACAAGCTGCTGGAACCATTCTACAGCCGCCGTTTTGAGTGTTTTAGCAGCCAGCATTTACATAGTACCTCTACAAGCTGCTGGAACCATTCTACAGCTGCCATTTTGAGTGTTATAGCAGCCAGCATTTATATAATTGCTCTACAAGCTGCTGGAACCATTCTACAGCCGCCATTTTTAGTGTCATAGCCGCCAGCTAGTATATAATAGCTCTACAAGCTGCTGGAACCATTCTACAGCCGTTATTTTGAGTGTTATAGCGGCCAGCTTTTATATAGCAGCTATACAAGCTGCTGGAACCATTCTACAGCCGCCATTTTGAGTGTTATATCAGCCAGCATTTACATAGTACCTCTACAAGCTGCTGGAACCATTCTACAGCTGCCATTTTGAGTGTTATAGCAGCCAGCATTTATATAGTTGCTCTACAAGCTGCTGGAACCATTCTACAACCGCCATTTTGAGTGTCATAGCCGCCAGCAAGTATATAGTAGCTCTACAAGCTGCTGGAACCATTCTACAGCCGTTATTTTGAGTGTTATAGCCGCCAGCCTTTGTAGAGTAGCTCTGCAAGCTGCTGGAACCATTCTACAGCCTCCATTTTGAGTGTTATAGCCGCTAGCCTTTATATAGTAGCTCTACAAGCTGCTGGAACCATTAAAGCCGCGCAGCCTTTGTAAAGTAGCTCTGCAAGCTGCTGGAACCATTCTACAGCCGCCATTTTGAGTGTTATAGCAGCCAGCATTTATATAGTACCTCTACAAGCTGCTGGAACCATTCTACAGCCGCCATTTTGAGTTTTATAGGAGTCAGCATTTATATAGTACCTCTACAAGCTGCTGGAACCATTCTACAGCCGCCATTTTGAGTTTTATAGGAGTCAGCATTTATATAGTACCTCTGCAAGCTGCTGGAACTATTCTACAGCCTCCATTTTGAGTGTTATAGCCGCTAGCCTTTATATAGTAGCTCTACAAGCTGCTGGAACCATTATAGCCGCCAGCCTTTGTAAAGTAGCTCTGCGAGCTGCTAGAACCATTCTACAGCCGCCATTTTGATTGTTATAGCAGCCAGCATTTATATAGTACCTCTACAAGCTGCTGGAACCATTCTACAGCCGCCATTTTGAGTTTAATAGGAGTCAGCATTTATATAGTACCTCTACAAGCTGCTGGAACCATTCTACAGCCGCCATTTTGAGTTTTATAGGAGCTGCAAGCTGCTGGAACTATTCTACCGCCTCCATTTTGAGTGTTATAGCCGCCAGCCTTTATATAGTAGCTATACAAGCTGCTGGAACCATTATAGCCGCCAGCCTTTGTAAAGTAGCTCTGCAAGCTGCTAGAACCATTCTACAGCCGCCATTTTGAGTGTTATAGCAGCCAGCATTTATATAGTAGCTCTACAAGCTGCTGGAACCATTATAGCCGCCAGCCTTTGTAAAGTACCTCTACAAGCTGCTGGAACCATTCTACAGCCGCCATTTTGAGTTTTATAGGAGTCAGCATTTATATAGTACCTCTGCAAGCTGCTGGAACTATTCTACAGCCTCCATTTTGAGTGTTATAGCCGCTAGCCTTTATATAGTAGCTCTACAAGCTGCTGGAACCATTATAGCCGCCAGCCTTTGTAAAGTAGCTCTGCGAGCTGCTAGAACCATTCTACAGCCGCCATTTTGATTGTTATAGCAGCCAGCATTTATATAGTACCTCTACAAGCTGCTGGAACCATTCTACAGCCGCCATTTTGAGTTTAATAGGAGTCAGCATTTATATAGTATCTCTACAAGCTGCTGGAACCATTCTACAGCCGCCATTTTGAGTTTTATAGGAGCTGCAAGCTGCTGGAACTATTCTACCGCCTCCATTTTGAGTGTTATAGCCGCCAGCCTTTATATAGTAGCTATACAAGCTGCTGGAACCATTATAGCCGCCAGCCTTTGTAAAGTAGCTCTGCAAGCTGCTAGAACCATTCTACAGCCGCCATTTTGAGTGTTATAGCAGCCAGCATTTATATAGTAGCTCTACAAGCTGCTGGAACCATTATAGCCGCCAGCCTTTGTAAAGTACCTCTACAAGCTGCTGGAACCATTCTACAGCCGCCATTTTGAGTTTTATAGGAGTCAGCATTTATATAGTACCTCTACAAGCTGCTGGAACCATTCTACAGCCTCCATTTTGAGACTTATAGCCGCCAACCTTTATATAGTACCTCTACAAGCTGCTGGAACCATTCTACAGCCTCCATTTTGAGACTTATAGACGCCAACCTTTATATAGTAGCTCTACAAGCTGCTGGAACCATTCTACAGCCGCCACTTTGAGTGTTATAGCAGCCAGCATTTATATAGTACCTCTATAAGCTGCTGAAACCATTCTGCAGCAGCCATTTTGATGGTTATGGCAGCCAGCCTTTATATAACAGCTATACAAGCTGCTGGAACCATTCTACAGCCGTTATTTTGAGTTTTATAGCAGCCAGCATTTATATAGTACCTCTACAAGCTGTTGGAACCATTCTACAGCCTCCACTTTGAGTGTTATAGCCGCCAGCATTTGTAAAGTAGCTCTGCAAGCTGCTGGAACCATTCTGCAGCCGCCATTTTGATTTTTATTGCGGCCAGCCTTTATATAACAGCTATACAAGCTGCTGAAACCATTCTACAGCCGTTATTTTGAGATTTATAGGAGCCAGCATTTATGTAGTACCTCTACAAGCTGCTGGAACCATTTTACAACCACCATTTTGAGTGTTATAGCAGCCATCATTTATATAGTACCTCTATAAGCTGTTGGAAACATTCTGCAGCCTCCACTTTGAGTGTTATAGCCGCCAGCCTTTGTAGAGTAGCTCTGCAAGCTGCTGGAACCATTTTGCAGCCGCTATTTTGAGAGTTATAGCCGCCAACCTTCATATAACAGCTATACAAGCTGCTGGAACCATTCTACAACCACCATTTTAAGTGTTATAGCGGCCAGCTTTTATAGAGCAGCTATACAAGCTGCTGGAACCATTCTACAGCCGCCATTTTGAGTGTTATAGCAGCCAGCATTTACATAAAACCTCTACAAGCTGCTGGAACCATTCTACAGCCGCCATTTTGAGTGTTATGGCAGCCAGCCTTTATATAACAGCTATACAAGCTGCTGGAACCGTTCTACAGCCTCTACTTTGAGTGTTATAGCCGCCAGCCTTTATATAGTAGCTCTTTAAGCTGCTGGAACCATTATAGCCGCCAGCCTTTGTAAAGTAGCTCTGCAAGCTGCTGGAACCATTCTACAGCCGCCATTTTGAGTGTTATAGCAGCCAGCATTTATATAGTACCTCTATAAGCTGCTGGAACCATTCTACAGCCGCCATTTTGAGTGTTATGGCAGCCAGCCTTTATATAACAGCTATACAAGCTGCTGGAACCGTTCTACAGCCTCTACTTTGAGTGTTATAGCCGCCAGCCTTTATATAGTAGCTCTGTAAGCTGCTGGAACCATTATAGCCACCAGCCTTTGTAAAGTAGCTCTGCAAGCTGCTGGAACCATTCTACAGCCGCCATTTTGAGTGTTATAGCAGCGAGCATTTATATAGTACCTCTACAAGCTGCTGGAACCATTCTACAGCCGCCATTTTGAGTTTTATAGGAGTCAGCATTAATATAGTACCTCTACAAGCTGCTGGAACCATTTTACAACCACCATTTTGAGTGTTATAGCAGCCATCATTTATATAGTACCTCTATAAGCTGTTGGAAACATTCTGCAGCCTCCACTTTGAGTGTTATAGCCGCCAGCCTTTGTAGAGTAGCTCTGCAAGCTGCTGGAACCATTTTGCAGCCGCTATTTTGAGAGTTATAGCCGCCAACCTTCATATAACAGCTATACAAGCTGCTGGAACCATTCTACAACCACCATTTTAAGTGTTATAGCGGCCAGCTTTTATAGAGCAGCTATACAAGCTGCTGGAACCATTCTACAGCCGCCATTTTGAGTGTTATAGCAGCCAGCATTTACATAAAACCTCTACAAGCTGCTGGAACCATTCTACAGCCGCCATTTTGAGTGTTATGGCAGGCAGCCTTTATATAACAGCTATACAAGCTCCTGGAACCGTTCTACAGCCTCTACTTTGAGTGTTATAGCCGCCAGCCTTTATATAGTAGCTCTTTAAGCTGCTGGAACCATTATAGCCGCCAGCCTTTGTAAAGTAGCTCTGCAAGCTGCTGGAACCATTCAACAGCCGCCATTTTGAGTGTTATAGCAGCCAGCATTTATATAGTACCTCTATAAGCTGCTGGAACCATTCTACAGCCGCCATTTTGAGTGTTATGGCAGCCAGCCTTTATATAACAGCTATACAAGCTGCTGGAACCGTTCTACAGCCTGTACTTTGAGTGTTATAGCCGCCAGCCTTTATATAGTAGCTCTGTAAGCTGCTGGAACCATTATAGCCGCCAACCTTTATATAGTAGCTCTACAAGCTGCTGGAACCAATTTACAGCCGCCACTTTGAGTGTTATAGCAGCCAGCATTTATATAGTACCTTTATAAGCTGCTGGAACCATTCTGCAGCCGCCATTTTGATGGTTATGGCAGCCAGCCTTTATATAACAGCTATACAAGCTGCTGGAACCATTCTACAGCCGTTATTTTGAGTTTTATAGCAGCCAGCATTTATTTAGTACCTCTACAAGCTGTTGGAACCATTCTGCAGCCTCCACTTTGAGTATTATAGCCGCCAGCCTTTGTAGAGTAGCTCTGCAAGCTGCTGGAACCATTTTGCAGCCGCTATTTTGAGAGTTATAGCCGCCAACCCTCATATAAAAGCTATACAAGCTGCTGGAACCATTCTACAGCCGTTATTTTGAGTGTTATAGCCGCCAGCCTTTATATAACAGCTATACAAGCTGCTGGAACCATTCTACAACCACCATTTTGAGTGTTATAGCGGCCAGCTTTTATAGAGCAGCTATACAAGCTGCTGGAACCATTCTACAGCCGCCATTTTGAGTGTTATAGCAGCCAGCATTTACATAAAACCTCTACAAGCTGCTGGAACCATTCTACAGCCGCCATTTTGAGTGTTATAGCCGCCTGCATTTATATAGTAGCTATACAAGCTGCTGGAACCATTCTACAGCCGTTATTTTGAGTGTTATAGCCGGCAGCCTTTGTAGAGTAGCTCTGCAAGCTGCTGGAACCATTCTACAGCCGCCATTTTGAGTGTTATAGCCGCCAGCATTTATATAGTAGCTCTACAAGCTGCTGAAACCATTCTACAGCCGTTATTTTGAGGTTTTTAGCCGCCAGCATTTATATAGTAGCTCTACAAGCTGCTGAAACCATTCTACAGCCGTTATTTTGAGTTTTATAGGAGCCAGCATTTATATAGTACCCCTGCAAGCTGCTGGAACCATTCTACAGCCGCCATTTTGATTGTTATAGCCGCCAGCCTTTCTAAAGTAGCTCTTCAAGCTGCTGGAACCATTCGACAGCCGTTATTTTGAGGTTTTTAGCCGCCAGCATTTATATAGTAGCTCTACAAGCTGCTGAAACCATTCTACAGCCGTTATTTTGAGTTTTATAGGAGCCAGCATTTATATAGTACCTCTACAAGCTGCTGGAACCATTCTACAGCCTCCATTTTGAGTGTTATAGCCGCTAGCCTTTATATAGTAGCTCTACAAGCTGCTGGAACCATTCTACAGCCGTTATTTTGAGTGTTATAGCCGTCTTCTTTAATGTAGTAGCTCTACAAGTTGCTGGAACCATTCTACAGCCTCCATTTTGAGTGTTATAGCCGCCAGCCTTTCTAAAGTAGCTCTTCAAGCTGCTGGAACCATTCGACAGCCGTTATTTTGAGGTTTTTAGCCGCCAGCATTTATATAGTAGCTCTACAAGCTGCTGAAACCATTCTACAGCCGTTATTTTGAGTTTTATAGCAGCCAGCCAGTATATAGTAGCTCTACAAGCTGCTGGAACCATTGTACAGCCTCCATTTTGAGTGTTATAGCAGCCAGCCTTTGTAAAGTAGCTCTGCAAGCTACTGGAAGCATTCTACAGCCGCCATTTTGAGTGTTATAGCAGCCAGCATTTATTTAGTACCTCTACAAGCTGCTGGAACCATTCTACAGCCGCCATTTTGAGTTTTATTGTGGCCAGCCTTTATATAACAGCTATACAAGCTGCTGGAACCATTCTACAGCCGTTATTTTGAGTGTTACAGCCGCCAGCCAGTATATAGTACCCCTACAAGCTGCTGGAACCATTCTACAGCCGCCATTTTGAGTGTTATAGCAGCCAGCATTTATATAGTACCTCTATAAGCTGCTGGAACCATTCTACAGCCGCCATTTTGAGTGTTATGGCAGCCAGCCTTTATATAGCAGCTATACAAGCTGCTGGAACCGTTCTACAGCCTCTATTTTGAGTGTTATAGCCGCCAGCCTTTATATAGTACCTCTACAAGCTGCTGGAACCATTCTACAGCCGCCATTTTGAGTTTTATTGTGGCAAGCCTTTATATAACAGCTATACAAGCTGCTGGAACCATTCTACAGCCGTTATTTTGAGTGTTATAGCCGCCAGCCAGTATATAGTACCCCTACAAGCTGCTGGAACCATTCTACAGCCGCCATTTTGAGTGTTATAGCAGCCAGCATTTATGTAGTACCTCTATAAGCTGCTGGAACCATTCTGCAGTCGCCATTTTGATGGTTATGGCAGCCAGCGTTTATATAACAGCTATACAAGCTGCTGGAACCATTCTACAGCCGTTATTTTGAGTTTTATAGCAGCCAGCATTTATATAGTACCTCTACAAGCTGTTGGAACCATTCTACAGCCTCCACTTTGAGTGTTATAGCAGTCAGCCTTTGTAAAGTAGCTCTGCAAGCTGCTGAAACCATTCTATAACCGCCATTTTGAGTTTTATTGCTGCCAGCCTTTATATAACAGCTATACAAGCTGCTGGAACCATTCTACAGCCGTTATTTTGAGTGTTATAGCCGCCAGCCAGTATATAGTAGCTCTACAAGCTGCTGGAACCATTCTACAGCCACCATTTTGAGTGTTATAGCCGCCAGCCTTTATATAGTAGCACTACAAGCTGCTGGAACCATTCTACAGCCGTTATTTTGAGTGTTATAGCCGCCAGCCTTTATATAGTAGCTCTACAAGCTGCTGGAACCATTCTACAGCCGCCATTTTGAGTGTTATAGCAGCGAGCATTTATATAGTACCTCTACAAGCTGCTGGAACCATTCTACAGCCGCCATTTTGAGTTTTATAGGAGTCAGCATTAATATAGTACCTCTACAAGCTGCTGGAACCATTCTACAGCCTCCATTTTGAGACTTATAGCCGCCAACCTTTATATAGTAGCTCTACAAGCTGCTGGAACCAATTTACAGCCGCCACTTTGAGTGTTATAGCAGCCAGCATTTATATAGTACCTTTATAAGCTGCTGGAACCATTCTGCAGCCGCCATTTTGATGGTTATGGCAGCCAGCCTTTACATAACAGCTATACAAGCTGCTGGAACCATTCTACAGCCGTTATTTTGAGTTTTATAGCAGCCAGCATTTATTTAGTACCTCTACAAGCTGTTGGAACCATTCTGCAGCCTCCACTTTGAGTATTATAGCCGCCAGCCTTTGTAGAGTAGCTCTGCAAGCTGCTGGAACCATTTTGCAGCCGCTATTTTGAGAGTTATAGCCGCCAACCCTCATATAAAAGCTATACAAGCTGCTGGAACCATTCTACAGCCGTTATTTTGAGTGTTATAGCCGCCAGCCTTTATATAACAGCTATACAAGCTGCTGGAACCATTCTACAACCACCATTTTGAGTGTTATAGCGGCCAGCTTTTATAGAGCAGCTATACAAGCTGCTGGAACCATTCTACAGCCGCCATTTTGAGTGTTATAGCAGCCAGCATTTACATAAAACCTCTACAAGCTGCTGGAACCATTCTACAGCCGCCATTTTGAGTGTTATAGCCGCCAGCATTTATATAGTAGCTCTACAAGCTGCTGAAACCATTCTACAGCCGTTATTTTGAGGTTTTTAGCCGCCAGCATTTATATAGTAGCTCTACAAGCTGCTGAAACCATTCTACAGCCGTTATTTTGAGTTTTATAGGAGCCAGCATTTATATAGTACCTCTGCAAGCTGCTGGAACCATTCTACAGCCGCCATTTTGATTGTTATAGCCGCCAGCCTTTCTAAAGTAGCTCTTCAAGCTGCTGGAACCATTCGACAGCCGTTATTTTGAGGTTTTTAGCCGCCAGCATTTATATAGTAGCTCTACAAGCTGCTGAAACCATTCTACAGCCGTTATTTTGAGTTTTATAGGAGCCAGCATTTATATAGTACCTCTACAAGCTGCTGGAACCATTCTACAGCCTCCATTTTGAGTGTTATAGCCGCTAGCCTTTATATAGTAGCTCTACAAGCTGCTGGAACCATTCTACAGCCGTTATTTTGAGTGTTATAGCCGTCTTCTTTAATGTAGTAGCTCTACAAGTTGCTGGAACCATTCTACAGCCTCCATTTTGAGTGTTATAGCCGCCAGCCTTTCTAAAGTAGCTCTTCAAGCTGCTGGAACCATTCGACAGCCGTTATTTTGAGGTTTTTAGCCGCCAGCATTTATATAGTAGCTCTAAAAGCTGCTGAAACCATTCTACAGCCGTTATTTTGAGTTTTATAGCAGCCAGCCAGTATATAGTAGCTCTACAAGCTGCTGGAACCATTCTACAGCCTCCATTTTGAGTGTTATAGCAGCCAGCCTTTGTAAAGTAGCTCTGCAAGCTACTGGAAGCATTCTACAGCCGCCATTTTGAGTGTTATAGCAGCCAGCATTTATTTAGTACCTCTACAAGCTGCTGGAACCATTCTACAGCCGCCATTTTGAGTTTTATAGTGGCCAGCCTTTATATAACAGCTATACAAGCTGCTGGAACCATTCTACAGCCGTTATTTTGAGTGTTACAGCCGCCAGCCAGTATATAGTACCCCTACAAGCTGCTGGAACCATTCTACAGCCGCCATTTTGAGTGTTATAGCAGCCAGCATTTATATAGTACCTCTATAAGCTGCTGGAACCATTCTACAGCCGCCATTTTGAGTGTTATGGCAGCCAGCCTTTATATAGCAGCTATACAAGCTGCTGGAACCGTTCTACAGCCTCTATTTTGAGTGTTATAGCCGCCAGCCTTTATATAGTACCTCTACAAGCTGCTGGAACCATTCTACAGCCGCCATTTTGAGTTTTATTGTGGCAAGCCTTTATATAACAGCTATACAAGCTGCTGGAACCATTCTACAGCCGTTATTTTGAGTGTTATAGCCGCCAGCCAGTATATAGTACCCCCACAAGCTGCTGGAACCATTCTACAGCCGCCATTTTGAGTGTTATAGCAGCCAGCATTTATGTAGTACCTCTATAAGCTGCTGGAACCATTCTGCAGTCGCTATTTTGATGGTTATGGCAGCCAGCGTTTATATAACAGCTATACAAGCTGCTGGAACCATTCTACAGCCGTTATTTTGAGTTTTATAGCAGCCAGCATTTATATAGTACCTCTACAAGCTGTTGGAACCATTCTACAGCCTCCACTTTGAGTGTTATAGCAGTCAGCCTTTGTAAAGTAGCTCTGCAAGCTGCTGAAACCATTCTATAACCGCCATTTTGAGTTTTATTGCTGCCAGCCTTTATATAACAGCTATACAAGCTGCTGGAACCATTCTACAGCCGTTATTTTGAGTGTTATAGCCGCCAGCCAGTATATAGTACCCATACAAGCTGCTGGAACCATTCTACAGCCGTTATATAGTACCCCAGCCAGTTTATAGTACCCCTACAAGCTGCTGGAACAATTCTACAGCCGCCATTTTGAGTGTCATAGCCGCCAGCCAGTATATAGTAGCTCTACAAGCTACTGGAACCATTCTACAGCCGCCATTTTGAGTGTTATAGCCGCTAGCCTTTATATAGTAGCTCTACAAGCTGCTGGAACCATTCTACAGCCTCCATTTTGAGTGTTATAGCCGCCAGCATTTATATAGTACCTCTACAAGCTGCTGGAACCATTCTACAGCCGTTATTTTGAGTGTTATAGCAGCCAGCCAGTATATAGTACCCCTACAAGCTGCTGGAACCATTCTACAGCCGCCATTTTGAGTGTTATAGCCGCCAGCCTTTATATAGTACCTCTACAAGCTGATGGAACCATTCTACAGCCGCCATTTTGAGTTTCATAGGAGTCAGCATTTATTTAGTACCTCTACAAGCTGCTGGAACAGTTCTACAGCCTCCATTTTGAGTGTTATAGCCGCCAGCCAGTATATAGTACCCCTACAAGCTGCTGGAACCATTCTACAGCCGCCATTTTGAGTGTTATAGCCGCCAGCCTTTATATAGTACCTCTACAAGCTGATGGAACCATTCTACAGCCGCCATTTTGAGTGTCATAGCAGCCAGCATTTATATAGTACCTCTACAAGCTGCTGGAACCATTCTACAGCCGCCATTTTGAGTTTTATTGTGGCAAGCCTTTATATAACAGCTATACAAGCTGCTGGAACCATTCTACAGCCGTTATTTTGAGTGTTATAGCCGTCAGCCAGTATATAGTAGCTCTACAAGCTGCTGGAACCGTTCTACAGCCTCTATTTTGAGTGTTATAGCCGCCAGCCTTTATATAGTACCTCTACAAGCTGATGGAACCATTCTACAGCCGCCATTTTGAGTTTCATAGGAGTCAGCCTTTATTTAGTACCTCTACAAGCTGCTGGAACCATTCTACAGCCGCCATTTTGAGTGTTATAGCCGCCAGCCTTTGTAAAGTAGCTCTGCAAGCTACTGGAAGCATTCTACAGCCGCCATTTTGAGTATCATAGCAGCCAGCATTTATATAGTACCTCTACAAGCTGCTGGAACCATTCTACAGCAGTTATTTTGAGTTTTATAGCAGCCAGCATTTATATAGTACCTCTACAAGCTGCTGGAACCATTCTACAGCCTCCATTTTGAGTGTTATAACCGCCAGCCTTTATAAAGTAGCGCTACAAGCTCCTGAAACCATTCTACAGCCGTTATTTTGAGTTTTATAGGAGCCAGCATTGATATAGTACCTCTACAAGCTGCTGGAACCTTTCTACAGCCTCCATTTTGAGTAATATAGCCGCCAGCCTTTGTAGAGTAGCTCTGCAAGCTGCTGGAACCATTCTACAGCCTCCATTTTGAGTGTTATAGCCGCTAGCCTTTATATAGTAGCACTACAAGCTGCTGGAACCGTTCTACAGCCGTTATTTTGAGTGTTATAGCCGCCAGCCAGTATATAGTACCCCTACAAGCTGCTGGAACCATTCTACAGCCACCATTTAGAGTGTTATAGCAGCCAGCATTTATATAGTACCTCTATAAGCTGGTGGAACCATTCTACAGCCGCCATTTTGAGTGTTATGGCAGCCAGCCTTTATATAACAGCTATACAAGCTGCTGGAACCGTTCTACAGCCGCTATTTTGAGTGTTATAGCCGCCAGCCTTTATATAGTACCTCTACAAGCTGCTGGAACCATTCTACAGCCGCCATTTGGAGTTTCATAGGAGTCAGCATTTATGTAGTACCTCTACAAGCTGCTGGAACCATTCTACAGCCTCCATTTTGAGACTTATCCGCCAACCTTTATATAGTAGCTCTACAAGCTGCTGGAACAGTTCTACAGCCTCCATTTTGAGTGTTATAGCTGCCAGCCTTTGTAAAGTAGCTCTGCAAGCTACTGAAAGCATTCTACAGCCGCCATTTTGAGTGTCATAGCAGCCAGCATTTATATAGTACCTCTACAAGCTGCTGGAACCATTCTACAGCCGCCATTTTGAGTTTTATTGTGGCAAGCCTTTATATAACAGCTATACAAGCTGCTGGAACCATTCTACAGCCGTTATTTTGAGTGTTATAGCCGCCAGCCAGTATATAGTAGCTCTACAAGCTGCTGGAACCGTTCTACAGCCTCTATTTTGAGTGTTATAGCCGCCAGCCTTTTTATAGTACCTCTACAAGCTGATGGAACCATTCTACAGCCGGCATTTTGAGTTTCATAGGAGTCAGCATTTATTTAGTACCTCTACAAGCTGCTGGAACAGTTCTACAGCCTCCATTTTGAGTGTTATAGCCGCCAGCCTTTGTAAAGTAGCTCTGCAAGCTACTGGAAGCATTCTACAGCCGCCATTTTGAGTGTCATAGCAGCCAGCATTTATATAGTACCTCTACAAGCTGCTGGAACCATTCTACAGCCGTTATTTTGAGTTTTATAGCAGGCAGCATTTATATAGTACCTCTACAAGCTGCTGGAACCATTCTACAGCCTCCATTTTGAGTGTTATAGCCGCTAGCCTTTATATAGTAGCACTACAAGCTGCTGGAACCGTTCTACAGCCGTTATTTTGAGTGTTATAGCCGCCAGCCAGTATATAGTACCCCTACAAGCTGCTGGAACCATTCTACAGCCGCCATTTAGAGTGTTATAGCAGCCAGCATTTATATAGTACCTCTATAAGCTGCTGGAACCATTCTACAGCCGCCATTTTGAGTGTTATGGCAGCCAGCCTTTATATAACAGCTATACAATCTGCTGGAACCGTTCTACAGCCTCTATTTTGAGTGTTATAGCCGCCAGCCTTTATATAGTACCTCTACAAGCTGCTGGAACCATTCTACAGCCGCCATTTTGAGTTTCATAGGAGTCAGCATTTATATAGTACCTCTACAAACTGCTGGAACCATTCTACAGCCTCCATTTTGAGACTTATCCGCCAACCTTTATATAGTAGCTCTACAAGCTGCTGGAACAGTTCTACAGCCTCCATTTTGAGTGTTATAGCCGCCAGCCTTTGTAAAGTAGCTCTGCAAGCTACTGGAAGCATTCTACAGCCGCCATTTTGAGTGTCATAGCAGCCAGCATTTATATAGTACGTCTACAAGCTGCTGGAACCATTCTACAGCCGTTATTTTGAGTTTTATAGCAGCCAGCATTTATATAGTACCTCTACAAGCTGCTGGAACCATTCTATAGCCTCCATTTTGAGTGTTATAACCGCCAGCCTTTATAAAGTAGCGCTACAAGCTCCTGAAACCATTCTACAGCCGTTATTTTGAGTTTTATAGGAGCCAGCATTGATATAGTACCTCTACAAGCTGCTGGAACCTTTCTACAGCCTCCATTTTGAGTAATATAGCCGCCAGCCTTTGTAGAGTAGCTCTGCAAGCTGCTGGAACCATTCTACAGCCTCCATTTTGAGTGTTATAGCCGCTAGCCTTTATATAGTAGCACTACAAGCTGCTGGAACCGTTCTACAGCCGCCATTTTGAGTGTTATGGCAGCCAGCCTTTATATAACAGCTATACAATCTGCTGGAACCGTTCTACAGCCTCTATTTTGAGTGTTATAGCCGCCAGCCTTTATATAGTACCTCTACAAGCTGCTGGAACCATTCTACAGCCGCCATTTTGAGTTTCATAGGAGTCAGCATTTATATAGTACCTCTACAAACTGCTGGAACCATTCTACAGCCTCCATTTTGAGACTTATCCGCCAACCTTTATATAGTAGCTCTACAAGCTGCTGGAACAGTTCTACAGCCTCCATTTTGAGTGTTATAGGCGCCAGCCTTTGTAAAGTAGCTCTGCAAGCTACTGGAAGCATTCTACAGCCGCCATTTTGAGTGTCATAGCAGCCAGCATTTATATAGTACCTCTACAAGCTGCTGGAACCATTCTACAGCCGTTATTTTGAGTTTTATAGCAGCCAGCATTTATATAGTACCTCTACAAGCTGCTGGAACCATTCTATAGCCTCCATTTTGAGTGTTATAACCGCCAGCCTTTATAAAGTAGCGCTACAAGCTCCTGAAACCATTCTACAGCCGTTATTTTGAGTTTTATAGGAGCCAGCATTGATATAGTACCTCTACAAGCTGCTGGAACCTTTCTACAGCCTCCATTTTGAGTAATATAGCCGCCAGCCTTTGTAGAGTAGCTCTGCAAGCTGCTGGAACCATTCTACAGCCTCCATTTTGAGTGTTATAGCCGCTAGCCTTTATATAGTAGCACTACAAGCTGCTTGAACCGTTCTACAGCCGTTATTTTGAGTGCTATAGCCGCCAGCCAGTATATAGTACCCCTTCAAGCTGCTGGAACCATTCTACAGCCGCCATTTAGAGTGTTATAGCAGCCAGCATTTATATAGTACCTCTATAAGCTGCTGGAACCATTCTACAGCCGCCATTTTGAGTGTTATGGCAGCCAGCCTTTATATAACAGCTATACAAGCTGCTGGAACCGTTCTACAGCCTCTATTTTGAGTGTTATAGCCGCCAGCCTTTATATAGCACCTCTACAAGCTGCTGGAACCATTCTACAGCCGCCATTTTGAGTTTCATAGGAGTCAGCATTTATATAGTACCTCTACAAGCTGCTGGAACCATTCTACAGCCTCCATTTTGAGACTTATCCGCCAACCTTTATATAGTAGCTCTACAAGCTGCTGGAACCATTCTACAGCCGCCATTTTGAGTGTTATAGCAGCCAGCATTTATATAGTACCTCTTTAAGCTGCTGGAACCATTCTGCAGCCGCCATTTTGATGGTTATGGCAGCCAGCGTTTATATAACAGCTATACAAGCCGCTGGAACCATTCTACAGCCGTTATTTTGATTTTTATAGCAGCCAGCATTTATATAGTACCTCTACAAGCTGTTGGAACCACTCTACAGCCTCCACTTTGAGTGTTATAGCAGCCAGCCTTTGTAAAGTAGCTCTGCAAGCTGCTGGAACCATTCTACATCCGACATTTTGAGTTTTATTGCGGCCAGCCTTTATATAACAGCTATACAAGCTGCTGGAACCATTCTACAGCCGTTATTTTGAGTGTTATAGCCGCCAGCCAGTATATAGTACCCCTACAAGCTGCTGGAACCATTCTACAGCCGCCATTTTGAGTGTCATAGCCGCCAGCCAGTATATAGTAGCTCTACAAGCTGCTGGAACCATTCTACAGCCGCCATTTTGAGTGTTATAGCAGCCAGCATTTATATAGTACCTCTACAAGCTGCTGGAACCATTCTACAGCCGCCATTTCGAGTTTTATTGCGGCCAGCCTTTATATAACAGCTATACAAGCTGCTGGAACCATTCTACAGCCGTTATTTTGAGTGTTATAGCCGCCAGCCAGTATATAGTACCCCTACAAGCTGCTGGAACCATTCTACAGCCGCCATTTAGAGTGTTATAGCAGCCAGCATTTATATAGTACCTCTACAAGCTGCTGGAACCATTCTACAGACGTTATTTTGTGTATTATAGCCGCCAGCCTTTGTAGAGTAGCTCTGCAAGCTGCTGGAACCATTCTACAGACTCCATTTAGAGTTTTATAGCAGCCAGCATTTATATAGTACCTCTACAAGCTGCTGGAACCATTCTACAGCCTCCATTTTGAGTGTTATAGCCGCCAGCCTTTATATAGTACCTCTACAAGCTGATGGAACCATTCTACAGCCGCCATTTTGAGTTTCATAGGAGTCAGCATTTATTTAGTACCTCTACAAGCTGCTGGAACAGTTCTACAGCCTCCATTTTGAGTGTTATAGCCGCCAGCCTTTGTAAAGTAGCTCTGCAAGCTACTGGAAGCATTCTACAGCCGCCATTTTGAGCGTCATAGCAGCCAGCATTTATATAGTACCTCTACAAGCTGCTGGAACCATTCTACAGCCGTTATTTTGAGTTTTATGGCAGCCAGCGTTTATATAGTACCTCTACAAGCTGCTGGAACCATTCTACAGCCTCCATTTTGAGTGTTATAACCGCCAGCCTTTATAAAGTAGCGCTACAAGCTCCTGAAACCATTCTACAGTCGTTATTTTGAGTTTTATAGGAGCCAGCATTGATATAGTACCTCTACAAGCTGCTGGAACCTTTCTACAGCCTCCATTTTGAGTAATATAGCCGCCAGCCTTTGTAGAGTAGCTCTGCAAGCTGCTGGAACCATTCTACAGCCTCCATTTTGAGTGTTATAGCCGCTAGCCTTTATATAGTAGCACTACAAGCTGCTGGAACCGTTCTACAGCCGTTATTTTGAGTGTTATAGCCGCCAGCCAGTATATAGTACCCCTACAAGCTGCTGGAACCATTCTACAGCCGACATTTAGAGTGTTATAGCAGCCAGCATTTATATAGTACATCTATAAGCTGCTGGAACCATTCTACAGCCGCCATTTTGAGTGTTATGGCAGCCAGCCTTTATATAACAGCTATACAAGCTGCTGGAACCGTCCTACAGCCTCTATTTTGAGTGTTATAGCCGCCAGCCTTTATATAGTACCTCTACAAGCTGCTGGAACCATTCTACAGCCGCCATTTTGAGTTTCATAGGAGTCAGCATTTATATAGTACCTCTACAAGCTGCTGGAACCATTCTACAGCCTCCATTTTGAGACTTATCCGCCAACCTTTATATAGTAGCTCTACAAGCTGCTGGAACCATTCTACAGCCGCCATTTTGAGTGTTATAGCAGCCAGCATTTATATAGTACCTCTATAAGCTGCTGGAACCATTCTGCAGCCGCCATTTTGATGGTTATGGCAGCCAGCGTTTATATAACAGCTATACAAGCCGCTGGAACCATTCTACAGCCGTTATTTTGAGTTTTATAGCAGCCAGCATTTATATAGTACCTCTACAAGCTGTTGGAACCACTCTACAGCCTCCACTTTGAGTGTTATAGCAGCCAGCCTTTGTAAAGTAGCTCTGCAAGCTGCTGGAACCATTCTACATCCGACATTTTCAGTTTTATTACGGCCAGCCTTTATATAACAGCTATACAAGCTGCTGGAACCATTCTACAGCCGTTATTTTGAGTGTTATAGCCGCCAGCCAGTATATAGTACCCCTACAAGCTGCTGGAACCATTCTACAGCCTCCATTTTGAGTGTTATAACCGCCAGCCTTTATAAAGTAGCGCTACAAGCTCCTGAAACCATTCTACAGCCGTTATTTTGAGTTTTATAAGAGCCAGCATTGATATAGTACCTCTACAAGCTGCTGGAACCTTTCTACAGCCTCCATTTTGAGTAATATAGCCGCCAGCCTTTGTAGAGTAGCTCTGCAAGCTGCTGGAACCATTCTACAGACTCCATTTTGAGTGTTATAGCCGCTTGCCTTTATATAGTAGCTCTACAGGCTGCTGGAACCATTCTACAGCCGTTATTTTGAGTTTTATAGCAGCCAGCATTTATATAGTACCTCTACAAGCTGCTGGAACCATTCTACAGCCTACATTTTGAGTGTTATAGCCGCCAGCCTTTATAAAGTAGCGCTACAAGCTCCTGAAACCATTCTACAGCCGTTATTTTGAGTTTTATAGGAGCCAGCATTGATATAGTACCTCTACAAGCTGCTGGAACCATTCTACAGCCTCCATTTTGAGTGTTATAGCCGCCAATCTTTGTAAAGTAGCTCTGCAAGCTACTGGAAGCATTCTACAGCCGCCATTTTGAGTGTTATAGCAGCCAGCATTTATATAGTACGTCTACAAGCTGCTGGAACCATTCTACAGCCGCCATTTTGAGTTTTATTGTGGCCAGCCTTTATATAACAGCTATACAAGCTGCTAGAACCATTCTACAGCCGTTATTTTGAGTGTTATAGCCGCCAGCCAGTATATAGTACCCCTACAAGCTGCTGGAACCATTCTACAGCCGCCATTTAGAGTGTTATAGCAGCCAGAATTTATATAGTACCTCTATAAGCTGCTGGAACCATTCTACAGCCGCCATTTTGAGTGTTATGGCAGCCAGCCTTTATATAACAACTATACAAGCTGCTGAAACCATTCTACAGCCTCTATTTTGAGTGTTATAGCCGCCAGCCTTGATATAGGACCTCTACAAGCTGCTGGAACCATTCTACAGCCGCCATTTTGAGTTTCATAGGAGTCAGCATTTATATAGTACCTCTATAAGCTGCTGGAACCATTCTGCAGCCGCCATTTTGATGGTTATGGCAGCCAGCATTTATATAGTACCTCTACAAGCTGCTGGAACCATTCTACAGCCGCCATTTTGACTGTTATAGCAGCCAGCATTTATATAGTACCTCTACAAGCTGCTGGAACCATTCTACAGCCGCCATTTTGAGTTTTATTGCGGCCAGCCTTTATATAACAGCTATACAAGCTGCTGGAACCATTCTACAGCAGCCATTTTGAGTGTTATAGCAGCAAGCATTTATATAGTACCTCTATAAGCTGCTGGAACCATTCTGCAGCCGCCATTTTGATGGTTATGGCAGCCAGCATTTATATAGTACCTCTACAAGCTGCTGGAACCATTCTACAGCCGCCATTTTGAGTGTTATAGCAGCCAGCATTTATATAGTACCTCTACAAGCTGCTGGAACCATTCTACAGCCGTTATTTTGAGTTTTATAGCAGCCAGCATTTATATAGTACCTCTACAAGCTGTTGGAACCACTCTACAGCCTCCACTTTGAGTGTTATAGCAGCCAGCCTTTGTAAAGTAGCTCTGCAAGCTGCTGGAACCATTCTACATCCGACATTTTCAGTTTTATTGCGGCCAGCCTTTATATAACAGCTATACCAGCTGCTGGAACCATTCTACAGCCGTTATTTTGAGTGTTATAGCCGCCAGCCAGTATATAGTACCCCTACAAGCTGCTGGAACCATTCTACAGCCGCCATTTTGAGTTTCATAGCCGCCAGCCAGTATATAGTAGCTCTACAAGCTGCTGGAACCATTCTACAGCCGATATTTTGAGTGTTATAGCAGCCAGCATTTATATAGTACCTCTACAAGCTGCTGGAACCATTCTACAGCCGCCATTTCGAGTTTTATTGCGGCCAGCCTTTATATAACAGCTATACAAGCTGCTGGAACCATTCTACAGCCGTTATTTTGAGTGTTATAGCCGCCAGCCAGTATAAAGTACCCCTACAAGCTGCTGGAACCATTCTACAGCCGCCATTTAGAGTGTTATAGCAGCCAGCATTTATATAGTACCTCTACAAGCTGCTGGAACCATTCTACAGACGTTATTTTGAGTGTTATAGCCGCCAGCCTTTGTAGAGTAGCTCTGCAAGCTGCTGGAACCATTCTACAGACTCCATTTTGAGTGTTATAGCCGCTTGCCTTTATATAGTAGCTCTACAGGCTGCTGGAACCATTCTACAGCCGTTATTTTGAGTTTTATAGCAGCCAGCATTTATATAGTACCTCTACAAGCTGCTGGAACTATTCTACAGCCTCCATTTTGAGTGTTATAGCCGCCAGCCTTTATAAAGTAGCGCTACAAGCTCCTGAAACCATTCTACAGCCGTTATTTTGAGTTTTATAGGAGCCAGCATTGATATAGTACCTCTACAAGCTGCTGGAACCATTCTACAGCCTCCATTTTGAGTGTTATAGCCGCCAGCCTTTGTAAAGTAGCTCTGCAAGCTACTGGAAGCATTCTACAGCCGCCATTTTGAGTGTTGTAGACGTACTATATAAATGCTGGCTGCTATAACACTCAAAATGGCGGCTGTAACACTCAAAATAACGGCTGTAGAATGGTTCTAGCAGCTTGTATAGCTGTTATATAAAGGCTGGCCACAATAAAACTCAAAATGGCGGATGTAGAATGGTTCCAGCAGCTTGTAGAGGTACTATATCAAGGCTGGCGGCTATAACACTCAAAATAGAGGCTGTAGAACGGTTCCAGCAGCTTGTATAGCTGTTATATAAAGGCTGGCTGCCATAACACTCAAAATGGCGGCTGTAGAATGGTTCCAGCAGCTTGTAGACGTACTATATAAATGCTGGCTGCTATAAGCTGCTGGAACCATTCTACAGCCGCCATTTTGAGTTTTATTGTGGCCAGCCTTTATATAACAGCTATACAAGCTGCTAGAACCATTCTACAGCCGTTATTTTGAGTGTTATAGCCGCCAGCCAGTATATAGTACCCCTACAAGCTGCTGGAACCATTCTACAGCCGCCATTTAGAGTGTTATAGCAGCCAGCATTTATATAGTACCTCTATAAGCTGCTGGAACCATTCTACAGCCGCCATTTTGAGTGTTATGGCAGCCAGCCTTTATATAACAGCTATACAAGCTGCTGGAACCGTTCTACAGCCTCTATTTTGAGTGTTATAGCCGCCAGCCTTGATATAGTACCTCTACAAGCTGCTGGAACCATTCTACAGCCGCCATTTTGAGTTTCATAGGAGTCAGCATTTATATAGTACCTCTATAAGCTGCTGGAACCATTCTGCAGCCGCCATTTTGATGGTTATGGCAGCCAGCATTTATATAGTACCTCTACAAGCTGCTGGAACCATTCTACAGCCGCCATTTTGACTGTTATAGCAGCCAGCATTTATATAGTACCTCTACAAGCTGCTGGAACCATTCTACAGCCGCCATTTTGAGTGTTATAGCAGCCAGCATTTATATAGTACCTCTACAAGCTGCTGGAACCATTCTACAGCCGCCATTTTGAGTTTTATTGCGGCCAGCCTTTATATAACAGCTATACAAGCTGCTGGAACCATTCTACAGCCGTTATTTTGAGTGTTATAGCCGCCAGCCAGTATATAGTACCCCTACAAGCTGCTGGAACCATTCTACAGCCGCCATTTTGAGTGTCATAGCCGCCAGCCAGTATATAGTAGCTCTACAAGCTGCTGGAACCATTCTACAGTCGTTATTTTGACTGTTATAGCCGCCAGCCTTTGTAGAGTAGCTCTGCAAGCTGCTGGAACCATTCTACAGCCTCCATTTTGAGTGTTATAGCCGCTAGCCTTTATATAGTAGCTCTACAAGCTGCTGGAACCATTCTACAGCCGTTATTTTGAGTTTTATAGCAGCCAGCATTTATATAGTACCTCTACAAGCTGCTGGAACCATTCTACAGCCTCCATTTTGAGTGTTATAGCCGCCAGCCTTTATAAAGTAGCTCTACAAGCTCCTGAAACCATTCTAAAGCCGTTATTTTGAGTTTTATAGGAGCCAGCATTGATATAGTACCTCTACAAGCTGCTGGAACCATTCTACAGCCTCCATTTTGAGTGTTATAGCAGCCAGCATTTATATAGTTGCTCTACAAGCTGCTGGAACCATTCTACAGCCGCCATTTTGAGTGTTATAGCCGCTAGCCTTTATATAGTAGCTCTACAAGCTGCTGGAACCATTCTACAGCCGTTATTTTGAGTGTTATAGCCGTCTTCTTTAATGTAGTAGCTCTACAAGTTGCTGGAACCATTCTACAGCCTCCATTTTGAGTGTTATAGCCGCCAGCCTTTACATAGTAGCTCTTCAAGCTGCTGGAACCATTGTACAGTCGTTATTTTGAGTGTTATAGCCGCCAGCCTTTATATAGTACCTCTACAAGCTGCTGGAACCATTCTACAGCCGCCATTTTGAGTGTTATAGCCGCCAGCCTTTATAAAGTAGCTTTTCAAGCTCCTGAAACCATTCTACAGCCGTTATTTTGAGTTTTATAGGAGCCATTCTACAGCCGCCATTTTGAGTTTTATTGTGGCCAGCCTTTATATAACAGCTATACAAGCTGCTGGAACCATTCTACAGCCGTTATTTTGAGTGTTATAGCCGTCATCTTTAATGTAGTAGCTCTACAAGTTGCTGGAACCATTCTACAGCCGCCATTTTGAGTGTTATAGCCGCCAGCCAGTATATAGTACCCCTACAAGCTGCTGGAACCATTCTACAGCCGCCATTTAGAGTGTTATAGCAGCCAGGATTTATATAGTACCTCTATAAGCTTCTGGAACCATTCTACAGCCGCCATTTTGAGTGTTATGGCAGCCAGCCTTTATATAACAGCTATACAAGCTGCTGGAACCGTTCTACAGCCTCTATTTTGAGTGTTATAGCCGCCAGCCTTTATATAGTACCTCTACAAGCTGCTGGAACCATTCTACAGCCGCCATTTTGAGTGTTATAGCCGCCAGCCTTTATAAAGTAGCTTTTGAAGCTCCTGAAACCATTCTACAGCCGTTATTTTGAGTTTTATAGGAGCCATTCTACAGCCGCCATTTTGAGTTTTATTGTGGCCAGCCTTTATATAACAGCTATACAAGCTGCTGGAACCATTCTACAGCCGTTATTTTGAGTGTTATAGCCGTCATCTTTAATGTAGTAGCTCTACAAGTTGCTGGAACCATTCTACAGCCGTTATTTTGAGTGTTATAGCCGCCAGCCTTTATAAAGTAGCTTTTCAAGCTCCTGAAACCATTCTACAGCCGTTATTTTGAGTTTTATAGCAGCCAGCATTTATATAGTACCTCTACAAGCTGCTGGAACCATTCTACAGCCTCCATTTTGAGTGTTGTAGCCGCCAGCCTTTATAAAGTAGCTTTGCAAGCTCCTGAAACCATTCTACAACCGTTATTTTGAGTTTTATAGGAGCCAGCATTGATATAGTACCTCTACAAGCTGCTGGAACCATTCTACAGCCTCCATTTTGAGTGTTATAGCAGCCAGCATTTATATAGTACCTCTACAAGCTGCTGGAACCATTCTACAGCCGCCATTTTGAGTTTTATTGTGGCCAGCCTTTATATAACAGCTATAAAAGCTGCTGGAACCATTCTACATCCGCCATTTGGAGTTTCATAGGAGTCAGCATTTATATAGTACCTCTACAAGCTGCTGGAACCATTCTACAGCCTCCATTTTGAGACTTATCCGCCAACCTTTATATAGTAGCTCTACAAGCTGCTGGAACCATTCTACAGCCGCCATTTTGAGTATTATTGCGGCCAGCCTTTATATAACAGCTATACAAGCTGCTGGACCCATTCTACAGCCGTTATTTTGAGTGTTATAGCCGCCAGCCAGTATATAGTACCCCTACAAGCTTCTGGAACCATTCTACAGCCGCCATTTTGAGTGTCATAGCCGCCAGCCAGTATATAGTAGCTCTACAAGCTGCTGGAACCATTCTACAGCCGTTATTTTGAGTGTTATAGCAGCCAGCCAGTATATAGTACCCCTACAAGCTGCTGGAACCATTCTACAGCCGCCATTTTGAGTTTCATAGCCGCCAGCCAGTATATAGTACCTCTACAAGCTGCTGGAACCATTCTACAGCCTCCATTTTGAGACTTATCCGCCAACCTTTATATAGTAGCTCTACAAGCTGCTGGAACCATTCTACAGCCGCCATTTTGAGTTTTATTGCGGCCAGCCTTTATATAACAGCTATACAAGCTGCTGGAACCATTATACAGCCGTTATTTTGAGTGTTATAGCCGCCAGCCAGTATATAGTACCCCTACAAGCTGCTGGAACCATTCTACAGCCGCCATTTAGAGTGTTATAGCAGCCAGCATTTATATAGTACCTCTACAAGCTGCTGGAACCATTCTACAGACGTTATTTTGAGTGTTATAGCCGCCAGCCTTTATAGAGTAGCTCTGCAAGCTGCTGGAACCATTCTACAGACTCCATTTTGAGTGTTATAGCCGCTTGCCTTTATATAATAGATCTACAGGCTGCTGGAACCATTCTACAGCCGTTATTTTGAGTTTTATAGCAGCCAGCATTTATATAGTACCTCTACAAGCTGCTGGAACCATTCTACAGCCTCCATTTTGAGTGTTATAGCCGCCAGCCTTTATAAAGTAGCGCTACAAGCTCCTGAAACCATTCTACAGCCGTTATTTTGAGTTTTATAGGAGCCAGCATTGATATAGTACCTCTACAAGCTGTTGGAACCATTCTACAGCCTCCACTTTGAGTGTTATAGCCGCCAGCCTTTGTAAAGTAGCTCTGCAAGCTACTGGAAGCATTCTACAGCCGCCATTTTGAGTGTTGTAGACGTACTATATAAATGCTGGCTGCTATAACACTCAAAATGGCGGCTGTAACACTCAAAATAACGGCTGTAGAATGGTTCTAGCAGCTTGTATAGCTGTTATATAAAGGCTGGCCACAATAAAACTCAAAATGGCGGCTGTAGAATGGTTCCAGCAGCTTGTAGACGTACTATATAAATGCTGGCTGCTATAAGCTGCTGGAACCATTCTACAGCCGCCATTTTGAGTTTTATTGTGGCCAGCCTTTATATAACAGCTATACAAGCTGCTAGAACCATTCTACAGCCATTATTTTGAGTGTTATAGCCGCCAGCCAGTATATAGTACCCCTACAAGCTGCTGGAACCATTCTACAGCCGCCATTTAGAGTGTTATAGCAGCCAGCATTTATATAGTACCTCTATAAGCTGCTGGAACCATTCTACAGCCGCCATTTTGAGTGTTATGGCAGCCAGCCAGTATATAGTAGCTCTACAAGCTGCTGGAACCGTTCTACAGCCTCTATTTTGAGTGTTATAGCCGCCAGCCTTGATATAGTACCTCTACAAGCTGCTGGAACCATTCTACAGCCGCCATTTTGAGTTTCATAGGAGTCAGCATTTATATAGTACCTCTATAAGCTGCTGGAACCATTCTGCAGCCGCCATTTTGATGGTTTTGGCAGCCAGCATTTATATAGGACCTCTACAAGCTGCTGGAACCATTCTACAGCCGCCATTTTGACTGTTATAGCAGCCAGCATTTATATAGTACCTCTACAAGCTGCTGGAACCATTCTACAGCCGCCATTTTGAGTTTTATTGCGGCCAGCCTTTATATAACAGCTATACAAGCTGCTGGAACCATTCTACAGCAGCCATTTTGAGTGTTATAGCAGCAAGCATTTATATAGTACCTCTATAAGCTGCTGGAACCATTCTGCAGCCGCCATTTTGATGGTTATGGCAGCCAGCATTTATATAGTACCTCTACAAGCTGCTGGAACCATTCTACAGCCGCCATTTTGAGTGTTATAGCAGCCAGCATTTATATAGTACCTCTACAAGCTGCTGGAACCATTCTACAGCCGCCATTTTGAGTTTTATTGCGGCCAGCCTTTATATAACAGCTATACAAGCTGCTGGAACCATTCTACAGCCGTTATTTTGAGTGTTATAGCCGCCAGCCAGTATATAGTACCCCTACAAGCTGCTGGAACCATTCTACAGCCGCCATTTTAAGTGTCATAGCCGCCAGCCAGTATATAGTAGCTCTACAAGCTGCTGGAACCATTCTACAGCCGTTATTTTGACTGTTATAGCCGCCAGCCTTTGTACAGTAGCTCTGCAAGCTGCTGGAACCATTCTACAGCCTCCATTTTGAGTGTTATAGCCGCTAGCCTTTATATAGTAGCTCTACAAGCTGCTGGAACCATTCAACAGCCGTTATTTTGAGTTTTATAGCAGCCAGCATTTATATAGTACCTCTACAAGCTGCTGGAACCATTCTACAGCCTCCATTTTGAGTGTTATAGCCGCCAGCCTTTATAAAGTAGCTCTACAAGCTCCTGAAACCATTCTACAGCCGTTATTTTGAGTTTTATAGGAGCCAGCATTGATATAGTACCTCTACAAGCTGCTGGAACCATTCTACAGCCTCCATTTTGAGTGTTATAGCAGCCAGCATTTATATAGTTGCTCTACAAGCTGCTGGAACCATTCTACAGCCGCCATTTTGAGTGTTATAGCCGCTAGCCTTTATATAGTAGCTCTACAAGCTGCTGGAACCATTCTACAGCCGTTATTTTGAGTGTTATAGCCGTCTTCTTTAATGTAGTAGCTCTACAAGTTGCTGGAACCATTCTACAGCCTCCATTTTGAGTGTTATAGCCGCCAGCCTTTACATAGTAGCTCTTCAAGCTGCTGGAACCATTCTACAGCCGTTATTTTGAGTGTTATAGCCGCCAGCCTGTATATAGTACCTCTACAAGCTGCTGGAACCATTCTACAGCCGCCATTTTGAGTGTTATAGCCGCCAGCCTTTATAAAGTAGCTTTTCAAGCTCCTGAAACCATTCTACAGCCGTTATTTTGAGTTTTATAGGAGCCATTCTACAGCCGCCATTTTGAGTTTTATTGTGACCAGCCTTTATATAACAGCTATACAAGCTGCTGGAACCATTCTACAGCCGTTATTTTGAGTGTTATAGCCGTCATCTTTAATGTAGTAGCTCTACAAGTTGCTGGAACCATTCTACAGCCGCCATTTTGAGTGTTATAGCCGCCAGCCAGTATATAGTACCCCTACAAGCTGCTGGAACCATTCTACAGCCGCCATTTAGAGTGTTATAGCAGCCAGGATTTATTAAGTAGCTTTTCAAGCTCCTGAAACCATTCTACAGCCGTTATTTTGAGTTTTATAGGAGACAGCATTGATATAGTACCTCTACAAGCTGCTGGAACCATTCTTCAGCCTCCATTTTGAGTGTTATAGCAGCCAGCATTTATATAGTACCTCTACAAGCTGCTGGAACCATTCTACAGCCGCCATTTTGAGTTTTATTGTGGCCAGCCTTTATATAACAGCTATACAAGCTGCTGGAACCATTCTACAGCCGTTATTTTGAGTGTTATAGCCGTCATCTTTAATGTAGTAGCTCTACAAGTTGCTGGAACCATTCTACAGCCGCCATTTTGAGTTTTATTGCGGCCAGCCTTTATATAACAGCTATACAAGCTGCTGGAACCATTCTACAGCCGTTATTTTGAGTGTTATAGCCGCCAGCCTTTATAAAGTAGCTTTTCAAGCTCCTGAAACCATTCTACAGCCGTTATTTTGAGTTTTATAGCAGCCAGCATTTATATAGTATCTCTACAAGCTGCTGGAACCATTCTACAGCCTCCATTTTGAGTGTTAAAGCCGCCAGCCTTTATAAAGTAGCTTTTCAAGCTCCTGAAACCATTCCACAGCCGTTATTTTGAGTTTTATAGCAGCCAGCATTTATATAGTATCTCTACAAGCTGCTGGAACCATTCTACAGCCTCCATTTTGAGTGTTATAGCCGCCAGCCTTTATAAAGTAGCTTTTCAAGCTCCTGAAACCATTCTACAGCCGTTATTTTGAGTTTTATAGGAGCCAGCATTGATATAGTACCTCTACAAGCTGCTGGAACCATTCTACAGCCTCCATTTTGAGTGTTATAGCAGCCAGCATTTATATAGTACCTCTACAAGCTGCTGGAACCATTCTACAGCCGCCATTTTGAGTTTTATTGTGGCCAGCCTTTATATAACAGCTATACAAGCTGCTGGAACCATTCTACAGCCGTTATTTTGAGTGTTATAGCCGTCATCTTTAATGTAGTAGCTCTACAAGTTGCTGGAACCATTCTACAGCCGTTATTTTGAGTGTTATAGCCGCCAGCCTTTATAAAGTAGCTTTTCAAGCTCCTGAAACCATTCTACAGCTGTTATTTTGAGTTTTATAGCAGCCAGCATTTATATAGTATCTCTACAAGCTGCTGGAACCATTCTACAGCCTCCATTTTGAGTGTCAAAGCCGCCAGCCTTTATAAAAAAGCTTTTCAAGCTCCTGAAACCATTCTACAGCCGTTATTTTGAGTTTTATAGCAGCCAGCATTTATATAGTATCTCTACAAGCTGCTGGAACCATTCTACAGCCTCCATTTTGAGTGTTAAAGCCGCCAGCCTTTATAAAGTAGCTTTTCAAGCTCCTGAAACCATTCCACAGCCGTTATTTTGAGTTTTATAGCAGCCAGCATTTATATAGTATCTCTACAAGCTGCTGGAACCATTCTACAGCCTCCATTTTGAGTGTTATAGCCGCCAGCCTTTATAAAGTAGCTTTTCAAGCTCCTGAAACCATTCTACAGCCGTTATTTTGAGTTTTATAGGAGCCAGCATTGATATAGTACCTCTACAAGCTGCTGGAACCATTCTACAGCCTCCATTTTGAGTGTTATAGCAGCCAGCATTTATATAGTACCTCTACAAGCTGCTGGAACCATTCTACAGCCGCCATTTTGAGTTTTATTGTGGCCAGCCTTTATATAACAGCTATACAAGCTGCTGGAACCATTCTACAGCCGTTATTTTGAGTGTTATAGCCGTCATCTTTAATGTAGTAGCTCTACAAGTTGCTGGAACCATTCTCAAGCCGTTATTTTGAGTGTTATAGCCGCCAGCCTATATAAAGTAGCTTTTCAAGCTCCTGAAACCATTCTACAGCTGTTATTTTGAGTTTTATAGCAGCCAGCATTTATATAGTATCTCTACAAGCTGCTGGAACCATTCTACAGCCTCCATTTTGAGTGTCAAAGCCGCCAGCCTTTATAAAAAAGCTTTTCAAGCTCCTGAAACCATTCTACAGCCGTTATTTTGAGTTTTGTAGCAGCCAGCATTTATATAGTATCTCTACAAGCTGCTGGAACCATTCTACAGCCTCCATTTTGAGTGTTATAGCCGCCAGCCTTTATAAAGTAGCTTTTCAAGCTCCTGAAACCATTCTACAGCCGTTATTTTGAGTTTTATAGGAGCCAGCATTGATATAGTACCTCTACAAGCTGCTGGAACCATTCTACAGCCTCCATTTTGAGTGTTATAGCAGCCAGCATTTATATAGTACCTCTACAAGCTGCTGGAACCATTCTACAGCCGCCATTTTGAGTTTTATTGTGGCCAGCCTTTATATAACAGCTATACAAGCTGCTGGAACCATTCTACAGCCGTTATTTTGAGTGTTATAGCCGTCATCTTTAATGTAGTAGCTCTACAAGTTGCTGGAACCATTCTACAGCCGTTATTTTGAGTGTTATAGCCGCCAGCCTTTATAAAGTAGCTTTTCAAGCTCCTGAAACCATTCTACAGCTGTTATTTTGAGTTTTATAGCAGCCAGCATTTATATAGTATCTCTACAAGCTGCTGGAACCATTCCACAGCCTCCATTTTGAGTGTTATAGCCGCCAGCCTTTATAAAGTAGCTTTTCAAGCTCCTGAAACCATTCTACAGCCGTTATTTTGAGTTTTATAGCAGCCAGCATTTATATAGTATCTCTACAAGCTGCTGGAACCATTCTACAGCCTCCATTTTGAGTGTTATAGCCGCCAGCCTTTATAAAGTAGCTTTTCAAGCTCCTGAAACCGTTCTACAGCCGTTATTTTGAGTTTTATAGGAGCCAGCATTGATATAGTACCTCTACAAGCTGCTGGAACCATTCTACAGCCTCCATTTTGAGTGTTATAGCAGCCAGCATTTATATAGTACCTCTACAAGCTGCTGGAACCATTCTACAGCCGCCATTTTGAGTTTTATTGTGGCCAGCCTTTATATAACAGCTATACAAGCTGCTGGAACCATTCTACAGCCTCCATTTTGAGTGTTATAGCCGCCAGCCTTTATAAAGTAGCTTTTCAAGCTCCTGAAACCGTTCTACAGCCGTTATTTTGAGTTTTATAGGAGCCAGCATGTATATAGTACCTCAACAAGCTGCTGGAACCATTCTACAGCCGCCATTTTGAGTTTTATTGCGGCCAGCCTTTATATAACAGCTATACAAGCTGCTGGAACCATTCTACAGCCGTTATTTTGAGTGTTATAGCCGCCAGCCTTTGTAAAGTAGCTCTGCAAGCTGCTGGAACCATTCTACAGCCGCCATTTTGAGTGGTATAGCAGCCAGCATTTATATAACAGCTATACAAGCTGCTGGAACCATTCTACAGCCTCCATTTTGAGACTTATCCGCCAACCTTTATATAGTAGCTCTACAAGCTGCTGGAACCATTCTACAGCCGCCATTTTGAGTTTTATTGCGGCCAGCCTTTATATAACAGCTATACAAGCTGCTGGAACCATTCTACAGCCGTTATTTTGAGTGTTATAGCCGCCAGCCAGTATATAGTACCCCTACAAGCTGCTGGAACCATTCTACAGCCGCCATTTTGAGTGTCATAGCCGCCAGCCAGTATATAGTAGCTCTACAAGCTGCTGGAACCATTCTACAGCCGCTATTTTGAGTGTTATAGCCGCCAGCCTTTGTAGAGTAGCTCTGCAAGCTGCTGGAACCATTCTACAGCCTCCATTTTGAGTGTTGTAGCCGCAAGCCTTTATATAGTAGCTCTACAAGCTGCTGGAACCATTCTACAGCCGTTATTTTGAGTTTTATAGCAGCCAGCATTTATATAGTACCTCTACAAGCTGCTGGAACCATTCTACAGCCTCCATTTTGAGTGTTAAAGCCGCCAGCCTTTATAAAGTAGCTTTTCAAGCTCCTGAAACCATTCTACAGCCGTTATTTTGAGTTTTATAGCAGCCAGCATTTATATAGTATCTCTACAAGCTGCTGGAACCATTCTACAGCCTCCATTTTGAGTGTTATAGCCGCCAGCCTTTATAAAGTAGCTTTTCAAGCTCCTGAAACCATTCTACAGCCGTTATTTTGAGTTTTATAGGAGCCAGCATTGATATAGTACCTCTACAAGCTGCTGGAACCATTCTACAGCCTCCATTTTGAGTGTTATAGCAGCCAGCATTTATATAGTACCTCTACAAGCTGCTGGAACCATTCTACAGCCGCCATTTTGAGTTTTATTGTGGCCAGCCTTTATATAACAGCTATACAAGCTGCTGGAACCATTCTACAGCCGTTATTTTGAGTGTTATAGCTGCCATCTTTAATGTAGTAGCTCTACAAGCTGCTGAAACCATTCTACAGCCGCCATTTTGAGTTTTATTGCGGCCAGCCTTTATATAACAGCTATACAAGCTGCTGGAACCATTCTACAGCCGTTATTTTGAGTGTTATAGCCGCCAGCCAGTATATAGTACCCCTACAAGCTGCTGGAACCATTCTACAACCGCCATTTTGAGTGTCATAGCCGCCAGCCAGTATATAGTAGCTCTACAAGCTGCTGGAACCATTCTACAGCCGTTATTTTGAGTGTTATAGCCGCCAGCCTTTATATAGTAGCTCTACAAGCTGCTGGAACCATTCTACAGCCGTTATTTTAAGTTTTATAGCAGCCAGCATTTATATAGTATCTCTACAAGCTGCTGGAACCATTCTACAACCTCCATTTTAAGTGTTATAGCAGCCAGCATTGATATAGTACCTCTACAAGCTGCTGGAACCATTCTACAGCCGCCATTTTGAGTTTTATTGTGGCCAGCCTTTATATAACAGCTATAAAAGCTGCTGGAACCATTCTACAGCCTCCATTTTGAGTGTTATAGCCGCCAGCCTTTATATAGTACCTCTACAAGCTGCTGGAACCATTCTACAGCCGCCATTTTGAGTTTCATAGGAGTCAGCATTTATATAGTACCTCTACAAGCTGCTGGAACCATTCTACAGCCTCCATTTTGAGACTTATCCGCCAACCTTTATATAGTAGCTCTACAAGCTGCTGGAACCATTCTACAGCCGCCATTTTGAGTTTTATTGCGGCCAGCCTTTATATAACAGCTATACAAGCTGCTGGAACCATTCTACAGCCGTTATTTTGAGTGTTATAGCCGCCAGCCAGTATATAGTACACCTACAAGCTGCTGGTACCATTCTACAGCCGCCATTTTGAGTGTCATAGCCGCCAGCCAGTATATAGTAGCTCTACAAGCTGCTGGAACCATTCTACAGCCGCTATTTTGAGTGTTATAGCCGCCAGCCTTTGTAGAGTAGCTCTGCAAGCTGCTGCAACCATTCTACAGCCTCCATTTTGAGTGTTATAGCCGCAAGCCTTTATATAGTAGCTCTACAAGCTGCTGGAACCATTCTACAGCCGTTATTTTGAGTTTTATAGCAGCCAGCATTTATATAGTACCTCTACAAGCTGCTGGAACCATTCTACAGTCTCCATTTTGAGTGTTATAGCCGCCAGCCTTTATAAAGTAGCTTTTCAAGCTCCTGAAACCATTCTACAGCCGTTATTTTGAGTTTTATAGGAGCCAGCATTTATATAGTACCTCTACAAGTTTTATAGGAGCCAGCATTGATATAGTACCTCTACAAGCTGCTGGAACCATTCTACAGCCTCCATTTTGAGTTTTATTGCGGCCAGCCTTTATATAACAGCTATACAAGCTGCTGGAACCATTCTACAGCCTCCATTTTGAGTGTTATAGCCGCCAGCCTTTATAAAGTAGCTTTTCAAGCTCCTGAAACCATTCTACAGCCGTTATTTTGAGTTTTATAGGAGCCAGCATTGATATAGTACCTCTACAAGCTGCTGGAACCATTCTACAGCCTCCATTTTGAGTTTTATTGTGGCCAGCCTTTATATAACAGCTATACAAGCTGCTGGAACCATTCTACAGCCGTTATTTTGAGTGTTATAGCTGTCATCTTTAATGTAGTAGCTCTACAAGCTGCTGGAACTATTCTACAGCCGCCATTTTGAGTTTTATTGCGGCCAGCCTTTATATAACAGCTATACAAGCTGCTGGAACCATTCTACAGCCGTTATTTTGAGTTTTATAGCCGCCAGCCTTAATAAAGTAGCTTTTCAAGCTCCTGAAAACATTCTACAGCCGTTATTTTGAGTTTTATAGCAGCCAGCATTTATATAGTACCTCTACAAGTTTTTTAGGAGCCAGCCAGTATATAGTAGCTCTACAAGCTGCTGGAACCATTCTACAGCAGTTATTTTGAGTGTTATAGCCGCCAGCCTTTGTAGAGTAGCTCTGCAAGCTGCTGGAACCATTCTACAGCCGCCATTTTGAGTTGTATAGGAGCCAGCTTTGATATAGTACCTCTACAAGCTGCTGGAACCATTCTACAGCCTCCATTTTGAGTGTTATAGCAGCCAGCATTTATATAGTACCTCTACAAGCTGCTGGAACCATTCTACAGCCGCCATTTTGAGTTTTATTGTGGCCAGCCTTTATATAACAGCTATACAAGCTGCTAGAACCATTCTACAGCCGTTATTTTGAGTGTTATAGCTGTCATCTTTAATGTAGTAGCTCTACAAGCTGCTGGAACTATTCTACAGCCGCCATTTTGAGTTTTATTGCGGCCAGCCTTTATATAACAGCTATACAAGCTGCTGGAACCATTCTACAGCCGTTATTTTGAGTGTTATAGCCGCCAGCCAGTATATAGTACCCCTACAAGCTGCTGGAACCATTCTACAGCCGTTATTTTGAGTGTTATAGCCGCCAGCCTTTATATAGTACCTCTACAAGCTGCTGGAACCATTCTACAGCCGCCATTTTGAGTTTCATAGGAGTCAGCATTTATATAGTACCTCTACAAGCTGCTGGAACCATTCTACAGCCTCCATTTTGAGACTTATCCGCCAACCTTTATATAGTAGCTCTACAAGCTGCTGGAACCATTCTACAGCCGCCATTTTGAGTGTTATAGCCGCCAGCCAGTATATAGTAGCTCTACAAGCTCCTGAAACCATTCTACAGCCGTTTTTTTTTATTTTATAGAAGCCAGCATTGATATAGTACCTCTACAAGCTGCTGGAACCATTCTACAGCCTCCATTTTAAGTGTTATAGCAGCCAGCATTTATATAGTACCTCTACAAGCTGCTGGAACCATTCTACAGCCGCCATTTTGAGTTTTATTGTGGCCAGCCTTTATATAACAGCTATAAAAGCTGCTGGAACCATTCTACAGCCGTTATTTTGAGTGTTATAGCCGCCAGCCAGTATATAGTACTCCTACAAGCTGCTGGAACCATTCTACAGCCGCCATTTTGAGTGTCATAGCCGCCAGCCAGTATATAGTAGCTCTACAAGCTGCTGGCACCATTCTACAGCCGATATTTTGAGTTTTATAGCAGCAAGCATTTATATAGTACCCCTACAAGCTGCTGGAACCATTCTACAGCCGCCATTTTGAGTGTCATAGCCGCTAGCCTTTATATAGTAGCTCTACAAGCTGCTGGAACCATTCTACAGCCGTTATTTTGAGTTTTATAGCAGCCAGCATTTATATAGTACCTCTACAAGCTGCTGGAACCACTCTACAGCCTCCATTTTGAGTGTTATAGCCGCCAGCCTTTATAAAGTAGCGCTACATGCTCCTGAAACCATTCTACAGCCTCCATTTTGAGTGTTATAGCCGCTAGCCTTTATATAGTAGCCCTACAAGCTGCTGGAACCATTCTACAGCCGTTATTTTGAGTGTTATAGGAGCCAGCATATATATAGTACCTCTACATGCTGCTGGAACCATTCTACAGCCGCCATTTTGAGTTTTATTGTGGCCAGACTTTATATAACAGCTATACAAGCTGCTGGAACCATTCTACAACCGTTATTTTGAGTGTTATAGCCGCCAGCCAGTATATAGTACCCCTACAAGCTGCTGGAACCATTCTACAGCCGCCATTTTGAGTGTTATAGCAGCCAGCATTTATATAGTACCTCTATAAGCTGCTGGAACAATTCTACAGCCGCCATTTTGAGTGTTATGGCAGCCAGCCTTTATATAGCAGCTATACAAGCTGCTGGAACCGTTCTACAGCCTCTATTTTGAGTGTTATAGCCGCCAGCCTTTATATAGTACCTCTACAAGCTGCTGGAACCATTCTACAGCCGCCATTTTGAGTTTCATAGAGTTTTTTTTATAGCAGCCAGCATTTATATAGTACCTCTACAAGCTGCTGGAACCATTTTACAGCCGCCATTTTGAGTGTTATAGCAGCCAGCATTTATATAGTACCTCTATAAGCTGCTGGAACCATTGTACAGCCGCCATTTTGAGTGTTATGGCAGCCAGCCTTTATATAACAGCTATACAAGCTGCTGGAACCGTTCTACAGCCTCTATTTTGAGTGTTATAGCCGCCAGCCTTTATATAGTACCTCTACAAGCTGCTGGAACCATTCTACAGCCGCCATTTTGAGTTTCATAGGAGTCAGCATTTATATAGTACCTCTACAAGCTGCTGGAACCATTCTACAGCCTCCATTTTGAGACTTATCGGCCAACCTTTATATAGTAGCTCTACAAGCTGATGGAACCATTCTACAGCCGCCATTTTGAGTGTTATAGCAGCCAGCATTTATATAGTACCTCTATAAGCTGCTGGAACCATTCTGCAGCCGCCATTTTGATGGTTATGGCAGCCAGCGTTTATATAACAGCTATACAAGCTGCTGGAACCATTCTACAGCCGTTATTTTGAGTTTTATAGCAGCCAGCATTTATATAGTACCTCTACAAGCTGTTGGAACCATTCTACAGCCTCCACTTTGAGTGTTATAGCAGCCAGCCTTTGTAAAGTAGCTATGCAAGCTGCTGGAACCATTCTACAACCGCCATTTTGAGTTTTATTGCGGCCAGCCTTTATATAACAGCTATACAAGCTGCTGGAACCATTCTACAGCCGTTATTTTGAGTGTTATAGCCGCCAGCCAGTATATAGTACCCCTACATGCTGCTGGAACCATTCTACAGCCGTTATTTTGAGTGTTATAGCCGCCAGCCAGTATATAGTACCCCTACAAGCTGCTGGAACAATTCTACAGCCGCCATTTTGAGTGTCATAGCCGCCAGCCAGTATAAAGTAGCTCTACAAGCTGCTGGAACCATTCTACAGCCGCCATTTTGAGTGTTATAGCAGCCAGCATTTATATAGTACCTCTACAAGCTGCTGGAACCATTCTACAGACGCCATTTTGAGTTTTATTGCGGCCAGCCTTTATATAACAGCTATACAAGCTGCTGGAACCATTCTACAGCCGTTATTTTGAGTGTTATAGCCGCCAGCCAGTATATAGTACCCCTACAAGCTGCTGGAACCATTCTACAGCCGCCATTTTGAGTGTCATAGCCGCCAGCCAGTATATAGTAGCTCTACAAGCTGCTGGAACCATTCTACAGCCGCCATTTTGAGTGTTATAGCAGCCAGCATTTATATAGTACCTCTACAAGCTGCTGGAACCATTCTACAGCCGCCATTTTGAGTTTTATTGTGGCCAGCCTTTATATAACAGCTATACAAGCTGCTGGAACCATTCTACAGCCGTTATTTTGAGTGTTATAGCCGCCAGCCAGTATTAAGTACCCCTACAAGCTGCTGGAACCATTCTACAGCCGCCATTTTGAGTGTTATAGCAGCCAGCCTTTATATAACAGCTATACAAGCTGCTGGAACCATTCTACAGCCTCCATTTTGAGTGTTATAGCCGCCAGCCTTTATATAGTAGCTCTACAAGCTGCTGGAACCATTATAGCCGCCAGCCTTTGTATAGTAGCTCTGCAAGCTGCTGGAACCATTCTACAGCCGCCATTTTGAGTGTTATAGCAGCCAGCATTTACATAGTACCTCTACAAGCTGCTGGAACCATTCTACAGCCGCCATTTTGAGTTTAATTGCGGCCAGCCTTTATATAACAGCTATACAAGCTGCTGGAACCATTCTACAGCCGCCATTTTGAGTGTTATAGCCGCCAGCCTTTATATAGCAGCTATACAAGCTGCTGGAACCTATCTACAGCTGCCATTCTGAGTGTTATAGCAGCCAGCATTTACATAGTACCTCTACAAGCTGCTGGAACCATTCTACAGCTTCCATTTTGTGTGTTATAGCAGCCAGCATTTATATAGTTGCTCTACAAGCTGCTGGAACCATTCTACAGCCGCCATTTTGAGTGTCATAGCCGCCAGCCATTTTGAGTGTTATAGCCGCTAGCCTTTATATAGTAGCTCTACAAGCTGCTGGAAACATTCTACAGCCGTTATTTTGAGTGTTATAGCCGTCATCTTTAATGTAGTAGCTCTACAAGTTGCTGAAACCACTCTACAGCCGTTATTTTGAGTGTTATATGAGCCAGCATTGATATAGTACCTCTACAAGCTGCTGGAACCATTCTACAGCCTCCATTTTGTGTGTTATAGCCGCCAGCCTTTATATAGTAGCTCTACAAGCTGCTGGAACCATTATAGCCGCCAGCCTTTGTAAAGTAGCTCTGCAAGCTGCTGGAACCAGTCTACAGCCGCCATTTTGAGTGGTATAACAGCCAGCATTTATATAGTACCTCTACAAGCTGCTGGAACCATTCTACAGCCGCCATTTTGAGTTTTATTGTGGCCAGCCTTTATATAACAGCTATACAAGCTGCTGGAACCATTCTACAGCCGTTATTTTGAGTGTTATAGCCGCCAGCCAGTATATAGTACCCCTACAAGCTGCTGGAACCATTCTACAGCCGCCATTTTGAGTGTTATAGCAGCCAGCCTTTATATAACAGCTATACAAGCTGCTGGAACCATTCTACAGCCTCCATTTTGAGTGTTATAGCCGCCAGCCTTTATATAGTAGCTCTACAAGCTGCTGGAACCATTTTAGCCGCCAGCTTTTGTATAGTAGCTCTGCAAGCTGCTGGAACCATTCTACAGCCGCCATTTTGAGTGTTATAGCAGCCAGCATTTACATAGTACCTCTACAAGCTGCTGGAACCATTCTACAGCCGCCATTTTGAGTTTAATTGCGGCCAGCCTTTATATAACAGCTATACAAGCTGCGCGAACAATTCTACAGCCGTTATTTTGAGTGTTATAGCCGCCAGCCAGTATATAGTAGCTCTACAAGCTGCTGGAACCATTCTACAGCCGTTATTTTGAGTGTTATAGCCGCCAGCCTTTATATAGTAGCTCTACAAGCTGCTGGAACCATTCTTCAGCCGTTATTTTGAGTTTTATAGCAGCAAGCATTTATATAGTACCTCTACAAGCTGCTGGAACCATTCTACAGCCGTCATTTTGAGTGTTATAGCAGCCAGCATTTATATAGTACCTCTACAAGCTGCTGGAACCATTCTACAGCCGCCATTTTGAGTTTTATTGCGGCCAGCATTTATATAACAGCTATACAAGCTGCTGGAACCATTCTACAGCCGTTATTTTGAGTGTTATAGCCGCCAGCCAGTATATAGTACCCCTACAAGCTGCTGGAACCATTCTACAGCCGCCATTTTGAGTGTCATAGCCGCTAGCCTTTATATAGTAGCTCTACAAGCTGCTGGAACCATTCTACAGCCGTTATTTTGAGTTTTATAGCAGCCAGCATTTATATAGTACCTCTACAAGCTGCTGGAACCACTCTACAGCCTCCATTTTGAGTGTTATAGCCGCCAGCCTTTATAAAGTAGCGCTACAAGCTCCTGAAACCATTCTACAGCCTCCATTTTGAGTGTTATAGCAGCCAGCATTTATATAGTACCTCTACAAGCTGCTGGAACCATTATAGCCGCCAGCCTTTGTATAGTAGCTCTGCAAGCTGCTGGAACCATTCTACAGCCGCCATTTTGAGTGTTATAGCAGCCAGCATTTACATAGTACCTCTACAAGCTGCTGGAACCATTCTACAGCCGCCATTTTGAGTTTAATTGCGGCCAGCCTTTATATAACAGCTATACAAGCTGCTGGAACCATTCTACAGCCGCCATTTTGAGTGTTATAGCCGCCAGCCTTTATATAGCAGCTATACAAGCTGCTGGAACCTATCTACAGCTGCCATTCTGAGTGTTATAGCAGCCAGCATTTACATAGTACCTCTACAAGCTGCTGGAACCATTCTACAGCTTCCATTTTGTGTGTTATAGCAGCCAGCATTTATATAGTTGCTCTACAAGCTGCTGGAACCATTCTACAGCCGCCATTTTGAGTGTCATAGCCGCCAGCCAGTATATAGTAGCTCTACAAGCTGCTGGAACCATTCTACAGCCGTTTTTTGAGTGTTATAGCCGCCAGCCATTTTGAGTGTTATAGCCGCTAGCCTTTATATAGTAGCTCTACAAGCTGCTGAAAACATTCTACAGCCGTTATTTTGAGTGTTATAGCCGTCATCTTTAATGTAGTAGCTCTACAAGTTGCTGAAACCACTCTACAGCCTCTATTTTAAGTGCTATAGCCGCCAGCCTTTATATAGTAGCTCTACAAGCTGCTGGAACCATTCTACAGCCGTTATTTTGAGTTTTATAGCAGCCAGCATTTATATAGTACCTCTACAAGCTGCTGGAACCATTCTACAGCCGTTATTTTGAGTGTTATAGGAGCCAGCATTTATGTAGTACCTCTACAAGCTGCTGGAACCATTCTACAGCCTCCATTTTGTGTGTTATAGCCGCCAGCCTTTATATAGTAGCTCTACAAGCTGCTGGAACCATTATAGCCGCCAGCCTTTGTAAAGTAGCTCTGCAAGCTGCTGGAACCAGTCTACAGCCGCCATTTTGAGTGGTATAGCAGCCAGCATTTATATAGTACCTCTACAAGCTGCTGGAACCATTCTACAGCCGCCATTTTGAGTTTTATTGTGGCCAGCCTTTATATAACAGCTATACAAGCTGCTGGAACCATTCTACAGCCGTTATTTTGAGTGTTATAGCCGCCAGCCAGTATATAGTACCCCTACAAGCTGCTGGAACCATTCTACAGCCGCCATTTTGAGTGTTATAGCAGCCAGCTTTTATATAACAGCTATACAAGCTGCTGGAACCATTCTACAGCCTCCATTTTGAGTGTTATAGCCGCCAGCCTTTATATAGTAGCTCTACAAGCTGCTGGAACCATTCTACAGCCGTTATTTTAAGTTTTATAGCAGCCAGCATTTATATAGTACCTCTACAAGCTGCTGGAACCATTCTACAGCCGTTCTTTTGAGTGTTATATGAGCCAGCATTGATATAGTACCTCTACAAGCTGCTGGAACCATTCTACAGCCTCCATTTTAAGTGCTATAGCCGCCAGCCTTTATATAGTAGCTCTACAAGCTGCTGGAACCATTCTACAGCCGTTATTTTGAGTTTTATAGCAGCCAGCATTTATATAGTACCTCTACAAGCTGCTGGAACCATTCTACAGCCGTTATTTTGAGTGTTATATGCGCCAGCATTGATATAGTACCTCTATAAGCTGCTGGAACCATTCTACAGCCTCCATTTTGTGTGTTATAGCCGCCAGCCTTTATATAATAGCTCTACAAGCTGCTGGAACCATTATAGCCGCCAGCCTTTGTAAAGTAGCTCTGCAAGCTGCTGGAACCAGTCTACAGCCGCCATTTTGAGTGGTATAGCAGCCAGCATTTATATAGTACCTCTACAAGCTGCTGGAACCATTCTACAGCCGCCATTTTGAGTTTTATTGTGGCCAGCCTTTATATAACAGCTATACAAGCTGCTGAAACCATTCTACAGCCGTTATTTTGAGTGTTATAGCCGCCAGCCAGTATATAGTACCCCTACAAGCTGCTGGAACCATTCTACAGCCGCCATTTTGAGTGTTATAGCAGCCAGCCTTTATATAACAGCTATACAAGCTGCTGGAACCATTCTACAGCCTCCATTTTGAGTGTTATAGCCGCCAGCCTTTATATAGTAGCTCTACAAGCTGCTGGAACCATTATAGCCGCCAGCCTTTGTATAGTAGCTCTGCAAGCTGCTGGAACCATTCTACAGCCGCCATTTTGAGTGTTATAGCAGCCAGCATTTACATAGTACCTCTACAAGCTGCTGGAACCATTCTACAGCCGCCATTTTGAGTTTAATTGCGGCCAGCCTTTATATAACAGCTATACAAGCTGCGCGAACCATTCTACAGCCGTTATTTTGAGTGTTATAGCCGCCAGCCAGTATATAGTAGCTCTACAAGCTGCTGGAACCATTCTACAGCCGTTATTTTGAGTGTTATAGTCGCCAGCCTTTATATAGTAGCTCTACAAGCTGCTGGAACCATTCTACAGCCGTTATTTTGAGTGTTATAGCCGCTAGCCTTTATATAGTAGCTCTACAAGCTGCTGGAACCATTCTACAGCCGCCATTTTGAGTGTTATAGCAGCCAGCATTTATATAGTACCTCTACAAGCTGCTGGAACCATTCTACAGCCGCCATTTTGAGTTTTATTGCGGCCAGCATTTATATAACAGCTATACAAGCTGCTGGAACCATTCTACAGCCGTTATTTTGAGTGTTATAGCCGCCAGCCAGTATATAGTACCCCTACAAGCTGCTGGAACCATTCTACAGCCGCCATTTTGAGTGTTATAGCCGCTAGCCTTTATATAGTAGCTCTACAAGCTGCTGGAACCATTCTACAGCCGTTATTTTGAGTTTTATAGCAGCCAGCATTTATATAGTACCTCTACAAGCTGATGGAACCACTCTACAGCCTCCATTTTGAGTGTTATAGCCGCCAGCCTTTATAAAGTAGCGCTACAAGCTCCTGAAACCATTCTACAGCCTCCATTTTGAGTGTTATAGCAGCCAGCATTTATATAGTACCTCTACAAGCTGCTGGAACAATTCTACAGCCGCCATTTTGAGTGTCATAGCCGCCAGCCAGTATATAGTAGCTCTACAAGCTGCTGGAACCATTCTACAGCCGCCATTTTGAGTGTTATAGCAGCCAGCATTTATATAGTACCTCTACAAGCTGCTGGAACCATTCTACAGACGCCATTTTGAGTTTTATTGTGGCCAGCCTTTATATAACAGCTATACAAGCTGCTGGAACCATTCTACAGCCGTTATTTTGAGTGTTATAGCCGCCAGCCAGTATATAGTACCCCTACAAGCTGCTGGAACCATTCTACAGCCGCCATTTTGAGTGTTATAGCAGCCAGCCTTTATATAACAGCTATACAAGCTGCTGGAACCATTCTACAGCCTCCATTTGGAGTGTTATAGCCGCCAGCCTTTATATAGTAGCTCTACAAGCTGCTGGAACCATTATAGCCGCCAGCCTTTGTATAGTAGCTCTGCAAGCTGCTGGAACCATTCTACAGCCGCCATTTTGAGTGTTATAGCAGCCAGCATTTACATAGTACCTCTACAAGCTGCTGGAACCATTCTACAGCCGCCATTTTGAGTTTAATTGCGGCCAGCCTTTATATAACAGCAATACAAGCTGCTGGAACCATTCTACAGCCGCCATTTTGAGTGTTATAGCCGCCAGCCTTTATATAGCAGCTATACAAGCTGCTGGAACCATTCTACAGCCGTTATTTTGAGTGTTATAGCCGCCAGCCAGTATATAGTACCCCTACAAGCTGCTGGAACCATTCTACAGCCGCCATTTTGAGTGTTATAGCAGCCAGCATTTATATAACAGCTATACAAGCTGCTGGAACCATTCTACAGCCGCCATTTTGAGTGTCATAGCCGCCAGCCAGTATATAGTAGCTCTGCAAGCTGCTGGAACCATTCTACAGCCGCCATTTTGAGTGTTATAGCAGCCAGCATTTACATAGTATCTCTACAAGCTGCTGGAACCATTCTACAGCTTCCATTTTGTGTGTTATAGCAGCCAGCATTTATATAGTTGCTCTACAAGCTGCTGGAACCATTCTACAGCCGCCATTTTGAGTGTCATAGCCGCCAGCCAGTATATAGTAGCTCTACAAGCTGCTGGAACCATTCTACAGCCGTTTTTTGAGTGTTATAGCCGCCAGCCATTTTGAGTGTTGTAGCCGCTAGCCTTTATATAGTAGCTCTACAAGCTGCTGAAAACATTCTACAGCCGTTATTTTGAGTGTTATAGCCGTCATCTTTAATGTAGTAGCTCTACAAGTTGCTGAAACCACTCTACAGCCTCTATTTTAAGTGCTATAGCCGCCAGCCTTTATATAGTAGCTCTACAAGCTGCTGGAACCATTCTACAGCCGTTATTTTGAGTTTTATAGCAGCCAGCATTTATATAGTACCTCTACAAGCTGCTGGAACCATTCTACAGCCGTTATTTTGAGTGTTATAGGAGCCAGCATTGATGTAGTACCTCTACAAGCTGCTGGAACCATTCTACAGCCTCCATTTTGTGTGTTATAGCCGCCAGCCTTTATATAGTAGCTCTACAAGCTGCTGGAACCATTATAGCCGCCAGCCTTTGTAAAGTAGCTCTGCAAGCTGCTGGAACCAGTCTACAGCCGCCATTTTGAGTGGTATAGCAGCCAGCATTTATATAACAGCTATACAAGCTGCTGGAACCATTCTACAGCCGTTATTTTGAGTGTTATAGCCGCCAGCCAGTATATAGTACCCCTACAAGCTGCTGGAACCATTCTACAGCCGCCATTTTGAGTGTCATAGCCGCTAGCCTTTATATAGTAGCTCTACAAGCTGCTGGAACCATTCTACAGCCTCCATTTTGAGTTTTATAGCAGCCAGCATTTATATAGTACCTCTACAAGCTGCTGGAACCACTCTACAGCCTCCATTTTGAGTGTTATAGCCGCCAGCCTTTATAAAGTAGCGCTACAAGCTCCTGAAACCATTCTACAGCCTCCATTTTGAGTGTTATAGCAGCCAGCATTTATATAGTACCTCTACAAGCTGCTGGAACCATTATAGCCGCCAGCCTTTGTATAGTAGCTCTGCAAGCTGCTGGAACCATTCTACAGCCGCCATTTTGAGTGTTATAGCAGCCAGCATTTACATAGTACCTCTACAAGCTGCTGGAACCATTCTACAGCCGCCATTTTGAGTTTAATTGCGGCCAGCCTTTATATAACAGCTATACAAGCTGCTGGAACCATTCTACAGCCGCCATTTTGAGTGTTATAGCCGCCAGCCTTTATATAGCAGCTATACAAGCTGCTGGAACCTATCTACAGCTGCCATTCTGAGTGTTATAGCAGCCAGCATTTACATAGTATCTCTACAAGCTGCTGGAACCATTCTACAGCTTCCGTTTTGTGTGTTATAGCAGCCAGCATTTATATAGTTGCTCTACAAGCTGCTGGAACCATTCTACAGCCGCCATTTTGAGTGTCATAGCCGCCAGCCAGTATATAGTAGCTCTACAAGCTGCTGGAACCATTCTACAGCCGTTTTTTGAGTGTTATAGCCGCCAGCCATTTTGAGTGTTATAGCCGCTAGCCTTTATATAGTAGCTCTACAAGCTGCTGAAAACATTCTACAGCCGTTATTTTGAGTGTTATAGCCGTCATCTTTAATGTAGTAGCTCTACAAGTTGCTGAAACCACTCTACAGCCTCTATTTTAAGTGCTATAGCCGCCAGCCTTTATATAGTAGCTCTACAAGCTGCTGGAACCATTCTACAGCCGTTATTTTGAGTTTTATAGCAGCCAGCATTTATATAGTACCTCTACAAGCTGCTGGAACCATTCTACAGCCGTTATTTTGAGTGTTATAGGAGCTACAATTTATGTAGTACCTCTACAAGCTGCTGGAACCATTCTACAGCCTCCATTTTGTGTGTTATAGCCGCCAGCCTTTATATAGTAGCTCTACAAGCTGCTGGAACCATTATAGCCGCCAGCCTTTGTAAAGTAGCTCTGCAAGCTGCTGGAACCAGTCTACAGCCGCCATTTTGAGTGGTATAGCAGCCAGCATTTATATAGTACCTCTACAAGCTGCTGGAACCATTCTACAGCCGCCATTTTGAGTTTTATTGTGGCCAGCCTTTATATAACAGCTATACAAGCTGCTGGAACCATTCTACAGCCGTTATTTTGAGTGTTATAGCCGCCAGCCAGTATATAGTACCCCTACAAGCTGCTGGAACCATTCTACAGCCGCCATTTTGAGTGTTATAGCAGCCAGCTTTTATATAACAGCTATACAAGCTGCTGGAACCATTCTACAGCCTCCATTTTGAGTGTTATAGCCGCCAGCCTTTATATAGTAGCTCTACAAGCTGCTGGAACCATTCTACAGCCGTTATTTTAAGTTTTATAGCAGCCAGCATTTATATAGTACCTCTACAAGCTGCTGGAACCATTCTACAGCCGTTATTTTGAGTGTTATATGAGCCAGCATTGATATAGTACCTCTACAAGCTGCTGGAACCATTCTACAGCCTCCATTTTAAGTGCTATAGCCGCCAGCCTTTATATAGTAGCTCTACAAGCTGCTGGAACCATTCTACAGCCGTTATTTTGAGTTTTATAGCAGCCAGCATTTATATAGTACCTCTACAAGCTGCTGGAACCATTCTACAGCCGTTATTTTGAGTGTTATATGAGCCAGCATTGATATAGTACCTCTACAAGCTGCTGGAACCATTCTACAGCCTCCATTTTGTGTGTTATAGCCGCCAGCCTTTATATAGTAGCTCTACAAGCTGCTGGAACCATTATAGCCGCCAGCCTTTGTAAAGTAGCTCTGCAAGCGGCTGGAACCAGTCTACAGCCGCCATTTTGAGTGGTATAGCAGCCAGCATTTATATAGTACCTCTACAAGCTGCTGGAACCATTCTACAGCCGCCATTTTGAGTTTTATTGTGGCCAGCCTTTATATAACAGCTATACAAGCTGCTGAAACCATTCTACAGCCGTTATTTTGAGTGTTATAGCCGCCAGCCAGTATATAGTACCCCTACAAGCTGCTGGAACCATTCTACAGCCGCCATTTTGAGTGTTATAGCAGCCAGCCTTTATATAACAGCTATACAAGCTGCTGGAACCATTCTACAGCCTCCATTTTGAGTGTTATAGCCGCCAGCCTTTATATAGTAGCTCTACAAGCTGCTGGAACCATTATAGCCGCCAGCCTTTGTATAGTAGCTCTGCAAGCTGCTGGAACCATTCTACAGCCGCCATTTTGAGTGTTATAGCAGCCAGCATTTACATAGTACCTCTACAAGCTGCTGGAACCATTCTACAGCCGCCATTTTGAGTTTAATTGCGGCCAGCCTTTATATAACAGCTATACAAGCTGCGCGAACCATTCTACAGCCGTTATTTTGAGTGTTATAGCCGCCAGCCAGTATATAGTAGCTCTACAAGCTGCTGGAACCATTCTACAGCCGTTATTTTGAGTGTTATAGCCGCCAGCCTTTATATAGTAGCTCTACAAGCTGCTGGAACCATTCTACAGCCGTTATTTTGAGTGTTATAGCCGCTAGCCTTTATATAGTAGCTCTACAAGCTGCTGGAACCATTCTACAGCCGCCATTTTGAGTGTTATAGCAGCCAGCATTTATATAGTACCTCTACAAGCTGCTGGAACCATTCTACAGCCGCCATTTTGAGTTTTATTGCGGCCAGCATTTATATAACAGCTATACAAGCTGCTGGAACCATTCTACAGCCGTTATTTTGAGTGTTATAGCCGCCAGCCAGTATATAGTACCCCTACAAGCTGCTGGAACCATTCTACAGCCGCCATTTTGAGTGTCATAGCCGCTAGCCTTTATATAGTAGCTCTACAAGCTGCTGGAACCATTCTACAGCAGTTATTTTGAGTTTTATAGCAGCCAGCATTTATATAGTACCTCTACAAGCTGCTGGAACCACTCTACAGCCTCCATTTTGAGTGTTATAGCCGCCAGCCTTTATAAAGTAGCGCTACAAGCTCCTGAAACCATTCTACAGCCGCCATTTTGAGTTTAATTGCGGCCAGCCTTTATATAACAGCTATACAAGCTGCTGGAACCATTCTACAGCCGCCATTTTGAGTGTTATAGCCGCCAGCCTTTATATAGCAGCTATACAAGCTGCTGGAACCTATCTACAGCTGCCATTCTGAGTGTTATAGCAGCCAGCATTTACATAGTATCTCTACAAGCTGCTGGAACCATTCTACAGCTTCCGTTTTGTGTGTTATAGCAGCCAGCATTTATATAGTTGCTCTACAAGCTGCTGGAACCATTCTACAGCCGCCATTTTGAGTGTCATAGCCGCCAGCCAGTATATAGTAGCTCTACAAGCTGCTGGAACCATTCTACAGCCGTTTTTTGAGTGTTATAGCCGCCAGCCATTTTGAGTGTTATAGCCGCTAGCCTTTATATAGTAGCTCTACAAGCTGCTGAAAACATTCTACAGCCGTTATTTTGAGTGTTATAGCCGTCATCTTTAATGTAGTAGCTCTACAAGTTGCTGAAACCACTCTACAGCCTCTATTTTAAGTGCTATAGCCGCCAGCCTTTATATAGTAGCTCTACAAGCTGCTGGAACCATTCTACAGCCGTTATTTTGAGTTTTATAGCAGCCAGCATTTATATAGTACCTCTACAAGCTGCTGGAACCATTCTACAGCCGTTATTTTGAGTGTTATAGGAGCTACAATTTATGTAGTACCTCTACAAGCTGCTGGAACCATTCTACAGCCTCCATTTTGTGTGTTATAGCCGCCAGCCTTTATATAGTAGCTCTACAAGCTGCTGGAACCATTATAGCCGCCAGCCTTTGTAAAGTAGCTCTGCAAGCTGCTGGAACCAGTCTACAGCCGCCATTTTGAGTGGTATAGCAGCCAGCATTTATATAGTACCTCTACAAGCTGCTGGAACCATTCTACAGCCGCCATTTTGAGTTTTATTGTGGCCAGCCTTTATATAACAGCTATACAAGCTGCTGGAACCATTCTACAGCCGTTATTTTGAGTGTTATAGCCGCCAGCCAGTATATAGTACCCCTACAAGCTGCTGGAACCATTCTACAGCCGCCATTTTGAGTGTTATAGCAGCCAGCTTTTATATAACAGCTATACAAGCTGCTGGAACCATTCTACAGCCTCCATTTTGAGTGTTATAGCCGCCAGCCTTTATATAGTAGCTCTACAAGCTGCTGGAACCATTCTACAGCCGTTATTTTAAGTTTTATAGCAGCCAGCATTTATATAGTACCTCTACAAGCTGCTGGAACCATTCTACAGCCGTTATTTTGAGTGTTATATGAGCCAGCATTGATATAGTACCTCTACAAGCTGCTGGAACCATTCTACAGCCTCCATTTTAAGTGCTATAGCCGCCAGCCTTTATATAGTAGCTCTACAAGCTGCTGGAACCATTCTACAGCCGTTATTTTGAGTTTTATAGCAGCCAGCATTTATATAGTACCTCTACAAGCTGCTGGAACCATTCTACAGCCGTTATTTTGAGTGTTATATGAGCCAGCATTGATATAGTACCTCTACAAGCTGCTGGAACCATTCTACAGCCTCCATTTTGTGTGTTATAGCCGCCAGCCTTTATATAGTAGCTCTACAAGCTGCTGGAACCATTATAGCCGCCAGCCTTTGTAAAGTAGCTCTGCAAGCGGCTGGAACCAGTCTACAGCCGCCATTTTGAGTGGTATAGCAGCCAGCATTTATATAGTACCTCTACAAGCTGCTGGAACCATTCTACAGCCGCCATTTTGAGTTTTATTGTGGCCAGCCTTTATATAACAGCTATACAAGCTGCTGAAACCATTCTACAGCCGTTATTTTGAGTGTTATAGCCGCCAGCCAGTATATAGTACCCCTACAAGCTGCTGGAACCATTCTACAGCCGCCATTTTGAGTGTTATAGCAGCCAGCCTTTATATAACAGCTATACAAGCTGCTGGAACCATTCTACAGCCTCCATTTTGAGTGTTATAGCCGCCAGCCTTTATATAGTAGCTCTACAAGCTGCTGGAACCATTATAGCCGCCAGCCTTTGTATAGTAGCTCTGCAAGCTGCTGGAACCATTCTACAGCCGCCATTTTGAGTGTTATAGCAGCCAGCATTTACATAGTACCTCTACAAGCTGCTGGAACCATTCTACAGCCGCCATTTTGAGTTTAATTGCGGCCAGCCTTTATATAACAGCTATACAAGCTGCGCGAACCATTCTACAGCCGTTATTTTGAGTGTTATAGCCGCCAGCCAGTATATAGTAGCTCTACAAGCTGCTGGAACCATTCTACAGCCGTTATTTTGAGTGTTATAGCCGCCAGCCTTTATATAGTAGCTCTACAAGCTGCTGGAACCATTCTACAGCCGTTATTTTGAGTGTTATAGCCGCTAGCCTTTATATAGTAGCTCTACAAGCTGCTGGAACCATTCTACAGCCGCCATTTTGAGTGTTATAGCAGCCAGCATTTATATAGTACCTCTACAAGCTGCTGGAACCATTCTACAGCCGCCATTTTGAGTTTTATTGCGGCCAGCATTTATATAACAGCTATACAAGCTGCTGGAACCATTCTACAGCCGTTATTTTGAGTGTTATAGCCGCCAGCCAGTATATAGTACCCCTACAAGCTGCTGGAACCATTCTACAGCCGCCATTTTGAGTGTCATAGCCGCTAGCCTTTATATAGTAGCTCTACAAGCTGCTGGAACCATTCTACAGCAGTTATTTTGAGTTTTATAGCAGCCAGCATTTATATAGTACCTCTACAAGCTGCTGGAACCACTCTACAGCCTCCATTTTGAGTGTTATAGCCGCCAGCCTTTATAAAGTAGCGCTACAAGCTCCTGAAACCATTCTACAGCCTCCATTTTGAGTGTTATAGCAGCCAGCATTTATATAGTACCTCTACAAGCTGCTGGAACCATTCTACAGCCGCCATTTTGAGTTTTATTGCGGCCAGCATTTATATAACAGCTATACAAGCTGCTGGAACCATTCTACAGCCGCCATTTTGAGTGTCATAGCCGCCAGCCAGTATATAGTAGCTCTACAAGCTGCTGGAACCATTCTACAGCCGCCATTTTGAGTGTTATAGCAGCCAGCATTTATATAGTACCTCTACAAGCTGCTGGAACCATTCTACAGACGCCATTTTGAGTTTTATTGTGGCCAGCCTTTATATAACAGCTATACAAGCTGCTGGAACCATTCTACAGCCGTTATTTTGAGTGTTATAGCCGCCAGCCAGTATATAGTACCCCTACAAGCTGCTGGAACCATTCTACAGCCGCCATTTTGAGTGTTATAGCAGCCAGCCTTTATATAACAGCTATACAAGCTGCTGGAACCATTCTACAGCCTCCATTTGGAGTGTTATAGCCGCCAGCCTTTATATAGTAGCTCTACAAGCTGCTGGAACCATTATAGCCGCCAGCCTTTGTATAGTAGCTCTGCAAGCTGCTGGAACCATTCTACAGCCGCCATTTTGAGTGTTATAGCAGCCAGCATTTACATAGTACCTCTACAAGCTGCTGGAACCATTCTACACAGTTTAATTGCGGCCAGCCTTTATATAACAGCTATACAAGCTGCTGGAACCATTCTACAGCCGCCATTTTGAGTGTTATAGCCGCCAGCCTTTATATAGCAGCTATACAAGCTGCTGGAACCATTCTACAGCCATTATTTTGAGTGTTATAGCCGCCAGCCAGTATATAGTACCCCTACAAGCTGCTGGAACCATTCTACAGCCGCCATTTTGAGTGTTATAGCAGCCAGCATTTATATAACAGCTATACAAGCTGCTGGAACCATTCTACAGCCGCCATTTTGAGTGTCATAGCCGCCAGCCAGTATATAGTAGCTCTGCAAGCTGCTGGAACCATTCTACAGCCGCCATTTTGAGTGTTATAGCAGCCAGCATTTACATAGTACCTCTACAAGCTGCTGGAACCATTCTACAGCTTCCATTTTGTGTGTTATAGCAGCCAGCATTTATATAGTTGCTCTACAAGCTGCTGTAACCATTCTACAGCCGCCATTTTGAGTGTCATAGCCGCCAGCCAGTATATAGTAGCTCTACAAGCTGCTGGAACCATTCTACAGCCGTTTTTTGAGTGTTATAGCCGCCAGCCATTTTGAGTGTTGTAGCCGCTAGCCTTTATATACTAGCTCTACAAGCTGCTGAAAACATTCTACAGCCGTTATTTTGAGTGTTATAGCCGTCATCTTTAATGTAGTAGCTCTACAAGTTGCTGAAACCACTCTACAGCCTCTATTTTAAGTGCTATAGCCGCCAGCCTTTATATAGTAGCTCTACAAGCTGCTGGAACCATTATAGCCGCCAGCCTTTGTAAAGTAGCTCTGCAAGCTGCTGGAACCAGTCTACAGCCGCCATTTTGAGTGGTATAGCAGCCAGCATTTATATAGTACCTCTACAAGCTGCTGGAACCATTCTACAGCCGCCATTTTGAGTTTTATTGTGGCCAGCCTTTATATAACAGCTATACAAGCTGCTGGAACCATTCTACAGCCGTTATTTTGAGTGTTATAGCCGCCAGCCAGTATATAGTACCCCTACAAGCTGTTGGAACCATTCTACAGCCGCCATTTTGAGTGTTATAGCAGCCAGCCTTTATATAACAGCTATACAAGCTGCTGGAACCATTCTACAGCCTCCATTTTGAGTGTTATAGCCGCCAGCCTTTATATAGTAGCTCTACAAGCTGCTGGAACCATTATAGCCGCCAGCCTTTGTATAGTAGCTCTGCAAGCTGCTGGAACCATTCTACAGCCGCCATTTTGAGTGTTATAGCAGCCAGCATTTACATAGTACCTCTACAAGCTGCTGGAACCATTCTACAGCCGACATTTTGAGTTTAATTGCGGCCAGCCTTTATATAACAGCTATACAAGCTGCGCGAACCTTTCTACAGCCGTTATTTTGAGTGTGATAGCCGCCAGCCAGTATATAGTAGCTCTACAAGCTGCTGGAACCATTCTACAGCCGTTATTTTGAGTGTTATAGCTGCCAGCCTTTATATAGTAGCTCTACAAGCTGCTGGAACCATTCTACAGCCGTTATTTTGAGTTTTATAGCAGCAAGCATTTCTATAGTACCTCTACAAGCTGCTGGAACGATTCTACAGCCGCCATTTTGAGTGTTATAGCAGCCAGCATTTATATAGTACCTCTACAAGCTGCTGGAACCATTCTACAGCCGCCATTTTGAGTTTTGTTGCGGCCAGCATTTATATAACAGCTATACAAGCTGCTGGAACCATTCTACAGCCGTTATTTTGAGTGTTATAGCCGCCAGCCAGTATATAGTACCCCTACAAGCTGTTGGAACCATTCTACAGCCGCCATTTTGAGTGTTATAGCAGCCAGCCTTTATATAACAGCTATACAAGCTGCTGGAACCATTCTACAGCCTCCATTTTGAGTGTTATAGCCGCCAGCCTTTATATAGTAGCTCTACAAGCTGCTGGAACCATTATAGCCGCCAGCCTTTGTATAGTAGCTCTGCAAGCTGCTGGAACCATTCTACAGCCGCCATTTTGAGTGTTATAGCAGCCAGCATTTACATAGTACCTCTACAAGCTGCTGGAACCATTCTACAGCCGACATTTTGAGTTTAATTGCGGCCAGCCTTTATATAACAGCTATACAAGCTGCGCGAACCTTTCTACAGCCGTTATTTTGAGTGTGATAGCCGCCAGCCAGTATATAGTAGCTCTACAAGCTGCTGGAACCATTCTACAGCCGTTATTTTGAGTGTTATAGCTGCCAGCCTTTATATAGTAGCTCTACAAGCTGCTGGAACCATTCTACAGCCGTTATTTTGAGTTTTATAGCAGCAAGCATTTCTATAGTACCTCTACAAGCTGCTGGAACGATTCTACAGCCGCCATTTTGAGTGTTATAGCAGCCAGCATTTATATAGTACCTCTACAAGCTGCTGGAACCATTCTACAGCCGCCATTTTGAGTTTTGTTGCGGCCAGCATTTATATAACAGCTATACAAGCTGCTGGAACCATTCTACAGCCGTTATTTTGAGTGTTATAGCCGCCAGCCAGTATATAGTACCCCTACAAGCTGCTGGAACCATTCTACAGCCGCCATTTTGAGTGTCATAGCCGCTAGCCTTTATATAGTAGCTCTACAAGCTGCTGGAAACATTCTACAGCCGTTATTTTGAGTTTTATAGCAGCCAGCATTTATATAGTAACTCTACAAGCTGCTGGAACCACTCTACAGCCTCCATTTTGAGTGTTATAGCCGCCAGCCTTTATAAAGTAGCGCTACAAGCTCCTGAAACCATTCTACAGCCTCCATTTTGAGTGTTATAGCCGCTAGCCTTTATATAGTAGCTCTACAAGCTGCTGGAACCATTCTACAGCCGTTATTTTGAGTTTTCTAGCAGCCAGCATTTATATAGTACCTCTACATGCTGCTGGAACCATTCTACAGCCGCCATTTTGAGTTTTATTGTGGCCAGCCTTTATATAACAGCTATACAAGCTGCTGGAACCATTCTACAGCCGTTATTTTGAGTGTTATAGCCGCCAGCCAGTATATAGTACCCCTACAAGCTGCTGGAACCATTCTACAGCTGCCATTTTGTGTGTTATAGCAGCCAGCATTTATATAGTACCTCTATAAGCTGCTGGAACCATTCTACAGCCGCCATTTTGAGTGTTATGGCAGCCAGCCTTTATATAACAGCTATACAAGCTGCTGGAACCGTTCTACAGCCGTTATTTTGAGTGTTATAGCCGCCAGCCAGTATATAGTACCCCTACAAGCTGCTGGAACCATTCTACAGCTGCCATTTTGTGTGTTATAGCAGCCAGCATTTATATAGTACCTCTATAAGCTGCTGGAACCATTCTACAGCCACCATTTTGAGTTTCATAGAGTTTTTTTTATAGCAGCCAGCATTTATATAGTACCTCTACAAGCTGCTGGAACCATTCTACAGCCTCCATTTTGAGTAATATAGCCGCCAGCCTTTGTAAAGTAGCTCTGCAAGCTACTGGAAGCATTCTACAGCCGCCATTTTGAGTGTTATAGCAGCCAGCATTTATATAGTACCTCTACAAGCTGCTGGAACCATTCTACAGCCGCCATTTTGAGTTTTATTGTAGCCAGCCTTTATATAACAGCTATACAAGCTGCTGGAACCATTCTACAGCCGTTATTTTGAGTGTTATAGCCGCCAGCCAGTATATAGTACCCCTACAAGCTGCTGGAACCATTTTACACCCGCCATTTTGAGTGTTATAGCAGCCAGCATTTATATAGTACCTCTATAAGCTGCTGGAACCATTCTACAGCCGCCATTTTGAGTGTTATGGCAGCCAGCCTTTATATAACAGCTATACAAGCTGCTGGAACCATTCTACAGCCGTTATTTTGAGTGTTATAGCCGCCAGCCTTTATATAGTACCTCTACAAGCTGCTGGAACCATTTTACAGCCGCCATTTTGAGTTTCATAGGAGTCAGCATTTATATAGTACCTCTACAAGCTGCTGGAACCATTCTACAGCCTCCATTTTGAGACTTATCCGCCAACCTTTATATTGTAGCTCTACAAGCTGCTGGAACCATTCTACAGCCGCCATTTTGAGTGTTATAGCAGCCAGCATTTATATAGTACCTCTATAAGCTGCTGGAACCATTCTGCAGCCGCCATTTTGATGGTTATGGCAGCCAGCGTTTATATAACGGCTATACAAGCTGCTGGAACCATTCTACAGCCGTTATTTTGAGTTTTATAGCAGCCAGCATTTATATAGTACCTCTACAAGCTGTTGGAACCATTCTACAGCCTCCACTTTGAGTGTTATAGCAGCCAGCCTTTGTAAAGTAGCTATGCAAGCTGCTGGAACCATTCTACAACCGCCATTTTGAGTTTTATTGCGGCCAGCCTTTATATAACAGCTATACAAGCTGCTGGAACCATTCTACAGCCGTTATTTTGAGTGTTATAGCCGCCAGCCAGTATATAGTACCCCTACAAGCTGCTGGAACCATTCTACAGCCGTTATTTTGAGTGTTATAGCCGCCAGCCAGTATATAGTACCCCTACAAGCTGCTGGAACAATTCTACAGCCGCCATTTTGAGTGTTATAGCCGCCAGCCAGTATATAGTAGCTCTACAAGCTGCTGGAACCATTCTACAGCCGCCATTTTGAGTGTTATAGCAGCCAGAGTTTTATAGAAGCCAGCATTTATATAGTAGCTCTACAAGCTGCTGGAACCATTCTACAGCCGCCATTTTGAGTGTTATAGCGGCCAGCCTTTATATAGTAGCTCTACAAGCTCCTGAAACCATTCTACAGCCGCCATTCTGAGTGTTATAGCAGCCAGCCAGTATATAGTAGCTCTACAAGCTGCTGGAACAATTCTACAGCCGCCATTTTGAGTGTTATAGCCGCCAGCCAGTATATAGTACCTCTACAAGCTGTTGGAACCATTCTACAGACGCCATTTTGAGTTTTATTGCGGCCAGCCAGTATATAGTACCCCTACAAGCTGCTGGAACCATTCTACAGCCGCTATTTTGAGTGTCATAGCCGCCAGCCAGTATATAGTAGCTCTACAAGCTGCTGGAACCATTCTACAGCCGCCATTTTGAGTGTTATAGCAGCCAGCATTTATATAGTACCTCTACAAGCTGCTGGAACCATTCTACAGCCGCCATTTTGAGTTTTATTGTGGCCAGCCTTTATATAACAGCTATACAAGCTGCTGGAACCATTCTACAGCCGTTATTTTGAGTGTTATAGCCGCCAGCCAGTAAATAGTACCCCTACAAGCTGCTGGAACCATTCTACAGCCGCCATTTTGAGTGTTATAGCAGCCAGCCTTTATATAACAGCTATACAAGCTGCTGGAACCATTCTACAGCCTCTATTTTGAGTGTTATAGCCGCCAGCCTTTATATAGTAGCTCTACAAGCTGCTGGAACCATTATAGCCGCCAGCCTTTGTATAGTAGCTCTGCAAGCTGCTGGAACCATTCTACAGCCGCCATTTTGAGTGTTATAGCAGCCAGCATTTACATAGTACCTCTACAAGCTGCTGGAACCATTCTACAGCCGCCATTTTGAGTTTAATTGCGGCCAGCCTATATATAACAGCTATACAAGCTGCTGGAACCATTCTACAGCCGCCATTTTGAGTGTTATAGCCGCCAGCCTTTATATAGCAGCTATACAAGCTGCTGGAACCTATCTACAGCTGCCATTCTGAGTGTTATAGCAGCCAGCATTTGCATAGTACCTCTACAAGCTGCTGGAACCATTCTACAGCTTCCATTTTTGTGTGTTATAGCAGCCAGCATTTATATAGTTGCTCTACAAGCTGCTGGAACCATTCTACAGCCGCCATTTTGAGTGTCATAGCCGCCAGCCAGTATATAGTAGCTCTACAAGCTGCTGGAACCATTCTACAGCCGTTTTTTTGAGTGTTATAGCCGCCAGCCATTTTGAGTGTTATAGCCGCTAGCCTTTATATAGTAGCTCTACAAGCTGCTGGAAACATTCTACAGCCGTTATTTTGAGTGTTATAGCCGTCATCTTTAATGTAGTAGCTCTACAAGCTGCTGGAACCATTATAGCCGCCAGCCTTTGTAAAGTAGCTCTGCAAGCTGCTGGAACCTATCTACAGCTGCCATTCTGAGTGTTATAGCAGCCAGCATTTATATAGTACCTCTACAAGCTGCTGGAACCATTCTACAGCCGCCATTTTGAGTTTAATTGCGGCCAGCCTTTATATAACAGCTATACAAGCTGCGCGAACCATTCTACAGCCGTTATTTTGAGTGTTATAGCCGTCATCTTTAATGTAGTAGCTCTACAAGCTGCTGGAACCATTATAGCCGCCAGCCTTTGTAAAGTAGCTCTGCAAGCTGCTGGAACCTATCTACAGCTGCCATTCTGAGTGTTATAGCAGCCAGCATTTGCATAGTACCTCTACAAGCTGCTGGAACCATTCTACAGCTTCCATTTTGTGTGTTATAGCAGCCAGCATTTATATAGTTGCTCTACAAGTTGCTGAAACCACTCTACAGCCTCCATTTTAAGTGCTCTAGCCGCCAGCCTTTATATAGTAGCTCTACAAGCTGCTGGAACCACTCTACAGCCGTTATTTTGAGTGTTATAGCCGCCAGCCTTTATATAGTACCTCTACAAGCTGCTGGAACCATTCTACAGCCGCCATTTTGAGTTTCATAGGAGTCAGCATTTATATAGTACCTCTACAAGCTGCTGGAACCATTCTACAGCCTCCATTTTGAGACTTATCCGCCAACCTTTATATAGTAGCTCTACAAGCTGCTGGAACCATTATAGCCGCCAGCCTTTGTAAAGTAGCTCTGCAAGCTGCTGGAACCAGTCTACAGCCGCCATTTTGAGTGTTATAGCAGCCAGCATTTATATAGTACCTCTACAAGCTGCTGGAACCATTCTACAGCCGCCATTTTGAGTTTTATTGTGGCCAGCCTTTATATAACAGCTATACAAGCTGCTGGAACCATTCTACAGCCGCCATTTTGAGTGTTATAGCAGCCAGCCTTTATATAACAGCTATACAAGCTGCTGGAACCATTCTACAGCGTCCATTTTGAGTGTTATAGCCGCCAGCCTTTATATAGTAGCTCTACAAGCTGCTGGAACCATTATAGCCGCCAGCCAGTATATAGTACCCCTACAAGCTGCTGGAACCATTCTACAGCCGCCATTTTGAGTGTCATAGCCGCTAGCCTTTATATAGTAGCTCTACAAGCTGCTGGAACCATTCTACAGACGTTATTTTGAGTTTTATAGCAGCCAGCATTTATATAGTACCTCTACAAGCTGCTGGAACCACTCTACAGCCTCCATTTTGAGTGTTATAGCCGCCAGCCTTTATAAAGTAGCGCTACAAGCTCCTGAAACCATTCTACAGCCGTTATTTTGAGTTTTATAGGAGCCGGCATTGATATAGTACCTCTACAAGATGCTGGAACCATTCTACAGCCTCCATTTTGAGTAATATAGCCGCCAGCCTTTGTAAAGTAGCTCTGCAAGCTACTGGAAGCATTCTACAGCCGCCATTTTGAGTGTTATAGCAGCCAGCATTTATATAGTACTTCTAGAAGCTGCGGGAACCATTCTACAGCCGCCATTTTGAGTTTTATTGTAGCCAGCCCTTATATAACAGCTATACAAGCTGCTGGAACCATTCTACAGCCGTTATTTTGAGTGTTATAGCCGCCAGCCAGTATATAGTACCCCTACAAGCTGCTGGAACCATTTTACAGCCGCCATTTTGAGTGTTATAGCAGCCAGCATTTATATAGTACCTCTATAAGCTGCTGGAACCATTCTACAGCCGCCATTTTGAGTGTTATGGCAGCCAGCCTTTATATAACAGCTATACAAGCTGCTGGAACCGTTCTACAGCCTCTATTTTGAGTGTTATAGCCGCCAGCCTTTATATAGTACCTCTACAAGCTGCTGGAACCATTCTACAGCCGCCATTTTGAGTTTCATAGGAGTCAGCATTTATATAGTACCTCTACAAGCTGCTGGAACCATTCTACAGACGTTATTTTGAGTGTTATAGCCGCCAGCCTTTGTAGAGTAGCTCTGTAAGCTGCTGGAACCATTCTACAGCCGCCATTTTGAATGTTATAGCAGCCAGCGTTTATATAACGGCTATACAAGCTGCTGGAACCATTCTACAGCCGTTATTTTGAGTTTTATAGCAGCCAGTATTTATATAGTACCTCTACAAGCTGTTGGAACCATTCTACAGCCTCCAATTTGAGTGTTATAGCAGCCAGCCTTTGTAAAGTAGCTATGCAAGCTGCTGGAACCATTCTACAAACGCCATTTTGAGTTTTATTGCGGCCAGCCTTTATATAACAGCTATACAAGCTGCTGGAACCATTCTACAGCCGTTATTTTGAGTGTTATAGCCGCCAGCCAGTATATAGTACCCCTACACGCTGCTGGAACCATTCTACAGCCGTTATTTTGAGTGTTATAGCCGCCAGCCAGTATATAGTACCCCTACAAGCTGCTGGAACAATTCTACAGCCGCCATTTTGAGTGTCATAGCCGCCAGCCAGTATATAGTAGCTCTACAAGCTGCTGGAACCATTCTACAGCCGCCATTTTGAGTGTTATAGCAGCCAGCATTTATATAGTACCTCTACAAGCTGCTGGAACCGATCTACAGACGCCATTTTGAGTTTTATTGCGGCCAGCCTTTATATAACAGCTATACAAGCTGCTGGAACCGTTCTACAGCCGCCATTTTGAGTGTCATAGCCGCCAGCCAGTATATAGTAGCTCTACAAGCTGCTGGAACCATTCTTCAGCCTCCATTTTGAGTGTTATAGCAGCCAGCATTTAAATAGTACCTCTACAAGCTGCTGGAACCATTCTACAGCCGCCATTTTGAGTTTTATTGTGGCCAGCCTTTATATAACAGCTATACAAGCTGCTGGAACCATTCTACAGCCGTTATTTTGAGTTTTATAGCCGCCAGCCAGTATATAGTACCCCTACAAGCTGCTGGAACCATTCTACAGCCGCCATTTTGAGTGTTATAGCAGCCAGCCTTTATATAACAGCTATACAAGCTGCTGGAACCATTCTACAGCCTCCATTTTGAGTGTTATAGCAGCCAGCATTTAAATAGTACCTCTACAAGCTGCTGGAACCATTCTACAGCCGCCATTTTGAGTTTTATTGTGGCCAGCCTTTATATAGTAGCTCTACAAGCTGCTGGAACCATTATAGCCGCCAGCCTTTGTATAGTAGCTCTGCAAGCTGCTGGAACCATTCTACAGCCGCCATTTTGAGTGTTATAGCAGCCAGCATTTACATAGTACCTCTACAAGCTGCTGGAACCATTCTACAGCCGCCATTTTGACTTTAATTGCGGCCAGCCTATATATAACAGCTATGCAAGCTGCTGGAACCATTCTACAGCCGCCATTTTGAGTGTTATAGCCGCCAGCCTTTATATAGCAGCTATACAAGCTGCTGGAACCTATCTACAGCTGCCATTCTGAGTGTTATAGCAGCCAGCATTTGCATAGTACCTCTACAAGCTGCTGGAACCATTCTACAGCTTCCATTTTGTGTGTTATAGCAGCCAGCATTTATATAGTTGCTCTACAAGCTGCTGGAACCATTCTACAGCCGCCATTTTGAGTGTCATAGCCGCCAGCCAGTATATAGTAGCTCTACAAGCTGCTGGAACCATTCTACAGCCGTTTTTTGAGTGTTATAGCCGCCAGCCATTTTGAGTGTTATAGCCGCTAGCCTTTATATAGTAGCTCTACAAGCTGCTGGAAACATTCTACAGCCGTTATTTTGAGTGTTATAGCCGTCATCTTTAATGTAGTAGCTCTACAAGCTGCTGGAACCATTATAGCCGCCAGCCTTTGTAAAGTAGCTCTGCAAGCTGCTGGAACCAGTCTACAGCCGCCATTTTGAGTGTTATAGCAGCCAGCATTTATATAGTACCTCTACAAGCTCCTGGAACCATTCTACAGCCGCCATTTTGAGTTTTATTGTGGTAAGGCTTTATATAACAGCTATACAAGCTGCTGGAACCATTCTACAGCCGTTATTTTGAGTGTTATAGCCGCCAGCCAGTATATAGTACCCCTACAAGCTGCTGGAACCATTCTACAGCCGCCATTTTGAGTGTTATAGCAGCCAGCCTTTATATAACAGCTATACAAGCTGCTGGAACCATTCTACAGCCTCCATTTTGAGTGCTATAGCCGCCATCCTTTATATAGTAGCTCTACAAGCTGCTGGAACCATTATAGCCGCCAGCCTTTATATAGCAGCTATACAAGCTGCTGGAACCTATCTACAGCTGCCATTCTGAGTGTTATAGCAGCCAGCATTTGCATAGTACCTCTACAAGCTGCTGGAACCATTCTACAGCTTCCATTTTGTGTGTTATAGCAGCCAGCATTTATATAGTTGCTCTACAAGCTGCTGGAACCATTCTACAGCCGCCATTTTGAGTGTCATAGCCGCCAGCCAGTATATAGTAGCTCTACAAGCTGCTGGAACCATTCTACAGCCGTTTTTTGAGTGTTATAGCCGCCAGCCATTTTGAGTGTTATAGCCGCTAGCCTTTATATAGTAGCTCTACAAGCTGCTGGAAACATTCTACAGCCGTTATTTTGAGTGTTATAGCCGTCATCTTTAATGTAGTAGCTCTACAAGCTGCTGGAACCATTATAGCCGCCAGCCTTTGTAAAGTAGCTCTGCAAGCTGCTGGAACCTATCTACAGCTGCCATTCTGAGTGTTATAGCAGCCAGCATTTATATAGTACCTCTACAAGCTGCTGGAACCATTCTACAGCCGCCATTTTGAGTTTAATTGCGGCCAGCCTTTATATAACAGCTATACAAGCTGCGCGAACCATTCTACAGCCGTTATTTTGAGTGTTATAGCCGTCATCTTTAATGTAGTAGCTCTACAAGCTGCTGGAACCATTATAGCCGCCAGCCTTTGTAAAGTAGCTCTGCAAGCTGCTGGAACCTATCTACAGCTGCCATTCTGAGTGTTATAGCAGCCAGCATTTGCATAGTACCTCTACAAGCTGCTGGAACCATTCTACAGCTTCCATTTTGTGTGTTATAGCAGCCAGCATTTATATAGTTGCTCTACAAGTTGCTGAAACCACTCTACAGCCTCCATTTTAAGTGCTATAGCCGCCAGCCTTTATATAGTAGCTCTACAAGCTGCTGGAACCACTCTACAGCCGTTATTTTGAGTGTTATAGCCGCCAGCCTTTATATAGTACCTCTACAAGCTGCTGGAACCATTCTACAGCCGCCATTTTGAGTTTCATAGGAGTCAGCATTTATATAGTACCTCTACAAGCTGCTGGAACCATTCTACAGCCTCCATTTTGAGACTTATCCGCCAACCTTTATATAGTAGCTCTACAAGCTGCTGGAACCATTATAGCCGCCAGCCTTTGTAAAGTAGCTCTGCAAGCTGCTGGAACCAGTCTACAGCCGCCATTTTGAGTGTTATAGCAGCCAGCATTTATATAGTACCTCTACAAGCTGCTGGAACCATTCTACAGCCGCCATTTTGAGTTTTATTGTGGCCAGCCTTTATATAACAGCTATACAAGCTGCTGGAACCATTCTACAGCCGCCATTTTGAGTGTTATAGCAGCCAGCCTTTATATAACAGCTATACAAGCTGCTGGAACCATTCTACAGCGTCCATTTTGAGTGTTATAGCCGCCAGCCTTTATATAGTAGCTCTACAAGCTGCTGGAACCATTATAGCCGCCAGCCAGTATATAGTACCCCTACAAGCTGCTGGAACCATTCTACAGCCGCCATTTTGAGTGTCATAGCCGCTAGCCTTTATATAGTAGCTCTACAAGCTGCTGGAACCATTCTACAGACGTTATTTTGAGTTTTATAGCAGCCAGCATTTATATAGTACCTCTACAAGCTGCTGGAACCACTCTACAGCCTCCATTTTGAGTGTTATAGCCGCCAGCCTTTATAAAGTAGCGCTACAAGCTCCTGAAACCATTCTACAGCCGTTATTTTGAGTTTTATAGGAGCCGGCATTGATATAGTACCTCTACAAGATGCTGGAACCATTCTACAGCCTCCATTTTGAGTAATATAGCCGCCAGCCTTTGTAAAGTAGCTCTGCAAGCTACTGGAAGCATTCTACAGCCGCCATTTTGAGTGTTATAGCAGCCAGCATTTATATAGTACTTCTAGAAGCTGCGGGAACCATTCAACAGCCGCCATTTTGAGTTTTATTGTAGCCAGCCCTTATATAACAGCTATACAAGCTGCTGGAACCATTCTACAGCCGTTATTTTGAGTGTTATAGCCGCCAGCCAGTATATAGTACCCCTACAAGCTGCTGGAACCATTTTACAGCCGCCATTTTGAGTGTTATAGCAGCCAGCATTTATATAGTACCTCTATAAGCTGCTGGAACCATTCTACAGCCGCCATTTTGAGTGTTATGGCAGCCAGCCTTTATATAACAGCTATACAAGCTGCTGGAACCGTTCTACAGCCTCTATTTTGAGTGTTATAGCCGCCAGCCTTTATATAGTACCTCTACAAGCTGCTGGAACCATTCTACAGCCGCCATTTTGAGTTTCATAGGAGTCAGCATTTATATAGTACCTCTACAAGCTGCTGGAACCATTCTACAGACGTTATTTTGAGTGTTATAGCCGCCAGCCTTTGTAGAGTAGCTCTGTAAGCTGCTGGAACCATTCTACAGCCGCCATTTTGAATGTTATAGCAGCCAGCGTTTATATAACGGCTATACAAGCTGCTGGAACCATTCTACAGCCGTTATTTTGAGTTTTATAGCAGCCAGTATTTATATAGTACCTCTACAAGCTGTTGGAACCATTCTACAGCCTCCAATTTGAGTGTTATAGCAGCCAGCCTTTGTAAAGTAGCTATGCAAGCTGCTGGAACCATTCTACAAACGCCATTTTGAGTTTTATTGCGGCCAGCCTTTATATAACAGCTATACAAGCTGCTGGAACCATTCTACAGCCGTTATTTTGAGTGTTATAGCCGCCAGCCAGTATATAGTACCCCTACACGCTGCTGGAACCATTCTACAGCCGTTATTTTGAGTGTTATAGCCGCCAGCCAGTATATAGTACCCCTACAAGCTGCTGGAACAATTCTACAGCCGCCATTTTGAGTGTCATAGCCGCCAGCCAGTATATAGTAGCTCTACAAGCTGCTGGAACCATTCTACAGCCGCCATTTTGAGTGTTATAGCAGCCAGCATTTATATAGTACCTCTACAAGCTGCTGGAACCGATCTACAGACGCCATTTTGAGTTTTATTGCGGCCAGCCTTTATATAACAGCTATACAAGCTGCTGGAACCGTTCTACAGCCGCCATTTTGAGTGTCATAGCCGCCAGCCAGTATATAGTAGCTCTACAAGCTGCTGGAACCATTCTTCAGCCTCCATTTTGAGTGTTATAGCAGCCAGCATTTAGATAGTACCTCTACAAGCTGCTGGAACCATTCTACAGCCGCCATTTTGAGTTTTATTGTGGCCAGCTTTTATATAACAGCTATACAAGCTGCTGGAACCATTCTACAGCCGTTATTTTGAGTTTTATAGCCGCCAGCCAGTATATAGTACCCCTACAAGCTGCTGGAACCATTCTACAGCCGCCATTTTGAGTGTTATAGCAGCCAGCCTTTATATAACAGCTATACAAGCTGCTGGAACCATTCTACAGCCTCCATTTTGAGTGTTATAGCCGCCAGCCTTTATATAGTAGCTCTACAAGCTGCTGGAACCATTATAGCCGCCAGCCTTTGTATAGTAGCTCTGCAAGCTGCTGGAACCATTCTACAGCCGCCATTTTGAGTGTTATAGCAGCCAGCATTTACATAGTACCTCTACAAGCTGCTGGAACCATTCTACAGCCGCCATTTTGACTTTAATTGCGGCCAGCCTATATATAACAGCTATGCAAGCTGCTGGAACCATTCTACAGCCGCCATTTTGAGTGTTATAGCCGCCAGCCTTTATATAGCAGCTATACAAGCTGCTGGAACCTATCTACAGCTGCCATTCTGAGTGTTATAGCAGCCAGCATTTGCATAGTACCTCTACAAGCTGCTGGAACCATTCTACAGCTTCCATTTTGTGTGTTATAGCAGCCAGCATTTATATAGTTGCTCTACAAGCTGCTGGAACCATTCTACAGCCGCCATTTTGAGTGTCATAGCCGCCAGCCAGTATATAGTAGCTCTACAAGCTGCTGGAACCATTCTACAGCCGTTTTTTGAGTGTTATAGCCGCCAGCCATTTTGAGTGTTATAGCCGCTAGCCTTTATATAGTAGCTCTACAAGCTGCTGGAAACATTCTACAGCCGTTATTTTGAGTGTTATAGCCGTCATCTTTAATGTAGTAGCTCTACAAGCTGCTGGAACCATTATAGCCGCCAGCCTTTGTAAAGTAGCTCTGCAAGCTGCTGGAACCAGTCTACAGCCGCCATTTTGAGTGTTATAGCAGCCAGCATTTATATAGTACCTCTACAAGCTGCTGGAACCATTCTACAGCCGCCATTTTGAGTTTAATTGCGGCCAGCCTTTATATAACAGCTATACAAGCTGCTGGAACCATTCTACAGCCGTTATTTTGAGTGTTATAGCCGCCAGCCTTTATATAGTAGCTCTACAAGCTGCTGGAACCATTATAGCCGCCAGCCTTTGTAAAGTAGCTCTGCAAGCTGCTGGAACCAGTCTACAGCCGCCATTTTGAGTGTTATAGCAGCCAGCATTTATATAGTACCTCTACAAGCTCCTGGAACCATTCTACAGCCGCCATTTTGAGTTTTATTGTGGTAAGGCTTTATATAACAGCTATACAAGCTGCTGGAACCATTCTACAGCCGTTATTTTGAGTGTTATAGCCGCCAGCCAGTATATAGTACCCCTACAAGCTGCTGGAACCATTCTACAGCCGCCATTTTGAGTTTAATTGCGGCCAGCCTTTATATAACAGCTATACAAGCTGCTGGAACCATTCTACAGCCGTTATTTTGAGTGTTATAGCCGCCAGCCTTTATATAGTAGCTCTACAAGCTGCTGGAACCATTATAGCCGCCAGCCTTTGTAAAGTAGCTCTGCAAGCTGCTGGAACCAGTCTACAGCCGCCATTTTGAGTGTTATAGCAGCCAGCATTTATATAGTACCTCTACAAGCTCCTGGAACCATTCTACAGCCGCCATTTTGAGTTTTATTGTGGTAAGGCTTTATATAACAGCTATACAAGCTGCTGGAACCATTCTACAGCCGTTATTTTGAGTGTTATAGCCGCCAGCCAGTATATAGTACCCCTACAAGCTGCTGGAACCATTCTACAGCCGCCATTTTGAGTGTTATAGCAGCCAGCATTTATATAGTACCTCTACAAGCTCCTGGAACCATTCTACAGCCGCCATTTTGAGTTTTATTGTGGTAAGGCTTTATATAACAGCTATACAAGCTGCTGGAACCATTCTACAGCCGTTATTTTGAGTGTTATAGCCGCCAGCCAGTATATAGTACCCCTACAAGCTGCTGGAACCATTCTACAGCCTCCATTTTGAGACTTATCCGCCAACCTTTATATAGTAGCTCTACAAGCTGCTGGAACCATTATAGCCGCCAGCCTTTGTAAAGTAGCTCTGCAAGCTGCTGGAACCAGTCTACAGCCGCCATTTTGAGTGTTATAGCAGCCAGCATTTATATAGTACCTCTACAAGCTGCTGGAACCATTCTACAGCCGCCATTTTGAGTTTTATTGTGGCCAGCCTTTATATAACAGCTATACAAGCTGCTGGAACCATTCTACAGCCGCCATTTTGAGTGTTATAGCAGCCAGCCTTTATATAACAGCTATACAAGCTGCTGGAACCATTCTACAGCGTCCATTTTGAGTGTTATAGCCGCCAGCCTTTATATAGTAGCTCTACAAGCTGCTGGAACCATTATAGCCGCCAGCCAGTATATAGTACCCCTACAAGCTGCTGGAACCATTCTACAGCCGCCATTTTGAGTGTCATAGCCGCTAGCCTTTATATAGTAGCTCTACAAGCTGCTGGAACCATTCTACAGACGTTATTTTGAGTTTTATAGCAGCCAGCATTTATATAGTACCTCTACAAGCTGCTGGAACCACTCTACAGCCTCCATTTTGAGTGTTATAGCCGCCAGCCTTTATAAAGTAGCGCTACAAGCTCCTGAAACCATTCTACAGCCGTTATTTTGAGTTTTATAGGAGCCGGCATTGATATAGTACCTCTACAAGATGCTGGAACCATTCTACAGCCTCCATTTTGAGTAATATAGCCGCCAGCCTTTGTAAAGTAGCTCTGCAAGCTACTGGAAGCATTCTACAGCCGCCATTTTGAGTGTTATAGCAGCCAGCATTTATATAGTACTTCTATAAGCTGCGGGAACCATTCTACAGCCGCCATTTTGAGTTTTATTGTAGCCAGCCCTTATATAACAGCTATACAAGCTGCTGGAACCATTCTACAGCCGTTATTTTGAGTGTTATAGCCGCCAGCCAGTATATAGTACCCCTACAAGCTGCTGGAACCATTTTACAGCCGCCATTTTGAGTGTTATAGCAGCCAGCATTTATATAGTACCTCTATAAGCTGCTGGAACCATTCTACAGCCGCCATTTTGAGTGTTATGGCAGCCAGCCTTTATATAACAGCTATACAAGCTGCTGGAACCGTTCTACAGCCTCTATTTTGAGTGTTATAGCCGCCAGCCTTTATATAGTACCTCTACAAGCTGCTGGAACCATTCTACAGCCGCCATTTTGAGTTTCATAGGAGTCAGCATTTATATAGTACCTCTACAAGCTGCTGGAACCATTCTACAGACGTTATTTTGAGTGTTATAGCCGCCAGCCTTTGTAGAGTAGCTCTGTAAGCTGCTGGAACCATTCTACAGCCGCCATTTTGAATGTTATAGCAGCCAGCGTTTATATAACGGCTATACAAGCTGCTGGAACCATTCTACAGCCGTTATTTTGAGTTTTATAGCAGCCAGTATTTATATAGTACCTCTACAAGCTGTTGGAACCATTCTACAGCCTCCAATTTGAGTGTTATAGCAGCCAGCCTTTGTAAAGTAGCTATGCAAGCTGCTGGAACCATTCTACAAACGCCATTTTGAGTTTTATTGCGGCCAGCCTTTATATAACAGCTATACAAGCTGCTGGAACCATTCTACAGCCGTTATTTTGAGTGTTATAGCCGCCAGCCAGTATATAGTACCCCTACACGCTGCTGGAACCATTCTACAGCCGTTATTTTGAGTGTTATAGCCGCCAGCCAGTATATAGTACCCCTACAAGCTGCTGGAACAATTCTACAGCCGCCATTTTGAGTGTCATAGCCGCCAGCCAGTATATAGTAGCTCTACAAGCTGCTGGAACCATTCTACAGCCGCCATTTTGAGTGTTATAGCAGCCAGCATTTATATAGTACCTCTACAAGCTGCTGGAACCGATCTACAGACGCCATTTTGAGTTTTATTGCGGCCAGCCTTTATATAACAGCTATACAAGCTGCTGGAACCGTTCTACAGCCGCCATTTTGAGTGTCATAGCCGCCAGCCAGTATATAGTAGCTCTACAAGCTGCTGGAACCATTCTTCAGCCTCCATTTTGAGTGTTATAGCAGCCAGCATTTAGATAGTACCTCTACAAGCTGCTGGAACCATTCTACAGCCGCCATTTTGAGTTTTATTGTGGCCAGCCTTTATATAACAGCTATACAAGCTGCTGGAACCATTCTACAGCCGTTATTTTGAGTTTTATAGCCGCCAGCCAGTATATAGTACCCCTACAAGCTGCTGGAACCATTCTACAGCCGCCATTTTGAGTGTTATAGCAGCCAGCCTTTATATAACAGCTATACAAGCTGCTGGAACCATTCTACAGCCTCCATTTTGAGTGTTATAGCCGCCAGCCTTTATATAGTAGCTCTACAAGCTGCTGGAACCATTATAGCCGCCAGCCTTTGTATAGTAGCTCTGCAAGCTGCTGGAACCATTCTACAGCCGCCATTTTGAGTGTTATAGCAGCCAGCATTTACATAGTACCTCTACAAGCTGCTGGAACCATTCTACAGCCGCCATTTTGACTTTAATTGCGGCCAGCCTATATATAACAGCTATGCAAGCTGCTGGAACCATTCTACAGCCGCCATTTTGAGTGTTATAGCCGCCAGCCTTTATATAGCAGCTATACAAGCTGCTGGAACCTATCTACAGCTGCCATTCTGAGTGTTATAGCAGCCAGCATTTGCATAGTACCTCTACAAGCTGCTGGAACCATTCTACAGCTTCCATTTTGTGTGTTATAGCAGCCAGCATTTATATAGTTGCTCTACAAGCTGCTGGAACCATTCTACAGCCGCCATTTTGAGTGTCATAGCCGCCAGCCAGTATATAGTAGCTCTACAAGCTGCTGGAACCATTCTACAGCCGTTTTTTGAGTGTTATAGCCGCCAGCCATTTTGAGTGTTATAGCCGCTAGCCTTTATATAGTAGCTCTACAAGCTGCTGGAAACATTCTACAGCCGTTATTTTGAGTGTTATAGCCGTCATCTTTAATGTAGTAGCTCTACAAGCTGCTGGAACCATTATAGCCGCCAGCCTTTGTAAAGTAGCTCTGCAAGCTGCTGGAACCAGTCTACAGCCGCCATTTTGAGTGTTATAGCAGCCAGCATTTATATAGTACCTCTACAAGCTGCTGGAACCATTCTACAGCCGCCATTTTGAGTTTAATTGCGGCCAGCCTTTATATAACAGCTATACAAGCTGCTGGAACCATTCTACAGCCGTTATTTTGAGTGTTATAGCCGCCAGCCTTTATATAGTAGCTCTACAAGCTGCTGGAACCATTATAGCCGCCAGCCTTTGTAAAGTAGCTCTGCAAGCTGCTGGAACCAGTCTACAGCCGCCATTTTGAGTGTTATAGCAGCCAGCATTTATATAGTACCTCTACAAGCTCCTGGAACCATTCTACAGCCGCCATTTTGAGTTTTATTGTGGTAAGGCTTTATATAACAGCTATACAAGCTGCTGGAACCATTCTACAGCCGTTATTTTGAGTGTTATAGCCGCCAGCCAGTATATAGTACCCCTACAAGCTGCTGGAACCATTCTACAGCCGCCATTTTGAGTGTTATAGCAGCCAGCCTTTATATAACAGCTATACAAGCTGCTGGAACCATTCTACAGCCTCCATTTTGAGTGCTATAGCCGCCATCCTTTATATAGTAGCTCTACAAGCTGCTGGAACCATTATAGCCGCCAGCCTTTGTATAGTAGCTCTGCAAGCTGCTGGAACCATTCTACAGCTGCCATTTTGAGTGTTATAGCAGCCAGCATTTACATAGCACCTCTACAAGCTGCTGCAACCATTCTACAGCCGCCAATTTGAGTTTAATTGCGGCCAGCCTTTATATAACAGCTATACAAGCTGCGCGAACCATTCTACAGCCGTTATTTTGAGTGTTATAGCCGCCAGCCAGTATATAGTAGCTCTACAAGCTGCTGGAACCATTCTACAGCCGTTATTTTGAGTGTTATAGCCGCCAGCCTTTGTAGAGTACCTCTATAAGCTGCTGGAACCATTCTACAGCCGCCATTTTGAGTGTTATGGCAGCCAGCCTTTATATAACAGCTATACAAGCTGCTGGAACCATTCTACAGCCGTTATTTTCAGTTTTGTAGCAGCCAGCATTTATATAGAACCTCTACAAGCTGCTGGAACCATTCTACAGCCGCCATTCTACAGCCGCCATTTTGAGTTTTATTGCGGCCAGCCTTTATATAACAGCTATACAAGCTGCTGGAACCATTCTACAGCTGTTATTTTGAGTGTTATAGCCGCCAGCCAGTATATAGTAACCCTACAAGCTGCTGGAACCATTCTACAGCCGCCATTTTGAGTGTTATAGCCGCCAGCCAGTATATAGTAGCTCTACAAGCTGCTGGAACCATTCTACAGCCGTTATTTTGAGTGTTATAGCCGCCAGCCTTTATATAAGAGCTCTACAAGCTGCTGGAACCATTCTACAGCCGTTATTTTGAGTTTTATAGCAGCCAGCATTTATATAGTACCTCTACAAGCTGTTGGAACCATTCTACAGCCTCCACTTTGAGTGTTATAGCAGCCAGCCTTTATATAGTAGCTCTACAAGCTGCTGGAACCATTCTACAGCCGCCATTTTGAGTTTTATTGCGGCCAGCCTTTATATAACAGCTATACAAGCTGCTGGAACCATTCTACAGCCGTTATTTTGAGTGTTATAGCCGCCAGCCAGTATATAGTACCCCTACAATCTGCTGGAACCATTCTACAGCCGCCATTTTGAGTGTCATAGCCGCCAGCCAGTATATAGTAGCTCTACAAGCTGCTGGAACCATTCTACAGACGTTATTTTGAGTGTTATAGTCGCCAGCCTTTGTAGAGTAGCTCTGCAAGCTGCTGGAACCATTCTACAGCCTCCATATTGAGTGTTATAGCCGCTAGCCTTTATATAGTAGCTCTACAAGCTGCTGGAACCATTCTACAGCCGTTATTTTGAGTTTTATAGCAGCCAGCATTTATATAGTACCTCTACAAGCTGTTGGAACCATTCTACAGCCTCCACTTTGAGTGTTATAGCCGCTAGCCTTTATATAGTAGCTCTACAAGCTGCTGGAACCATTTTGAGTGTTATAGCCGCTAGCCTTTATATAGTAGCTCTACAAGCTGCTGGAACCATTCTACAGCCGTTATTTTGAGTTTTATAGCAGCCAGCATTTATATAGTACCTCTACAAGCTGTTGGAACCATTCTACAGCCTCCACTTTGAGTGTCATAGGCGCCAGCCAGTATATAGTAGCTCTACAAGCTGCTGGAACCATTCTACAGACGTTATTTTGAGTGTTATAGCCGCCAGCCTTTGTAGAGTAGCTGTGCAAGCTGCTGGAACCATTCTACAGCCTCCATATTGAGTGTTATAGCCGCTAGCCAGTATATAGTAGCTCTACAAGCTGCTGGAACCATTCTACAGCCGTTATTTTGAGTTTTATAGCAGCCAGCATTTATATAGTACCTCTACAAGCTGCTGGAACCATTCTACAGCCTCCATTTTGAGTGTTATAGCCGCCAGCCTTTATAAAGTAGCTCTACAAGCTCCTGAAAGCATTCTACAGCCGTTATTTTGAGTTTTATAGGCGCAAGCATTGTTATAGTACCTTTACAAGCTGCTGGAACCATTCTACAGCCTCCATTTTGAGTGTTATAGCAGCCAGCATTTATATAGTACCTCTACAAGCTGCTGGAACCATTCTACAGCCGCCATTTTGAGTTTTATTGTGGCCAGCCTTTATATAACAGCTGTACAAGCTGCTGGAACCATTCTACAGCCGTTATTTTGAGTGTTATAGCCGTCATCTTTAATGTAGTAGCTCTACAAGTTGCTGGAACCATTCTACAGCATCCATTTTAAGTGTTATAGCCGCCAGCCTATATATAGTAGCTCTACAAGCTGCTGGAACCATTCTACAGCCGTTATTTTGAGTTTTATAGCATCCAGCATTTATATAGTACCTCTACAAGCTGCTGGAACCATTCTACAGCCTCCATTTTGAGTGTTATAGCCGCCAGCCTTTATAAAGTAGCTCTACAAGCTCCTGAAACCATTCTACAGCCGTTTTTTTGAGTTTTATAGGAGCCAGCATTGATATAGTACCTCTACAAGCTGCTGGAACCATTGTACAGCCTCCATTTTAAGTGTTATAGCAGCCAGCATTTATATAGTACCTCTACAAGCTGCTGGAACCATTCTACAGCCGCCATTTTGAGTTTTATTGTGGCCAGCCTTTATAAAGTAGTTTTACAAGCTCCTGAAACCATTCTACAGCCGTTTTTTTGAGTTTTATAGGAGCCAGCATTGATATAGTACCTCTACAAGCTGCTGGAACCATTCTACAGCCTCCATTTTAAGTGTTATAGCAGCCAGCATTTATATAGTACCTCTACAAGCTGCTGGAACCATTCTACAGCCGTTATTTTGAGTGTTATAGCCGCCAGCCTTTATATAGTAACTCTACACGCTACTGGAACCATTATACAGCCGCCATTCTGAGTGTTATGGCAGCCAGCCTTTATATAACAGCTATACAAGCTGCTGGAACCATTCTACAGCCGTTATTTTCAGTTTTATAGCAGCCAGCATTTATATAGAACCTCTACAAGCTGCTGGAACCATTCTACAGCCGCCATTCTACAGCCGCCATTCTACAGCCGCCATTCTACAGCCGCCATTTTGAGTTTTATTGCGGCCAGCCTTTATATAACAGCTATACAAGCTGCTGGAACCATTCTACAGCTGTTATTTTGAGTGTTATAGCCGCCAGCCAGTATATAGTACCCCTACAAGCTGCTGGAACCATTCTACAGCCGCCATTTTGAGTGCCATAGCCGCCAGCCAGTATATAGTAGCTCTACAAGCTGCTGGAACCATTCTACAGCAGTTATTTTGAGTGTTATAGCCGCCAGCCTTTGTAGAGTAGCTCTGCAAGCTGCTGGAACCATTCTACAGCCGCCATTTTGAGTGTTATAGCCGCTAGCCTTTATATAGTAGCTCTACAAGCTGCTGGAACCCTTCTACAGCCGTTATTTTGAGTTTTATAGCAGCCAGCATTTATATAGTACCTCTACAAGCTGTTGGAACCATTCTACAGCCTCCACTTTGAGTGTTATAGCAGCCAGCCTTTGTAAAGTAGCTCTGCAAGCTGCTGGAACCATTCTACAGCCGTTATTTTGAGTTTTATAGCAGCCAGCATTTATATAGTACCTCTACAAGCTGCTGGAACCATTCTACAGCCGCCATTTTGAGTTTTATTGCGGCCAGCCTTTATATAACAGCTATACAAGCTGCTGGAACCATTCTACAGCCGTTATTTTGAGTGTCATAGCCGCCAGCCAGTATATGGTACCCCTACAAGCTGCTGGAACCATTCTACAGCCGCCATTTTGAGTGTCATAGCCGCCAGCCAGTATATAGTAGCTCTACAAGCTGCTGGAACCATTCTACAGCCGTTATTTTGAGTGTTATAGCCGCCAGCCTTTGTAGAGTAGCTCTGCAAGCTGCTGGAACCATTCTACAGCCTTTATATTGAGTGTTATAGCCGCTAGCCTTTATATAATAGCTCTACAAGCTGCTGGAACCATTCTACAGCCGTTATTTTGAGTTTTATAGCAGCCAGCATTTATATAGTACCTCTACAAGCTGTTGGAAACATTCTACAGCCTCCACTTTGAGTGTTATAGCCGCTAGCCTTTATATAGTAGCTCTACAAGCTGCTGGAACCATTCTACAGCCGTTATTTTGAGTTTTATTGCAGCCAGCATTTATATAGTACATCTACAAGCTGTTGGAACCATTCTACAGCCTCCACTTTGAGTGTTATAGCCGCTAGCCTTTATATAGTAGCTCTACAAGCTGCTGGAACCATTCTACAGCCGTTATTTTGAGTTTTATAGCAGCCAGCATTTATATAGTACCTCTACAAGCTGCTGGAACCATTCTACAACCGCCATTTTAAGTTTTATTGCGGCCAGCCTTTATATAACAGCTATACAAGCTGCTGGAACCATTCTACAGCCGTTATTTTGAGTGTTATAGCAGCCAGCATTTATATAGTACCTCTACAAGCTGCTGGAACCATTCTACAGCCGCCATTTTGAGTGTTATGGCAGCCAGCCTTTATATAACAGCTATACAAGCTGCTGGAACCATTCTACAGCCGTTATTTTGAGTTTTATAGCAGCCAGCATTTATATAGAACCTCTACAAGCTGCTGGAACCACGCTACAGCCGCCATTCTACAGCCGCCATTTTGAGTTTTATTGCGGCCAGCCTTTATATAACAGCTATACAAGCTGCTGGAACCATTCTACAGCTGTTATTTTGAGTGTTATAGCCGCCAGCCAGTATATAGTACCCCTACAAGCTGCTGGAACCATTCTACAGCCGCCATTTTGAGTGTCATAGCCGCCAGCCAGTATATTGTAGCTCTACAAGCTGCTGGAACCATTCTACAGCCGTTATTTTGAGTGTTATAGCCGACAGCCTTTGTAGAGTAGCTCTACAAGCTGCTGGAACCATTCTACAGCCGCCATTTTGAGTTTTATTGCGGCCAGCCTTTATATAACAGCTATACAAGCTGCGCGAACCATTCTACAGCCGTTGTTTTGAGTGTTATATCCACCAGCCAGTATATAGTACCCCTACAAGCTGCTGGAACCATTCTAAAGCCGCCATTTTGAGTGTTATAGCCGCTAGCCTTTATATAGTAGCTCTACAAGCTGCTGGAACCATTCTACAGCCGTTATTTTGAGTTTTATAGCAGCCAGCATTTATATAGTACCTCTACAAGCTGTTGGAACCATTCTACAGCCTCCACTTTGAGTGTCATAGGCGCCAGCCAGTATATAGTAGCTCTACAAGCTGCTGGAACCATTCTACAGACGTTATTTTGAGTGTTATAGCCGCCAGCCTTTGTAGAGTAGCTGTGCAAGCTGCTGGAACCATTCTACAGCCTCCATATTGAGTGTTATAGCCGCTAGCCTTTATATAGTAGCTCTACAAGCTGCTGGAACCATTCTACAGCCGTTATTTTGAGTTTTATAGCAGCCAGCATTTATATAGTACCTCTACAAGCTGCTGGAACCATTCTACAGCCTCCATTTTGAGTGTTATAGCCGCCAGCCTTTATAAAGTAGCTCTACAAGCTCCTGAAAGCATTCTACAGCCGTTATTTTGAGTTTTATAGGCGCAAGCATTGTTATAGTACCTTTACAAGCTGCTGGAACCATTCTACAGCCTCCATTTTGAGTGTTATAGCAGCCAGCATTTATATAGTACCTCTACAAGCTGCTGGAACCATTCTACAGCCGCCATTTTGAGATTTATTGTGGCCAGCCTTTATATAACAGCTGTACAAGCTGCTGGAACCATTCTACAGCCGTTATTTTGAGTGTTATAGCCGTCATCTTTAATATAGTAGCTCTACAAGTTGCTGGAACCATTCTACAGCCTCCATTTTAAGTGTTATAGCCGCCAGCCTATATATAGTAGCTCTACAAGCTGCTGGAACCATTCTACAGCCGTTATTTTGAGTTTTATAGCATCCAGCATTTATATAGTACCTCTACAAGCTGCTGGAACCATTCTACAGCCTCCATTTTGAGTGTTATAGCCGCCAGCCTTTATAAAGTAGCTCTACAAGCTCCTGAAACCATTCTACAGCCGTTTTTTTGAGTTTTATAGGAGCCAGCATTGATATAGTACCTCTACAAGCTGCTGGAACCATTCTACAGCCTCCATTTTAAGTGTTATAGCAGCCAGCATTTATATAGTACCTCTACAAGCTGCTGGAACCATTCTACAGCCGTTATTTTGAGTGTTATAGCCGCCAGCCTTTATATAGTAGCTCTACACGCTACTGGAACCATTCTACAGCCGCCATTCTGAGTGTTATGGCAGCCAGCCTTTATATAACAGCTATACAAGCTGCTGGAACCATTCTACAGCCGTTATTTTCAGTTTTATAGCAGCCAGCATTTATATAGAACCTCTACAAGCTGCTGGAACCATTCTACAGCCTCCATTTTAAGTGTTATAGCCGCCAGCCTATATATAGTAGCTCTACAAGCTGCTGGAACCATTCTACAGCCGTTATTTTGAGTTTTATAGCATCCAGCATTTATATAGTACCTCTACAAGCTGCTGGAACCATTCTACAGCCTCCATTTTAAGTGTTATAGCCGCCAGCCTATATATAGTAGCTCTACAAGCTCCTGAAACCATTCTACAGCCGTTTTTTTGAGTTTTATAGGAGCCAGCATTGATATAGTACCTCTACAAGCTGCTGGAACCATTCTACAGCCGCCATTTTGAGTTTTATTGTGGCCAGCCTTTATAAAGTAGTTTTACAAGCTCCTGAAACCATTCTACAGCCGTTTTTTTGAGTTTTATAGGAGCCAGCATTGATATAGTACCTCTACAAGCTGCTGGAACCATTCTACAGCCTCCATTTTAAGTGTTATAGCAGCCAGCATTTATATAGTACCTCTACAAGCTGCTGGAACCATTCTACAGCCGCCATTTTGAGTTTTATTGTGGCCAGCCTTTATAAAGTAGTTTTACAAGCTCCTGAAACCATTCTACAGCCGTTTTTTTGAGTTTTATAGGAGCCAGCATTGATATAGTACCTCTACAAGCTGCTGGAACCATTCTACAGCCTCCATTTTAAGTGTTATAGCAGCCAGCATTTATATAGTACCTCTACAAGCTGCTGGAACCATTCTACAGCCGTTATTTTGAGTGTTATAGCCGCCAGCCTTTATATAGTAGCTCTACACGCTACTGGAACCATTCTACAGCCGCCATTCTGAGTGTTATGGCAGCCAGCCTTTATATAACAGCTATACAAGCTGCTGGAACCATTCTACAGCCGTTATTTTCAGTTTTATAGCAGCCAGCATTTATATAGAACCTCTACAAGCTGCTGGAACCATTCTACAGCCTCCATTTTAAGTGTTATAGCCGCCAGCCTATATATAGTAGCTCTACAAGCTCCTGAAACCATTCTACAGCCGTTTTTTTGAGTTTTATAGGAGCCAGCATTGATATAGTACCTCTACAAGCTGCTGGAACCATTCTACAGCCTCCATTTTAAGTGTTATAGCAGCCAGCATTTATATAGTACCTCTACAAGCTGCTGGAACCATTCTACAGCCGCCATTTTGAGTTTTATTGTGGCCAGCCTTTATAAAGTAGTTTTACAAGCTCCTGAAACCATTCTACAGCCGTTTTTTTGAGTTTTATAGGAGCCAGCATTGATATAGTACCTCTACAAGCTGCTGGAACCATTCTACAGCCTCCATTTTAAGTGTTATAGCAGCCAGCATTTATATAGTACCTCTACAAGCTGCTGGAACCATTCTACAGCCGTTATTTTGAGTGTTATAGCCGCCAGCCTTTATATAGTAGCTCTACACGCTACTGGAACCATTCTACAGCCGCCATTCTGAGTGTTATGGCAGCCAGCCTTTATATAACAGCTATACAAGCTGCTGGAACCATTCTACAGCCGTTATTTTCAGTTTTATAGCAGCCAGCATTTATATAGAACCTCTACAAGCTGCTGGAACCATTCTACAGCCGCCATTCTACAGCCGCCATTTTGAGTTTTATTGCGGCCAGCCTTTATATAACAGCTATACAAGCTGCTGGAACCATTCTACAGCTGTTATTTTGAGTGTTATAGCCGCCAGCCAGTATATAGTACCCCTACAAGCTGCTGGAACCATTCTACAGCCGCCATTTTGAGTGCCATAGCCGCCAGCCAGTATATAGTAGCTCTACAAGCTGCTGGAACCATTCTACAGCAGTTATTTTGAGTGTTATAGCCGCCAGCCTTTGTAGAGTAGCTCTGCAAGCTGCTGGAACCATTCTACAGCCGCCATTTTGAGTGTTATAGCCGCTAGCCTTTATATAGTAGCTCTACAAGCTGCTGGAACCCTTCTACAGCCGTTATTTTGAGTTTTATAGCAGCCAGCATTTATATAGTACCTCTACAAGCTGTTGGAACCATTCTACAGCCTCCACTTTGAGTGTTATAGCAGCCAGCCTTTGTAAAGTAGCTCTGCAAGCTGCTGGAACCATTCTACAGCCGTTATTTTGAGTTTTATAGCAGCCAGCATTTATATAGTACCTCTACAAGCTGCTGGAACCATTCTACAGCCGCCATTTTGAGTTTTATTGCGGCCAGCCTTTTATATAACAGCTATACAAGCTGCTGGAACCATTCTACAGCCGTTATTTTGAGTGTCATAGCCGCCAGCCAGTATATGGTACCCCTACAAGCTGCTGGAACCATTCTACAGCCGCCATTTTGAGTGTCATAGCCGCCAGCCAGTATATAGTAGCTCTACAAGCTGCTGGAACCATTCTACAGACGTTATTTTGAGTGTTATAGCCGCCAGCCTTTGTAGAGTAGCTCTGCAAGCTGCTGGAACCATTCTACAGCCTTTATATTGAGTGTTATAGCCGCTAGCCTTTATATAGTAGCTCTACAAGCTGCTGGAACCATTCTACAGCCTTTATTTTGAGTTTTATAGCAGCCAGCATTTATATAGTACCTCTACAAGCTGTTGGAACCATTCTACAGCCTCCACTTTGAGTGTTATAGCCGCTAGCCTTTATATAGTAGCTCTACAAGCTGCTGGAACCATTCTACAGCCGTTATTTTGAGTTTTATTGCAGCCAGCATTTATATAGTACCTCTACAAGCTGTTGGAACCATTCTACAGCCTCCACTTTGAGTGTTATAGCCGCTAGCCTTTATATAGTAGCTCTACAAGCTGCTGGAACCATTCTACAGCCGTTATTTTGAGTTTTATAGCAGCCAGCATTTATATAGTACCTCTACAAGCTGCTGGAACCATTCTACAACCGCCATTTTAAGTTTTATTGCGGCCAGCCTTTATATAACAGCTATACAAGCTGCTGGAACCATTCTACAGCCGTTATTTTGAGTGTTATAGCCGCCAGCCAGTATATAGTACCCCTACAAGCTGCTGGAACCATTCTACAGCCGCCATTTTGAGTGTCATAGGCGCCAGCCAGTATATAGTAGCAATACAAGCTGCTGGAACCATTCTACAGACGTTATTTTGAGTGTTATAGCCGCCAGCCTTTGTAGAGTAGCTCTGCAAGCTGCTGGAACCATTCTACAGCCTCCATATTGAGTGTTATAGCCGCTAGCCTTTCTATAGTTGCTCTACAAGCTGCTGGAACCATTCTACAGCCGTTATTTTGAGTTTTATAGCAGCCAGCATTTATATAGTACCTCTACAAGCTGCTGGAACCATTCTACAGCCGCCATTTTGAGTGTTATGGCAGCCAGCCTTTATATAACAGCTATACAAGCTGCTGGAACCATTCTACAGCCGTTATTTTGAGTTTTATAGCAGCCAGCATTTATATAGAACCTCTACAAGCTGCTGGAACCACGCTACAGCCGCCATTCTACAGCCGCCATTTTGAGTTTTATTGCGGCCAGCCTTTATATAACAGCTATACAAGCTGCTGGAACCATTCTACAGCTGTTATTTTGAGTGTTATAGCCGCCAGCCAGTATATAGTACCCCTACAAGCTGCTGGAACCATTCTACAGCCGCCATTTTGAGTGTCATAGCCGCCAGCCAGTATATTGTAGCTCTACAAGCTGCTGGAACCATTCTACAGCCGTTATTTTGAGTGTTATAGCCGACAGCCTTTGTAGAGTAGCTCTACAAGCTGCTGGAACCATTCTACAGCCGCCATTTTGAGTTTTATTGCGGCCAGCCTTTATATAACAGCTATACAAGCTGCGCGAACCATTCTACAGCCGTTGTTTTGAGTGTTATATCCACCAGCCAGTATATAGTACCCCTACAAGCTGCTGGAACCATTCTACAGCCGCCATTTTGAGTGTTATAGCAGCTAGCATTGATATAGTACCTCTACAAGCTGCTGGAACCATTCTACAGCCGTTATTTTCAGTTTTATAGCAGCCAGCATTTATATAGTACCTCTACAAGCTGCTGGAACCATTCTACAGTCGCCATTTTGAGTTTTATTGCGGCCAGCCTTTATATAACAGCTATACAAGCTGCTGGAACCATTCTACAGCTGTTATTTTGAGTGTTATAGCCGCCAGCCAGTATATAGTACCCCTACAAGCTGCTGGAACCATTCTACAGCCGCCATTTTGAGTGTCATAACCGCCAGCCAGTATATTGTAGCTCTACAAGCTGCTGGAACCATTCTACAGCCGTTATTTTGAGTGTTATAGCCGACAGCCTTTGTAGAGTAGCTCTACAAGCTGCTGGAACCATTCTACAGCCGCCATTTTGAGTTTTATTGCGGCCAGCCTTTATATAACAGCTATACAAGCTGCGCGAACCATTCTACAGCCGTTGTTTTGAGTGTTATATCCACCAGCCAGTATATAGTACCCCTACAAGCTGCTGGAACCATTCTACAGCCGCCATTTTGAGTGTTATAGCAGCTAGCATTGATATAGTACCTCTACAAGCTGCTGGAACCATTCTACAGCCGTTATTTTCAGTTTTATAGCAGCCAGCATTTATATAGTACCTCTACAAGCTGCTGGAACCATTCTACAGCCGCCATTTTGAGTGTTATAGCAGCCTGCATTTATATAGTACCTCTATAAGCTGCTGGAACCATTATAGCCGCCAGCCTTTGTAAAGTAGCTCTGCAAGCTGCTGGAACCAGTCTACAGCCGCCATTTTGAGTGTTATAGCAGCCAGCATTTATATAGTACCTCTACAAGCTGCTGGAACCATTCTACAGCCGCCATTTTGAGTTTTATTGTGGTCAGCCTTTATATAACAGCTATACAAGCTGCTGGAACCATTCTACAGCCGTTATTTTGAGTGTTATAGCCGTCATCTTTAATGTAGTAGCTCTACAAGTTGCTGGAACTATTCTACAGCCTCCATTTTAAGTGTTATAGCCGCCAGACTTTATATAGTAGCTCTACAAGCTGCTGGAACCATTCTACAGCCGTTATTTTGAGTTTTATAGCATCCAGCATTTATATAGTACCTTTACAAGCTGCTGGAACCATTCTACAGCTCCCATTTTGAGTGTTATAGCCGCCAGCCTTTATAAAGTAGCTCTACAAGCTCCTGAAACCATTCTACAGCCGTTTTTTTGAGTTTTATAGGAGCCAGCATTGATATAGTACCTCTACAAGCTGCTGGAACCATTCTACAGCCTCCATTTTAAGTGTTATAGCAGCCAGCATTTATATAGTACCTCTACAAGCTGGTGTAACCATTCTACAGCCGCCATTTTGAGTGTCATAGCCGCCAGCCAGTATATAGTAGCTCTACAAGCTGCTGGAACCATTCTACAGCCGTTATTTTGAGTGTTATAGCCGCCAGCCTTTGTAGAGTAGCTCTGCAAGCTGCTGGAACCATTCTACAGCCGCCATTTTGAGTGTTATAGCCGCTAGCCTTTATATAGTAGCTCTACAAGCTGCTGGAACCATTCTACAGCCGTTATTTTGAGTGTTATAGCCGTCATCTTTAGTGTAGTAGCTCTACAAGTTGCTGGAACCATTCTACAGCCGTTATTTTGAGTTTTATAGCAGCCAGCATTTATATAGTACCTCTACAAGCTGTTGGAACCATTCTACAGCTTCCACTTTGAGTGTTATAGCCACCACCATTTATATAGTATCTCTACAAGCTGGTGGAACCATTCTACAGCCGTTATTTTGAGTTTTATAGCAGCCAGCATTTATATAGTACCTCTACAAGCTGTTGGAACCATTCTACAGCCTCCACTTTGAGTGTTATAGCCGCCAGCATTTATATAGTACCTCTACAAGCTGCTGGAACCATTCTACAGCCGTTATTTTGAGTGTTATAGCAGCCAGCATTTATATAGTACTTCTACAATCTGCTGGAACTATTCTACAGCCGCCATTTTAGTGTTATAGCCGCCAGTCTTTATATAGTAGCTCTACAAGCTGCTGGAACCATTCTACAGCCGTTATTTCGAGTTTTATAGCAGCCAGCATTTATATAGTAGCTCTGCAAGCTGCTGGAACCATTCTACAGCCGCCATTTTGAGTGTTATGGCAGCCAGCCTTTATATAACAGATATACAAGCTGCTGGAACCATTCTACAGCCGTTATTTTGAGTTTTATAGCAGCCAGCATTTATATAGAACCTCTACAAGCTGCTGGAACCATTCTACAGCCGCCATTTTGAGTTTTATTGCGGCCAGCCTTTATATAACAGCTATACAAGCTGCTGGAACTATTCTACAGCTGTTATTTTGAGTGTTATAGCCGCCAGCCAGTATATAGTACCCCTACAAGCTGCTGGAACCATTCTACAGCCGCCATTTTGAGTGTCATAGCCGCCAGCCAGTATATTGTAGTTCTACAAGCTGCTGGAACCATTCTACAGCCGTTATTTTGAGTGTTATAGCCGACAGCCTTTGTAGAGTAGCTCTACAAGCTGCTGGAACCATTCTACAGCCGCCATTTTGAGTTTTATTGCGGCCAGCCTTTATATAACAGCTATACAAGCTGCGCGAACCATTCTACAGCCGTTGTTTTAGTGTTATAGCCACCAGCCAGTATATAGTACCCCTACAAGCTGCTGGAACCATTCTACAGCCGCCATTTTGAGTGTTATAGCAGCTAGCATTGATATAGTACCTCTACAAGCTGCTGGAACCATTCTACAGCCGTTATTTTCAGTTTTATAGCAGCCAGCATTTATATAGTACCTCTACAAGCTGCTGGAACCATTCTACAGCCGCCATTTTGAGTGTTATAGCAGCCAGCATTTATATAGTACCTCTATAAGCTGCTGGAACCATTATAGCCGCCAGCCTTTGTAAAGTAGCTCTGCAAGCTGCTGGAACCAGTCTACAGCCGCCATTTTGAGTGTTATAGCAGCCAGCATTTATATAGTACCTCTACAAGCTGCTGGAACCATTCTACAGCCGCCATTTTGAGTTTTATTGTGGCCAGCCTTTATATAACAGCTATACAAGCTGCTGGAACCATTCTACAGCCGTTATTTTGAGTGTTATAGCCGTCATCTTTAATGTAGTAGCTCTACAAGTTGCTGGAACCATTCTACAGCCTCCATTTTAAGTGTTATAGCCGCCAGCCTTTATATAGTAGCTCTACAAGCTGCTGGAACCATTCTACAGCCGTTATTTTGAGTTTTATAGCATCCAGCATTTATATAGTGCCTCTACAAGCTGCTGGAACCATTCTACAGCCTCCATTTTGAGTGTTATAGCCGCCAGCCTTTATAAAGTAGCTCTACAAGCTCCTGAAACCATTCTACAGCCGTTTTTTTGAGTTTTATAGGAGCCAGCATTGATATAGTACCTCTACAAGCTGCTGGAACCATTCTACAGCCTCCATTTTAAGTGTTATAGCAGCCAGCATTTATATAGTACCTCTACAAGCTGCTGGAACCATTCTACAGCCGCCATTTTGAGTTTTATTGTGGCCAGCCTTTATATAACAGCTATACAAGCTGCTGGAACCATTCTACAGCCGTTATTTTGAGTGTTATAGCCGCCAGCCAGTATATAGTACCCCTACAAGCTGCTGGAACCATTCTACAGCCGCCATTTTGAGTGTTATAGCAGCCAGCATTTATATAGTACCTCTATAAGCTGCTGGAACCATTATAGCCGCCAGCCTTTGTAAAGTAGCTCTGCAAGCTGCTGGAACCAGTCTACAGCCGCCATTTTGAGTGTTATAGTAGCCAGCATTTATATAGTACCTCTACAAGCTGCTGGAACCATTCTACAGCCGCCATTTTGAGTTTTATTGTGGCCAGCCTTTATATAACAGGTATACAAGCTGCTGGAACCATTCTACAGCCGTTATTTTGAGTGTTATAGCCGCCAGCCAGTATATAGTACCCCTACAAGCTGCTGGAACCATTCTACAGCCGCCATTTTGAGTGTCATAGCCGCCAGCCAGTATATAGTAGCTCTACAAGCTGCTGGAACCATTCTACAGCCGTTATTTTGAGTGTTATAGCCGCCAGCCTTTGTAGAGTAGCTCTGCAAGCTGCTGGAACCATTCTACAGCCGCCATTTTGAGTGTTATAGCCGCTAGCCTTTATATAGTAGCTCTACAAGCTGCTGGAACCATTCTACAGCCGTTATTTTGAGTGTTATAGCCGTCATCTTTAGTGTAGTAGCTTTACAAGTTGCTGGAACCATTCTACAGCCGTTATTTTGAGTTTTATAGCAGCCAGCATTTATATAGAACCTCTACAAGCTGCTGGAACCATTCTACAGCCGCCATTTTGAGTGTTGTAGCCGCTAGCCTTTATATAGTAGCTCTACAAGTTGCTGGAACCATTCTACAGCCGTTATTTTGAGTTTTATAGCAGCCAGCATTTATATAGAACCTCTACAAGCTGCTGGAACCATTCTACAGCCGCCATTTTGAGTGTTATGGCAGCCAGCCTTTATATAACAGCTATACAAGCTGCTGGAACCATTCTACAGCCGTTATTTTGAGTTTTATAGCAGCCAGCATTTATATAGAACCTCTACAAGCTGCTGGAACCATTCTACAGCCGCCATTTTGAGTTTTATTGCGGCCAGCATTTATATAGTACCTCTACAAGCTGTTGGAACCATTCTACAGCCTCCACTTTGAGTGTTATAGCCGCCAGCATTTATATAGTACCTCTACAAGCTGCTGGAACCATTCTACAGCCGTTATTTTGAGTGTTATAGCAGCCAGCATTTATATAGTACTTCTACAATCTGCTGGAACTATTCTACAGCCGCCATTTTGAGTGTTATAGCCGCCAGTCTTTATATAGTAGCTCTACAAGCTGCTGGAACCATTCCACAGCCGTTATTTCGAGTTTTATAGCAGCCAGCATTTATATAGTAGCTCTGCAAGCTGCTGAAACCATTCTACAGCCGCCATTTTGAGTGTTATGGCAGCCAGCCTTTATATAACAGCTATACAAGCTGCTGGAACCAGTCTACAGCCGTTATTTTGAGTTTTATAGCAGCCAGCATTTATATAGAACCTCTACAAGCTGCTGGAACCATTCTACAGCCGCCATTCTACAGCCGCCATTTTGAGTTTTATTGCGGCCAGCCCTTATATAACAGCTATACAAGCTGCTGGAACCATTCTACAGCTGTTATTTTGAGTGTTATAGCCGCCAGCCAGTATATAGTACCCCTACAAGCTGCTGGAACCATTCTACAGCCGCCATTTTGAGTGTCATAGCCGCCAGCCAGTATATAGTAGCTCTACAAGCTGCTGGAACCATTCTACAGCCGTTATTTTGAGTGTTATAGCCGACAGCCTTTGTAGAGTAGCTCTGCAAGCTGCTGGAACCATTCTACAGCCGCCATTTTGACTGTTATAGCAGCTAGCCTTTATATAGTAGCTCTACAAGCTGCTGGAACCATTCTACAGCCGTTATTTTGAGTGTTATAGCCGTCATCTTTAATGTAGTAGCTCTACAATTTGCTGAAACCACTCTACAGCCTCCATTTTAAGTGTTATAGCCGTCAGCCTTTATATAGTAGCTCTACAAGCTGCTGGAACCATTCTACAGCCGTTATTTTGAGTTTTATAGCAGCCAGCCTTTGTAGAGTAGCTCTGCAAGCTGCTGGAACAATTCTACAGCCGCCATTTTGAGTGTTATAGCCGCTAGCCTTTATATAGTAGCTCTACAAGCTGCTGGAACCATTCTACAGCCGTTATTTTGAGTGTTATAGCCGTCATCTTTAATGTAGTAGCTCTACAAGTTGCTGAAACCACTCTACAGCTGTTATTTTGAGTTTTATAGGAGCCAGCATTGATATAGTACCTCTACAAGCTGCTGGAACCATTCTACAGCCTCCATTTTGAGTGTTATAGCCGCCAGCCTTTATATAGTAGCTCTACAAGCTGCTGGAACCATTATAGCCGCCAGCCTTTGTAAAGTAGCTCTGCAAGCTGCTGGAACCATTCTACAGCAGCCATTTTGAGTTTTATTGTGGCCAGCCTTTATATAACAGCTATACAAGCTGCTGGAACCATTCTACAGCCGTTATTTTGAGTGTTATACCCGCCAGCCAGTATATAGTACCCCTACAAGCTGCTGGAACTATTCTACAGCCGCCATTTTGAGTGTTATAGCAGCCAGCCTTTATATAACAGCTATACAAGCTGCTGGAACAATTCTACAGCCTCCATTTTGAGTGTTATAGCCGCCAGCCTTTATATAGTAGCTCTACAAGCTGCTGGAACCATTATAGCCGCCAGTCTTTGTATAGTAGCTCTGCAAGCTGCTGGAACCATTCTACAGCCGCCATTTTGAGTGTAATAGCAGCCAGCATTTACATAGTACCTCTACAAGCTGCTGGAACCATTCTACAGCCGACATTTTGAGTTTTATTGCGGCCAGCCTTTATATAACAGCTATACAAGCTGCGCGAACCATTTTACAGCCGTTATTTTGAGTGTTATAGCCGCCAGCCAGTATATAGTAGCTCTACTAGCTGCTGGAACCATTCTACAGCCGTTATTTTGAGTGTTATAGCCGCCAGCCTTTTAGAGTACCTCTATAAGCTGCTGGAACCATTCTACAGCCGCCATTTTGAGTGTTATGGCAGCCAGCCTTTATATAACAGCTATACAAGCTGCTGAAACCATTCTACAGCTGTTATTCTGAGTGTTATAGCCGCCAGCCAGTATATAGTAGCTCTAGAAGCTGCTGGAACCATTATAGCCGCCAGCCTTTGTAAAGTAGCTCTGCAAGCTGCTGGAACCATTCTACAGCCGCCATTTTGAGTGTTATAGCAGCCAGCCCTTATATAGTACCTCTGCAAGCTGCTGGAACCATTCTACAGCCGCCATTTTGAGTTTTATTGTGGCCAGCCTTTATATAACAGCTATACAAGCTGCTGGAACCATTCTACAGCCGTTATTTTGAGTGTTATAGCCGCCAGCCAGTATATAGTACCCCTACAAGCTGCTGGAACCATTCTACAGCCGTTATTTTGAGTGTTATACCCGCCAGCCAGTATATAGTACCCCTACAAGCTGCTGGAACTATTCTACAGCCGCCATTTTGAGTGTTATAGCAGCCAGCCTTTATATAACAGCTATACAAGCTGCTGGAACCATTCTACAGCCTCCATTTTGAGTGTTATAGCCGCCAGCCTTTATATAGTAGCTCTACAAGCTGCTGGAACCATTATAGCCGCCAGTCTTTGTATAGTAGCTCTGCAAGCTGCTGGAACCATTCTACAGCCGTTTTTTTGAGTTTTATAGCAGCCAGAATTTATATAGAACCTCTACAAGCTGCTGGAACCATTCTACAGCCGCCATTCTACAGCCGCCATTTTGAGTTTTCTTGCGGCCAGCCTTTATATAACAGCTATACAAGCTGCTGAAACCATTCTACAGCTGTTATTTTGAGTGTTATAGCCGCCAGCCAGTATATAGTAGCTCTAGAAGCTGCTGGAACCATTATAGCCGCCAGCCTTTGTAAAGTAGCTCTGCAAGCTGCTGGAACCATTCTACAGCCGCCATTTTGAGTGTTATAGCAGCCAGCCTTTATATAGTACCTCTGCAAGCTGCTGGAACCATTCTACAACCGCCATTTTGAGTTTTATTGTGGCCAGCCTTTATATAACAGCTATACAAGCTGCTGGAACCATTCTACAGCCGTTATTTTGAGTGTTATAGCCGCCAGCCAGTATATAGTACCCCTACAAGCTGCTGGAACCATTCTACAGCCGCCATTTTGAGTGTTATAGCAGCCAGCCTTTATATAACAGCTATACAAGCTGCTGGAACCATTCTACAGCCTCTATTTTGAGTGGTATAGCAGCTAGCATTTATATAGTAGTTCTACAATCTTCTGGAACTATTCTACAGCTGCCATTTTGAGTGGTATAGCCGCCAGCCTTTATATAGTAGCTATACAAGCTGCTGGAACCATTCTACAGCCTCTATTTTGAGTGTTATAGCCGCTAGCCTTTATATAGTAGCTCTACAAGCTGCTGGAACCATTCTACAGCCGTTATTTTGAGTGTTATAGCCGTCATCTTTAGTGTAGTAGCTCTACAAGTTGCTGGAACCATTCTACAGCCGTTATTTTGAGTTTTATAGCAGCCAGCATTTATATAGTACCTCTACAAGCTGTTGGAACCATTCTACAGCCTCCACTTTGAGTGTTATAGCCGCCAGCTTTTATATAGTACCTCTGCAAGCTGCTGGAACCATTCTACAGCCGTTATTTTGAGTTTTATTGCAGCCAGCATTTATATAGTACCTCTACAAGCTGTTGGAACCATTCTACAGCCTCCACTTTGAGTGTTATAGCCGCCAGCATTTATATAGTACCTCTACAAGCTGCTGGAACCATTCTACAGCCGTTATTTTGAGTGTTATAGCAGCTAGCATTTATATAGTAGTTCTACAATCTTCTGGAACTATTCTACAGCTGCCATTTTGAGTGGTATAGCCGCCAGCCTTTATATAGTTGCTCTACAAGCTGCTGGAACCATTCTACAGCCGTTATTTTGAGTTTTATAGCAGCCAGCATTTATATAGTACCTCTACAAGCTGTTGGAACCATTCTACAGCCTCCACTTTGAGTGTTATAGCCGCCAGCTTTTGTAAAGTAGCTCTGCAAGTTGCTGGAACCATTCTACAGCCGCCATTCTGAGTGTTATAGCAGCCAGCATTTATATAGTAGCTCTACAAGCTGCTGGAACCATTCTACACCGTTATTTTGAGTGTTATAGCAGCCAGCATTTATATAGTAGCTCTACAAGCTGCTGGAACCTATCTACAGCCGCCATTCTGAGTGTCATAGCAGCCAGCATTTACATAGTACCTCTACAAGCTGCTGGAACCATTCTACAGTTTCCATTTTGAGTGTTATAGCAGCCAGCATTTATATAGTTGCTCTACAAGCTGCTGGAACCATTCTACAGCCGCCATTTTGAGTGTTATAGCGGCCAGCCTTTATATAGCAGCTATACAAGCTGCTGGAACCATTCTACAGCCGCCATTCTGAGTGTTATAGCAGCCAGCATTTATATAGTAGCTCTACAAGCTGCTGGAACCATTCTACAAACGTTATTTTGAGTGTTATAGCAGCCAGCATTTATATAGTTGCTCTACAAGCTGCTGGAACCATTCTACAGCCGTTATTTTGAGTGTTATAGCCGCCAGCCTTTATATAGCAGCTATACAAGCTGCTGGAACCTATCTACAGCCGCCATTCTGAGTGTTATAGCAGCCAGCATTTACATAGTACCTCTACAAGCTGCTGGAACCATTCTACAGTTTCCATTTTGAGTTTTATAGCAGCCAGCATTTATATAGTTGCTCTACAAGCTGCTGGAACCATTCTACAGCCGCCATTTTGAGTGTTATAGCGGCCAGCCTTTATATAGCAGCTATACAAGCTGCTGGAACCATTCTACAGCCGCCATTCTGAGTGTTATAGCAGCCAGCATTTATATAGTAGCTCTACAAGCTGCTGGAACCATTCTACAGCCGTTATTTTAAGTGTTATAGCCGCCAGCCTTTGTAGAGTTGCTCTGCAAGCTGCTGGAACCATTCTACAGCCGTTATTTTGAGTGTTATAGCCGCCAGCCTTTATATAGCAGCTATACAAGCTGCTGGAACCTATCTACAGCCGCCATTCTGAGTGTTATAGCAGCCAGCATTTACATAGTAGCTCTACAAGCTGCTGGAACCATTCTACAGCTTCCATTTTGAGTGTTATAGCAGCCAGCATTTATATAGTTGCTCTGCAAGCTGCTGGAACCATTCTACAGCCTCCATTTTGAGTGTTATAGCAGCCAGCATTTATATAGTACCTCTACAAGCTGCTGGAACCATTCTACAGCCGCCATTTTGAGTTTTATTGTGGCCAGCCTTTATATAACAGCTATACAAGCTGCTGGAACCATTCTACAGCCGCCATTTTGAGTGTTATAGCCGCCAGCCAGTATATAGTACCCCTACAAGCTGCTGGAACCATTCTACAGCCGCCATTTTGAGTGTTATAGCAGCCAGCATTTATATAGTACCTCTATAAGCTGCTGGAACCATTCTACAGCCGCCATTTTGAGTGTTATGGCAGCCAGCCTTTATATAACAGCCATACAAGCTGCTGGAACCATTCTACAGCCGTTATTTTGAGTTTTATAGCAGCCAGCATTTATATAGAACCTCTACAAGCTGCTGGAACCATTCTACAGCCGCCATTCTACAGCCGCCATTTTGAGTTTTATTGCGGCCAGCCCATATATAACAGCTCTACAAGCTGCTGGAACCATTCTACAGCCTCTATTTTGAGTGGTATAGCCGCCAGCCTTTATATAGTAGCTCTACAAGCTGCTGGAACCATTGTAGCCGCCAGCCTTTGTATAGTAGCTCTGCAAGCTGCTGGAACCATTCTACAGCCGCCATTTTGAGTGTTATAGCAGCCAGCACTTACATAGTACCTCTACACGCTGCTGGAACCATTCTACAGCCGCCATTTTGAGTTCTATTGCGGCCAGCCTTTATATAACAGCTATACAAGCTGGGCGAACCATTCTACAGCCGTTTTTTTGAGTGTTATAGCCGCCAGCCAGTATAAATTAGCTCTACAAGCTGCTGGAACCATTCTACAGCCGTTATTTTGAGTGCTATAGCCGCCAGCCTTTGTAGAGTACCTCTATAAGCTGCTGGAACCATTCTACAGCCGCCATTTTGAGTGTTATGGCAGCCAGCCTTTATATAACAGCTATACAAGCTGCTGGAACCATTCTACAGCCGTTATTTTGAGTTTTATAGCAGCCAGCATTTATATAGAACCTCTACAAGCTGCTGGAACCATTCTACAGCCGCCATTCTACAGCCGCCATTTTGAGTTTTATTGCGGCCAGCCCTTATATAACAGCTATACAAGCTGCTGGAACCATTCTACAGCCGCCATTTTGAGTGTCATAGCCGCCAGCCAGTATATAGTAGCTCTGCAAGCTGCTGGAACCATTCTACAGCCGCCATTTTGAGTGTTATAGCCGCTAGCCTTTATATAGTAGCTCTACAAGCTGCTGGAACCATTCTACAGCCGTTATTTTGAGTGTTATAGCCGTCATCTTTAGTGTAGTAGCTCTACAAGTTGCTGGAACCATTCTACAGCCGTTATTTTGAGTTTTATAGCAGCCAGCATTTATATAGTACCTCTACAAGCTGTTGGAACCATTCTACAGCCTCCACTTTGAGTGTTATAGCCGCCAGCTTTTATATAGTACCTCTGCAAGCTGCTGGAACCATTCTACAGCCGTTATTTTGAGTTTTATAGCAGCCAGCATTTATATAGTACCTCTACAAGCTGTTGGAACCATTCTACAGCCTCCACTTTGAGTGTTATAGCCGCCAGCATTTATATAGTACATCTACAAGCTGCTGGAACCATTCTACAGCCGTTATTTTGAGTGTTATAGCAGCTAGCATTTATATAGTAGTTCTACAATCTTCTGGAACTATTCTACAGCTGCCATTTTGAGTGGTATAGCCGCCAGCCTTTATATAGTAGCTCTACAAGCTGCTGGAACCATTCTACAGCCGTTATTTTGAGTTTTATAGCAGCCAGCATTTATATAGTACCTCTACAAGCTGTTGGAACCATTCTACAGCCTCCACTTTGAGTGTTATAGCCGCCAGCTTTTGTAAAGTAGCTCTGCAAGTTGCTGGAACCATTCTACAGCCGCCATTCTGAGTGTTATAGCAGCCAGCATTTATATAGTAGCTCTACAAGCTGCTGGAACCATTCTACACCGTTATTTTGAGTGTTATAGCAGCCAGCATTTATATAGTAGCTCTACAAGCTGCTGGAACCTATCTACAGCCGCCATTCTGAGTGTTATAGCAGCCAGCATTTACATAGTACCTCTACAAGCTGCTGGAACCATTCTACAGTTTCCATTTTGAGTTTTATAGCAGCCAGCATTTATATAGTTGCTCTACAAGCTGCTGGAACCATTCTACAGCCGCCATTTTGAGTGTTATAGCGGCCAGCCTTTATATAGCAGCTATACAAGCTGCTGGAACCATTCTACAGCCGCCATTCTGAGTGTTATAGCAGCCAGCATTTATATAGTAGCTCTACAAGCTGCTGGAACCATTCTACAGCCGTTATTTTAAGTGTTATAGCCGCCAGCCTTTGTAGAGTTGCTCTGCAAGCTGCTGGAACCATTCTACAGCCGCTATTTTGAGTGTTATAGCCGCCAGCCTTTATATAGCAGCTATACAAGCTGCTGGAACCTATCCACAGCCGCCATTCTGAGTGTTATAGCAGCCAGCATTTACATAGTACCTCTACAAGCTGCTGAAACCATTCTACAGCTTCCATTTTGAGTGTTATAGCAGCCAGCATTTATATAGTTGCTCTGCAAGCTGCTGGAACCATTCTACAGCCTCCATTTTGAGTGTTATAGCAGCCAGCATTTATATAGTACCTCTACAAGCTGCTGGAACCATTCTACAGCCGCCATTTTGAGTTTTATTGTGGCCAGCCTTTATATAACTGCTATACAAGCTGCTGGAACCATTCTACAGCCGCCATTTTGAGTGTTATAGCCGCCAGCCAGTATATAGTACCCCTACAAGCTGCTGGAACCATTCTACAGCCGCCATTTTGAGTGTTATAGCAGCCAGCATTTATATAGTACCTCTATAAGCTGCTGGAACCATTATAGCCGCCAGCCTGTGTAAAGTAGCTCTGCAAGCTGCTGGAACCAGTCTACATCCGCCATTTTGAGTGTTATAGCCGCTAGCCTTTATATAGTAGCTCTACAAGCTGCTGGAACCATTCTACAGCCGTTATTTTGAGTGTTATAGCCGTCATCTTTAATGTAGTAGCTCTACAAGTTGCTGAAACAACTCTACAGCCTCCACTTTAATTGTTATAGCCGCCAGCCTTTATATAGTAGCTCTAAAAGCTGCTGGAACCATTCTACAGCCGTTATTTTGAGTTTTATAGCAGCCAGCATTTATATAGTACCTCTACAAGCTGCTGGAACCATTCTACAGCCGTTATTTTGAGAGTTATAGCCGCCAGCCTTTACAAAGTAGCTCTACAAGCTCCTGAAACCATTCTACAGCCGTTATTTTGAGTTTTATAGGAGCCAGCATTGATATAGTACCTCTACAAGCTGCTGGAACCATTCTACAGCCGTTATTTTGAGTGTTATAGCCGCCAGCCTTTATATAGTAGCTCTACAAGCTGCTGGAACCATTATAGCCGCCATCCTTTGTAAAGTAGCTCTGCAAGCTGCTGGAACCATTCTACAGCCGTTATTTTGAGAGTTATAGCAGCCAGCATTTACATAGTACCTCTACAAGCTCCTGAAACCATTCTACAGCCGTTATTTTGAGTTTTATAGGAGCCAGCATTGATATAGTACCTCTACAAGCTGCTGAAACCACTCTACAGCCTCCATTTTAACTGTTATAGCCGCCAGCCTTTATATCGTAGCTCTACAAACTGCTGGAACCATTCTACAGCCGTTATTTTGAGTTTTATAGCAGCCAGCATTTATATAGTACCTCTACAAGCTGCTGGAACCATTCTACAGCCGCCATTTTGAGTGTTATAGCCGCTAGCCTTTATATAGCAGCTCTACAAGCTGCTGGAACTATTCTACAGCCGTTATTTTGAGTGTTATAGCCGTCATCTTTAATGTAGTAGCTCTACAAGTTGCTGGAACCACTCTACAGCCTCCATTTTAAGTGTTATAGCCGCCAGCCTTTATATAGTAGCTCTACAAGCTGCTGGAACCATTCTACAGCCGTTATTTTGAGTTTTATAGCAGCCAGCATTTATATAGAACCTCTACAAGCTGCTGGAACCATTCTACAGCCGCCATTCTACAGCCGCCATTTTGAGTTTTATTGCGGCCAGCCCTTATATAACAGCTATACAAGCTGCTGGAACCATTCTACAGCCGCCATTTTGAGTGTCATAGCCGCCAGCCAGTATATAGTAGCTCTGCAAGCTGCTGGAACCATTCTACAGCCGCCATTTTGAGTGTTATAGCCGCTAGCCTTTATATAGTAGCTCTACAAGCTGCTGGAACCATTCTACAGCCGTTATTTTGAGTGTTATAGCCGTCATCTTTAGTGTAGTAGCTCTACAAGTTGCTGGAACCATTCTACAGCCGTTATTTTGAGTTTTATAGCAGCCAGCATTTATATAGTACCTCTACAAGCTGTTGGAACCATTCTACAGCCTCCACTTTGAGTGTTATAGCCGCCAGCTTTTATATAGTACCTCTACAAGCTGCTGGAACCATTCTACAGCCGTTATTTTGAGTTTTATAGCAGCCAGCATTTATATAGTACCTCTTCAAGCTGTTGGAACCATTCTACAGCCTCCACTTTGAGTGTTATAGCCGCCAGCATTTATATAGTACCTCTACAAGCTGCTGGAACCATTCTACAGCCGTTATTTTGAGTGTTATAGCAGCTAGCATTTATATAGTAGTTCTACAATCTTCTAGAACTATTCTACAGCCGCCATTTTGAGTGTTATAGCAGCCAGCATTTATATAGTAGCTCTACAAGCTGCTGGAACCATTCTACAGCCGTTATTTTGAGTTTTATAGCAGCCAGCATTTATATAGTACCTCTACAAGCTGTTGGAACCATTCTACAGCCTCCACTTTGAGTGTTATAGCCGCCAGCTTTTGTAAAGTAGCTCTGCAAGTTGCTGGAACCATTCTACAGCCGCCATTCTGAGTGTTATAGCAGCCAGCATTTATATAGTAGCTCTACAAGCTGCTGGAACCATTCTACAGCCGCTATTTTGAGTGTTATAGCAGCCAGCCTTTGTAGAGTTGCTCTGCAAGCTGCTGGAACCATTCTACAGCCGTTATTTTGAGTGTTATAGCCGCCAGCCTTTATATAGCAGCTATACAAGCTGCTGGAACCTATCTACAGCCGCCATTCTGAGTGTTATAGCAGCCAGCATTTATATAGTAGCTCTACAAGCTGCTGGAACCATTCTACAGCCGCTATTTTGAGTGTTATAGCAGCCAGCCTTTGTAGAGTTGCTCTGCAAGCTGCTGGAACCATTCTACAGCCGTTATTTTGAGTGTTATAGCCGCCAGCCTTTATATAGCAGCTATACAAGCTGCTGGAACCTATCTACAGCCGCCATTCTGAGTGTTATAGCAGCCAGCATTTACATAGTACCTCTAAAAGCTGCTGGAACCATTCTACAAACGTTATTTTGAGTGTTATAGCAGCCAGCATTTATATAGTTTCTCTACAAGCTGCTGGAACCATTCTACAGCCGCCATTTTGAGTGTTATAGCGGCCAGCCTTTATATAGCAGCTTTACAAGCTGCTGGAACCATTCTACAGCCACCATTCTGAGTGTTATAGCAGCCAGCATTTATATAGTAGCTCTACAAGCTGCTGGAACCATTCTACACCGTTATTTTGAGTGTTATAGCCGCCAGCCTTAGTAGAGTTGCTCTGCAAGCTGCTGGAACCATTCTACAGCCGTTATTTTGAGTGTTATAGCCGCCAGTCTTTATATAGCAGCTATACAAGCTGCTGGAACCTATCTACAGCCGCCATTCTGAGTGTTATAGCAGCCAGCATTTACATAGTACCTCTACAAGCTGCTGGAACCATTCTACAGCTTCCATTTTGAGTGTTATAGCAGGCAGCATTTATATAGTTGCTCTGCAAGCTGCTGGAACCATTCTACAGCCTCCATTTTGGGTGTTATAGCAGCCAGCATTTATATAGTACCTCTACAAGCTGCTGGAACCATTCTACAGCCGCCATTTTGAGTTTTATTGTGGCCAGCCTTTATATAACTGCTATACAAGCTGCTGGAACCATTCTACAGCCATTATTTTGAGTGTTATAGCCGCCAGCCAGTATATAGTACCCCTATAAGCTGCTGGAACCATTCTACAGCCGCCATTTTGAGTGTTATAGCAGCCAGCATTTATATAGTACCTCTATAAGCTGCTGGAACCATTATAGCCGCCAGCCTGTGTAAAGTAGCTCTGCAAGCTGCTGGAACCAGTCTACATCCGCCATTTTGAGTGTTATAGCCGCTAGCCTTTGTAGAGTAGCTCTGCAAGCTGCTGGAACCATTCTACAGCCTCCATTTTGAGTGTTATAGCCGCTAGCCTTTATATAGTAGCTCTACAAGTTGCTGAAACCACTCTACAGCCTCCACTTTAATTGTTATAGCCGCCAGCCTTTATATAGTAGCTCTAAAAGCTGCTGGAACCATTCTACAGCCGTTATTTTGAGTTTTATAGCAGCCAGCACTTATATAGTACCTCTACAAGCTGCTGGAACCATTCTACAGCCGTTATTTTGGGAGTTATAGCCGCCAGCCTTTACAAAGTAGCTCTACAAGCTCCTGAAACCATTCTACAGCCGTTATTTTGAGTTTTATAGGAGCCAGCATTGATATAGTACCTCTACAAGCTGCTGGAACCATTCTACAGCCTCCATTTTGAGTGTTATAGCCGCCAGCCTTTATATAGTAGCTCTACAAGCTGCTGGAACCATTATAGCCGCCATCCTTTGTATAGTAGCTCTGCAAGCTGCTGGAACCATTCTACAGCCGCCATTTTGAGTGTTACAGCAGCCAGCATTTACATAGTACCTCTATTTTTCTTTTATAGCAGCCAGCATTTACATAGAACCTCTACAAGCTGCTGGAACCATTCTACAGCCGCCATTTTGAGTTTTATTGCGGCCAGCCTTTATATAACAGCTATACAAGCTGCTGGAACCATTCTACAGCTGTTATTTTGAGTGTTATAGCCGCCAGCCAGTATATAGTACCCCTACAAGCTGCTGGAACCATTCTACAGCCGCCATTTTGAGTGTCATAACCGCCAGCCAGTATATAGTAGCTCTACAAGCTGCTGGAACCATTCTACAGCCGTTATTTTGAGTGTTATAGCCGCCAGCCTTTGTAGAGTAGCTCTGCAAGCTGCTGGAACCATTCTACAGCCGCCATTTTGAGTGTTATAGCCGCTAGCCTTTATATAGCAGCTCTACAAGCTGCTGGAACCATTCTACAGCCGTTATTTTGAGTGTTATAGCCGTCATCTTTAATGTAGTAGCTCTACAAGTTGCTGGAACCACTCTACAGCCTCCATTTTGAGTGTTATAGCCGTCATCTTTAATGTAGTAGCTCTACAAGTTGCTGAAACCACTCTACAGCCTCCACTTTAATTGTTATAGCCGCCAGCCTTTATATAGTAGCTCTAAAAGCTGCTGGAACCATTCTACAGCCGTTATTTTGAGTTTTATAGCAGCCAGCACTTATATAGTACCTCTACAAGCTGCTGGAACCATTCTACAGCCGTTATTTTGAGAGTTATAGCCGCCAGCCTTTACAAAGTAGCTCTACAAGCTCCTGAAACCATTCTACAGCCGTTATTTTGAGTTTTATAGGAGCCAGCATTGATATAGTACCTCTACAAGCTGCTGGAACCATTCTACAGCCTCCATTTTGAGTGTTATAGCCGCCAGCCTTTATATAGTAGCTCTACAAGCTGCTGGAACCATTATAGCCGCCATCCTTTGCATAGTAGCTCTGCAAGCTGCTGGAACCATTCTACAGCCGCCATTTTGAGTGTTACAGCAGCCAGCATTTACATAGTACCTCTATTTTTCTTTTATAGCAGCCAGCATTTACATAGAACCTCTACAAGCTGCTGGAACCATTCTACAGCCGCCATTTTGAGTTTTATTGCGGCCAGCCTTTATATAACAGCTATACAAGCTGCTGGAACCATTCTACAGCTGTTATTTTGAGTGTTATAGCCGCCAGCCAGTATATAGTACCCCTACAAGCTGCTGGAACCATTCTACAGCCGCCATTTTGAGTGTCATAACCGCCAGCCAGTATATAGTAGCTCTACAAGCTGCTGGAACCATTCTACAGCCGTTATTTTGAGTGTTATAGCCGCCAGCCTTTGTAGAGTAGCTCTGCAAGCTGCTGGAACCATTCTACAGCCGCCATTTTGAGTGTTACAGCAGCCAGCATTTACATAGTACCTCTATTTTTCTTTTATAGCAGCCAGCATTTACATAGAACCTCTACAAGCTGCTGGAACCATTCTACAGCCGCCATTCTACAGCCGCCATTTTGAGTTTTATTGCGGCCAGCCTTTATATAACAGCTATACAAGCTGCTGGAACCATTCTACAGCTGTTATTTTGAGTGTTATAGCCGCCAGCCAGTATATAGTACCCCTACAAGCTGCTGGAACCATTCTACAGCCGCCATTTTGAGTGTCATAACCGCCAGCCAGTATATAGTAGCTCTACAAGCTGCTGGAACCATTCTACAGCCGTTATTTTGAGTGTTATAGCCGCCAGCCTTTGTAGAGTAGCTCTGCAAGCTGCTGGAACCATTCTACAGCCGTTATTTTGAGTGTTATAGCCGTCATCTTTAATGTAGTAGCTCTACAAGTTGCTGGAACCACTCTACAGCCTCCATATTGAGTGTTATAGCTGTCATCTTTAATGTAGTAGCTCTACAAGTTGCTGAAACCACTCTACAGCCTCCACTTTAATTGTTATAGCCGCCAGCCTTTATATAGTAGCTCTAAAAGCTGCTGGAACCATTCTACAGCCGTTATTTTGAGTTTTATAGCAGCCAGCATTTATATAGTACCTCTACAAGCTGCTGGAACCATTCTACAGCCGTTATTTTGAGAGTTATAGCCGCCAGCCTTTACAAAGTAGCTCTACAAGCTCCTGAAACCATTCTACAGCCGTTATTTTGAGTTTTATAGGAGCCAGCATTGATATAGTACCTCTACAAGTTGCTGGAACCATTCTACAGCCTCCATTTTGAGTGTTATAGCCGCCAGCCTTTATGTAGTAGCTCTACAAGCTGCTGGAACCATTATAGCCGCCATCCTTTGCATAGTAGCTCTGCAAGCTGCTGGAACCATTCTACAGCCGCCATTTTGAGTGTTATAGCAGCCAGCATTTACATAGTACCTCTACAAGCTCCTGAAACCATTCTACAGCCGTTATTTTGAGTTTTATAGCAGCCAGCATTTATATAGTACCTCTACAAGCTGCTGGAACCATGCAACAGCCTCCATTTTGAGTGCTATAGCCGCCAGCCTTTATATAGTAGCTCTACAAGCTGCTGGAACCATTATAGCCGCCAGCCTTTGTAAAGTAGCTCTGCAAGCTGCTGGAACCAGTCTACAGCCGTCATTTTGAGTGTTATAGCCGCCAGCCAGTATATAGTACCCCTACAAGCTGCTGGAACCATTCTACAGCCGCCATTTTGAGTGTTATAGCAGCCAGCATTTATATAGTACCTCTATAAGCTGCTGGAACCATTATAGCCGCCAGCCTTTGTAAAGTAGCTCTGCAAGCTGCTGGAACCAGTCTACAATCGCCATTTTGAGTGTTGTAGCAGCCAGCATTTATATAGTACCTCTACAAGCTGCTGGAACCATTCTACAGCCGCCATTTTGAGTTTTATTGTGGCCAGCCTTTATATAACAGCTATACAAGCTGCTGGAACCATTCTACAGCCGTTATTTTGAGTGTTATAGCCGTCATCTTTAATGTAGTAGCTCTACAAGTTGCTGGAACCATTCTACAGCCTCCATTTTGAGTGTTATAGCCACCAGCCTTTATAAAGTAGCTCTACAAGCTGCTGGAACCATTCTACAGCCGTTATTTTGAGTCTTATAGCTGCCAGCCTTTGTAGAGTACCTCTACAAGCTGCTGGAACCATTCTACAGTTTCCATTTTGAGTGTTATAGCAGCCAGCATTTATATAGTTGCTCTACAAGCTGCTGGAACCATTCTACAGCCGCCATTTTGAGTGTTATAGCGGCCAGCCTTTATATAGCAGCTATACAAGCTGCTGGAACCATTCTACAGCCGCCATTCTGAGTGTTATAGCAGCCAGCATTTATATAGTAGCTCTACAAACTGCTGGAACCATTCTACAGCCGCCATTTTGAGTGTTATAGCCGCCAGCCTTTGTAGAGTTGCTCTGCAAGCTGCTGGAACCATTCTACAGCCGTTATTTTGAGTGTTATAGCCGCCAGCCTTTATATAGCAGCTATACAAGCTGCTGGAACCTATCTACAGCCGCCATTCTGAGTGTTATAGCAGCCAGCATTTACATAGTACCTCTACAAGCTGCTGGAACCATTCTACAGCTTCCATTTTGAGTGTTATAGCAGCCAGCATTTATATAGTTGCTCTGCAAGCTGCTGGAACCATTCTACAGCCTCCATTTTGGGTGTTATAGCAGCCAGCATTTATATAGTACCTCTACAAGCTGCTGGAACCATTCTACAGCCGCCATTTTGAGTTTTATTGTGGCCAGCCTTTATATAACAGCTATACAAGCTGCTGGAACCATTCTACAGCCATTATTTTGAGTGTTATAGCCGCCAGCCAGTATATAGTACCCCTACAAGCTGCTGGAACCATTCTACAGCCGCCATTTTGAGTGTTATAGCAGCCAGCATTTATATAGTACCTCTATAAGCTGCTGGAACCATTATAGCCGCCAGCCTGTGTAAAGTAGCTCTGCAAGCTGCTGGAACCAGTCTACATCCGCCATTTTGAGTGTTATAGCCGCTAGCCTTTATATAGTAGCTCTACAAGCTGCTGGAACCATTCTACAGCCGTTATTTTGAGTGTTATAGCCGTCATCTTTAATGTAGTAGCTCTACAAGTTGCTGAAACCACTCTACAGCCTCCACTTTAATTGTTATAGCCGCCAGCCTTTATATAGTAGCTCTAAAAGCTGCTGGAACCATTCTACAGCCGTTATTTTGAGTTTTATAGCAGCCAGCATTTATATAGTACCTCTACAAGCTGCTGGAACCATTATAGCCGCCATCCTTTGTATAGTAGCTCTGCAAGCTGCTGGAACCATTCTACAGCCGCCATTTTGAGTGTTACAGCAGCCAGCATTTACATAGTACCTCTATTTTTGTTTTATAGCAGCCAGCATTTACATAGAACCTCTACAAGCTGCTGGAACCATTCTACAGCCGCCATTTTGAGTTTTATTGCGGCCAGCCTTTATATAACAGCTATACAAGCTGCTGGAACCATTCTACAGCTGTTATTTTGAGTGTTATAGCCGCCAGCCAGTATATAGTACCCCTACAAGCTGCTGGAACCATTCTACAGCCGCCATTTTGAGTGTCATAACCGCCAGCCAGTATATAGTAGCTCTACAAGCTGCTGAAACCAATCTACAGCCGTTATTTTGAGTGTTATAGCCGCCAGCCTTTGTAGAGTAGCTCTGCAAGCTGCTGGAACCATTCTACAGTCGCCATTTTGAGTGTTATAGCCGCTAGTCCTTTATATAGCAGCTCTACAAGCTGCTGGAACCATTCTTCAGCCGTTATTTGGAGTGTTATAGCCGTCATCTTTAATGTAGTAGCTCTACAAGTTGCTGGAACCACTCTACAGCCTCCATTTTGAGTGTTATAGCCGTCATCTTTAATGTAGTAGCTCTACAAGTTGCTGAAACCACTCTACAGCCTCCACTTTAATTGTTATAGCCGCCAGCCTTTATATAGTAGCTCTAAAAGCTGCTGGAACCATTCTACAGCCGTTATTTTGAGTTTTATAGCAGCCAGCATTTATATAGTACCTCTACAAGCTGCTGGAACCATGCAACAGCCTCCATTTTGAGTGCTATAGCCGCCAGCCTTTATATAGTAGCTCTACAAGCTGCTGGAACCATTATAGCCGCCAGCCTTTGTAAAGTAGCTCTGCAAGCTGCTGGAACCAGTCTACAGCCGTCATTTTGAGTGTTATAGCCGCCAGCCAGTATATAGTACCCCTACAAGCTGCTGGAACCATTCTACAGCCGCCATTTTGAGTGTTATAGCAGCCAGCATTTATATAGTACCTCTATAAGCTGCTGGAACCATTATAGCCGCCAGCCTTTGTAAAGTAGCTCTGCAAGCTGCTGGAACCAGTCTACAATCGCCATTTTGAGTGTTGTAGCAGCCAGCATTTATATAGTACCTCTACAAGCTGCTGGAACCATTCTACAGCCGCCATTTTGAGTTTTATTGTGGCCAGCCTTTATATAACAGCTATACAAGCTGCTGGAACCATTCTACAGCCGTTATTTTGAGTGTTATAGCCGTCATCTTTAATGTAGTAGCTCTACAAGTTGCTGGAACCATTCTACAGCCTCCATTTTGAGTGTTATAGCCACCAGCCTTTATAAAGTAGCTCTACAAGCTGCTGGAACCATTCTACAGCCGTTATTTTGAGTCTTATAGCCGCCAGCCTTTGTAGAGTACCTCTACAAGCTGCTGGAACCATTCTACAGTTTCCATTTTGAGTGTTATAGCAGCCAGCATTTATATAGTTGCTCTACAAGCTGCTGGAACCATTCTACAGCCGCCATTTTGAGTGTTATAGCGGCCAGCCTTTATATAGCAGCTATACAAGCTGCTGGAACCATTCTACAGCCGCCATTCTGAGTGTTATAGCAGCCAGCATTTATATAGTAGCTCTACAAACTGCTGGAACCATTCTACAGCCGCCATTTTGAGTGTTATAGCCGCCAGCCTTTGTAGAGTTGCTCTGCAAGCTGCTGGAACCATTCTACAGCCGTTATTTTGAGTGTTATAGCCGCCAGCCTTTATATAGCAGCTATACAAGCTGCTGGAACCTATCTACAGCCGCCATTCTGAGTGTTATAGCAGCCAGCATTTACATAGTACCTCTACAAGCTGCTGGAACCATTCTACAGCTTCCATTTTGAGTGTTATAGCAGCCAGCATTTATATAGTTGCTCTGCAAGCTGCTGGAACCATTCTACAGCCTCCATTTTGGGTGTTATAGCAGCCAGCATTTATATAGTACCTCTACAAGCTGCTGGAACCATTCTACAGCCGCCATTTTGAGTTTTATTGTGGCCAGCCTTTATATAACAGCTATACAAGCTGCTGGAACCATTCTACAGCCATTATTTTGAGTGTTATAGCCGCCAGCCAGTATATAGTACCCCCTACAAGCTGCTGGAACCATTCTACAGCCGCCATTTTGAGTGTTATAGCAGCCAGCATTTATATAGTACCTCTATAAGCTGCTGGAACCATTATAGCCGCCAGCCTGTGTAAAGTAGCTCTGCAAGCTGCTGGAACCAGTCTACATCCGCCATTTTGAGTGTTATAGCCGCTAGCCTTTATATAGTAGCTCTACAAGCTGCTGGAACCATTCTACAGCCGTTATTTTGAGTGTTATAGCCGTCATCTTTAATGTAGTAGCTCTACAAGTTGCTGAAACCACTCTACAGCCTCCACTTTAATTGTTATAGCCGCCAGCCTTTATATAGTAGCTCTAAAAGCTGCTGGAACCATTCTACAGCCGTTATTTTGAGTTTTATAGCAGCCAGCATTTATATAGTACCTCTACAAGCTGCTGGAACCATTATAGCCGCCATCCTTTGTATAGTAGCTCTGCAAGCTGCTGGAACCATTCTACAGCCGCCATTTTGAGTGTTACAGCAGCCAGCATTTACATAGTACCTCTATTTTTGTTTTATAGCAGCCAGCATTTACATAGAACCTCTACAAGCTGCTGGAACCATTCTACAGCCGCCATTTTGAGTTTTATTGCGGCCAGCCTTTATATAACAGCTATACAAGCTGCTGGAACCATTCTACAGCTGTTATTTTGAGTGTTATAGCCGCCAGCCAGTATATAGTACCCCTACAAGCTGCTGGAACCATTCTACAGCCGCCATTTTGAGTGTCATAACCGCCAGCCAGTATATAGTAGCTCTACAAGCTGCTGAAACCAATCTACAGCCGTTATTTTGAGTGTTATAGCCGCCAGCCTTTGTAGAGTAGCTCTGCAAGCTGCTGGAACCATTCTACAGTCGCCATTTTGAGTGTTATAGCCGCTAGCTTTATATAGCAGCTCTACAAGCTGCTGGAACCATTCTTCAGCCGTTATTTGGAGTGTTATAGCCGTCATCTTTAATGTAGTAGCTCTACAAGTTGCTGGAACCACTCTACAGCCTCCATTTTGAGTGTTATAGCCGTCATCTTTAATGTAGTAGCTCTACAAGTTGCTGAAACCACTCTACAGCCTCCACTTTAATTGTTATAGCCGCCAGCCTTTATATAGTAGCTCTAAAAGCTGCTGGAACCATTCTACAGCCGTTATTTTGAGTTTTATAGCAGCCAGCATTTATATAGTACCTCTACAAGCTGCTGGAACCATTCTACAGCCGTTATTTTGAGAGTTATAGCCGCCAGCCTTTACAAAGTAGCTCTACAAGCTCCTGAAACCATTCTACAGCCGTTATTTTGAGTTTTATAGGAGCCAGCATTGATATAGTAACTCTACAAGCTGCTGGAACCATTCTACAGCCGCCATTTTGAGTGTTATAGTCGCCAGCCTTTATGTAGTAGCTCTACAAGCTGCTGGAACCATTATAGCCGCCATCCTTTGCATAGTAGCTCTGCAAGCTGCTGGAACCATTCTACAGCCGCCATTTTGAGTGTTATAGCAGCCAGCATTTACATAGTACCTCTACAAGCTCCTGAAACCATTCTACAGCCGTTATTTTGAGTTTTATAGGAGCCAGCATTTATATAGTACCTCTACAAGCTGCTGGAACCATTCTACAGCCGTTATTTTGAGTGTTATAGCCGCCAGCCTTTGTAAAGTAGCTCTGCAAGCTGCTGGAACCATTCTACAGCCGCCATTTTGAGTGTTATAGCCGCTAGCCTTTATATAGCAGCTCTACAAGCTGCTGGAACCATTCTACAGCCGTTATTTTAAGTGTTATAGCCGCCAGCCTTTATATAGTAGCTCTACAAGCTGCTGGAACCATTCTACAGCCGTTATTTTGAGTTTTATAGCAGCCAGCATTTATATAGTACCTCTACAAGCTGCTGGAACCATGCAACAGCCTCCATTTTGAGTGCTATAGCCGCCAGCCTTTATATAGTAGCTCTACAAGCTGCTGGAACCATTATAGCCGCCAGCCTTTGTAAAGTAGCTCTGCAAGCTGCTGGAACCAGTCTACAGCCGTCATTTTGAGTGTTATAGCCGCCAGCCAGTATATAGTACCCCTACAAGCTGCTGGAACCATTCTACAGCCGCCATTTTGAGTGTTATAGCAGCCAGCATTTATATAGTACCTCTATAAGCTGCTGGAACCATTATAGCCGCCAGCCTTTGTAAAGTAGCTCTGCAAGCTGCTGGAACCAGTCTACAGCCGCCATTTTGAGTGTTGTAGCAGCCAGCATTTATATAGTACCTCTACAAGCTGCTGGAACCATTCTACAGCCGCCATTTTGAGTTTTATTGTGGCCAGCCTTTATATAACAGCTATACAAGCTGCTGGAACCATTCTACAGCCGTTATTTTGAGTGTTATAGCCGTCATCTTTAATGTAGTAGCTCTACAAGTTGCTGGAACCATTCTACAGCCTCCATTTTGAGTGTTATAGCCACCAGCCTTTATAAAGTAGCTCTACAAGCTCCTGAAACCATTCTACAGCCTTTTTTTTGAGATTTATAGGAGCCAGCATTGATATAGTACCTCTACAAGCTGCTGGAACCATTCAACAGCCTCCATTTTAAGTGTTATAGCAGCCAGCATTTATATAGTACCTCTACAAGCTGCTGGAACCATTCTACAGCCGTTATTTTGAGTCTTATAGCCGCCAGCCTTTGTAGAGTACCTCTATAAGCTGCTGGAACCATTCTACAGCCGCCATTTTGAATGTTATGGCAGCCAGCCTTTATATAACAGTTATACAAGCTGCTGGAACCATTCTACAGCCGTTATTTTGAGTTTTATAGCAGCCAGCATTTATATAGAAAGAATGGTTCCAGCAGCTTGTAGAGGCTGGAACCATTCTACAGCCGCCATTTTGAGTTTTATTGCGGCCAGCCTTTATATAACAGCTATACAAGCTGCTGGAACCATTCTACAGCTGTTATTTTGAGTGTTATAGCCGCCAGCCAGTATATAGTACCCCTACAAGCTGCTGGAACCATTCTACAGCCGCCATTTTGAGTGTCATAGCCGCCAGCCAGTATATAGTAGCTCTACAAGCTGCTGGAACCATTCTACAGCCGTTATTTTGAGTGTTATAGCCGCCAGCCTTTTGTAGAGTAGCTCTGCAAGCTCCTGGAACCATTCTACTGCCGCCATTTTGAGTGTTATAGCCGCTAGCCTTTATATAGTAGCTCTACAAGCTGCTGGAACCATTATAGCCGCCATCCTTTGCATAGTAGCTCTGCAAGCTGCTGGAACCATTCTACAGCCGCCATTTTGAGTGTTATAGCAGCCAGCATTTACATAGTACCTCTACAAGCTCCTGAAACCATTCTACAGCCGTTATTTTGAGTTTTATAGGAGCCAGCATTTATATAGTACCTCTACAAGCTGCTGGAACCATTCTACAGCCGTTATTTTGAGTGTTATAGCCGCCAGCCTTTGTAAAGTAGCTCTGCAAGCTGCTGGAACCATTCTACAGCCGCCATTTTGAGTGTTATAGCCGCTAGCTTTTATATAGCAGCTCTACAAGCTGCTGGAACCATTCTACAGCCGTTATTTTGAGTTTTATAGCAGCCAGCATTTACATAGTACCTCTACAAGCTGCTGGAACCATGCAACAGCCTCCATTTTGAGTGCTATAGCCGCCAGCCTTTATATAGTAGCTCTACAAGCTGCTGGAACCATTATAGCCGCCAGCCTTTGTAAAGTAGCTCTGCAAGCTGCTGGAACCAGTCTACAGCCGTCATTTTGAGTGTTATAGCCGCCAGCCAGTATATAGTACCCCTACAAGCTGCTGGAACCATTCTACAGCCGCCATTTTGAGTGTTATAGCAGCCAGCATTTATATAGTACCTCTATAAGCTGCTGGAACCATTATAGCCGCCAGCCTTTGTAAAGTAGCTCTGCAAGCTGCTGGAACCAGTCTACAGCCGCCATTTTGAGTGTTGTAGCAGCCAGCATTTATATAGTACCTCTACAAGCTGCTGGAACCATTCTACAGCCGCCATTTTGAGTTTTATTGTGGCTAGCCTTTATATAACAGCTATACAAGCTGCTGGAACCATTCTACAGCCGTTATTTTGAGTGTTATAGCCGTCATCTTTAATGTAGTAGCTCTACAAGTTGCTGGAACCATTCTACAGCCTCCATTTTGAGTGTTATAGCCACCAGCCTTTATAAAGTAGCTCTACAAGCTCCTGAAACCATTCTACAGCCTTTTTTTTGAGATTTATAGGAGCCAGCATTGATATAGTACCTCTACAAGCTGCTGGAACCATTCAACAGCCTCCATTTTAAGTGTTATAGCAGCCAGCATTTATATAGTACCTCTACAAGCTGCTGGAACCATTCTACAGCCGTTATTTTGAGTCTTATAGCCGCCAGCCTTTGTAGAGTACCTCTATAAGCTGCTGGAACCATTCTACAGCCGCCATTTTGAATGTTATGGCAGCCAGCCTTTATATAACAGTTATACAAGCTGCTGGAACCATTCTACAGCCGTTATTTTGAGTTTTATAGCAGCCAGCATTTATATAGTACCTCTACAAGCTGTTGGAACCATTCACAGCCTCCACTTTGAGTGTTATAGCAGCCAGCATTTACATAGTACCTCTACAAGCTGCTGGAACCATTCTACAGCCGCCATTTTGAGTTTTATTGCGGCCAGCCTTTATATAACAGCTATACAAGCTGCTGGAACCATTCTACAGCTGTTATTTTGAGTGTTATAGCCGCCAGCCAGTATATAGTACCCCTACAAGCTGCTGGAACCATTCTACAGCCGCCATTTTGAGTGTCATAGCCGCCAGCCATATATAGTAGCTCTGCAAGCTCCTGGAACCATTCTACTGCCGCCATTTTGAGTGTTATAGCCGCTAGCCTTTATATAGTAGCTCTACAAGCTGCTGGAACCATTCTACAGCCGTTATTTTGAGTGTTATAGCCGTCATCTTTAGTGTAGTAGCTCTACAAGTTGCTGGAACCATTCTACAGCCGTTATTTTGAGTGTTATAGTCGCCAGCATTTATATAGTACTTCTACAATCTGCTGGAACTATTCTACAGCCGCCATTTTGAGTGTTATGGCCGCCAGTCTTAATATAGTAGCTCTACAAGCTGCTGGAACCATTCTACAGCCGTTATTTTGAGTTTTATAGCAGCCAGCATTTATTTAGTAGCTCTGCAAGCTGCTGGAACCATTCTACAGCCGCCATTTTGAGTGTTATGGCAGCCAGCCTTTATATAACAGCTATACAAGCTGCTGGAACCATTCTACAGCCGTTATTTTGAGTTTTATAGCAGCCAGCATTTATATAGAACCTCTACAAGCTGCTGAACCATTCTACAGCCGCCATTCTACAGCCGCCATTCTACAGCCGCCATTCTACAGCCGCCGTTTTGAGTTTTATTGCGGCCAGCATTTATATAACAGCTATACAAGCTGCTGGAACCATTCTACAGCTGTTATTTTGAGTGTTATAGCCGCCAGCCAGTATATAGCCCCTACAAGCTGCTGGAAAATTCTACGGCCGCCATTTTGAGTGTCATAGCCGCCAGCCAGTATATAGTAGCTCTACAAGCTGCTGAAACCATTCTACAGCCGTTATTTTAGAGTGTTATAGCCGTCATCTTTAATGTAGTAGCTCTACAATTTGCTGAAACCACTCTACAGCCTCCATTTTAAGTGTTATAGCCGTCAGCCTTTATATAGTAGCTCGTAAGCTGCTGGAACCATTCTACAGCCGCCATTTTGAGCGTTATAGCCGCTAGCCTTTATATAGTAGCTCTACAAGCTGCTGGAACCATTCTACAGCCGTTATTTTGAGTGTTATAGCCGTCATCTTTAATGTAGTAGCTCTACAATTTGCTGAAACCACTCTACAGCCTCCATTTTAAGTGTTATAGCCGTCAGCCTTTATATAGTAGCTCTACAAGCTGCTGGAACCATTCTACAGCCGTTATTTTGAGTTTTATAGCAGCCAGCATTTATATAGTACCTCTACAAGCTGCTGGAACCATTCTACAGCCGTTATTTTGAGTTTTATAGGAGCCGGCATTGATATAGTACCTCTACAAGCTGCTGGAACCATTCTACAGCCTCCATTTTGAGTGTTATAGCCACCAGCCTTTATATAGTAGCTCTACAAGCTGCTGGAACCATTCTACAGCCGTTATTTTGAGTTTTATAGGAGCCAGCATTGATATAGTACCTCTACAAGCTGCTGGAACCATTCTACAGCCTCCATTTTGAGTGTTATAGCCGCTAGCCTTTATATAGTAGCTCTACAAGCTGCTGGACCATTCTACAGCCGTTATTTTGAGTGTTATAGCCGTCATCTTTAATGTAGTAGCTCTACAATTTGCTGAAACCTCTTACAGCCTCCATTTTAAGTGTTATAGCCGTCAGCCTTTATATAGTAGCTCTACAAGCTGCTGGAACCATTCTACAGCCGTTATTTTGAGTTTTATAGCAGCCAGCATTTGTATAGTACCTCTACAAGCTGCTGGAACCATTCTACAGCCGTTATTTTGAGTTTTATAGGAGCCGGCATTGATATTAGTACCTCTACAAGCTGCTGGAACCATTCTACAGCCTCCATTTTGAGTGTTATAGCCACCAGCCTTTATATAGTAGCTCTGGCTGGTTGCTGGAACTTTCATTCTACAGCCGTTATTTTGAGTTTTATAGGAGCTAGCATTGATATAGTACCTCTACAAGCTGCTGGAACCATTCTACAGCCTCCACTTTGGAGTGTTATAGCCTAACCTTTATATAGTAGCTCTACAAGCTGCTGGACCATTCTACAGCCGTTATTTTGAGTGTTATAGCCGCCATCTTTAATGTAGTAGCTCTACAAGCTGCTGAAACCACTCTACAGCCTCCATTTTAAGTGTTATAGCCGCCAGCCTTTATATAGTAGCTCTACAAGCTGCTGGAACCATTCTACAGCCGTTATTTTGAGTTTAATAGCCGCCAGCCTTTGTAGAGTAGCTCTGCAAGCTGCTGGAACCATTCTACAGCCGCCATTTTGAGTTTTATTGTGGCCAGCCTTTATATAACAGCTATACAAGCTGCTGGAACCATTCTACAGCCGTTATTTTGAGTGTTATAGCCGCCAGCCAGTATATAGTACCCCTACAAGCTGCTGGAACCATTCTACAGCCGCCATTTTGAGTGTTATAGCTGTCATCTTTAGTGTAGTAGCTCTACAAGTTGCTGGAACCATTCTACAGCCGTTATTTTGAGTTTTATAGCAGCCAGCATTTATATAGTACCTCACAAGCTGTTGGAACCATTCTACAGCTTCCACTTTAAGTGTTATAGCCGCCACCATTTATATTGTATTCTACAAGCTGGTGGAACCATTCTACAGCCGTTATTTTGAGTTTTATAGCAGCCAGCATTTATATAGTACCTCTACAAGCTGTTGGAACCATTCTACAGCCTCCACTTTGAGTGTTATAGCAGCCAGCATTTACATAGTACCTCTACAAGCTGCTGGAACCATTCTACAGCCGTCATTTTGAGTTTTATTTGTGCCAGCCCTTATATAATAGCTATACAAGCTGCGCGAACCATTCTACAGCCGTTATTTTGAGTGTTGATAGTCGCCAGCATTTATATAGTACTCTACAATCTGCCTCCATTTTGAGTGTTATAGCCGTCATCTTTAATGTAGTAGCTCTACAAGTTGCTGAAACCACTCTACAGCCTCCATTTTAATTGTTATAGCTGCCAGCCTTTATATAGTAGCTCTAAAAGCTGCTGGAACCATTCTACAGCCGTTATTTTGAGTTTATATAGCCAGCATTAAATAGCACCTCTACAAGCTGCTGGAACCATTCTACAGCCGTTATTTTGAGAGTTATAGCCGCCAGCCTTTACAAAGTAGCTCTACAAGCTCCTGGAACCATTCTACAGCCGTTATTTTGAGTTTTATAGGAGCCAGCATTGATATAGTACCTCTACAAGCTGCTGGAACCATTCTACAGCCTCCATTTTGAGTGTTATAGCCGCCAGCCTTTATGTAGTAGCTCTACAAGCTGCTGGAACCATTATAGCCGCCATCCTTTGCATAGTAGCTCTGCAAGTTGCTGGAACCATTCTACAGCCGCCATTTTGAGTGTTATAGCAGCCAGCATTTACATAGTACCTCTACAAGCTCCTGAAACCATTCTACAGCCGTTATTTTGAGTTTTATAGGAGCCAGCATTTATATAGTGCCTCTACAAGCTGCTGGAACCATTCTCACAGCCGTTATTTTGAGTGTTATAGCCGCCAGCCTTTGTAAAGTAGCTCTGCAAGCTGCTGGAACCATTCTACAGCCGCATTTTGAGTTTTATAGCCGCCAGCTTTTATATAGCAGCTCTACAAGGCTGGAACCATTCTACAGCCGTCATTTTGAGTGTTATAGCCGTCATTTTTAATGTAGTAGCTCTACAAGTTGCTGGAACCACTCTACAGCCTCCATTTTAAGTGTTATAGCCGCCAGCCTTTATATAGTAGCTCTACAAGCTGCTGGAACCATTCTACAGCCGTTATTTTGAGTTTTATAGCAGCCAGCCATTTATATAGTACCCTCTACAAGCTGCTGGAACCATGCAACAGCCTCCATTTTGAGTGCTATAGCTGCCAGCCTTTATATAGTAGCTCTACAAGCTGCTGGAACCATTATAGCCGCCAGCCTTTGTAAAGTAGCTCTGCAAGCTGCTGGAACCAGTCTACAGCCGTCATTTTGAGTGTTATAGCCGCCAGCCAGTTTATATAGTACCCCTACAAGCTGCTGGAACCATTCTACAGCCGCCATTTTGAGTGTTATAGCAGCCAGCATTTATATAGGTACCCTATAAGCTGCTGGAACCTATTATAGCCGCCAGCCTTTGTAAAGTCGCCCTGCAAGCTGCTGGAACCAGTCTACAGCCGCCATTTTGAGTGTTGTAGCAGCCAGCATTTATATAGTACCTCTACAAGCTGCTGGAACCATTCTACAGCCGCCATTTTGAGTTTTATTGCCGCCAGCCTTTATATAACAGCTATACAAGCTGCTGGAACCATTCTACAGCCGTTATTTTGAGTGTTATAGCCGTCATCTTTAATGTAGTAGCTCTACAAGTTGCTGGAACCATTCTACAGCCTCCATTTTGAGTGTAATAGCCACCAGCCTTTATAAAGTAGCTCTACAAGCTCCTGAAACCATTCTACAGCCTTTTTTGAGATTTATAGGAGCCAGCATTGATATAGTACCTCTACAAGCTGCTGGAACCATTCAACAGCCTCCATTTTAAGTGTTATAGCAGCCAGCATTTATATAGTACCTCTACAAGTTGCTGGAACCATTCTACAGCCGTTATTTTGAGTCTTATAGCCGCCAGCCTTTGTAGAGTACCTCTATAAGCTGCTGGAACCATTCTACAGCCGCCATTTTGAATGTTATGGCAGCCAGCCTTATATAACAGCGTCTATACAAGCTGCTGGAACCATTCTACAGCCGTTATTTTGAGTTTTATAGCAGCCAGCATTTATAGGAAAAAGACTGGTTCCAGCAGCTTTTAGAGGCTGGAACCATCTCTTACAGCCGCCATTTTGAGTTTTATTGTGGCCAGCCTTTATATAACAGCTATACAAGCTGCTGGAACCATTCACAGCTGTTATTTTGAGTGTTATAGCCGCCAGCCAGTATATAGTACCCCTACAAGCTGCTGGAACCATTCTACAGCCGCCATTTTGAGTGTCATAGCCGCCAGCCAGTATATAGTAGCTCTACAAGCTGCTGGAACCATTCTACAGCCGTTATTTTGAGTGTTATAGCTGCCAGCCTTTGTAGAGTAGCTCTGCAAGCTCCTGGAACCATTCCACAGCCGCCATTTTGAGTGTTATAGCCGCTAGCCTTTTATATAGTAGCTCTACAAGCTGCTGGAACCATTCTACAGCCGCCATTTTGAGTGTTATAGCCGTCATCTTTAGTGTAGTAGCTCTACAAGTTGCTGGAACCATTCTACAGCCGTTATTTTGAGTTTTATAGCAGCCAGCATTTATATAGAACCTCTACAAGCTGTTGGAACCATTCTACAGCTTTCCACTTTTAAGTGTTATAGGCCACCATTTATATAGTATCTCTACAAGCTGGTGGAACCATTCTACAGCCGTTATTTTGAGTTTTATAGCAGCCAGCATTTATTATAGTACCTCTACAAGCTGTTGGAACCATTCTACAGCCTCCACTTTGAGTGTTATAGCAGCCAGCATTTACATAGTACCTCTACAAGCTGCTGGAACCATTCTACAGCCGCCATTTTGAGTTTTATTGCGGCCAGCCTTTATATAACAGCTTGACAAGCTGCGCGAACCATTCTACAGCCGTTATTTTGAGTGTTATAGCCGCCAGCATTTTATATAGTACTTCTACAATCTGCTGGAACTATTCTACAGCCGCCATTTTGAGTGTTATAGCCGTCAGTCTTAATATAGTAGCTCTATAAGTTGCTGGAACCATTCTACAGCCGTTATTTCGAGTTTTATAGCAGCCAGCATTTATTTAGTAGCTCTGCAAGCTGCTGGAACCATTCTACAGCCGCCATTTTGAGTTTTATGGCAGCCAGCCTTTATATAACAGCTATACAAGCTGCTGGAACCATTCTACAGCCGTTATTTTGAGTTTTATAGCAGCCAGCATTTATATAGAACCTCTACATGCTGCTGGAACCATTCTACAGTCCGCCATTCCCATAGCCGCCATTCTATAGCCGCCATTCTACAGCCGCCATTCTACAGCCGCCGTTTTGAGTTTTATTGCGGCCAGCATTTATATAACAGCTATACAAGCTGCTGGAACCATTCTACAGCCGTTATTTTGAGTGTTATAGCCGCCAGCCAGTATATAGTACCTCTACAAGCTGCTGGAAAATTTTTTTTTTTTTTTTTTACGGCCGCCATTTTGAGTGTCATAGCGTTCGCCAGCCAGTATAGTAGCTCTATACGGGGCTGCTGGAACCATTCTACAGCCGTTATTTTTTTGAGTGTTATAGCCGACAGCCTTTGTAGAGTAGCTCTGGCAAGCTGCTGGAACCATTCTACAGCCGCCATTTTGAGCGTTATAGCCGCTAGCCTTTATATAGTAGCTCTACAAGCTGCTGGAACCATTCTACAGCCGTTCTTTTGAGTGTTATAGCCGTCATCTTTAATGTAGTAGCTCTACAATTTGCTGAAACCACTCTACAGCCTCCATTTTAAATGTTATAGCCGCCAGCCTTTATATAGTAGCTCTACAAGCTGCTGGAACCATTCTACAGCCGTTATTTTGAGTTTTATAGCAGCCAGCATTTATATAGTACCTCTACAAGCTGCTGGAACCATTCTACAGCCGTTATTTTGAGTTTTATAGGGAGCCGGCATTGATATAGTACCTACAAGCTGCTGGAACCATTCTACAGCCTCCATTTTGAGTGTTATAGCCACCAGCCTTTATATAGTAGCTCTACTAGCTGCTGGAACCATTCTACAGCCGTTATTTTGAGTTTTATAGGAGCCAGCATTGATATAGTACCTCTATAAGCTGCTGGAACCATTCTACAGCCCCATTTTGAGTGTTATAGCCGCCAGCCTTTATATAGTAGCTCTACAAGCTGCTGGGACCATTCTACAGCCGTTATTTTGAGTGTTATAGCCGCCATCTTTAATGTAGTAGCTCTGACAGTGTTGAAACCACCCTACAGCCTCCATTTTAAGTGTTATAGCCAGCCTTATATAGTAGCTCTACAAGCTGCTGGAACCATTCTACAGCCGTTATTTTGAGTTTAATAGCCGCCAGCCCTTGTAGAGTAGCTCTGCAAGCTGCTGGAACCATTCTACAGCCGCCATTTTGAGTTTTATTGTGGCCAGCCTTTATATAACAGCTATACAAGCTGCTGGAACCATTCTACAGCCGTTATTTTGAGGTGTTATAGCCTCCAGCCAGTATATAGTACCCCTACAAGCTGCTGGAACCATTCTACAGCTGCCATTTTGAGTGTTATAGCCGTCATCTTTAGTGTGTAGTACCCCTACAAGCTGCTGGAACCATTCTACAGCCGCTATTTTGAGTTTTATAGCAGCCAGCATTTATATAGTACCTCTTACAAGCTGCTGGAACCATTCTACAGCCTCCATTTTGAGTTATAGCCACCATTTATATAGTATCTCTACAAGCTGGTGGAACCATTCCTACAGCCGTTATTTTGAGTTTTATAGCAGCCAGCATTTATATAGTACCTCTACAAGCTGTTGGAACCATTCTACAGCCTCCACTTTGAGTGTTATAGCAGCCAGCATTTACATAGTACCTCTACAAGCTGCTGGAACCATTCTACAGCCGCCATTTTGAGTTTTATTGCGGCCAGCCTTTATATAACAGCTATACAAGCTGCGCTGAACCATTCTACAGCCGTTATTTTGAGTGTTATAGCCGCCAGCATTTATATAGTACTTCTACAATCTGCCTCCATTTTGAGTGTTATAGCCGCCATCTTTAATGTAGTAGCTCTACAAGTTGCTGAAACCATTCACAGCCTCCATTTTAATTGTTATAGCTGCCAGCCTTTATATAGTACCTCTAAAAGCTGCTGGAACCATTCTACAGCCGTTATTTTGAGTTTTATAGCAGCCAGCATTAAATAGTACCTCTACAAGCTGCTGGAACCATTCTACAGCCGTTATTTTGTGGAGTTATACGCCAGCCTTACAAAGTAGCTCAAAAAAGCTCCTGAAACCATTTCTACAGCCGTTATTTTGAGTTTTATAGCAGCCAGCATTGATATAGTACTTTACAAGCTGCTGGAACCATTCTACAGCCTCTCCATTTTGAGTGTTATAGCCGCTAGCCTTTTATGTAGTAGCTCTACAAGCTGCTTGAACCATTATAGCCGCCATCCTTTGCATAGTAGCTCTGCAAGCTGCTGGAACCATTCTACAGCCGCTATTTTGAGTGTTATAGCAGCCAGCATTTACATAGTACCTCTACAAGCTGCTGGAACCATTCTACAGCCGTTATTTTGAGTTTTATAGGAGCCAGCGTTTATATAGTAACTCTACAAGTTGCTGGAACCATTCTACAGCCGTTATTTTGAGTGTTATAGCAGCCAGCTTTTATAAAGTACGCTCTGCAAGCTGTTGGAACCATTCTACAGCCGCCATTTTGAGTGTTATAGCCGCCAAGCTTTATATAGCAGCTCTACAAGCTGCTGGAACCATTCTACAGCCGTTATTTTGAGTGTTATTAGCCGTCATTTTTAATGTAGTAGCTCTACAAGTTGTTGGAACCATTCTATTGCCTCCATTTTAAGTGTTATAATGCCGCCAGCTTATATAGTAGCTCTACAAGCTGCTGGAACCATTCTACAGCCGTTATTTTGAGTTTTATAGCAGCCAGCATTTATATAGTAATTCTACAAGCTGCTGGAACCATGCAACAGCCTCCATTTTGAGTGCTATAGCCGCCAGCCTTTATATAGTAGCTCTACAAGCTGCCGGAACCATCTACAGCCGTTATTGAGGCCAGCCTTTTGTATAGTACCTCTGCAAGCTGTTGGAACCAGTCTACAGCCGTCATTTTGAGTGTTATAGCCGCCAGCCAGTATATAGTAGCTCTCTACAAGTTGCTGGAACCATTCTACAGCCGCCATTTTGAGTGTTATAGCAGCCAGCATTTATATAGTACCTCTATATAAGCTGCTGGAACCATTATAGCCGCCAGCTTTGTATAGTAGCTCTGCAAGCTGCTGGAACCAGTCTACAGCCGCCATTTTGAGTGTCGTAGCAGCCAGCATTTACATAGTACCTCTACAAGCTGCTGGAACCATTCTACAGTTGCCATTTTGGAGTTTTATTGCAGCCAGCTTTATATAATTGCTCTACAAGCTGCTGGAACCATTCTACAGCCGCTATTTTGAGTGTTATAGCCGTCATCTTTAATGTAGTAGCTCTACAAGTTGCTGGAACCATTCTACACAGCCTCCATTTTGGAGTGTAATAGCCACCAGCCTTTTATATAGTAGCTCTACAAGCTCCTGAAACCATTCTACAAGCTTTTTTTTGAGATTTATAGGAGCCAGCATTGATATAGTTTACTCTACAAGCTGCTGGAACCATTCAACAGCCTCCATTTTGAGTGTTATAGCGCCTTAGCATTTATATAGCACCTCTACAAGCTGCTGGAACCATTCTACAGCCGCCATTTTGAGTCTTATAGCTGCCAGCCTTTGTAGAGTACCTCTATAAGCTGCTGGAACCATTCTACAGTTGCCATTTTGAATGTTATGGCAGCCAGCCTTTATATAATTTGTTATACAAGCTGCTGGAACCATTCTACAGCCGCTATTTCGAGTTTTATAGCAGCCAGCATTTATATAGAAAGAATGGTTCCAGCAGCTTGTAGAGGCTGGAACCATTCTACAGCCGCCATTTTGAGTTTTATTGCGGCCAGCTTTTATATAACAGCTATACAAGCTGCTGGAACCATTCTACAGCTGTTATTTTGAGTGTTATAGCCGCCAGCCAGTATATGGAGGAATTGCTTCTGCAAGCTGCTGGAACCATTCTACAGCCGCCATTTTGAGTGTCATAGCCGCCAGCCAGTATATAGCAGCTCTACAAGCTGCTGGAACCATTCTACAGCCGTTATTTTGAGTGTTATAGCCGCCAGCCTTTGTAGAGTAGCTCTGCAAGCTCCTGGAACCATTCTACTGCTGCCATTTTGAGTGTTATAGCCGCTAGCTTTATATGGTAGCTCTACAAGCTGCTGGAACCATTCTACAGCCGTTATTTGAGTCTTATAGCCGCCATCTTTAGTGTAGTAGCTCTACAAGTTGCTGGAACCATTCTACAGCCGCCATTTTGAGTTTTATAGTAGCCAGCATTTATATAGTACCTCTACAAGCTGTTGGAACCATTCTACAGCTTCCATTTTGAGTGTTATAGCCGCCACCATTTATATAGTATCCTTCCAAGCTGGTGGAACCATTCTACAGCCGCTATTTTGAGTTTTATAGCAGCCAGCATTTATATAGTACCTCTACAAGCTGTTGGAACCATTCTACAGCCTCCATTTTGAGTGTTATAGCAGCCAGCATTTACATAGTACCTACAAGCTGCTGGAACCATTCTACAGCCGCCATTTTGAGTTTTATTGCGGCCAGCTTTTATATAACAGCTCTACAATGCTGGAACCATTCTACAGGAACCATTCTACAGCCGCTATTTTGAGTGTTATAGCCGCCAGCATTTATATAGCACTTCTACAATCTGCTGGAACCATTCTACAGCCGCCATTTTGAGTGTTATAGCCGCCAGTCTTAATATAGTAGCTCTACAAGCTGCTGGAACCATTCTACAGCCTTTGTTATTCTCAAAGTGCTCTTATAGCAGCCAGCCATTTTGATTTAGCCGCACTTACATAGTACCTCTAAGCTGCTGGAACCATTCTACAGCCGCCATTTTGAGTGTTATGGCAGCCAGCCTTTATATAACAGCTATACAAGCTGCTGGAACCATTCTACAGCCGTTATTTTGAGTTTTATAGCAGCCAGCATTTATATAGAACCTCTAAAGCTGCTGGAACCATTCTACAGCCGCCATTTTGAGTGCTATAGCCGCCAGCCTTTGTACAGCCGCCATTCTACTGGCGCCATTCTACAGCCGCCGTTTTGAGTTTTATTGCGGCCAGCATTTATATAACAGCTATACCAAGCTGCTGGAACCATTCTACAGCCGTTATTTTGAGTGTTATAGCCGCCAGCGAGTATATAGGAACCTCTACAAGCTGCTGGAACCATTCTACAGCCGCCATTCTACGGCCGCCATTTTGAGTGTCATAGCCGCCAGCCAGTATATAGTAGCCCTACAAGCTGCTGAAACCATTCACAGCCGCCATTTTGAGTGTTATAGCCGACAGCCTTTTTATAGTAGCTCTGCAAGCTGCTGGAACCATTCTACAGCCGCCATTTTGAGCGTTATTGCCGCTAGCCTTATATAGTAGCTCTACAAGTTGCTGGAACCATTCTACAGCCGTTATTTTGAGTGTTATAGCCGTCATCTTTAATGTAGTAGCTCTACAAGTTGTTGGAACCATTCTACAGCCGTCCATTTTAAGTGTTATAGCTGCCAGCTTTTATATAGTAGCTCTACAAGCTGCTGGAACCATTCTACAGCCGTCATTTTGAGTTTATAGCAGCCAGCATTTATATAGTACCTCTACAAGCTGCTGGAACCATTCTACAGCCGTTATTTTGAGTTTTATAGGAGCCGGCATTGATATAGTACCTCTACAAGCTGTTGGAACCATTCTACAGCCTCCATTTTGAGTGTTATAGCCACCAGCTTTTATATAGTAGCTCTACAAGCTGCTGGAACCATTCTACAGCCGTTATTTTGAGTTTTATAGGAGCCAGCATTGATATAGTACTTCTACAAGCTGCTGGAACCATTCTACAGCCTCCATTTTGAGTGTTATAGCCTGCACTTATATAGTAGCTCTACACAAGCTGCTGGACCATTCTACAGCCGTTATTTTGAGTGTTATAGCTGCCAGCTTTTATGTAGTAGCTCTACAAGTTGTTGAAACCATTCTACAGCCTCCATTTTAAGTGTTATAGCCGCCAGCCTTTATATAGCAGCTCTACAAGTTGCTGGAACCATTCTACAGCCGCTATTTTGAGTTTTATAGCCGCCAGCCTTTGTAGAGTAGCTCTGCAAGCTGCTGGAACCATTCTACAGCCGCCATTTTGAATTTTATTGTGCCAGCCTTTATATAGCAGCTATACAAGCTGCTGGAACCATTCTACAGCCGTTATTTTGAGTGTTATAGCTGCCAGCCAGTATAGTACCTCTACAAGCTGCTGGAACCATTCTACAGTTGCCATTTTGAGTTTTATAGCAGCCAGCCTTTATATAATTGCTATACACGCTGCTAGAACCATTCTACAGCCTCCATTTTGAGTGTTATACGCCAGCCTTTATATAGTAGCTCTACAAGCTGCTGGAACCATTATAGTCGCCAGCCTTTGTATAGTAGCTCTGCAAGCTGCTGGAACCATTCTACAGCCGCCATTTTGAGTGTTATAGCAGCCAGCATTTTACATATAGTTCCTCTACAAGACTGCTGGAACCATTCTACAGCCGCCATTTTGAGTTTTATTGCCGCCAGCCTTTATATAACAGCTATACAAGCTGCGCGAACCTTTTTACAGCCGTTATTTTGAGTGTTATAGCCGCCAACCAGTATATAGTACCTCTACAAACTGCTGGAACCATTCTACAGCCGTTATTTTGAGTGTTATAGCCGCCAGCCTTTGTAGAGTACCTCTATAAGCTGCTGGAACCATTCTACAGCCGCCATTTTGGAGTGTTATGGCAGCCAGCTTTTATATAACAGCTACAAGCTGCTGGAACCATTCTACAGCCGTTATTTTGAGTTTTATAGCAGCCAGCATTTATATAGAAGCTCTACAAGCTGCTGGAACCATTCTACAGCCGCCATTCTACTGCCGCCATTTTGAGTCCTACAAGCTGCCAGCCCTTCTAACAGCCTACAAGCTGCTGGAACCATTCTACAGCCGCCATTTTTGAGCGTCATAGCCGCCAGCCAGTATATAGTAGCTCTGCAAGCTGCTAGAACCATTCTACAGCCGCCATTTTGAGTTTTATTGCGGCCAGCCTTTATATAACAGCTATACAAGCTGCTGAAACCATTCTACAGCTGTTATTTTGAGTGTTATAGCCGCCAGCCTGTATATAGTACTCCTACAAGTTACTGGAACCATTCTACAGCTGCCACTTTGAGTGTTATAGCAGCCAGCCTTTATATAACAGCTATACAAGCTGCTAGAACCATTCTACAGCCGTTATTTTGAGTGTTATAGCAGCCAGCCTTTATATAGTACCTCTACAAGCTGCTGGAACCATTCTACAGCCGTTATTTTGAGGTTATAGCCGCCAGCCTTTGCAAAGTAGCTCTACAAGCTCCTGAAACCATTCTACAGCCGTCATTTTGGGTTTTATAGGAGCCAGCCTTGATATAGTACCTCTGCAAGCTGCTGGAACCATTCTACAGCCGTTATTTTGAGTGTTATGGCCGCCAGCCTTTTATATAATAGCTATACAAGCTGCTGGAACCATTCTACAGCCTATTTTGAGTGTTATAGCCGCCAGCCAGTATATAGTACCCCTACAAGCTGCTGGAACCATTCTACAGCCGTCATTTTGAGGTTATAGCAGCCAGCCTTTTATAATACCTCTACAAGCTGCTGGAACCATTCTACAGCCTCCATTTTGAGTGTTATAGGTGCCAGCCTTGATATAGTACCTCTACAAGCTGCTGGAAACCACTCTACAGCCTCCATTTTAACATTTGTTATAGCCGCCAGCTTTATATCGTGCTCTACAACCTGCTGGAACCATTCTACAGCCGCCATTTTGAGTGTTATAGCAGCAGCATTTATATAGTACCTCTACAAGCTGCTGGAACCATTCTACAGCCGCCATTTTGAGTGTTATTGGTGGCCAGCCTTTATATAACAGCTCTACAAGCTGCGCGAACTATTCTACAGCCGTTTTTTTGAGTGTTATAGCCGTCAGCTTTAGTATATTAGCTCTACAAGTTGCTGGAACCACTCTACAGCCGCCATTTTGAGTGTTATAGCCGCCAGCCTTTAGAGTAGCTCTACAAGCTGCTGGAACCATTCTACAGCCGTTATTTTGAGTGTTATGGCAGCCAGCCTTTATATAGAACCTCTACAAGCTGCTGGAACCATTCTACAGCCGCCATTCACAGCCGCCATTTTGAGTTTTATTGCAGCCAGCCCTTATGTAGCAGCTCTACAAGCTGCTGGAACCATTCTACAGCCGCCATTTTGAGTTTCATTGCGGCCAGCCCTTATATAATAGCTCTACAAGCTGCTGGAACCATTCTACAGCCGCCATTTTGAGTGTTATAGCCGCTAGCCTTTATATAGTAGCTCTACAAGCTGCTGGAACCATTCTACAGCCGTCATTTTGAGTGTTATAGCCGTCATCTTTATATAGTAGCTCTACAAGTTGCTGGAACCATTCTACAGCCGTTATTTTGAGTTTTATAGCAGCCAGCATTTATATAGTACCTCTACAAGCTGTTGGAACCATTCTACAGCCTCCACTTTGAGTGTTATAGCCGCCAGCTTTTATATAGTACCTCTACAAGCTGCTGGAACCATTCTACAGCCGTTATTTTGAGTTTTATAGCAGCCAGCATTTATATAGTACCTCTTCAAGCTGTTGGAACCATTCTACAGCCTCCACTTTGAGTGGTATAGCCGCCAGCATTTATATAGTACCTCTACAAGCTGCTGGAACCATTCTACAGCCGTTATTTTGAGTGTTATAGCAGCTAGCATTTATATAGTAGTTCTACAATCTTCTAGAACTATTCTACAGCCGCCATTTTGAGTGTTATAGCAGCCAGCTTTTATATAGTAGCTCTACAAGCTGCTGGAACCATTCTACAGCCGTTATTTTGAGTTTTATAGCAGCCAGCATTTATATAGTACCTCTACAAGCTGTTGGAACCATTCTACAGCCTCCACTTTGAGTGTTATAGCCGCCAGCTTTTGTAAAGTAGCTCTGCAAGTTGCTGGAACCATTCTACAGCCGCCATTCTGAGTGTTATAGCAGCCAGCATTTATATAGTAGCTCTACAAGCTGCTGGAACCATTCTACAGCCGCTATTTTGAGTGTTATAGCCGCCAGCCTTTTGTAGAGTTGCTCTGCAAGCTGCTGGAACCATTCTACAGCCGTTATTTTGAGTGTTATAGCCGCCAGCCTTTATATATCAGCTATACAAGCTGCTGGAACCTATCTACAGCCGCCATTCTGAGTGTTATAGCAGCCAGCATTTACATAGTACCTCTACAAGCTGCTGGAACCATTCTACAAACGTTATTTTGAGTGTTATAGCAGCCAGCCTTTATATAGTTGCTCTGCAAGCTGCTGGAACCATTCTACAGCCGTCATTTTGAGTGTTATAGCCGCCAGCCTTTATATAGCAGCTATACAAGCTGCTGGAACCTATCTACAGCCGCCATTCTGAGTGTTATAGCAGCCAGCATTTATATAGTACCTCTACAAGCTGCTGGAACCATTCTACAGACGTTATTTTGAGTGTTATAGCCGCCAGCTTTTGTATAGTTGCTCTGCAAGCTGCTGGAACCATTCTACAGCCGCCATTTTGAGTGTTATAGCGCCCAGCCTTTATATAGCAGCTTTACAAGCTGCTGGAACCATTCTACAGCCGCCATTTTGAGTGTTATAGCCGCCAGCCTTTGTATAGTAGCTCTGCAAGCTGCTGGAACCATTCTACAGCCGTCATTTTGAGTGTTATAGCCGCCAGCCTTAGTATAGTTGCTCTACAAGCTGCTGGAACCATTCTACAGCCGTTATTTTGAGTTTTATAGCCGCCAGTCTTTATATAGCACTCTACAAGCTGCTGGAACCTATGCTACAGCCGCCATTTTGAGTGTTATAGCAGCCAGCATTTACATAGTAGCCTCTACAAGCTGCTGGAACCATTATAGCTCCATTTGAGTGTTATGCGCAGCCTTTGTATAGTTGCTCTGCAAGCTGCTGGAACCAGTCTACAGCCGCCATTTTGAGTGTTATAGCAGCCAGCATTTATATAGTACCTCTGCAAGCTGCTGGAACCATTCTACAGCCGCCATTTTATTGAGTTTTATTGTGGCCAGCCTTTATATAACAGCTATACAAGCTGCTGAAACCATTCTACAGCCGTTATTTTGAGTGTTATAGCCGCCAGCCAGTATATAGTACCCCTATAAGCTGCTGGAACCATTCTACAGCCGCCATTTTGAGTGTTATAGCCCCAGCTTTTATATAGTACCTCTATAAGCTGCTGGAACCATTATAGCCGCCAGCCTGTGTAAAGTAGCTCTGCAAGCTGCTGGAACCAGTCTACAGCCGCCATTTTGAGTGTTATAGCCAGCCAGCCTTTATAGAGTACCTCTGCAAGCTGCTGGAACCATTCTATAGCCTCCATTTTGAGTTTTATTGCCGCTAGCCTTTATATAATAGCTCTACAAGTTGCTGGAACCACTCTACAGCCTCCACTTTGATTGTTATAGCCGCCAGCCTTTATATAGTAGCTCTAAAAGCTGCTGGAACCATTCTACAGCCGTTATTTTGAGTGTTATAGCAGCCAGCCTTATATAACACCTATACAAGCTGCTGGAACCATTCTACAGCCTTATTTTGGGAGTTATAGCCGCCAGCCTTTACAAAGTAGCTCTACAAGCTCCTGGAACCATTCTACAGCCGTTATTGAGGTTTATAGGAGCCAGCATTGGTGGAGTACCTCTGCAAGCTGCTGGAACCATTCTACAGCCTCCATTTTGAGTGTTATAGCCGCCAGCCTTTATATAGTAGCTCTACAAGCTGCTGGAACCATTATAGCCGCCACCTCCTTGTATAGTAGCTCTGCAAGCTGCTGGAACCATTCTACAGCCGCCATTTTGAGTGTTACAGCAGCCAGCATTTACATAGTACCTCTATTTTCTTTTATAGCAGCCAGCATTTCATAGAACCTCTACAAGCTGCTGGAACCATTCTACAGCCGCCATTTTGAGTTTTATTGCGGCCAGCCTTTATATAGCAGCTATACAAGCTGCTGGAACCATTCTACAGCTGTTATTTTGAGTGTTATAGCCGCCAGCCAGTATATAGTACCCCTACAAGCTGCTGGAACCATTCTACAGCCGCCATTTTGAGTGTCATAACCGCCAGCCAGTATATAGTAGCTCTACAAGCTGCTGGAACCATTCTACAGCCGTTATTTTGAGTGTTATAGCCGCCAGCCTTTGTAGAGTAGCTCTGCAAGCTGCTGGAACCATTCTACAGCCGCCATTTTGAGTGTTATAGCCGCTAGCCTTTATATAGCAGCTCTACAAGCTGCTGGAACCATTCTACAGCCGTTATTTTGAGTGTTATAGCCGTCATCTTTAATGTAGTAGCTCTACAAGTTGCTGGAACCACTCTACAGCCTCCATTTTGAGTGTTATAGCCGTCATCTTTAATGTAGTAGCTCTACAAGTTGCTGAAACCACTCTACAGCCTCCACTTTAATTGTTATAGCCGCCAGCCTTTATATAGTAGCTCTAAAGCTGCTGGAACCATTCTACAGCCGTTATTTTGAGTTTTATAGCAGCCAGCACTTATATAGTACCTCTACAAGCTGCTGGAACCATTCTACAGCCGTTATTTTGAGAGTTATAGCCGCCAGCATTTACAAAGTAGCTCTACAAGCTCCTGGGAACCATTCTACAGCCGTTATTTTGAGTTTTATAGGAGCCAGCATTGATATAGTACCTCTACAAGCTGCTGGAACCATTCTACAGCCTCCATTTTGAGTGTTATAGCCGCCAGCCTTTATATAGTAGCTCTGCAAGCTGCTGGAACCATTATAGCCGCCATCCTTTGCATAGTAGCTCTGCAAGCTGCTGGAACCATTCTACAGCCGCCATTTTGAGTGTTACAGCAGCCAGCATTTACATAGTACCTCTATTTTTCTTTTATAGCAGCCAGCATTTACATAGAACCTCTACAAGCTGCTGGAACCATTCTACAGCCGCCATTTTGAGTTTTATTGCGGCCAGCCTTTATATAACAGCTATACAAGCTGCTGGAACCATTCTACAGCTGTCATTTTGAGTGTTATAGCCGCCAGCCTTTATATAGTACCCCTACAAGCTGCTGGAACCATTCTACAGCCGCCATTTTGAGTGTCATAACCGCCAGCCAGTATATAGTAGCTCTACAAGCTGCTGGAACCATTCTACAGCCGTTATTTTGAGTGTTATAGCCGCCAGCCTTTGTAGAGTAGCTCTGCAAGCTGCTGGAACCATTCTACAGCCGCCATTTTGAGTGTTACAGCGGCCAGCATTTACATAGTATTTTCTTTTATAGCAGCCAGCATTTACATAGAACCTCTACAAGCTGCTGGAACCATTCTACAGCCGCCATTCTACAGCCGCCATTTTGAGTTTTATTGCGGCCAGCCTTTATATAACAGCTATACAAGCTGCTGGAACCATTCTACAGCTGTTATTTTGAGTGTTATAGCCGCCAGCCAGTATATAGTACCCCTACGCTGCTGGAACCATTCTACAGCCGCCATTTTGAGTGTCATAACCGCCAGCCATTATATAGTAGCTCTACAAGCTGCTGGAACCATTCTACAGCCGTTATTTTGAGTGTTATAGCCGCCAGCCTTTGTAGAGTAGCTCTGCAAGCTGCTGGAACCATTCTACAGCCGTTATTTTGAGTGTTATAGCCGTCATCTTTAATGTAGTAGCTCTACAAGTTGCTGGAACCACTCTACAGCCTCCATATTGAGTGTTATAGCCGTCATCTTTAATGTAGTAGCTCTACAAGTTGCTGAAACCACTCTACAGCCTCCATTTTAATTGTTATAGCCGCCAGCCTTTATATAGTAGCTCTAAAAGCTGCTGGAACCATTCTACAGCCGTTATTTTGAGTTTTATAGCAGCCAGCATTTATATAGTACCTCTACAAGCTGCTGGAACCATTCTACAGCCGTTATTTTGAGAGTTATAGCCGCCAGCCTTTACAAAGTAGCTCTACAAGCTCCTGAAACCATTCTACAGCCGTTATTTTGAGTTTTATAGGAGCCAGCATTGATATAGTACCTCTACAAGTTGCTGGAACCATTCTACAGCCTCCATTTTGAGTGTTATAGCCGCCAGCCTTTATGTAGTAGCTCTACAAGCTGCTGGAACCATTATAGCCGCCATCCTTTGCATAGTAGCTCTGCAAGCTGCTGGAACCATTCTACAGCCGCCATTTTGAGTGTTATAGCAGCCAGCATTTACATAGTACCTCTACAAGCTCCTGAAACCATTCTACAGCCGTTATTTTGAGTTTTATAGCAGCCAGCATTTATATAGTACCTCTACAAGCTGCTGGAACCATGCAACAGCCTCCATTTGAGTGCTATAGCCGCCAGCCTTTATATAGTAGCTCTACAAGCTGCTGGAACCATTATAGCCGCCAGCCTTTGTAAAGTAGCTCTGCAAGCTGCTGGAACCAGTCTACAGCCGTCATTTTGAGTGTTATAGCCGCCAGCCAGTATATAGTACCCCTACAAGCTGCTGGAACCATTCTACAGCCGCCATTTTGAGTGTTATAGCAGCCAGCATTTATATAGCCTCTATAGCTGCTGGAACCATTATAGCCGCCAGCCTTTGTAAAGTAGCTCTGCAAGCTGCTGGAACCAGTCTACAATCGCCATTTTGAGTGTTGTAGCAGCCAGCATTTATATAGTACCTCTACAAGCTGCTGGAACCATTCTACAGCCGCCATTTTGAGTTTTATTGTGGCCAGCCTTTATATAGCAGCTATACAAGCTGCTGGAACCATTCTACAGCCGTTATTTTGAGTGTTATAGCCGTCATCTTTAATGTAGTAGCTCTACAAGTTGCTGGAACCATTCTACAGCCTCCATTTTGAGTGTTATAGCCACCAGCCTTTATAAAGTAGCTCTACAAGCTGCTGGAACCATTCTACAGCCGTTATTTTGAGTCTTATAGCCGCCAGCCTTTGTAGAGTACCTCTACAAGCTGCTGGAACCATTCTACAGTTTCCATTTTGAGTGTTATAGCAGCCAGCATTTATATAGTTGCTCTACAAGCTGCTGGAACCATTCTACAGCCGCCATTTTGAGTGTTATAGCGGCCAGCCTTTATATAGCAGCTATCAAGCTGCTGGAACCACTTCTACAGCCGCCATTCTGAGTGTTATAGCAGCCAGCATTTATATAGTAGCTCTACAAGCTGCTGGAACCATTCTACAGCCGCCATTTTGAGTGTTATAGCCGCCAGCCTTTGTAGAGTTGCTCTGCAAGCTGCTGGAACCATTCTACAGCCGTTATTTTGAGTGTTATAGCCGCCAGCCTTTATATAGCAGCTATACAAGCTGCTGGAACCTATCTACAGCCGCCATTCTGAGTGTTATAGCAGCCAGCATTTACATAGTACCTCTACAAGCTGCTGGAACCATTCTACAGCTTCCATTTTGAGTGTTATAGCAGCCAGCATTTATATAGTTGCTCTGCAAGCTGCTGGAACCATTCTACAGCCTCCATTTTGGGTGTTATAGCAGCCAGCATTTATATAGTACCTCTACAAGCTGCTGGAACCATTCTACAGCCGCCATTTTGAGTTTTATTGTGGCCAGCCTTTATATAACAGCTATACAAGCTGCTGGAACCATTCTACAGCCATTATTTTGAGTGTTATAGCCGCCAGCCAGTATATAGTACCCTACAAGCTGCTGGAACCATTCTACAGCCGCCATTTTGAGTGTTATAGCAGCCAGCATTTATATAGTACCTCTATAAGCTGCTGGAACCATTATAGCCGCCAGCCTGTGTAAAGTAGCTCTGCAAGCTGCTGGAACCAGTCTACATCCGCCATTTGAGTGTTATAGCCGCTAGCCTTTATAAAGTAGCTCTACAAGCTGCTGGAACCATTCTACAGCCGTTATTTTGAGTGTTATAGCCGTCATCTTTAATGTAGTAGCTCTACAAGTTGCTGAAACCACTCTACAGCCTCCACTTTAATTGTTATAGCCGCCAGCCTTTATATAGTAGCTCTAAAAGCTGCTGGAACCATTCTACAGCCGTTATTTTGAGTTTTATAGCAGCCAGCATTTATATAGTACCTCTACAAGCTGCTGGAACCATTATAGCCGCCATCCTTTGTATAGTAGCTCTGCAAGCTGCTGGAACCATTCTACAGCCGCCATTTTGAGTGTTACAGCAGCCAGCATTTACATAGTACCTCTATTTTGTTTTATAGCAGCCAGCATTTACATAGAACCTCTACAAGCTGCTGGAACCATTCTACAGCCGCCATTTTGAGTTTTATTGCGGCCAGCCTTTATATAACAGCTATACAAGCTGCTGGAACCATTCTACAGCTGTTATTTTGAGTGTTATAGCCGCCAGCCAGTATATAGTACCCCTACAAGCTGCTGGAACCATTCTACAGCCGCCATTTTGAGTGTCATAACCGCCAGCCAGTATATAGTAGCTCTACAAGCTGCTGAAACCAATCTACAGCCGTTATTTTGAGTGTTATAGCCGCCAGCCTTTGTAGAGTAGCTCTGCAAGCTGCTGGAACCATTCTACAGTCGCCATTTTGAGTGTTATAGCCGCTAGCTTTTATATAGCAGCTCTACAAGCTGCTGGAACCATTCTTCAGCCGTTATTTGGAGTGTTATAGCCGTCATCTTTAATGTAGTAGCTCTACAAGTTGCTGGAACCACTCTACAGCCTCCATTTTGAGTGTTATAGCCGTCATCTTTAATGTAGTAGCTCTACAAGTTGCTGAAACCACTCTACAGCCTCCACTTTAATTGTTATAGCCGCCAGCCTTTATATAGTAGCTCTAAAAGCTGCTGGAACCATTCTACAGCCGTTATTTTGAGTTTTATAGCAGCCAGCATTTATATAGTACCTCTACAAGCTGCTGGAACCATGCAACAGCCTCCATTTTGAGTGCTAGCCGCCAGCCTTTATATAGTAGCTCTACAAGCTGCTGGAACCATTATAGCCGCCAGCCTTTGTAAAGTAGCTCTGCAAGCTGCTGGAACCAGTCTACAGCCGTCATTTTGAGTGTTATAGCCGCCAGCCAGTATATAGTACCCCTACAAGCTGCTGGAACCATTCTACAGCCGCCATTTTGAGTGTTATAGCAGCCAGCATTTATATAGTACCTCTATAAGCTGCTGGAACCATTATAGCCGCCAGCCTTTGTAAAGTAGCTCTGCAAGCTGCTGGAACCAGTCTACAATCGCCATTTTGAGTGTTGTAGCAGCCAGCATTTATATAGTACCTCTACAAGCTGCTGGAACCATTCTACAGCCGCCATTTTGAGTTTTATTGTGGCCAGCCTTTATATAACAGCTATACAAGCTGCTGGAACCATTCTACAGCCGTTATTTTGAGTGTTATAGCCGTCATCTTTAATGTAGTAGCTCTACAAGTTGCTGGAACCATTCTACAGCCTCCATTTTGAGTGTTATAGCCACCAGCCTTTATAAAGTAGCTCTACAAGCTGCTGGAACCATTCTACAGCCGTTATTTTGAGTCTTATAGCCGCCAGCCTTTGTAGAGTACCTCTACAAGCTGCTGGAACCATTCTACAGTTTCCATTTTGAGTGTTATAGCAGCCAGCATTTATATAGTTGCTCTACAAGCTGCTGGAACCATTCTACAGCCGCCATTTTGAGTGTTATAGCGGCCAGCCTTTATATAGCAGCTATACAAGCTGCTGGAACCATTCTACAGCCGCCATTCTGAGTGTTATAGCAGCCAGCATTTATATAGTAGCTCTACAAACTGCTGGAACCATTCTACAGCCGCCATTTTGAGTGTTATAGCCGCCAGCCTTTGTAGAGTTGCTCTGCAAGCTGCTGGAACCATTCTACAGCCGTTATTTTGAGTGTTATAGCCGCCAGCCTTTATATAGCAGCTATACAAGCTGCTGGAACCTATCTACAGCCGCCATTCTGAGTGTTATAGCAGCCAGCATTTACATAGTACCTCTACAAGCTGCTGGAACCATTCTACAGCTTCCATTTTGAGTGTTATAGCAGCCAGCATTTATATAGTTGCTCTGCAAGCTGCTGGAACCATTCTACAGCCTCCATTTTGGGTGTTATAGCAGCCAGCATTTATATAGTACCTCTACAAGCTGCTGGAACCATTCTACAGCCGCCATTTTGAGTTTTATTGTGGCCAGCCTTTATATAACAGCTATACAAGCTGCTGGAACCATTCTACAGCCATTATTTTGAGTGTTATAGCCGCCAGCCAGTATATAGTACCCCTACAAGCTGCTGGAACCATTCTACAGCCGCCATTTTGAGTGTTATAGCAGCCAGCATTTATATAGTACCTCTATAAGCTGCTGGAACCATTATAGCCGCCAGCCTGTGTAAAGTAGCTCTGCAAGCTGCTGGAACCAGTCTACATCCGCCATTTTGAGTGTTATAGCCGCTAGCCTTTATATAGTAGCTCTACAAGCTGCTGGAACCATTCTACAGCCGTTATTTTGAGTGTTATAGCCGTCATCTTTAATGTAGTAGCTCTACAAGTTGCTGAAACCACTCTACAGCCTCCACTTTAATTGTTATAGCCGCCAGCCTTTATATAGTAGCTCTAAAAGCTGCTGGAACCATTCTACAGCCGTTATTTTGAGTTTTATAGCAGCCAGCATTTATATAGTACCTCTACAAGCTGCTGGAACCATTATAGCCGCCATCCTTTGTATAGTAGCTCTGCAAGCTGCTGGAACCATTCTACAGCCGCCATTTTGAGTGTTACAGCAGCCAGCATTTACATAGTACCTCTATTTTTTGTTTTATAGCAGCCAGCATTTACATAGAACCTCTACAAGCTGCTGGAACCATTCTACAGCCGCCATTTTGAGTTTTATTGCGGCCAGCCTTTATATAACAGCTATACAAGCTGCTGGAACCATTCTACAGCTGTTATTTTGAGTGTTATAGCCGCCAGCCAGTATATAGTACCCCTACAAGCTGCTGGAACCATTCTACAGCCGCCATTTTGAGTGTCATAACCGCCAGCCAGTATATAGTAGCTCTACAAGCTGCTGAAACCAATCTACAGCCGTTATTTTGAGTGTTATAGCCGCCAGCCTTTGTAGAGTAGCTCTGCAAGCTGCTGGAACCATTCTACAGTCGCCATTTTGAGTGTTATAGCCGCTAGCCTTTATATAGCAGCTCTACAAGCTGCTGGAACCATTCTTCAGCCGTTATTTGGAGTGTTATAGCCGTCATCTTTAATGTAGTAGCTCTACAAGTTGCTGGAACCACTCTACAGCCTCCATTTTGAGTGTTATAGCCGTCATCTTTAATGTAGTAGCTCTACAAGTTGCTGAAACCACTCTACAGCCTCCACTTTAATTGTTATAGCCGCCAGCCTTTATATAGTAGCTCTAAAAGCTGCTGGAACCATTCTACAGCCGTTATTTTGAGTTTTATAGCAGCCAGCATTTATATAGTACCTCTACAAGCTGCTGGAACCATTCTACAGCCGTTATTTTGAGAGTTATAGCCGCCAGCCTTTACAAAGTAGCTCTACAAGCTCCTGAAACCATTCTACAGCCGTTATTTTGAGTTTTATAGGAGCCAGCATTGATATAGTAACTCTACAAGCTGCTGGAACCATTCTACAGCCGCCATTTTGAGTGTTATAGTCGCCAGCCTTTATGTAGTAGCTCTACAAGCTGCTGGAACCATTATAGCCGCCATCCTTTGCATAGTAGCTCTGCAAGCTGCTGGAACCATTCTACAGCCGCCATTTTGAGTGTTATAGCAGCCAGCATTTACATAGTACCTCTACAAGCTCCTGAAACCATTCTACAGCCGTTATTTTGAGTTTTATAGGAGCCAGCATTTATATAGTACCTCTACAAGCTGCTGGAACCATTCTACAGCCGTTATTTTGAGTGTTATAGCCGCCAGCCTTTGTAAAGTAGCTCTGCAAGCTGCTGGAACCATTCTACAGCCGCCATTTTGAGTGTTATAGCCGCTAGCTCTTTATATAGCAGCTCTACAAGCTGCTGGAACCATTCTACAGCCGTTATTTTAAGTGTTATAGCCGCCAGCCTTTATATAGTAGCTCTACAAGCTGCTGGAACCATTCTACAGCCGTTATTTTGAGTTTTATAGCAGCCAGCATTTATATAGTACCTCTACAAGCTGCTGGAACCATGCAACAGCCTCCATTTTGAGTGCTATAGCCGCCAGCCTTTATATAGTAGCTCTACAAGCTGCTGGAACCATTATAGCCGCCAGCCTTTGTAAAGTAGCTCTGCAAGCTGCTGGAACCAGTCTACAGCCGTCATTTTGAGTGTTATAGCCGCCAGCCAGTATATAGTACCCCTACAAGCTGCTGGAACCATTCTACAGCCGCCATTTTGAGTGTTATAGCAGCCAGCATTTATATAGTACCTCTATAAGCTGCTGGAACCATTATAGCCGCCAGCCTTTGTAAAGTAGCTCTGCAAGCTGCTGGAACCAGTCTACAGCCGCCATTTTGAGTGTTGTAGCAGCCAGCATTTATATAGTACCTCTACAAGCTGCTGGAACCATTCTACAGCCGCCATTTTGAGTTTTATTGTGGCCAGCCTTTATATAACAGCTATACAAGCTGCTGGAACCATTCTACAGCCGTTATTTTGAGTGTTATAGCCGTCATCTTTAATGTAGTAGCTCTACAAGTTGCTGGAACCATTCTACAGCCTCCATTTTGAGTGTTATAGCCACCAGCCTTTATAAAGTAGCTCTACAAGCTCCTGAAACCATTCTACAGCCTTTTTTTTTGAGTTTTATAGGAGCCAGCATTGATATAGTACCTCTACAAGCTGCTGGAACCATTCAACAGCCTCCATTTTAAGTGTTATAGCAGCCAGCATTTATATAGTACCTCTACAAGCTGCTGGAACCATTCTACAGCCGTTATTTTGAGTCTTATAGCCGCCAGCCTTTGTAGAGTACCTCTATAAGCTGCTGGAACCATTCTACAGCCGCCATTTTGAATGTTATGGCAGCCAGCCTTTATATAACAGTTATACAAGCTGCTGGAACCATTCTACAGCCGTTATTTTGAGTTTTATAGCAGCCAGCATTTATATAGAAAGAATGGTTCCAGCAGCTTGTAGAGGCTGGAACCATTCTACAGCCGCCATTTTGAGTTTTATTGCGGCCAGCCTTTATATAACAGCTATACAAGCTGCTGGAACCATTCTACAGCTGTTATTTTGAGTGTTATAGCCGCCAGCCAGTATATAGTACCCCTACAAGCTGCTGGAACCATTCTACAGCCGCCATTTTGAGTGTCATAGCCGCCAGCCAGTATATAGTAGCTCTACAAGCTGCTGGAACCATTCTACAGCCGTTATTTTGAGTGTTATAGCCGCCAGCCTTTGTAGAGTAGCTCTGCAAGCTCCTGGAACCATTCTACTGCCGCCATTTTGAGTGTTATAGCCGCTAGCCTTTATATAGTAGCTCTACAAGCTGCTGGAACCATTATAGCCGCCATCCTTTGCATAGTAGCTCTGCAAGCTGCTGGAACCATTCTACAGCCGCCATTTTGAGTGTTATAGCAGCCAGCATTTACATAGTACCTCTACAAGCTCCTGAAACCATTCTACAGCCGTTATTTTGAGTTTTATAGGAGCCAGCATTTATATAGTACCTCTACAAGCTGCTGGAACCATTCTACAGCCGTTATTTTGAGTGTTATAGCCGCCAGCCTTTGTAAAGTAGCTCTGCAAGCTGCTGGAACCATTCTACAGCCGCCATTTTGAGTGTTATAGCCGCTAGCCTTTATATAGCAGCTCTACAAGCTGCTGGAACCATTCTACAGCCGTTATTTTGAGTTTTATAGCAGCCAGCATTTACATAGTACCTCTACAAGCTGCTGGAACCATGCAACAGCCTCCATTTTGAGTGCTATAGCCGCCAGCCTTTATATAGTAGCTCTACAAGCTGCTGGAACCATTATAGCCGCCAGCCTTTGTAAAGTAGCTCTGCAAGCTGCTGGAACCAGTCTACAGCCGTCATTTTGAGTGTTATAGCCGCCAGCCAGTATATAGTACCCTACAAGCTGCTGGAACCATTCTACAGCCGCCATTTTGAGTGTTATAGCAGCCAGCATTTATATAGTACCTCTATAAGCTGCTGGAACCATTATAGCCGCCAGCCTTTGTAAAGTAGCTCTGCAAGCTGCTGGAACCAGTCTACAGCCGCCATTTTGAGTGTTGTAGCAGCCAGCATTTATATAGTACCTCTACAAGCTGCTGGAACCATTCTACAGCCGCCATTTTGAGTTTTATTGTGGCCAGCCTTTATATAACAGCTATACAAGCTGCTGGAACCATTCTACAGCCGTTATTTTGAGTGTTATAGCCGTCATCTTTAATGTAGTAGCTCTACAAGTTGCTGGAACCATTCTACAGCCTCCATTTTGAGTGTTATAGCCACCAGCCTTTATAAAGTAGCTCTACAAGCTCCTGAAACCATTCTACAGCCTTTTTTTTTGAGTTTTATAGGAGCCAGCATTGATATAGTACCTCTACAAGCTGCTGGAACCATTCAACAGCCTCCATTTTAAGTGTTATAGCAGCCAGCATTTATATAGTACCTCTACAAGCTGCTGGAACCATTCTACAGCCGTTATTTTGAGTCTTATAGCCGCCAGCCTTTGTAGAGTACCTCTATAAGCTGCTGGAACCATTCTACAGCCGCCATTTTGAATGTTATGGCAGCCAGCCTTTATATAACAGTTATACAAGCTGCTGGAACCATTCTACAGCCGTTATTTTGAGTTTTATAGCAGCCAGCATTTATATAGAAAGAATGGTTCCAGCAGCTTGTAGAGGCTGGAACCATTCTACAGCCGCCATTTTGAGTTTTATTGCGGCCAGCCTTTATATAACAGCTATACAAGCTGCTGGAACCATTCTACAGCTGTTATTTTGAGTGTTATAGCCGCCAGCCAGTATATAGTACCCCTACAAGCTGCTGGAACCATTCTACAGCCGCCATTTTGAGTGTCATAGCCGCCAGCCAGTATATAGTAGCTCTACAAGCTGCTGGAACCATTCTACAGCCGTTATTTTGAGTGTTATAGCCGCCAGCCTTTGTAGAGTAGCTCTGCAAGCTCCTGGAACCATTCTACTGCCGCCATTTTGAGTGTTATAGCCGCTAGCCTTTATATAGTAGCTCTACAAGCTGCTGGAACCATTCTACAGCCGTTATTTTGAGTGTTATAGCCGTCATCTTTAGTGTAGTAGCTCTACAAGTTGCTGGAACCATTCTACAGCCGTTATTTTGAGTTTTATAGCAGCCAGCATTTATATAGTACCTCTACAAGCTGTTGGAACCATTCTACAGCTTCCACTTTAAGTGTTATAGCCGCCACCATTTATATAGTATCTCTACAAGCTGGTGGAACCATTCTACAGCCGTTATTTTGAGTTTTATAGCAGCCAGCATTTATATAGTACCTCTACAAGCTGTTGGAACCATTCTACAGCCTCCACTTTGAGTGTTATAGCAGCCAGCATTTACATAGTACCTCTACAAGCTGCTGGAACCATTCTACAGCCGCCATTTTGAGTTTTATTGCGGCCAGCCTTTATATAACAGCTATACAAGCTGCTGGAACCATTCTACAGCTGTTATTTTGAGTGTTATAGCCGCCAGCCAGTATATAGTACCCCTACAAGCTGCTGGAACCATTCTACAGCCGCCATTTTGAGTGTCATAGCCGCCAGCCAGTATATAGTAGCTCTGCAAGCTCCTGGAACCATTCTACTGCCGCCATTTTGAGTGTTATAGCCGCTAGCCTTTATATAGTAGCTCTACAAGCTGCTGGAACCATTCTACAGCCGTTATTTTGAGTGTTATAGCCGTCATCTTTAGTGTAGTAGCTCTACAAGTTGCTGGAACCATTCTACAGCCGTTATTTTGAGTGTTATAGTCGCCAGCATTTATATAGTACTTCTACAATCTGCTGGAACTATTCTACAGCCGCCATTTTGAGTGTTATAGCCGCCAGTCTTAATATAGTAGCTCTACAAGCTGCTGGAACCATTCTACAGCCGTTATTTCGAGTTTTATAGCAGCCAGCATTTATTTAGTAGCTCTGCAAGCTGCTGGAACCATTCTACAGCCGCCATTTTGAGTGTTATGGCAGCCAGCCTTTATATAACAGCTATACAAGCTGCTGGAACCATTCTACAGCCGTTATTTTGAGTTTTATAGCAGCCAGCATTTATATAGAACCTCTACAAGCTGCTGGAACCATTCTACAGCCGCCATTCTACAGCCGCCATTCTACAGCCGCCATTCTACAGCCGCCGTTTTGAGTTTTATTGCGGCCAGCATTTATATAACAGCTATACAAGCTGCTGGAACCATTCTACAGCTGTTATTTTGAGTGTTATAGCCGCCAGCCAGTATATAGTACCCCTACAAGCTGCTGGAAAAATTCTACGGCCGCCATTTTGAGTGTCATAGCCGCCAGCCAGTATATAGTAGCTCTACAAGCTGCTGAAACCATTCTACAGCCGTTATTTTGAGTGTTATAGCCGTCATCTTTAATGTAGTAGCTCTACAATTTGCTGAAACCACTCTACAGCCTCCATTTTAAGTGTTATAGCCGTCAGCCTTTATATAGTAGCTCTACAAGCTGCTGGAACCATTCTACAGCCGCCATTTTGAGCGTTATAGCCGCTAGCCTTTATATAGTAGCTCTACAAGCTGCTGGAACCATTCTACAGCCGTTATTTTGAGTGTTATAGCCGTCATCTTTAATGTAGTAGCTCTACAATTTGCTGAAACCACTCTACAGCCTCCATTTTAAGTGTTATAGCCGTCAGCCTTTATATAGTAGCTCTACAAGCTGCTGGAACCATTCTACAGCCGTTATTTTGAGTTTTATAGCAGCCAGCATTTATATAGTACCTCTACAAGCTGCTGGAACCATTCTACAGCCGTTATTTTGAGTTTTATAGGAGCCGGCATTGATATAGTACCTCTACAAGCTGCTGGAACCATTCTACAGCCTCCATTTTGAGTGTTATAGCCACCAGCCTTTATATAGTAGCTCTACAAGCTGCTGGAACCATTCTACAGCCGTTATTTTGAGTTTTATAGGAGCCAGCATTGATATAGTACCTCTACAAGCTGCTGGAACCATTCTACAGCCTCCATTTTGAGTGTTATAGCCGCTAGCCTTTATATAGTAGCTCTACAAGCTGCTGGACCATTCTACAGCCGTTATTTTGAGTGTTATAGCCGTCATCTTTAATGTAGTAGCTCTACAATTTGCTGAAACCACTCTACAGCCTCCATTTTAAGTGTTATAGCCGTCAGCCTTTATATAGTAGCTCTACAAGCTGCTGGAACCATTCTACAGCCGTTATTTTGAGTTTTATAGCAGCCAGCATTTATATAGTACCTCTACAAGCTGCTGGAACCATTCTACAGCCGTTATTTTGAGTTTTATAGGAGCCGGCATTGATATAGTACCTCTACAAGCTGCTGGAACCATTCTACAGCCTCCATTTTGAGTGTTATAGCCACCAGCCTTTATATAGTAGCTCTACAAGCTGCTGGAACCATTCTACAGCCGTTATTTTGAGTTTTATAGGAGCCAGCATTGATATAGTACCTCTACAAGCTGCTGGAACCATTCTACAGCCTCCATTTTGAGTGTTATAGCCGCTAACCTTTATATAGTAGCTCTACAAGCTGCTGGACCATTCTACAGCCGTTATTTTGAGTGTTATAGCCGTCATCTTTAATGTAGTAGCTCTACAAGTTGCTGAAACCACTCTACAGCCTCCATTTTAAGTGTTATAGCCGCCAGCCTTTATATAGTAGCTCTACAAGCTGCTGGAACCATTCTACAGCCGTTATTTTGAGTTTAATAGCCGCCAGCCTTTGTAGAGTAGCTCTGCAAGCTGCTGGAACCATTCTACAGCCGCCATTTTGAGTTTTATTGTGGCCAGCCTTTATATAACAGCTATACAAGCTGCTGGAACCATTCTACAGCCGTTATTTTGAGTGTTATAGCCGCCAGCCAGTATATAGTACTCCTACAAGCTGCTGGAACCATTCTACAGCTGCCATTTTGAGTGTTATAGCCGTCATCTTTAGTGTAGTAGCTCTACAAGTTGCTGGAACCATTCTACAGCCGTTATTTTGAGTTTTATAGCAGCCAGCATTTATATAGTACCTCTACAAGCTGTTGGAACCATTCTACAGCTTCCACTTTAAGTGTTATAGCCGCCACCATTTATATAGTATCTCTACAAGCTGGTGGAACCATTCTACAGCCGTTATTTTGAGTTTTATAGCAGCCAGCATTTATATAGTACCTCTACAAGCTGTTGGAACCATTCTACAGCCTCCACTTTGAGTGTTATAGCAGCCAGCATTTACATAGTACCTCTACAAGCTGCTGGAACCATTCTACAGCCGCCATTTTGAGTTTTATTGCGGCCAGCCTTTATATAACAGCTATACAAGCTGCGCGAACCATTCTACAGCCGTTATTTTGAGTGTTATAGTCGCCAGCATTTATATAGTACTTCTACAATCTGCCTCCATTTTGAGTGTTATAGCCGTCATCTTTAATGTAGTAGCTCTACAAGTTGCTGAAACCACTCTACAGCCTCCACTTTAATTGTTATAGCCGCCAGCCTTTATATAGTAGCTCTAAAAGCTGCTGGAACCATTCTACAGCCGTTATTTTGAGTTTTATAGCAGCCAGCATTAAATAGCACCTCTACAAGCTGCTGGAACCATTCTACAGCCGTTATTTTGAGAGTTATAGCCGCCAGCCTTTACAAAGTAGCTCTACAAGCTCCTGAAACCATTCTACAGCCGTTATTTTGAGTTTTATAGGAGCCAGCATTGATATAGTACCTCTACAAGCTGCTGGAACCATTCTACAGCCTCCATTTTGAGTGTTATAGCCGCCAGCCTTTATGTAGTAGCTCTACAAGCTGCTGGAACCATTATAGCCGCCATCCTTTGCATAGTAGCTCTGCAAGCTGCTGGAACCATTCTACAGCCGCCATTTTGAGTGTTATAGCAGCCAGCATTTACATAGTACCTCTACAAGCTCCTGAAACCATTCTACAGCCGTTATTTTGAGTTTTATAGGAGCCAGCATTTATATAGTACCTCTACAAGCTGCTGGAACCATTCTACAGCCGTTATTTTGAGTGTTATAGCCGCCAGCCTTTGTAAAGTAGCTCTGCAAGCTGCTGGAACCATTCTACAGCCGCCATTTTGAGTGTTATAGCCGCTAGCCTTTATATAGCAGCTCTACAAGCTGCTGGAACCATTCTACAGCCGTTATTTTGAGTGTTATAGCCGTCATTTTTAATGTAGTAGCTCTACAAGTTGCTGGAACCACTCTACAGCCTCCATTTTAAGTGTTATAGCCGCCAGCCTTTATATAGTAGCTCTACAAGCTGCTGGAACCATTCTACAGCCGTTATTTTGAGTTTTATAGCAGCCAGCATTTATATAGTACCTCTACAAGCTGCTGGAACCATGCAACAGCCTCCATTTTGAGTGCTATAGCCGCCAGCCTTTATATAGTAGCTCTACAAGCTGCTGGAACCATTATAGCCGCCAGCCTTTGTAAAGTAGCTCTGCAAGCTGCTGGAACCAGTCTACAGCCGTCATTTTGAGTGTTATAGCCGCCAGCCAGTATATAGTACCCCTACAAGCTGCTGGAACCATTCTACAGCCGCCATTTTGAGTGTTATAGCAGCCAGCATTTATATAGTACCTCTATAAGCTGCTGGAACCATTATAGCCGCCAGCCTTTGTAAAGTAGCTCTGCAAGCTGCTGGAACCAGTCTACAGCCGCCATTTTGAGTGTTGTAGCAGCCAGCATTTATATAGTACCTCTACAAGCTGCTGGAACCATTCTACAGCCGCCATTTTGAGTTTTATTGTGGCCAGCCTTTATATAACAGCTATACAAGCTGCTGGAACCATTCTACAGCCGTTATTTTGAGTGTTATAGCCGTCATCTTTAATGTAGTAGCTCTACAAGTTGCTGGAACCATTCTACAGCCTCCATTTTGAGTGTAATAGCCACCAGCCTTTATAAAGTAGCTCTACAAGCTCCTGAAACCATTCTACAGCCTTTTTTTTGAGATTTATAGGAGCCAGCATTGATATAGTACCTCTACAAGCTGCTGGAACCATTCAACAGCCTCCATTTTAAGTGTTATAGCAGCCAGCATTTATATAGTACCTCTACAAGCTGCTGGAACCATTCTACAGCCGTTATTTTGAGTCTTATAGCCGCCAGCCTTTGTAGAGTACCTCTATAAGCTGCTGGAACCATTCTACAGCCGCCATTTTGAATGTTATGGCAGCCAGCCTTTATATAACAGTTATACAAGCTGCTGGAACCATTCTACAGCCGTTATTTCGAGTTTTATAGCAGCCAGCATTTATATAGAAAGAATGGTTCCAGCAGCTTGTAGAGGCTGGAACCATTCTACAGCCGCCATTTTGAGTTTTATTGCGGCCAGCCTTTATATAACAGCTATACAAGCTGCTGGAACCATTCTACAGCTGTTATTTTGAGTGTTATAGCCGCCAGCCAGTATATAGTACCCCTACAAGCTGCTGGAACCATTCTACAGCCGCCATTTTGAGTGTCATAGCCGCCAGCCAGTATATAGTAGCTCTACAAGCTGCTGGAACCATTCTACAGCCGTTATTTTGAGTGTTATAGCCGCCAGCCTTTGTAGAGTAGCTCTGCAAGCTCCTGGAACCATTCTACTGCCGCCATTTTGAGTGTTATAGCCGCTAGCCTTTATATAGTAGCTCTACAAGCTGCTGGAACCATTCTACAGCCGTTATTTTGAGTGTTATAGCCGTCATCTTTAGTGTAGTAGCTCTACAAGTTGCTGGAACCATTCTACAGCCGTTATTTTGAGTTTTATAGCAGCCAGCATTTATATAGTACCTCTACAAGCTGTTGGAACCATTCTACAGCTTCCACTTTAAGTGTTATAGCCGCCACCATTTATATAGTATCTCTACAAGCTGGTGGAACCATTCTACAGCCGTTATTTTGAGTTTTATAGCAGCCAGCATTTATATAGTACCTCTACAAGCTGTTGGAACCATTCTACAGCCTCCACTTTGAGTGTTATAGCAGCCAGCATTTACATAGTACCTCTACAAGCTGCTGGAACCATTCTACAGCCGCCATTTTGAGTTTTATTGCGGCCAGCCTTTATATAACAGCTATACAAGCTGCGCGAACCATTCTACAGCCGTTATTTTGAGTGTTATAGTCGCCAGCATTTATATAGTACTTCTACAATCTGCTGGAACTATTCTACAGCCGCCATTTTGAGTGTTATAGCCGCCAGTCTTAATATAGTAGCTCTACAAGCTGCTGGAACCATTCTACAGCCGTTATTTCGAGTTTTATAGCAGCCAGCATTTATTTAGTAGCTCTGCAAGCTGCTGGAACCATTCTACAGCCGCCATTTTGAGTGTTATGGCAGCCAGCCTTTATATAACAGCTATACAAGCTGCTGGAACCATTCTACAGCCGTTATTTTGAGTTTTATAGCAGCCAGCATTTATATAGAACCTCTACAAGCTGCTGGAACCATTCTACAGCCGCCATTCTACAGCCGCCATTCTACAGCCGCCATTCTACAGCCGCCATTCTACAGCCGCCGTTTTGAGTTTTATTGCGGCCAGCATTTATATAACAGCTATACAAGCTGCTGGAACCATTCTACAGCTGTTATTTTGAGTGTTATAGCCGCCAGCCAGTATATAGTACCCCTACAAGCTGCTGGAAAAATTCTACGGCCGCCATTTTGAGTGTCATAGCCGCCAGCCAGTATATAGTAGCTCTACAAGCTGCTGAAACCATTCTACAGCCGTTATTTTGAGTGTTATAGCCGACAGCCTTTGTAGAGTAGCTCTGCAAGCTGCTGGAACCATTCTACAGCCGCCATTTTGAGCGTTATAGCCGCTAGCCTTTATATAGTAGCTCTACAAGCTGCTGGAACCATTCTACAGCCGTTATTTTGAGTGTTATAGCCGTCATCTTTAATGTAGTAGCTCTACAATTTGCTGAAACCACTCTACAGCCTCCATTTTAAATGTTATAGCCGTCAGCCTTTATATAGTAGCTCTACAAGCTGCTGGAACCATTCTACAGCCGTTATTTTGAGTTTTATAGCAGCCAGCATTTATATAGTACCTCTACAAGCTGCTGGAACCATTCTACAGCCGTTATTTTGAGTTTTATAGGAGCCGGCATTGATATAGTACCTCTACAAGCTGCTGGAACCATTCTACAGCCTCCATTTTGAGTGTTATAGCCACCAGCCTTTATATAGTAGCTCTACAAGCTGCTGGAACCATTCTACAGCCGTTATTTTGAGTTTTATAGGAGCCAGCATTGATATAGTACCTCTACAAGCTGCTGGAACCATTCTACAGCCTCCATTTTGAGTGTTATAGCCGCTAGCCTTTATATAGTAGCTCTACAAGCTGCTGGACCATTCTACAGCCGTTATTTTGAGTGTTATAGCCGTCATCTTTAATGTAGTAGCTCTACAAGTTGCTGAAACCACTCTACAGCCTCCATTTTAAGTGTTATAGCCGCCAGCCTTTATATAGTAGCTCTACAAGCTGCTGGAACCATTCTACAGCCGTTATTTTGAGTTTAATAGCCGCCAGCCTTTGTAGAGTAGCTCTGCAAGCTGCTGGAACCATTCTACAGCCGCCATTTTGAGTTTTATTGTGGCCAGCCTTTATATAACAGCTATACAAGCTGCTGGAACCATTCTACAGCCGTTATTTTGAGTGTTATAGCCTCCAGCCAGTATATAGTACTCCTACAAGCTGCTGGAACCATTCTACAGCTGCCATTTTGAGTGTTATAGCCGTCATCTTTAGTGTAGTAGCTCTACAAGTTGCTGGAACCATTCTACAGCCGTTATTTTGAGTTTTATAGCAGCCAGCATTTATATAGTACCTCTACAAGCTGTTGGAACCATTCTACAGCTTCCACTTTAAGTGTTATAGCCGCCACCATTTATATAGTATCTCTACAAGCTGGTGGAACCATTCTACAGCCGTTATTTTGAGTTTTATAGCAGCCAGCATTTATATAGTACCTCTACAAGCTGTTGGAACCATTCTACAGCCTCCACTTTGAGTGTTATAGCAGCCAGCATTTACATAGTACCTCTACAAGCTGCTGGAACCATTCTACAGCCGCCATTTTGAGTTTTATTGCGGCCAGCCTTTATATAACAGCTATACAAGCTGCGCGAACCATTCTACAGCCGTTATTTTGAGTGTTATAGTCGCCAGCATTTATATAGTACTTCTACAATCTGCCTCCATTTTGAGTGTTATAGCCGTCATCTTTAATGTAGTAGCTCTACAAGTTGCTGAAACCACTCTACAGCCTCCACTTTAATTGTTATAGCCGCCAGCCTTTATATAGTAGCTCTAAAAGCTGCTGGAACCATTCTACAGCCGTTATTTTGAGTTTTATAGCAGCCAGCATTAAATAGTACCTCTACAAGCTGCTGGAACCATTCTACAGCCGTTATTTTGAGAGTTATAGCCGCCAGCCTTTACAAAGTAGCTCTACAAGCTCCTGAAACCATTCTACAGCCGTTATTTTGAGTTTTATAGGAGCCAGCATTGATATAGTACCTCTACAAGCTGCTGGAACCATTCTACAGCCTCCATTTTGAGTGTTATAGCCGCCAGCCTTTATGTAGTAGCTCTACAAGCTGCTGGAACCATTATAGCCGCCATCCTTTGCATAGTAGCTCTGCAAGCTGCTGGAACCATTCTACAGCCGCCATTTTGAGTGTTATAGCAGCCAGCATTTACATAGTACCTCTACAAGCTCCTGAAACCATTCTACAGCCGTTATTTTGAGTTTTATAGGAGCCAGCATTTATATAGTACCTCTACAAGCTGCTGGAACCATTCTACAGCCGTTATTTTGAGTGTTATAGCCGCCAGCCTTTGTAAAGTAGCTCTGCAAGCTGCTGGAACCATTCTACAGCCGCCATTTTGAGTGTTATAGCCGCTAGCCTTTATATAGCAGCTCTACAAGCTGCTGGAACCATTCTACAGCCGTTATTTTGAGTGTTATAGCCGTCATTTTTAATGTAGTAGCTCTACAAGTTGCTGGAACCACTCTACAGCCTCCATTTTAAGTGTTATAGCCGCCAGCCTTTATATAGTAGCTCTACAAGCTGCTGGAACCATTCTACAGCCGTTATTTTGAGTTTTATAGCAGCCAGCATTTATATAGTACCTCTACAAGCTGCTGGAACCATGCAACAGCCTCCATTTTGAGTGCTATAGCCGCCAGCCTTTATATAGTAGCTCTACAAGCTGCTGGAACCATTATAGCCGCCAGCCTTTGTAAAGTAGCTCTGCAAGCTGCTGGAACCAGTCTACAGCCGTCATTTTGAGTGTTATAGCCGCCAGCCAGTATATAGTACCCCTACAAGCTGCTGGAACCATTCTACAGCCGCCATTTTGAGTGTTATAGCAGCCAGCATTTATATAGTACCTCTATAAGCTGCTGGAACCATTATAGCCGCCAGCCTTTGTAAAGTAGCTCTGCAAGCTGCTGGAACCAGTCTACAGCCGCCATTTTGAGTGTTGTAGCAGCCAGCATTTATATAGTACCTCTACAAGCTGCTGGAACCATTCTACAGCCGCCATTTTGAGTTTTATTGTGGCCAGCCTTTATATAACAGCTATACAAGCTGCTGGAACCATTCTACAGCCGTTATTTTGAGTGTTATAGCCGTCATCTTTAATGTAGTAGCTCTACAAGTTGCTGGAACCATTCTACAGCCTCCATTTTGAGTGTAATAGCCACCAGCCTTTATAAAGTAGCTCTACAAGCTCCTGAAACCATTCTACAGCCTTTTTTTTGAGATTTATAGGAGCCAGCATTGATATAGTACCTCTACAAGCTGCTGGAACCATTCAACAGCCTCCATTTTAAGTGTTATAGCAGCCAGCATTTATATAGTACCTCTACAAGCTGCTGGAACCATTCTACAGCCGTTATTTTGAGTCTTATAGCCGCCAGCCTTTGTAGAGTACCTCTATAAGCTGCTGGAACCATTCTACAGCCGCCATTTTGAATGTTATGGCAGCCAGCCTTTATATAACAGTTATACAAGCTGCTGGAACCATTCTACAGCCGTTATTTCGAGTTTTATAGCAGCCAGCATTTATATAGAAAGAATGGTTCCAGCAGCTTGTAGAGGCTGGAACCATTCTACAGCCGCCATTTTGAGTTTTATTGCGGCCAGCCTTTATATAACAGCTATACAAGCTGCTGGAACCATTCTACAGCTGTTATTTTGAGTGTTATAGCCGCCAGCCAGTATATAGTACCCCTACAAGCTGCTGGAACCATTCTACAGCCGCCATTTTGAGTGTCATAGCCGCCAGCCAGTATATAGTAGCTCTACAAGCTGCTGGAACCATTCTACAGCCGTTATTTTGAGTGTTATAGCCGCCAGCCTTTGTAGAGTAGCTCTGCAAGCTCCTGGAACCATTCTACTGCCGCCATTTTGAGTGTTATAGCCGCTAGCCTTTATATGGTAGCTCTACAAGCTGCTGGAACCATTCTACAGCCGTTATTTTGAGTGTTATAGCCGTCATCTTTAGTGTAGTAGCTCTACAAGTTGCTGGAACCATTCTACAGCCGTTATTTTGAGTTTTATAGCAGCCAGCATTTATATAGTACCTCTACAAGCTGTTGGAACCATTCTACAGCTTCCACTTTAAGTGTTATAGCCGCCACCATTTATATAGTATCTCTACAAGCTGGTGGAACCATTCTACAGCCGTTATTTTGAGTTTTATAGCAGCCAGCATTTATATAGTACCTCTACAAGCTGTTGGAACCATTCTACAGCCTCCACTTTGAGTGTTATAGCAGCCAGCATTTACATAGTACCTCTACAAGCTGCTGGAACCATTCTACAGCCGCCATTTTGAGTTTTATTGCGGCCAGCCTTTATATAACAGCTATACAAGCTGCGCGAACCATTCTACAGCCGTTATTTTGAGTGTTATAGTCGCCAGCATTTATATAGTACTTCTACAATCTGCTGGAACTATTCTACAGCCGCCATTTTGAGTGTTATAGCCGCCAGTCTTAATATAGTAGCTCTACAAGCTGCTGGAACCATTCTACAGCCGTTATTTCGAGTTTTATAGCAGCCAGCATTTATTTAGTAGCTCTGCAAGCTGCTGGAACCATTCTACAGCCGCCATTTTGAGTGTTATGGCAGCCAGCCTTTATATAACAGCTATACAAGCTGCTGGAACCATTCTACAGCCGTTATTTTGAGTTTTATAGCAGCCAGCATTTATATAGAACCTCTACAAGCTGCTGGAACCATTCTACAGCCGCCATTCTACAGCCGCCATTCTACAGCCGCCATTCTACAGCCGCCATTCTACAGCCGCCGTTTTGAGTTTTATTGCGGCCAGCATTTATATAACAGCTATACAAGCTGCTGGAACCATTCTACAGCTGTTATTTTGAGTGTTATAGCCGCCAGCGAGTATATAGTACCCCTACAAGCTGCTGGAAAAATTCTACGGCCGCCATTTTGAGTGTCATAGCCGCCAGCCAGTATATAGTAGCTCTACAAGCTGCTGAAACCATTCTACAGCCGTTATTTTGAGTGTTATAGCCGACAGCCTTTGTAGAGTAGCTCTGCAAGCTGCTGGAACCATTCTACAGCCGCCATTTTGAGCGTTATAGCCGCTAGCCTTTATATAGTAGCTCTACAAGCTGCTGGAACCATTCTACAGCCGTTATTTTGAGTGTTATAGCCGTCATCTTTAATGTAGTAGCTCTACAATTTGCTGAAACCACTCTACAGCCTCCATTTTAAGTGTTATAGCCGTCAGCCTTTATATAGTAGCTCTACAAGCTGCTGGAACCATTCTACAGCCGTTATTTTGAGTTTTATAGCAGCCAGCATTTATATAGTACCTCTACAAGCTGCTGGAACCATTCTACAGCCGTTATTTTGAGTTTTATAGGAGCCGGCATTGATATAGTACCTCTACAAGCTGCTGGAACCATTCTACAGCCTCCATTTTGAGTGTTATAGCCACCAGCCTTTATATAGTAGCTCTACAAGCTGCTGGAACCATTCTACAGCCGTTATTTTGAGTTTTATAGGAGCCAGCATTGATATAGTACCTCTACAAGCTGCTGGAACCATTCTACAGCCTCCATTTTGAGTGTTATAGCCGCTAGCTTTTATATAGTAGCTCTACAAGCTGCTGGACCATTCTACAGCCGTTATTTTGAGTGTTATAGCCGTCATCTTTAATGTAGTAGCTCTACAAGTTGCTGAAACCACTCTACAGCCTCCATTTTAAGTGTTATAGCCGCCAGCCTTTATATAGTAGCTCTACAAGCTGCTGGAACCATTCTACAGCCGTTATTTTGAGTTTAATAGCCGCCAGCCTTTGTAGAGTAGCTCTGCAAGCTGCTGGAACCATTCTACAGCCGCCATTTTGAATTTTATTGTGGCCAGCCTTTATATAACAGCTATACAAGCTGCTGGAACCATTCTACAGCCGTTATTTTGAGTGTTATAGCCGCCAGCCAGTATATAGTACTCCTACAAGCTGCTGGAACCATTCTACAGCTGCCATTTTGAGTGTTATAGCAGCTAGCCTTTATATAACAGCTATACACGCTGCTAGAACCATTCTACAGCCTCCATTTTGAGTGTTATAGCCGCCAGCCTTTATATAGTAGCTCTACAAGCTGCTGGAACCATTATAGCCGCCAGCCTTTGTATAGTAGCTCTGCAAGCTGCTGGAACCATTCTACAGCCGCCATTTTGAGTGTTATAGCAGCCAGCATTTACATAGTACCTCTACAAGCTGCTGGAACCATTCTACAGCCGCCATTTTGAGTTTTATTGCGGCCAGCCTTTATATAACAGCTATACAAGCTGCGCGAACCTTTTTACAGCCGTTATTTTGAGTGTTATAGCCGCCAACCAGTATATAGTAGCTCTACAAACTGCTGGAACCATTCTACAGCCGTTATTTTGAGTGTTATAGCCGCCAGCCTTTGTAGAGTACCTCTATAAGCTGCTGGAACCATTCTACAGCCGCCATTTTGAGTGTTATGGCAGCCAGCCTTTATATAACAGCTATACAAGCTGCTGGAACCATTCTACAGCCGTTATTTTGAGTTTTATAGCAGCCAGCATTTATATAGAAGTTCTACAAGCTGCTGGAACCATTCTACAGCCGCCATTCTACAGCCGCCATTTTGAGTTTTATTGCGGCCAGCCCTTATATAACAGCTATACAAGCTGCTGGAACCATTCTACAGCCGCCATTTTGAGTGTCATAGCCGCCAGCCAGTATATAGTAGCTCTGCAAGCTGCTAGAACCATTCTACAGCCGCCATTTTGAGTTTTATTGTGGCCAGCCTTTATATAACAGCTATACAAGCTGCTGAAACCATTCTACAGCTGTTATTTTGAGTGTTATAGCCGCCAGCCAGTATATAGTACTCCTACAAGCTACTGGAACCATTCTACAGCTGCCATTTTGAGTGTTATAGCAGCCAGCCTTTATATAACAGCTATACAAGCTGCTAGAACCATTCTACAGCCTCCATTTTGAGTGTTATAGCCGCCAGCCTTTATATAGTAGCTCTACAAGCTGCTGGAACCATTATAGCCGCCAGCCTTTGTAAAGTAGCTCTGCAAGCTGCTGGAACCATTCTACAGCCGCCATTTTGGGTGTTATAGCAGCCAGCCTTTATATAGTACCTCTGCAAGCTGCTGGAACCATTCTACAGCCGCCATTTTGAGTTTTATTGTGGCCAGCCTTTATATAACAGCTATACAAGCTGCTGGAACCATTCTACAGCCGTTATTTTGAGTGTTATAGCCGCCAGCCAGTATATAGTACCCCTACAAGCTGCTGGAACCATTCTACAGCCGCCATTTTGAGTGTTATAGCAGCCAGCCTTTTTATAACAGCTATACAAGCTGCTGGAACCATTCTACAGCCTCCATTTTGAGTGTTATAGCCGCCAGCCTTTATATAGTAGCTCTACAAGCTGCTGGAACCATTATAGCCGCCAGCATTTGTATAGTAGCTCTGCAACCTGCTGGAACCATTCTACAGCCGCCATTTTGAGTGTTATAGCAGCCAGCACTTACATAGTACCTCTACAAGCTGCTGGAACCATTCTACAGCCGCCATTTTGAGTTTTATTGCGGCCAGCCTTTATATAACAGCTATACAAGCTGGGCGAACCATTCTACAGCCGTTTTTTTGAGTGTTATAGCCGCCAGCCAGTATATATTAGCTCTACAAGCTGCTGGAACCATTCTACAGCCGTTATTTTGAGTGTTATAGCCGCCAGCCTTTGTAGAGTACCTCTATAAGCTGCTGGAACCATTCTACAGCCGCCATTTTGAGTGTTATGGCAGCCAGCCTTTATATAACAGCTATACAAGCTGCTGGAACCATTCTACAGCCGTTATTTTGAGTTTTATAGCAGCCAGCATTTATGTAGAACCTCTACAAGCTGCTGGAACTATTCTACAGCCGCCATTCTACAGCCGCCATTTTGAGTTTTATTGCGGCCAGCCCTTATATAACAGCTATACAAGCTGCTGGAACCATTCTACAGCCGCCATTTTGAGTGTCATAGCCGCCAGCCAGTATATAGTAGCTCTGCAAGCTGCTGGAACCATTCTACAGCCGCCATTTTGAGTGTTATAGCCGCTAGCCTTTATATAGTAGCTCTACAAGCTGCTGGAACCATTCTACAGCCGTTATTTTGAGTTTTATAGCAGCCAGCATTTATATAGTACCTCTACAAGCTGTTGGAACCATTCTACAGCCTCCACTTTGAGTGTTATAGCCGCCAGCATTTATATAGTACCTCTACAAGCTGCTGGAACCATTCTACAGCCGTTATTTTGAGTTTTATAGCAGCCAGCATTTATATAGTAGTTCTACAATCTTCTGGAACTATTCTACAGCCGCCATTTTGAGTGGTATAGCCGCCAGCATTTATATAGTACCTCTACAAGCTGCTGGAACCATTCTACAGCCGTTATTTTGAGTGTTATAGCAGCTAGCATTTATATAGTAGTTCTACAATCTTCTGGAACTATTCTACAGCCGCCATTTTGAGTGGTATAGCCGCCAGCCTTTATATAGTAGCTCTACAAGCTGCTGGAACCATTCTACAGCCGTTATTTTGAGTTTTATAGCAGCCAGCATTTATAAAGTACCTCTACAAGCTGTTGGAACCATTCTACAGCCTCCACTTTGAGTGTTATAGCCGCCAGCTTTTGTAAAGTAGCTCTGCAAGTTGCTGGAACCATTCTACAGCCGCCATTCTGAGTGTTATAGCAGCCAGCATTTATATAGTAGCTCTACAAGCTGCTGGAACCATTCTACAGCCGCTATTTTGAGTGTTATAGCCGCCAGCCTTTGTAGAGTTGCTCTGCAAGCTGCTGGAACCATTCTACAGCCGTTATTTTGAGTGTTATAGCCGCCAGCCTTTATATATCAGCTATACAAGCTGCTGGAACCTATCTACAGCCGCCATTCTGAGTGTTATAGCAGCCAGCATTTACATAGTACCTCTACAAGCTGCTGGAACCATTCTACAAACGTTATTTTGAGTGTTATAGCAGCCAGCATTTATATAGTTGCTCTACAAGCTGCTGGAACCATTCTACAGCCGCCATTTTGAGTGTTATAGCGGCCAGCCTTTATATAGCAGCTATACAAGCTGCTGGAACCATTCTACAGCCGCCATTCTGAGTGTTATAGCAGCCAGCATTTATATAGTAGCTCTACAAGCTGCTGGAACCATTCTACAGCCGTTATTTTGAGTGTTATAGCCGCCAGCCTTTGTAAAGTAGCTCTGCAAGCTGCTGGAACCATTCTACAGCCGCCATTTTGAGTGTTATAGCCCCTAGCCTTTATATAGCAGCTCTACAAGCTGCTGGAACCATTCTACAGCCGTTATTTTGAGTGTTATAGCCGCCAGCCTTTGTAAAGTAGCTCTGCAAGCTGCTGGAACCATTCTACAGCCGCCATTTTGAGTGTCATAGCCGCCAGCCTTTATATAGTAGCTCTACAAGCTGCTGGAACCATTCTACAGCCGTTATTTTGAGTTTTATAGCAGCCAGCATTTATATAGTACCTCTACAAGCTGCTGGAACCATGCTACAGCCTCCATTTTGAGTGCTATAGCCGCCAGCCTTTATATAGTAGCTCTACAAGCTGCTGGAACCATTATAGCCGCCAGCCTTTGTAAAGTAGCTCTGCAAGCTGCTGGAACCAGTCTACAGCCGCCATTTTGAGTGTTATAGCAGCCAGCATTTATATAGTACCTCTGCAAGCTGCTGGAACCATTCTACAGCCGCCATTCTACAGCCGCCATTTTGAGTTTTATTGCGGCCAGCCTTTATATAACAGCTATACAAGCTGCTGAAACCATTCTACAGCTGTTATTTTGAGTGTTATAGCCGCCAGCCAGTATATAGTACCTCTACAAGCTGCTGGAACCATTCTACAGCCTCCATTTTGAGTGTTATAGCCCCCAGCCTTTATATAGTAGCTCTACAAGCTGCTGGAACCATTATAGCCGCCAGCCTTTGTAAAGTAGCTCTGCAAGCTGCTGGAACCAGTCTACAGCCGCCATTTTGAGTGTTATAGCAGCCAGCATTTATATAGTACCTCTGCAAGCTGCTGGAACCATTCTATAGCCGCCATTTTGAGTTTTATTGTGGCCAGCCTTTATATAACAGCTATACAAGCTGCTGGAACCATTCTACAGCCGTTATTTTGAGTGTTATAGCCGCCAGCTAGTATATAGTACCCCTAAAAGCTGCTGGAACCATTCTACAGCCGCCATTTTGAGTGTTATAGCAGCCAGCCTTTATATAACAGCTATACAAGCTGCTGGAACCATTCTACAGCCTCCATTTTGAGTGTTATAGGCGCCAGCCAGTATATAGTAGCTCTACAAGCTGCTGGAACCATTATAGCCGCCAGCCTTTGTATAGTAGCTCTGCAAGCTGCTGGAACCATTCTACAGCCGCCATTTTGAGTGTTATAGCAGCCAGCATTTACATAGTACCTCTACAAGCTGCTGGAACCATTCTACAGCCGCCATTTTGAGTTTTATTGCGGCCAGCCTTTATGTAACAGCTATACAAGCTGCGCGAACCATTCTACAGCCGTTATTTTGAGTGTTATAGTCGCCAGCCAGTATATAGTAGCTCTACAAGCTGCTGGAACCATTCTACAGCCGTTATTTTGAGTGTTATAGCCGCCAGCCTTTGTAGAGTACCTCTATAAGCTGCTGGAACCATTCTACAGCCGCCATTTTGAGTGTTATGGCAGCCAGCCTTTATATAACAGCTATACAAGCTGCTGGAACCATTCTACAGCCGTTATTTTGAGTTTTATAGCAGCCAGCCAGTATATAGTACCTCTACAAGCTGCTGGAACCATTCTTCAGCCGTTATTTTGAGTGTTATAGCCGCCAGCCTTTGTAGAGTAGCTCTGCAAGCTGCTGGAAACATTCTACAGCCGCCATTTTGAGTGTTATAGCCGCTAGCCTTTATATAGTAGCTCTACAAGCTGCTGGAACCATTCTACAGCCGTTATTTTGAGTGTTGTAGCCGTCATCTTTAGTGTAGTAGCTCTACAAGTTGCTGGAACCATTCTACAGCCGTTATTTTGAGTTTTATAGCAACCAGCATTTATATAGTACCTCTACAAGCTGTTGGAACCATTCTACAGCATCCACTTTGAGTGTTATAGCCGCCAGCATTTGTATAGTACCTCTACAAGCTGCTGGAACCATTCTACAGCCGTTATTTTGAGTGTTATAGCAGCCAGCATTTATATAGTACTTCTACAATCTGCTGGAACTATTCTACAGCCGCCATTTTGAGTGTTATAGCCGCCAGCCTATGTAAAGTAGCTTTGCAAGTTGCTGGAACCATTCTACAGTCGCCATTTTGAGTTTTATTGCGGCCAGCCTTTATATAACAGCTGTACGAGCTGCTGGAACCATTCTACAGCCGCCATTTTGAGTGTTATGGCAGCCAGCCTTTATATAATAGCTATACAAGCTGCTGGAACGATTCTACAGCCGCCATTTTGAGTGTTATAGCGGCCAGCCTTTATATAGCAGCTATACAAGCTGCTGGAACCATTCTACAGCCGCCATTCTGAATTTTATAGCAGCCAGCATTTATATAGTAGCTCTACAAGCTGCTGGAACGATTCTACAGCCGCTATTTTGAGTGTTATAGCCGCCAGCCTTTGTAGAGTTGCTCTGCAAGCTGCTGGAACCATTCTACAGCCGTTATTTTGAGTGTTATAGCCGCCAGCCTTTATATATCAGCTATACAAGCTGCTGGAACCTATCTACAGCCGCCATTCTGAGTGTTATAGCAGCCAGCATTTACATAATACCGCTACAAGCTGCTGGAACCATTCTACAAACGTTATTTTGAGTTTTATAGCAACCAGCATTTATATAGTAACTCTACAAGCTGTTGGAACCATTCTACAGCATCCACTTTGAGTGTTATAGCCGCCAGCATTGATATAGTACCTCTACAAGCTGCTGGAACCATTCTACAGCCGTTATTTTGAGTGTTATAGCAGCCAGCATTTATATAGTACTTCTACAATCTGCTGGAACTATTCTACAGCCGCCATTTTGAGTGTTATAGCCGCCAGCCTTTGTAAAGTAGCTTTGCAAGTTGCTGGAACCATTCTACAGTCGCCATTTTGAGTTTTATTGCGGCCAGCCTTTATATAACAGCTGTACGAGCTGCTGGAACCATTCTACAGCCGCCATTTTGAGTGTTATAGCAGCCAGCATTTACATAGTACCTCTACAAGCTGCTGGAACCATTCTACAGCCGCCATTTTGAGTTTTATTTCGGCCAGCCTTTATATAACAGCTATACAAGCTGCGCGAACCATTCTACAGCCGTTATTTTGGGTGTTATAGTCGCCAGCCAGTATATAGTAGCTCTACAAGCTGCTGGAACCATTCTACAGCCGTTATTTTGAGTGTTATAGCCGCCAGCCTTTGTAGAGTACCTCTATAAGCTGCTGGAACCATTCTACAGCCGCCATTTTGAGTGTTATGGCAGCCAGCCTTTATATAACAGCTATACAAGCTGCTGGAACCATTCTACAGCCGTTATTTTGAGTTCTATAGCAGCCAGCCAGTATATAGTACCTCTACAAGCTGCTGGAACCATTCTTCAGCCGTTATTTTGAGTGTTATAGCCGCCAGCCTTTGTAGAGTAGCTCTGCAAGCTGCTGGAAACATTCTACAGCCGCCATTTTGAGTGTTATAGCCGCTAGCCTTTATATAGTAGCTCTACAAGCTGCTGGAACCATTCTACAGCCGTTATTTTGAGTGTTGTAGCCGTCATCTTTAGTGTAGTAGCTCTACAAGTTGCTGGAACCATTCTACAGCCGTTATTTTGAGTTTTATAGCAACCAGCATTTATATAGTACCTCTACAAGCTGTTGGAACCATTCTACAGCATCCACTTTGAGTGTTATAGCCGCCAGCATTTATATAGTACCTCTACAAGCTGCTGGAACCATTCTACAGCCGTTATTTTGAGTGTTATAGCAGCCAGCATTTATATAGTACTTCTACAATCTGCTGGAACTATTCTACAGCCGCCATTTTGAGTGTTATAGCCGCCAGCCTTTGTAAAGTAGCTTTGCAAGTTGCTGGAACCATTCTACAGTCGCCATTTTGAGTTTTATTGCGGCCAGCCTTTATATAACAGCTGTACGAGCTGCTGGAACCATTCTACAGCCGCCATTTTGAGTGTTATGGCAGCCAGCCTTTATATAATAGCTATACAAGCTGCTGGAACGATTCTACAGCCGCCATTTTGAGTGTTATAGCGGCCAGCCTTTATATAGCAGCTATACAAGCTGCTGGAACCATTCTACAGCCGCCATTCTGAATTTTATAGCAGCCAGCATTTATATAGTAGCTCTACAAGCTGCTGGAACCATTCTACAGCCGTTATTTTGAGTGTTATAGCCGCCAGCCTTTGTAGAGTTGCTCTGCAAGCTGCTGGAACCTATCTACAGCCGCCATTCTGAGTGTTATAGCAGCCAGCATTTACATAGTACCTCTACAAGCTGCTGGAACCATTCTACAGCTTCCATTTTGAGTGTTATAGCAGCCAGCATTTATATAGTTGCTCTACAAGCTGCTGGAACCATTCTACAGCCGCCATTTTGAGTGTTATAGCGGCCAGCCTTTATATAGCAGCTATACAAGCTGCTGGAACCATTCTACAGCCGCCATTCTGAGTGTTATAGCAGCCAGCATTTATATAGTGGCTCTACAAGCTGCTGGAACCATTCTACAGCCGTTATTTTGAGTGTTATAGCCGCCAGCCTTTGTAGAGTTGCTCTGCAAGCTGCTAGAACCATTCTACAGCCGCCATTTTGAGTGTTATAGCGGCCAGCCTTTATATAGCAGCTATACAAGCTGCTGGAACCATTCTACAGCCGCCATTTTGAGTGTTATAGCAGCCAGCATTTACATAGTACCTCTACAAGCTGCTGGAACCATTCTACAGCTTCCATTTTGAGTGTTATAGGAGCCAGCATTTATATAGTTGCTCTACAAGCTGCTGTAACCATTCTACAGCGGCCATTTTGAGTGTTATAGCGGCCAGCCTTTATATAGCAGCTATACAAGCTGCTGGAACCATTCTGCAGCCGCCATTCTGAGTGTTATAGCAGCCAGCATTTATATAGTAGCTCTACAAGCTGCTGGAACCATTCTACAGCTTCCATTTTGAGTGTTATAGCAGCCAGCATTTATATAGTTGCTCTGCAAGCTGCTGGAACCATTCTACAGCCTCCATTTTGAGTGTTATAGCAGCCAGCATTTATATAGTACCTCTACAAGCTGCTGGAACCATTCTACAGCTGCCATTTTGAGTTTTATTGTGGCCAGCCTTTATATAACAGCTATACAAGCTGCTGGAACCATTCTACAGCCGTTATTTTGAGTGTTATAGCAGCCAGCCTTTATGAAGTAGCTCTACAAGCTCCTGAAACCATTCTACAGCCGTTATTTTGAGTTTTATAGGAGCCAGCATTGATATAGTACCTCTACAAGCTGCTGAAACCACTCTACAGCCTCCATTTTAATTGTTATAGCCGCCAGCCTTTATATAGTAGCTCTACAAGCTGCTGGAACCATTCTACAGCCGCCATTTTGAGTGTTATAGCAGCCAGCATTTATATAGTACCTCTATAAGCTGCTGGAACCATTATAGCCGCCAGCCTTTGTAAAGTAGCTCTGCAAGCTGCTGGAACCATTCTACAGCCGTTATTTTGAGTTTTATAGCAGCCAGCATTTATATAGTACCTCTACAAGCTGCTGGAACCATTCTACAGCCGTTAGTAGTTCTACAATCTTCTGGAACTATTCTACAGCCGCCATTTTTAGTGTTATAGTCGCCCGCCTTTATATAGTAGCTCTACAAGCTGCTGGAACCAATCTACAGCCGTTATTTTGAGTTTTATAGCAGCCAGCATTTATATAGTACCTCTACAAGCTGCTGGAACCATTCTACAGCCGTTAGTAGTTCTACAATCTTCTGGAACTATTCTACAGCCGCCATTTTGAGTGTTATAGCCGCCAGCCTTTGTAAAGTAGCTCTGCAAGTTGCTGGAACCATTCTACAGTCGCCATTTTGAGTTTTATTGCGGCCAGCCTTTATATAACAGCTGTACGAGCTGCTGGAACCATTCTACAGCCGCCATTTTGAGTGTTATGGCAGCCAGCCTTTATATAATAGCTATACAAGCTGCTGGAACCATTCTACAGCCGCCATTTTGAGTGTTATAGCGGCCAGCCTTTATATAGCAGCTATACAAGCTGCTGGAACCATTCTACAGCCGCCATTCTGAGTGTTATAGCAGCCAGCATTTATATAGTAGCTCTACAAGCTGCTGGAACCATTCTACAGCCGCTATTTTGAGTGTTATAGCCGCCAGCCTTTATATAGTAGCTCTACAAGCTGCTGGAACCAATCTACAGCCGTTATTTTGAGTTTTATAGCAGCCAGCATTTATATAGTACCTCTACAAGCTGTTGGAACCATTCTACAGCCTCCACTTTGAGTGTTATAGCCGCCAGCCTTTGTAAAGTTGCTCTGCAAGCTGCTGGAACCATTCTACAGCCGTTATTTTGAGTGTTATAGCCGCCAGCCTTTATATAGCAGCTATACAAGCTGCTGGAACCTATCTAAAGCCGCCATTTTGAGTGTTATAGCAGCCAGCATTTACATAGTACCTCTACAAGCTGCTGGAACCATTCTACAAACGTTATTTTGAGTGTTATAGCAGCCAGCATTTATATAGTTTCTCTACAAGCTGCTGGAACCATTCTACAGCCGCCGTTTGGAGTGTTATAGCGGCCAGCCTTTATATAGCAGCTATACAAGCTGCTGGAACCATTCTACAGCCGCCATTCTGAGTGTTATAGCAGCCAGCATTTATATAGTAGCTCTACAAGCTGCTGGAACCATTGTACACCGTTATTTTGAGTGTTATAGCCGCCAGCCTTTGTAGAGTTGCTCTGCAAGCTGCTGGAACCATTCTACAGCCGTTATCTTGAGTGTTATAGCCGCCAGCCTTTATATAGCAGCTATACAAGCTGCTGGAACCATTCTATAGCCGCCATTCTGAGTGTTATAGCAGCCAGCATTTATATAGTACGTCTACAAGCTGCTGGAACCATTCTACAGCCGCCATTTTGAGTTTTATTGTGGCCAGCCTTTATATAACAGCTATACAAGCTGCTGGAACCATTCTACAGCCGCCATTCTGAGTGTTATAGCAGCCAGCATTTATATAGTACCTCTACAAGCTGCTGGAACCATTCTACAGCCGCCATTTTGAGTTTTATTGTGGCCAGCCTTTATATAACAGCTATACAAGCTGCTGGAACCATTCTACAGCCGTTATTTTGAGTGTTATAGCCGCCAGCCAGTATATAGTACCCCTACAAGCTGCTGGAACCATTCTACAGCCGCCATTTTGAGTGTTATAGCAGCCAGCATTTATATAGTACCTCTACAAGCTGCTGGAACCATTATAGCCGCCAGCCTGTGTAAAGTAGCTCTGCAAGCTGCTGGAACCAGTCTACATCCGCCATTTTGAGTGTTATAGCCGCTAGCCTTTATATAGTAGCTCTACAAGCTGCTGGAACCATTCTACAGCCGTTATTTTGAGTGTTATAGCCGTCATCTTTAATGTAGTAGCTCTACAAGTTGCTGGAACCACTCTACAGCCGCCATTTTAAGTGTTATAGCCGCCAGCCTTTATATAGTAGCTCTACAAGCTGCTGGAACCATTCTACAGCCGTTATTTTGAGTTTTATAGCAGCCAGCATTTATATAGTAGCTCTACAAGCTGCTGGAAACTTTCTACAGCCGTTTTTTTGAGTTTTATAGCAGCCAGCATTTATATAGTACCTCTACAAGCTGCTAGAACCATTCTACAGCCGTTATTTTGAGTGTTATAGCCGCCAGCCTTTGTAGAGTAGCTCTGCAAGCTGCTGGAACCATTCTACAGCCGTTATTTTGAGTTTTATAGCAGCCAGCATTTATATAGTACCTCTACAAGCTGCTGGAACCATTCTACAGCCGTTATTTTGAGTGTTATAGCCGCCAGCCTTTGTAGAGTAGCTCTGCAAGCTGCTGGAACCATTCTACAGCCGTTATTTTGAGTTTTATAGCAGCCAGCATTTATATAGTACCTCTACAAGCTGCTGGAACCATTCTACAGCCGTTATTTTGAGTGTTATAGCCGCCAGCCTTTATATAGCAGCTATACAAGCTGCTGGAACCATTCTACAGCCGTTATTTTGAGTGTTATAGCCGCCAGCCAGTATATAGTACCCCTACAAGCTGCTGGAACCATTCTACAGCCGCCATTTTGAGTGTTATAGCAGCCAGCATTTATATAGTACCTCTACAAGCTGCTGGAACCATTATAGCCGCCAGCCTGTGTAAAGTAGCTCTGCAAGCTGCTGGAACCATTCTACATCCGCCATTTTGAGTGTTATAGCCGCTAGCCTTTATATAGTAGCTCTACAAGCTGCTGGAACCATTCTACAGCCGTTATTTTGAGTGTTATAGCCGTCATCTTTAATGTAGTAGCTCTACAAGTTGCTGGAACCACTCTACAGCGTCCATTTTAAGTGTTATAGCAGCCAGCCTTTATATAGTAGCTCTACAAGCTGCTGGAACCATTCTACAGCCGTTATTTTGAGTTTTATAGCAGCCAGCATTTATATAGTAGCTCTACAAGCTGCTGGAACCTTTCTACAGCCGTTATTTTGAGTTTTATAGTAGCCAGCATTTATATAGTACCTCTACAAGCTGCTGGAACCATTCTACAGCCGTTATTTTGAGTGTTATAGCCGCCAGCCTTTATATAGTAGCTCTACAAGCTGCTGGAACCATTCTACAGCCGTTATTTTGAGTTTTATAGCAGCCAGCATTTATATAGTACCTCTACAAGCTGCTGGAACCATTCTACAGCCGTTATTTTGAGTGTTATAGCCGCTAGACTTTATATTGCAGCTCTACAAGCTGCTGGAACCATTCTACAGCCGTTATTTTGAGTGTTATAGCCGTCATCTTAAATGTAGTAGCTCTACAATTTGCTGGAACCACTCTACAGCCTCCATTTTAAGTGTTATAGCCGCCAGCCTTTATATAGTAGCTCTACAAGCTGCTGGAACCATTCTACAGCCGTTATTTTGAGTTTTATAGCAGCCAGCATTTATATAGTACCTCTACAAGCTGCTGGAACCATGCTACAGCCTCCATTTTGAGTGCTATAGCCGCCAGCCTTTATATAGTAGCTCTACAAGCTGCTGGAACCATTATAGCCGCTAGCCTTTGTAAAGTAGCTCTGCAAGCTGCTGGAACCAGTCTACAGCCGCCATTTTGAGTGTTATAGCAGCCAGCATTTATATAGTACCTCTGCATGCTGGAACCATTCTACAGCCGCCATTTTGAGTTTTATTGTGGCCAGCCTTTATATAACAGCTATACAAGCTGCTGGAACCATTCTACAGCCGTTATTTTGAGTGTTATAGCCGCCAGCCAGTATATAGTAGCTCTACAAGCTGCTGGAACCATTCTACAGCCGTTATTTTGAGTGTTATAGCAGCCATCCTTTATATAACAGCTATACAAGCTGCTGGAACCATTCTACAGCCTCCATTTTGAGTGTAATAGCCGCCAGCCTTTATATAGTAGCTCTACAAGCTGCTGGAACCATTATAGCCGCCAGCCTTTGTAGAGTAGCTCTGCAAGCTGCTGGAACCATTCTACAGCCACCATTTTGAGTTTTATTGCGGCCAGCCTTTATATAACAGCTATACAAGCTGCGCGCACCATTCTACAGCCGTTATTTTGAGTGTTATAGTCGCCAGCCAGTATATAGTAGCTCTACAAGCTGCTGGAACTATTTTACAGCCGTTATTTTGAGTGTTATAGCCGCCAGCCTTTGTAGAGTACCTCTATAAGCTGCTGAAACCATTCTACAGCCGCCATTTTGAGTGTTATGGCAGCCAGCCTTTATATAACAGCTATACAAGCTGCTGGAACCATTCTACAGCCGTTATTTTGAGTTTTATAGCAGCCAGCATTTATATAGAACCTCTACAAGCTGCTGGAACCATTCTACAGCCGCCATTCTACAGCCGCCATTTTGAGTTTTATTGCGGCCAGCCTTTATATAACAGCTATACAAGCTGCTGAAACCATTCTACAGCCGCCATTTTGAGTGTCATAGCCGCCAGCCAGTATATAGTACCTCTACAAGCTGCTGGAACCATTCTACAGCTGGTATTTTGAGTGTTATAGCCGCTAGCCTTTATATAGTAGCTCTACAAGCTGCTGGAACCATTCTACAGCCGCCATTTTGAGTGTTATAGCCGCTAGCCTTTATATAGTAGCTCTACAAGCTGCTGGAACCATTCTACAGCCGTTATTTTGAGTGTTGTAGGCGTCATCTTTAGTGTAGTAGCTCTACAAGTAGCTGGAACCATTCTACAGCCGTTATTTTGAGTTTTATAGCAGCCAGCATTTATATAGTACCTCTACAAGCTGTTGGAACCATTCTACAGCCTCCACTTTAAGTGTTATAGCCGCCAGCATTTATATAGTACCTCTACAAGCTGCTGGAACCATTCTACACCGTTATTTTGAGTGTTATAGCCGCCAGCCTTTGTAGAGTTGCTCTGCAAGCTGCTGGAACCATTCTACAGCCGTTATTTTGAGTGTTATAGCCGCCAGCCTTTATATAGTACCTCTACAAGCTGCTGGAACCATTCTACAGCCGTTATTCTGAGTGTTATAGCAGCCAGCATTTACATAGTGCCTCTACAAGCTGCTGGAACCATTCTACAGCTTCCATTTTGAGTGTTATAGCAGCCAGCATTTATATAGTTGCTCTGCAAGCTGCTGGTACCATTCTACAGCCTCCATTTTGAGTGTTATAGCAGCCAGCATTTATATAGTACCTCTACAAGCTGCTGGAACCATTCTACAGCCGCCATTTTGAGTTTTATTGTGGCCAGCCTTTATATAACAGCTATACAAGCTGCTGGAACCATTCTACAGCCGTTATTTTGAGTGTTATAGCAGCCAGCCTTTATATAGTAGCTCTACAAGCTGCTGGAACCATTCTACAGCCGTTATTTTGAGTGTTATAGCCGTCATCTTTAATGTAGTAGCTCTACAAGTTGCTGGAACCACTCTACAGCCGCCATTTTTAATTGTTATAGCCGCCAGCTTTTATATAGTAGCTCTACAAGCTGCTGGAACCATTCTACAGCCGTTATTTTGAGTTTTATAGCAGCCAGCATTTATATAGTAGCTCTACAAGCTGCTGGAACCTTTCTACAGCCGTTTTTTTGAGTTTTATAGCAGCCAGCATTTATATAGTACCTCTACAAGCTGCTAGAACCATTCTACAGCCGTTATTTTGAGTGTTATAGCCGCCAGCCTTTGTAGAGTAGCTCTGCAAGCTGCTGGAACCATTCTACAGCCGTTATTTTGAGTTTTATAGCAGCCAGCATTTATATAGTACCTCTACAAGCTGCTGGAACCATTCTACAGCCGCCATTTTGAGTGTTATAGCAGCCAGCCTTTATATAGTAGCTCTACAAGCTGCTGGAACCATTCTACAGCCGTTATTTTGAGTGTTATAGCCGTCATCTTTAATGTAGTAGCTCTACAAGTTGCTGGAACCACTCTACAGCCGCCATTTTTAATTGTTATAGCCGCCAGCTTTTATATAGTAGCTCTACAAGCTGCTGGAACCATTCTACAGCCGTTATTTTGAGTTTTATAGCAGCCAGCATTTATATAGTAGCTCTACAAGCTGCTGGAACCTTTCTACAGCCGTTTTTTTGAGTTTTATAGCAGCCAGCATTTATATAGTACCTCTACAAGCTGCTAGAACCATTCTACAGCCGTTATTTTGAGTGTTATAGCCACCAGCCTTTGTAGAGTAGCTCTGCAAGCTGCTGGAACCATTCTACAGCCGTTATTTTGAGTTTTATAGCAGCCAGCATTTATATAGTACCTCTACAAGCTGCTGGAACCATTCTACAGCCGCCATTTTGAGTGTCATAGCAGCCAGCATTTATATAGTACCTCTACAAGCTGCTGGAACCATTCTACAGCCGTTATTTTGAGTGTTATAGCCGCCAGCCTTTGTAGAGTAGCTCTGCAAGCTGCTGGAACCATTCTACAGCCGTTATTTTGAGTTTTATAGCAGCCAGCATTTATATAGTACCTCTACAAGCTGCTGGAACCATTCTCCAGCCATTATTTTGAGTGTTATAGCCGCCAGCCTTTATATAGCAGCTATACAAGCTGCTGGAACCCTTCTACAGCCGTTATTTTGAGTGTTATAGCCGCCAGCCAGTATATAGTACCCCTACAAGCTGCTGGAACCATTCTACAGCCGCCATTTTGAGTGTTATAGCAGCCAGCATTTATATAGTACCTCTACAAGCTGCTGGAACCATTATAGCCGCCAGCCTGTGTAAAGTAGCTCTGCAAGCTGCTGGAACCATTCTACATCCGCCATTTTGAGTGTTATAGCCGCTAGCCTTTATATAGTAGCTCTACAAGCTGCTGGAACCATTCTACAGCCGTTATTTTGAGTGTTATAGCCGTCATCTTTAATGTAGTAGCTCTACAAGTTGCTGGAACCACTCTACAGCGTCCATTTTAAGTGTTATAGCCGCCAGCCTTTATATAGTAGCTCTACAAGCTGCTGGAACCATTCTACAGCCGTTATTTTGAGTTTTATAGCAGCCAGCATTTATATAGTAGCTCTACAAGCTGCTGGAACCTTTCTACAGCCGTTATTTTGAGTTTTATAGTAGCCAGCATTTATATAGTACCTCAACAAGCTGCTGGAACCATTCTACAGCCGTTATTTTGAGTGTTATAGCCGCCAGCCTTTATATAGTAGCCCTACAAGCTGCTGGAACCATTCTACAGCCGTTATTTTGAGTTTTATAGCAGCCAGCATTTATATAGTACCTCTACAAGCTGCTGGAACCATTCTACAGCCGTTATTTTGAGTGTTATAGCCGACAGCCTTTGTAGAGTAGCTCTGCAAGCTGCTGGAACCATTCTACAGCCGCCATTTTGAGTGTTATAGCCGCTAGCCTTTATATAGCAGCTCTACAAGCTGCTGGAACCATTCTACAGCCGTTATTTTGAGTGTTATAGCCGTCATCTTAAATGTAGTAGCTCTACAATTTGCTGGAACCACTCTACAGCCTCCATTTTAAGTGTTATAGCCGCCAGCCTTTATATAGTAGCTCTACAAGCTGCTGGAACCATTCTACAGCCGTTATTTTGAGTTTTATAGCAGCCAGCATTTATATAGTACCTCTACAAGCTGCTGGAACCATGCTACAGCCTCCATTTTGAGTGCTATAGCCGCCAGCCTTTATATAGTAGCTCTACAAGCTGCTGGAACCATTATAGCCGCTAGCCTTTGTAAAGTAGCTCTGCAAGCTGCTGGAACCAGTCTACAGCCGCCATTTTGAGTGTTATAGCAGCCAGCATTTATATAGTACCTCTGCAAGCTGCTGGAACCATTCTACAGCCGCCATTTTGAGTTTTATTGTGGCCAGCCTTTATATAACAGCTATACAAGCTGCTGGAACCATTCTACAGCCGTTATTTTGAGTGTTATAGCCGCCAGCCAGTATATAGTAGCTCTACAAGCTGCTGGAACCATTCTACAGCCGTTATTTTGAGTGTTATAGCAGCCAGCCTTTATATAACAGCTATACAAGCTGCTGGAACCATTCTACAGCCTCCATTTTGAGTGTAATAGCCGCCAGCCTTTATATAGTAGCTCTACAAGCTGCTGGAACCATTATAGCCGCCAGCCTTTGTAGAGTAGCTCTGCAAGCTGCTGGAACCATTCTACAGCCGCCATTTTGAGTTTTATTGCGGCCAGCCTTTATATAACAGCTATACAAGCTGCGCGCACCATTCTACAGCCGTTATTTTGAGTGTTATAGTCGCCAGCCAGTATATAGTAGCTCTACAAGCTGCTGGAACTATTTTACAGCCGTTATTTTGAGTGTTATAGCCGCCAGCCTTTGTAGAGTACCTCTATAAGCTGCTGAAACCATTCTACAGCCGCCATTTTGAGTGTTATGGCAGCCAGCCTTTATATAACAGCTATACAAGCTGCTGGAACCATTCTACAGCCGTTATTTTGAGTTTTATAGCAGCCAGCATTTATATAGAACCTCTACAAGCTGCTGGAACCATTCTACAGCCGCCATTCTACAGCCGCCATTTTGAGTTTTATTGCGGCCAGCCTTTATATAACAGCTATACAAGCTGCTGAAACCATTCTACAGCCGCCATTTTGAGTGTCATAGCCGCCAGCCAGTATATAGTACCTCTACAAGCTGCTGGAACCATTCTACAGCTGTTATTTTGAGTGTTATAGCCGCCAGCCTTTGTAGAGTAGCTCTGCAAGCTGCTGGAACCATTCTACAGCCGCCATTTTGAGTGTTATAGCCGCTAGCCTTTATATAGTAGCTCTACAAGCTGCTGGAACCATTCTACAGCCGTTATTTTGAGTGTTGTAGCCGTCATCTTTAGTGTAGTAGCTCTACAAGTAGCTGGAACCATTCTACAGCCGTTATTTTGAGTTTTATAGCAGCCAGCATTTATATAGTACCTCTACAAGCTGTTGGAACCATTCTACAGCCTCCACTTTAAGTGTTATAGCCGCCAGCATTTATATAGTACCTCTACAAGCTGCTGGAACCATTCTTCAGCCGTTATTTTGAGTTTTATAGCAGCCAGCCTTTATATAGTACCTCTACAAGCTATTGGAACCATTCTACAGCCTCCACTTTGAGTGTTATAGCCGCCAGCATTTATATAGTACCTCTACAAGCTGCTAGAACCATTCTACAGCCGTTATTGTGAGTTTTATAGCAGCCAGCATTTATATAGAACCTCTACAAGCTGCTGGAACCATTCTACAGCCGCCATTCTACAGCCGCCATTTTGAGTTTTATTGCGGCCAGCCTTTATATAACAGCTATACAAGCTGCTGAAACCATTCTACAGTCGCCATTTTGAGTGTCATAGCCGCCAGCCAGTATATAGTACCTCTACAAGCTGCTGGAACCATTCTACAGCTGTTATTTTGAGTGTTATAGCCGCCAGCCTTTGTAGAGTAGCTCTGCAAGCTGCTGGAACCATTCTACAGCCGCCATTTTGAGTGTTATAGCCGCTAGCCTTTATATATTAGCTCTACAAGCTGCTGGAACCATTCTACAGCCGTTATTTTGAGTGTTGTAGCCGTCATCTTTAGTGTAGTAGCTCTACAAGTAGCTGGAACCATTCTACAGCCGTTATTTTGAGTTTTATAGCAGCCAGCATTTATATAGTACCTCTACAAGCTGCTGGAACCATTCTTCAGCCGTTATTTTGAGTTTTATAGCAGCCAGCCTTTATATAGTACCTCTACAAGCTATTGGAACCATTCTACAGCCTCCACTTTGAGTGTTATAGCCGCCAGCCTTTGTAAAGTAGCTTTGCAAGTTGCTGGAACCATTCTACAGCCGCCATTTTGAGTGTTATAGCAGCCAGCATTTATATAGTACCTCTACAAGCTGCTGGAACCATTATAGCCGCCAGCCTGTGTAAAGTAGCTCTGCAAGCTGCTGGAACCAGTCTACATCCGCCATTTTGAGTGTTATAGCCGCTAGCCTTTATATAGTAGCTCTACAAGCTGCTGGAACCATTCTACAGCCGTTATTTTGAGTGTTATAGCCGTCATCTTTAATGTAGTAGCTCTACAAGTTGCTGGAACCACTCTACAGCCGCCATTTTAAGTGTTATAGCCGCCAGCCTTTATATAGTAGCTCTACAAGCTGCTGGAACCATTCTACAGCCGTTATTTTGAGTTTTATAGCAGCCAGCATTTATATAGTAGCTCTACAAGCTGCTGGAACCTTTCTACAGCCGTTTTTTTGAGTTTTATAGCAGCCAGCATTTATATAGTACCTCTACAAGCTGCTAGAACCATTCTACAGCCGTTATTTTGAGTGTTATAGCCGCCAGCCTTTGTAGAGTAGCTCTGCAAGCTGCTGGAACCATTCTACAGCCGTTATTTTGAGTTTTATAGCAGCCAGCATTTATATAGTACCTCTACAAGCTGCTGGAACCATTCTACAGCCGCCATTTTGAGTGTTATAGCAGCCAGCATTTATATAGTACCTCTACAAGCTGCTGGAACCATTCTACAGCCGTTATTTTGAGTGTTATAGCCGCCAGCCTTTGTAGAGTAGCTCTGCAAGCTGCTGGAACCATTCTACAGCCGTTATTTTGAGTTTTATAGCAGCCAGCATTTATATAGTACCTCTACAAGCTGCTGGAACCATTCTACAGCCGTTATTTTGAGTGTTATAGCCGCCAGCCTTTATATAGCAGCTATACAAGCTGCTGGAACCATTCTACAGCCGTTATTTTGAGTGTTATAGCCGCCAGCCAGTATATAGTACCCCTACAAGCTGCTGGAACCATCCTACAGCCGCCATTTTGAGTGTTATAGCAGCCAGCATTTATATAGTACCTCTACAAGCTGCTGGAACCATTATAGCCGCCAGCCTGTGTAAAGTAGCTCTGCAAGCTGCTGGAACCATTCTACATCCGCCATTTTGAGTGTTATAGCCGCTAGCCTTTATATAGTAGCTCTACAAGCTTCTGGAACCATTCTACAGCCGTTATTTTGAGTGTTATAGCCGTCATCTTTAATGTAGTAGCTCTACAAGTTGCTGGAACCACTCTACAGCGTCCATTTTAAGTGTTATAGCCGCCAGCCTTTATATAGTAGCTCTACAAGCTGCTGGAACCATTCTACAGCCGTTATTTTGAGTTTTATAGCAGCCAGCATTTATATAGTAGCTCTACAAGCTGCTGGAACCTTTCTACAGCCGTTATTTTGAGTTTTATAGTAGCCAGCATTTATATAGTACCTCTACAAGCTGCTGGAACCATTCTACAGCCGTTATTTTGAGTGTTATAGCCGCCAGCCTTTATATAGTAGCTCTACAAGCTGCTGGAACCATTCTACAGCCGTTATTTTGAGTTTTATAGCAGCCAGCATTTATATAGTACCTCTACAAGCTGCTGGAACCATTCTACAGCCGTTATTTTGAGTGTTATAGCCGCCAGCCTTTGTAGAGTAGCTCTGCAAGCTGCTGGAACCATTCTACAGCCGCCATTTTGAGTGTTATAGCCGCTAGCCTTTATATAGCAGCTCTACAAGCTGCTGGAACCATTCTACAGCCGTTATTTTGAGTGTTATAGCCGCCAGCCTTTATATAGTAGCTCTACAAGCTGCTGGAACCATTCTACAGCCGTTATTTTGAGTTTTATAGCAGCCAGCATTTATATAGTACCTCTACAAGCTGCTGGAACCATTCTACAGCCGTTATTTTGAGTGTTATAGCCGCCAGCCTTTGTAGAGTAGCTCTGCAAGCTGCTGGAACCATTCTACAGCCGCCATTTTGAGTGTTATAGCCGCTAGCCTTTATATAGTAGCTCTACAAGCTGCTGGAACCATTATAGCCGCTAGCCTTTGTAAAGTAGCTCTGCAAGCTGCTGGAACCAGTCTACAGCCGCCATTTTGAGTGTTATAGCAGCCAGCATTTATATAGTACCTCTGCAAGCTGCTGGAACCATTCTACAGCCGCCATTTTGAGTTTTATTGTGGCCAGCCTTTATATAACAGCTATACAAGCTGCTGGAACCATTCTACAGCCGTTATTTTGAGTGTTATAGCCGCCAGCCAGTATATAGTAGCTCTACAAGCTGCTGGAACCATTCTACAGCCGTTATTTTGAGTGTTATAGCAGCCAGCCTTTATATAACAGCTATACAAGCTGCTGGAACCATTCTACAGCCTCCATTTTGAGTGTAATAGCCGCCAGCCTTTATATAGTAGCTCTACAAGCTGCTGGAACCATTATAGCCGCCAGCCTTTGTAGAGTAGCTCTGCAAGCTGCTGGAACCATTCTACAGCCGCCATTTTGAGTTTTATTGCGGCCAGCCTTTATATAACAGCTATACAAGCTGCGCGCACCATTCTACAGCCGTTATTTTGAGTGTTATAGTCGCCAGCCAGTATATAGTAGCTCTACAAGCTGCTGGAACTATTTTACAGCCGTTATTTTGAGTGTTATAGCCGCCAGCCTTTGTAGAGTACCTCTATAAGCTGCTGAAACCATTCTACAGCCGCCATTTTGAGTGTTATGGCAGCCAGCCTTTATATAACAGCTATACAAGCTGCTGGAACCATTCTACAGCCGTTATTTTGAGTTTTATAGCAGCCAGCATTTATATAGAACCTCTACAAGCTGCTGGAACCATTCTACAGCCGCCATTCTACAGCCGCCATTTTGAGTTTTATTGCGGCCAGCCTTTATATAACAGCTATACAAGCTGCTGAAACCATTCTACAGCCGCCATTTTGAGTGTCATAGCCGCCAGCCAGTATATAGTACCTCTACAAGCTGCTGGAACCATTCTACAGCTGTTATTTTGAGTGTTATAGCCGCCAGCCTTTGTAGAGTAGCTCTGCAAGCTGCTGGAACCATTCTACAGCCGCCATTTTGAGTGTTGTAGCCGCTAGCCTTTATATAGTAGCTCTACAAGCTGCTGGAACCATTCTACAGCCGTTATTTTGAGTGTTGTAGCCGTCATCTTTAGTGTAGTAGCTCTACAAGTAGCTGGAACCATTCTACAGCCGTTATTTTGAGTTTTATAGCAGCCAGCATTTATATAGTACCTCTACAAGCTGTTGGAACCATTCTACAGCCTCCACTTTAAGTGTTATAGCCGCCAGCATTTATATAGTACCTCTACAAGCTGCTGGAACCATTCTTCAGCCGTTATTTTGAGTTTTATAGCAGCCAGCCTTTATATAGTACCTCTACAAGCTATTGGAACCATTCTACAGCCTCCACTTTGAGTGTTATAGCCGCCAGCATTTATATAGTACCTCTTCAAGCTGCTGGAACCATTCTACAGCCGTTATTTTGAGTGTTATAGCAGCCAGCATTTATATAGTACTTCTACAATCTGCTGGAACTATTCTACAGCCGCCATTTTGAGTGTTATAGCCGCCAGCCTTTATATAGTAGCTCTACAAGCTGCTGGAACCATTCTACAGCCGTTATTTTGAGTTTTATAGCAGCCAGCATTTATATAGTAACTCTACAAGCTGTTGGAACCATTCTACAGCCTCCACTTTGAGTGTTATAGCCGCCAGCCTTTGTAAAGTAGCTTTGCAAGTTGCTGGAACCATTCTACAGTCGCCATTTTGAGTGTTATGGCAGCCAGCCTTTATATAATAGCTATACAAGCTGCTGGAACCATTCTACAGCCGCCATTTTGAGTGTTATAGCGGCCAGCCTTTATATAGCAGCTATACAAGCTGCTGGAACCAATCTACAGCCGCCATTCTGAATGTTATAGCAGCCAGCATTTATATAGTAGCTCTACAAGCTGCTGGAACCATTCTACAGCCGTTATTTTGGGTGTTATAGCCGCCAGCCTTTGCAGAGTTGCTCTGCAAGCTGTTGGAACCATTCTACAGCCGTTATTTTGAGTGTTATAGCCGCCAGCCTTTATATAGCAGCTATACAAGCTGCTGGAACCTATCTACAGCCTCCATTCTGAGTGTTATAGCAGCCAGCATTTACATAGTACCTCTACAAGCTGCTGGAACCATTCTACAGCTTCCATTTTGAGTGCTATAGCAGCCAGCATTTATATAGTTGCTCTACAAGCTGCTGGAACCATTCTACAGCCGTTATTTTGAGTGTTATAGCCGCCAGCCTTTGTAGAGTTGCTCTGCAAGCTGCTGGAACCATTCTATAGCCTCCATTTTGAGTGTTATAGTCGCCAGCCTTTTTAATAGTAGCTCTTCAAGCTCCTGAAACCATTCAACACCCGCCATTTTGAGTTTTATTGCAGCCAGCCTTTATATTACAGCTATACAAGCTGCTGGAACCATTCTATAGCCGTTATTTTGAGTTTTATAGCCGCCAGCCAGTATATAGTAGCTCTACAAGCTGCTGGAACCATTCTACAGTCGCCATTTTGAGTGTTATAGCCGCCAGCCTTTATATAGTAGCTCTACAAGCTGCTGGAACCATTCTACAGCCGTTATTTCGCGTTTTATAGCAGCCAGCCTTTATATAGTAGCTCAACAAGCTGCTGGAACCATTCTACAGCCGTTATTTTGAGTTTTATAGCAGCCAGCATTTATATAGTACCTCTACAAGCTGTTGGAACCATTCTACAGCCTCCACTTTGAGTGTTATAGCCGCCAGCCTTTGTAAAGTAGCTTTGCAAGTTGCTGGAACCATTCTACAGCTGTTATTTTGAGTGTTATAGCCGCCAGCCTTTGTAGAGTAGCTCTGCAAGCTGCTGGAACCATTCTACAGCCGCCATTTTGAGTGTTGTAGCCGCTAGCCTTTATATAGTAGCTCTACAAGCTGCTGGAACCATTCTACAGCCGTTATTTTGAGTGTTGTAGCCGTCATCTTTAGTGTAGTAGCTCTACAAGTAGCTGGAACCATTCTACAGCCGTTATTTTGAGTTTTATAGCAGCCAGCATTTATATAGTACCTCTACAAGCTGTTGGAACCATTCTACAGTCGCCATTTTGAGTGTTATGGCAGCCAGCCTTTATATAATAGCTATACAAGCTGCTGGAACCATTCTACAGCCGCCATTTTGAGTGTTATAGCGGCCAGCCTTTATATAGCAGCTATACAAGCTGCTGGAACCAATCTACAGCCGCCATTCTGAATGTTATAGCAGCCAGCATTTATATAGTAGCTCTACAAGCTGCTGGAACCATTCTTCAGCCGTTATTTTGGGTGTTATAGCCGCCAGCCTTTGCAGAGTTGCTCTGCAAGCTGTTGGAACCATTCTACAGCCTCCACTTTGAGTGTTATAGCCGCCAGCCTTTGTAAAGTAGCTTTGCAAGTTGCTGGAACCATTCTACAGCTGTTATTTTGAGTGTTATAGCCGCCAGCCTTTGTAGAGTAGCTCTGCAAGCTGCTGGAACCATTCTACAGCCGCCATTTTGAGTGTTGTAGCCGCTAGCCTTTATATAGTAGCTCTACAAGCTGCTGGAACCATTCTTCAGCCGTTATTTTGAGTGTTGTAGCCGTCATCTTTAGTGTAGTAGCTCTACAAGTAGCTGGAACCATTCTACAGCCGTTATTTTGAGTTTTATAGCAGCCAGCATTTATATAGTACCTCTACAAGCTGTTGGAGCCATTCTACAGCCTCCACTTTAAGTGTTATAGCCGCCAGCATTTATATAGTACCTCTACAAGCTGCTGGAACCATTCTTCAGCCGTTATTTTGAGTTTTATAGCAGCCAGCCTTTATATAGTACCTCTACAAGCTATTGGAACCATTCTACAGCCTCCACTTTGAGTGTTATAGCCGCCAGCATTTATATAGTACCTCTACAAGCTGCTGGAACCATTCTACAGCCGTTATTTTGAGTGTTATAGCAGCCAGCATTTATATAGTACTTCTACAATCTGCTGGAACTATTCTACAGCCTCCATTCTGAGTGTTATAGCAGCCAGCATTTACATAGTACCTCTACAAGCTGCTGGAACCATTCTACAGCTTCCATTTTGAGTGCTATAGCAGCCAGCATTTATATAGTTGCTCTACAAGCTGCTGGAACCATTCTACAGCCGTTATTTTGAGTGTTATAGCCGCCAGCCTTTGTAGAGTTGCTCTGCAAGCTGCTGGAACCATTCTATAGCCTCCATTTTGAGTGTTATAGTCGCCAGCCTTTTTAATAGTAGCTCTTCAAGCTCCTGAAACCATTCAACACCCGCCATTTTGAGTTTTATTGCAGCCAGCCTTTATATTACAGCTATACAAGCTGCTGGAACCATTCTATAGCCGTTATTTTGAGTTTTATAGCCGCCAGCCAGTATATAGTAGCTCTACAAGCTGCTGGAACCATTCTACAGTCGCCATTTTGAGTGTTATAGCCGCCAGCCTTTATATAGTAGCTCTACAAGCTGCTGGAACCATTCTACAGCCGTTATTTCGCGTTTTATAGCAGCCAGCATTTACATAGTACCTCTACAAGCTGCTGGAACCATTCTACAGCTTCCATTTTGAGTGTTATAGCAGCCAGCATATCTATAGTTGCTATAGAAGCTGCTGGAACCATTCTACAGCCGCCATTCTGAGTGTTATAGCAGCCAGCATTTATATAGTGGCTCTACAAGCTGCTGGAACCATTCTACAGCCGTTATTTTGAGTGTTATAGCCGCCAGCCTTTATATAGTAGCTCTACAAGCTGCTGGAACCATTCTACAGCCGTTATTTCGCGTTTTATAGCAGCCAGCATTTACATAGTACCTCTACAAGCTGCTGGAACCATTCTACAGCTTCCATTTTGAGTGTTATAGCAGCCAGCATTTATATAGTAGCTCTACAAGCTGCTGGAACCATTCTACAGCCGTTATTTTGCGTTTTATAGCAGCCAGCATTTACATAGTACCTCTACAAGCTGCTGGAACCATTCTACAGCTTCCATTTTGAGTGTTATAGCAGCCAGCATTTATATAGTTGCTCTACAAGCTGCTGGAACCATTCTACAGCCGCCATTTTGAGTGTTATAGCGGCCAGCCTTTATATAGCAGCTATACAAGCTGCTGGAACCATTCTACAGACGCCATTCTGAGTGTAATAGCAGCCAGCATTTATATAGTACCTCTACAAGCTGCTGGAACCATTCTACAGCCGCCATTTTGAGTTTTATAGCAGCCAGCATTTATATAGTACCTCTATAAGCTGCTGGAACCATTATAGCCGCCAGCCTTTGTAAAGTAGCTCTGCAAGCTGCTGGAACCATTCTACAGCCGTTATTTTGAGTTTTATAGGAGCCAGCATTGATATAGTACCTCTACAAGCTGCTGGAACCATTCTACAGCCTCCATTTTGAGTGTTATAGCCGCCAGCCTTTTTTTTAGTAGCTCTTCAAGCTCCTGAAACCATTCAACACCTGCCATTTTGAGTTTTATTGCAGCCAGCCTTTATATTACAGCTATACAAGCTGCTGGAACCATTCTACAGACGCCATTCTGAGTGTAATAGCAGCCAGCATTTATATAGTACCTCTACAAGCTGCTGGAACCATTCTACAGCCGCCATTTTGAGTTTTATAGCAGCCAGCATTTATATAGTACCTCTATAAGCTGCTGGAACCATTATAGCCGCCAGCCTTTGTAAAGTAGCTCTGCAAGCTGCTGGAACCATTCTACAGCCGTTATTTTGAGTTTTATAGGAGCCAGCATTGATATAGTACCTCTACAAGCTGCTGGAACCATTCTATAGCCTCCATTTTGAGTGTTATAGTCGCCAGCCTTTTTTTTAGTAGCTCTTCAAGCTCCTGAAACCATTCAACACCTGCCATTTTGAGTTTTATTGCAGCCAGCCTTTATATTACAGCATACAAGCTGCTGGAACCATTCTACAGCCGTTATTTTGAGTGTTATAGCCGCCAGCCATTATATAGTAGCTCTACAAGCTGCTGGAACCATTCTACAGTCGCTATTTTGAGTGTTATAGCCGCCAGCCTTTATATAGTAGCTCTACAAGCTGCTGGAACCATTCTACAGCCGTTATTTCGCGTTTTATAGCAGCCAGCATTTACATAGTACCTCTACAAGCTGCTGGAACCATTCTACAGCCGTTATTTTGATTGTTATAGCCGCCAGCCTATGTAGAGTTGCTCTGCAAGCTGTTGGAACAATTCTACAGCCGTTATTTTGAGTGTTATAGCCGCCAGCCTTTATATAGCAGCTATACAAGCTGCTGGAACCTATCTACAGCCGCCATTCTGAGTGTTATAGCAGCCAGCATTTACAAAGTACCTCTACAAGCTGCTGGAACCATTCTACAGCTTCCATTTTGAGTGTTATAGCAGCCAGCATTTATATAATTGCTCTACACGCTGCTGGAACCATTCTACAGCCGCCATTTTGAGTGTTATAGCGGCCAGCCTTTATATAGCAGCTATACAAGCTGCTGGAACCATTCTGCAGCCGCCATTCTGAGTGTTATAGCAGCCAGCATTTATATAGTAGCTCTACAAGCTGCTGGAACCATTCTACAGCCGTTATTTTGAGTGTTATAGCCGCCAGCCTTTGTAGAGTTGCTCTGCAAGCTGCTGGAACCATTCTACAGCCGTTATTTTGAGTGTTATAGCCGCAAGCCTTTATATAGCAGCTATACAAGCTGCTGGATCCTATCTACAGCCGCCATTCTGAGTGTTATAGCAGCCAGCATTTACATAGTACCTCTACAAGCTGCTGGAACCATTCTACAGCTTCCATTTTGAGTGTTATAGCAGCCAGCATTTATATAGTTGCTCTGCAAGCTGCTGGAACCATTCTACAGCCTCAATTTTGAGTGTTATAGCAGCCAGCATTTATATAGTACCTCTACAAGCTGCTGGAACCATTCTACAGCCGCCATTTTGAGTTTTATAGCAGCCAGCATTTATATAGTACCTCTATAAGCTGCTGGAACCATTATAGCCGCCAGCCTTTGTAAAGTAGCTCTGCAAGCTGCTGGAACCATTCTACAGCCGTTATTTTGAGTTTTATAGGAGCCAGCATTGATATAGTACCTCTACAAGCTGCTGGAACCATTCTACAGCCTCCATTTTGAGTGTTATAGCCGCCAGCCTTTATATAGTAGCTCTACAAGCTGCTGGAACCATTATAGCCGCCAGCCTTTGTATAGTAGCTCTGCAAGCTGCTGGAACCATTCTACAGCCGCCATTTTGAGTGTTATGGCAGCCAGCATTTACATAGAACCTCTACAAGCTCCTGAAACCATTCTACAGCCGTTATTTTGAGTTTTATAGGAGCCAGCATTGATATAGTACCTCTACAAGCTGCTGAAACCATTCTACAGCCTCCATTTCAATTGTTATAGCCGCCAGCCTTTATTTAGTAGCTCTACAAGCTGCTGGAACCATTCTACAGCCGCCATTTTGAGTGTTAAAGCAGCCAGCATTTATATAGTGCCTTTACAAGCTGCTGGAACCATTCTACAGCCGTTATTTTGAGTGTTATAGCCGCCAGCCTTTATAAAGTAGCTCTACAAGCTCCTGAAACCATTCTACAGCCGTTATTTTGAGTTTTATAGGAGCCAGCATTGATATAGTACCTCTACAAGCTGCTGAAACCACTCTACAGCCTCCATTTTAATTGTTATAGCCGCCAGCCTTTATATAGTAGCTCTACAAGCTGCTGGAACCATTCTACAGCCGTTATTTTGAGTTTTATAGCAGCCAGCATTTATATAGTACCTCTACAAGCTGCTGGAACCATTCTACAGCCGTTATTTTTAGTGTTGTAGCCGCCAGCCTTTGTAGAGTAGCTCTGCAAGCTCCTGGAACCATTCTACAGCCGCCATTTTGAGTGTTATAGCCGCTAGCCTTTATATAGCAGCCAGCATTTATATAGTACCTCTACAAGCTGCTGGAACCATTCTACAGCTGTTATTTTTAGTGTTATAGCCGCCAGCCTTTGTAGAGTAGCTCTACAAGCTGCTGTAACCATTCTACAGCCGTGATTTTGAGTGTTATAGCCGTCATCTTTAATGTAGTAGCTCTACAAGTTGCTGGAACCACTCTACAGCCTCCATTTTGAGTGCTATAGCCGCCAGCCTTTATATAGTAGCTCTACAAGCTGCTGGAACCATTATAGCCGCCAGCCTTTGTAAAGTAGCTCTGCAAGCTGCTGAAACCAGTCTACAGCCGTTATTTTGAGTGTTATAGCAGCCAGCATTGATATAGTACCTCGACAAGCTGCTGGAACCAGTCTACAGCCGCCATTTTGAGTGTTATAGCCGCCAGCCTTTATATAGTAGCTCTACAAGCTGCTGGAACCATTATAGCCGCCAGCCTTTGTATAGTAGCTCTGCAAGCTGCTGGAACCATTCTACAGCCGCCATTTTGAGCGTTATAGCAGCCAGCATTTACATAGTACCTCTACAAGCTGCTGGAACCATTCTACAGCCGCCATTTTGTGTTTTATTGCGGCCAGCCTTTATATAACAGCTATACAAGCTGCGCGAACCATTCTACAGCCGTTATTTTGAGTGTTATAGCCGCCAGCCAGTATATAGAAGCTCTACAAGCTGCTGGAACCATTCTACAGCCGTTATTTTGAGTGTTATAGGCGCCAGCCTTTGTATAGTAGCTCTGCAAGCTGCTGGAACCATTCTACAGCCGCCATTTTGAGTGTTATAGCAGCCAGCATTTACATAGTACCTGTACAAGCTGCTGGAACCATTCTAAAGCCGCCATTTTAAGTTTTATTGCGGCCAGCCTTTATATAACAGCTATACAAGCTGATGGAACCATTCTACAGCCTCCACTTTGAGTGTTATAGCAGCCAGCATTTATATAGAACCTCTACAAGCTGCTCGAACCATTCTACAGCCGCCATTTTGAGTGTTACAGCAGCCAGCATTTATATAGTACTTCTAAAAGCTGCTGGAACCATTCTACAGCCTCCATTTTGAGTGCTATAGCCGCCAGCCTTTATATAGTAGCTCTACAAGCTGCTGGAACCATTATTGCCGCCAGCCTTTGTAAAGTAGCTCTGCAAGCTGCTGGAACCAGTCTACAGCCGCCATTTTGAGTGTTATAGCAGCCAGCATTTATATAGTACCTCTACAAGCTGCTGGAACCATTCTACACCCGCCATTTTGTGTTTTATTGTGGTCAGCCTTTATATAACAGCTATACAAGCTGCTGGAACCATTCTACAGCCTCCACTTTGAGTGTTATAGCAGCCAGCATTTATATAGAACCTCTACAAGCTGCTGGAACCATTCTACAGCCGCCATTTTGAGTGTTAAAGCAGCCAGCATTTATATAGTACCTTTACAAGCTGCTGGAACCATTCTACAGCCGCCATTTTGAGTTTTATTGCGGCCAGCCTTTATATAACAGCTACACAAGCTGCTGGAACCATTCTACAGCTGGTTTTTTGAGTGTTATAGCCGCCAGCCTTTGCTTAGTACCTCTACAAGCTGCTGGAACCATTCTACAGCCGCCATTTTGAGTTTTATTGCGGCCAGCCTTTATATAGCAGCTATACAAGCTGCTGGAACCATTCTACAGCCGTTATTTTGAGTGTTATAGCCGCCAGCCTTTGTATAGTAGCTCTGCAAGCTGCTGGAACCATTCTACAGCCGCCATTTTGAGTGTTATAGCAGCCAGCATTTACATAGTACCCCTACAAGCTGCTGGAACAATTCCAAAGCCGCCATTTTAAGTTTTATTGCGGCCAGCCTTTATATAACAGCTATACAAGCTGCTGGAACCATTCTACAGCCTCCACTTTGAGTGTTATAGCAGCCAGCATTTATATAGAACCTCTACAAGCTGCTGGAACCATTCTACAGCCGCCATTTTGAGTGTTAAAGCAGCCAGCATTTATATAGTACCTCTACAAGCTGCTGGAACCATTCTACAGCCGCCATTTTGAGTTTTATTGCGGCCAGCCTTTATATAACAGCTACACAAGCTGCTGGAACCATTCTACAGCTGTTATTTTGAGTGTTATAGCCGCCAGCCAGTATATAGTACCCCTACAAGCTGCTGGAACCATTCTACAGCTGTTATTTTGAGTGTCATAGCCGCCAGCCAGTATATAGTAGCTCTACAAGCTGCTGGAACCATTCTACAGCCGTTATTTTGAGTGCTATAGCCGCCAGCCTTTGTATAGTAGCTCTGAAAGCTGCTGGAACCATTCTACAGCCGCCATTTTGAGTGTTATAGCAGCCAGCATTTACATAGTACCCCTACAAGCTGCTGGAACAATTCCAAAGCCGCCATTTTAAGTTTTATTGCGGCCAGCCTTTATATAACAGCTATACAAGCTGCTGGAACCATTCTACAGCCTCCATTTTGAGTGTTAAAGCAGCCAGCATTTATATAGTACCTCTACAAGCTGCTGGAACCATTCTACAGCCGCCATTTTGAGTTTTATTGCGGCCAGCCTTTATATAACAGCTACACAAGCTGCTGGAACCATTCTACAGCTGGTTTTTTGAGTGTTATAGCCGCCAGCCTTTGTATAGTACCTCTACAAGCTGCTGGAACCATTCTACAGCCGCCATTTTGAGTTTTATTGCGGCCAGCCTTTATATAACAGCTATACAAGCTGCTGGAACCATTTTACAGCCGTTATTTTGAGTGTTATAGGCGCCAGCCTTTGTATAGTAGCTCTGCAAGCTGCTGGAACCATTCTACAGCCGCCATTTTGAGTGTTATAGCAGCCAGCATTTACATAGTACCCCTACAAGCTGCTGGAACAATTCCAAAGCCGCCATTTTAAGTTTTATTGCGGCCAGCCTTTATATAAGAGCTATACAAGCTGCTGGAACCATTCTACAGCCTCCACTTTGAGTGTTATAGCAGCCAGCATTTATATAGAACCTCTACAAGCTGCTGGAACCATTCTACAGCCGCCATTTTGAGTGTTAAAGCAGCCAGCATTTATATAGTACCTCTACAAGCTGCTGGAACCATTCCACAGCCGCCATTTTGAGTGTTATAGCCGATAGCTTTTATATAGTAGCTCTACAAGCTGCTGGAACCATTCTACAGCTGTTATTTTGAGTGTTATAGCCGCCAGCCAGTATATAGTACCCCTACAAGCTGCTGGAACCATTCTACAGCCGCCATTTTGAGTGTTATAGCCGATAGCTTTTATATAGTAGCTCTACAAGCTGCTGGAACCATTCTACAGCCGTTATTTTGAGTGTTATAGCCGTCATCTTTAGTGTAGTAGCCCTACAAGCTGCTGGAACCATTCTACAGCTTCCATTTTGAGTGTTATAGCAGCCAGCATTTATATAGTTGCTCTACAATCTGCTGGAACCATTCTACAGCCGCCATTTTGAGTGTCATAGCCGCCAGCCAGTATATAGTTGCTCTACAAGCTGCTGGAACCACTCTACAGCCGTTTTTTTGAGTGTTATAGCCGCCAGCCTTTGTAGAGTACCTCTACAAGCTGTTGGAACCATTCTACAGCCTCCACTTTGAGTGTTATAGCCGCCAGCATTTATATAGTACCTCTACAAGCTGCTGGAACCATTCTACAGCCGTTATTTTGAGTGTTATAGCAGCCAGCATTTATAAATCTGCTGGAACTATTCTATACCCGCCATTTTGAGTGTTATAGCCGCCAGCCTTTATATAGTAGCTCTACAAGCTGCTGGAACCATTCTTCAGCCGTTATTTTGAGTTTTATAGCAGCCAGCATTTATATAGTACCTCTACAAGCTGTAGGAACCATTCTACAGCCTCCACTTTGAGTGTTATAGCCGCCAGCCTTTGTAAAGTAGCTCTGCAAGTTGCTGGAACCATTCTACAGCCGCCATTTTGAGTTTTATTGCGGCCAGCCTTTATATAACAGCTGTACAAGCTGCTGGAACCGTTTTACAGCCGTTATTTTGAGTGTTATAGCCGCCAGCCTTTATATAACAGCTATACAAGCTGCTGGAACCATTCTACAGCCTCCACTTTGAGCGTTATAGCAGCCAGCATTCATATACAACCTCTACAAGCTGCTAGAACCATTCTACAGCCGCCATTTTGAGTGTTAAAGCAGCCAGCATTTATATAGTACCTCTACAAGCCGCTGGAACCATTCTACAGCCGCCATTTTGAGTTTTATTGCGGCCAGCCTTTATATCACAGCTACACAAGCTGCTGGAACCATTCTACAGCTGTTATTTTGAGTGTTATAGCCGCCAGCCAGTATATAGTACCACTACAAGCTGCTGGAACCATTCTACAGCCGCCATTTTGAGTGTCATAGCCGCCAGCCAGTATATAGTAGCTCTACAAGCTGCTGGAACCATTCTACAGCCGTTATTTTGAGTGTTATAGCCGCCAGCCTTTGTAGAGTAGCTGTGCAAGCTGCTGGAACCATTCTTCAGCCGCCAATTTGAGTGTTATAGCCGATAGCTTTTATATAGTAGCTCTACAAGCTGCTGGAACCATTCTACAGCCGTTATTTTGAGTGTTATAGCCGTCATCTTTAGTGTAGTAGCCCTACAAGTTGCTGGAACCATTCTACTGCCGTTATTTTGAGTTTTATAGCAACCAGCATTTACATAGTACCTCTACAAGCTGCTGGAACCATTCTACAGCTTCCATTTTGAGTGTTATAGCAGCCAGCATTTATATAGTTGCTCTACAAGCTGCTGGAACCATTCTACAGCCGCCATTTTGAGTGTCATAGCCGCCAGCCAGTATATAGTTGCTCTACAAGCTGCTGGAACCATTCCACAGCCGTTATTTTGAGTGTTATAGCCGCCAGCATTTATATAGTACCTCTACAAGCTGCTGGAACCATTCTACAGCCGTTATTTTGAGTGTTATAGCCGCCAGCATTTATATAGTACCTCTACAAGCTGCTGGAACCATTCTACAGCCGCCATTTTGAGTGTCATAGCCGCCAGCCAGTATATAGTTGCTCTACAAGCTGCTGGAACCATTCTACAGCCTCCATTTTGAGTGTTATAGCCGCCAGCCTTTGTAGAGTAGCTCTGCAAGATGCTGGAACCATTCTACAGCCGCCATTTTGAGTGTTATAGCCGCTAGCCTTTATATAGCAGCTCTACAAGCTGCTGGAACCGTTCTACAGCCGTTATTTTGAGTGTTATAGCCGTCATCTTTTAATGTAGTAGCTCTACAAGTTGCTGGAACCACTCTACAGCCTCCATTTTAAGTGTTATAGCCGCCAGCCTTTATATAGTAGCTCTACAAGCTGCTGGAACCATTATACAGCCGTTATTTTGAGTTTTATAGCAGCCAGCATTTATATAGTACCTCTACAAGCTGCTGGAACCATTCTACAGCCGTTATTTTGAATGTTCTAGCCGCCAGGCTTTATAAAGTAGCTCTACAAGCTCCTGAAACCATTCTACAGCCGTTATTTTGAGTTTTATAGGAGCCAGCATTGATGTAGTACCTCTACAAGCTGCCGGAACCATTCTACAGCCTCCATTTTGAGTGCTATAGCCGCCAGCCTTTATATAGAAGCTCTACAAGCTGCTGGAACCATTATAGCCGCCAGCCTTTGTAAAGTAGCTCTGCAAGCTGCTGGAACCAGTCTACAGCCGCCATTTTGAGTGTTATAGCAGCCAGCATTTATATAGTACCTCTACAAGCTGCTGGAACCATCCTACAGCTGCCATTTTGAATTTTATTGTGGCCAGCCTTTATATAACAGCTATACAAGCTGCTGGAACCATTCTACAGCCGTTATTTTGAGTGTTATAGCCGCCAGCCAGTATATAGTACCCCTACAAGCTGCTGGAACCATTCTACAGTCGCCATTTTGAGTGTTATAGCCGCCAGCCTTTATATAGTTGCTCTACAAGCTGCTGGAACCATTCTACAGCCGCCATTTTGAGTGTTATAGCCGCCAGCCTTTGTAGAGTAGCTCTGCAAGCTGCTGGAACCATTCTACAGCCGCCATTTTGAGTGTTATAGCCGCTAGCCTTTATATAGCAGCTCTACAAGCTGCTGGAATCGTTCTACAGCCGTTATTTTGAGTGTTATAGCCGTCATCTTATAATGTAGTAGCTCTACAAGTTGCTGGAACCACTCTACAGCCTCTATTTTAAGTGTTATAGCCGCCAGCTTTTATATAGTAGCTCTACAAGCTGCTGGAACTATTCTACAGCCGTTATTTTGAGTTTTATAGCAGCCAGCATTTATATAGTACCTCTACAAGCTGCTGGAACCATTCTACAACCGTTATTTTGAGTGTTTTAGCCGCCAGCCTTTATAAAGTAGCTCTACAAGCTCCTGAAACCATTCTACAGCCGTTATTTTGAGTTTTATAGGAGCCAGCATTGATATAGTACCTCTACAAGCTGCCGGAACCATTCTACAGCCTCCATTTTGAGTGCTATAGCCGCCAGCCTTTATATAGAAGCTCTACAAGCTGCTGGAACCATTATAGCCGCCAGCCTTTGTAAAGTAGCTCTGCAAGCTGCTGGAACCAGTCTACAGCCGCCATTTTGAGTGTTATAGCAGCCAGCATTTATATAGTACCTCTACAAGCTGCTGGAACCATTCTACAGCTGCCATTTTGAGTTTTATTGTGGCCAGCCTTTATATAACAGTTATACAAGCTGCTGGAACCATTCTACAGCCGTTATTTTGAGTGTTATAGCCGCCAGCCAGTATATAGTACCCCTACAAGCTGCTGGAACCATTCTACAGCCGCCATTTTGAGTGTTATGGCAGAAAGCCTTTATATAACAGCTATACAAGCTGCTGGAACTATTCTACAGCAGTTATTTTGAGTGTTATATCCTCCAGCCTTTATATAGTAGCTCTACAAGCTGCTGGAACCATTATAGCCGCCAGCCTTTGTAAAGTAGCTCTGCAAGCTGCTGGAACCATTCTACAGCCGCCATTTTGAGTGTTATAGCAGCCAGCATTTACATAGTACCTCTACAAGCTGCTGGAACCATTCTACAGCCGCTATTGAGAGTTTTATTGCGGCCAGCCTTTATAAAACAGCTATTCAAGCTGCTGGAACCATTCTACAGCCGTTATTTTGAGTCTTATAGCCGCCAGCCAGTATATAGTAGTTTTACAAGCTGCTGGAACCATTCTACAGCCGTTATTTTGAGTGTTATAGCCGCCAGCCTTTGTAGAATACTTCTATAAGCTGCTGGAAGCATTCTACAGCCGCCATTTTGAGTGTTATGGCAGCCAGCCTTTATATAACAGCTATCCAAGCTGGTGGAACCATTCTACATCCGTTATTTTGAGTTATATAGCAGCCAGCATTTATATAGTACCTCTCAAACTGCTGGAACCATTCTACAGCCGCCATTTTGAGTGTTATAGCAGCCAGCATTTATATAGTACCTCTACAAGCTGCTGGAACCATTCTACAGCCGCCATTTTGAGTTTTATTGCGGCCAGCCTTTATATAACAGCTATACAAGCTGCTGGAACCATTCTACAGCTGTTATTTTGAGTGTTATAGCCGTCAGCCAGTATATAGTACCCCTACAAGCTGCTGGAACCATTCTACAGCCGTTATTTTGAGTGTTATAGCCGCCAGCCTTTGTAGAGTAGCTCTGAAAGCTGCTGGAACCATTTTACAGCCGCCATTTTGAGTGTTATAGCCGCTAGCCTTTATATAGTAGCTCTACAAGCTGCTGGAACCATTCTACAGCCGTTATTTTGAGTGTTATAGCCGTCATCTTAAATGTAGTAGATCTACAAGTTGCTGGAACCATTCTACAGCCGTTATTTTGAGTTTTATAGCAGCCAGCATTTATATAGTACCTCTACAAGCTGTTGAAAACATTCTATAGCCTCCACTTTGAGTGTTATAGCCGCCAGCATTTATATAGTACCTCTACAAGCTGCTGGAACCACTCTACAGCCGTTATTTTGAGTGTTATAGCAGCCAGCATTTATATAGTACTTCTACAATCTGCTGGAACTATTCTACAGCCGCCATTTTGAGTGTTATAGCCGCCAGCCTTTATATAGTAGATCTACAAGCTGCTGGATCAGCTCATCTTTAATATAGTAGCTCTACAAGCTGCTGGAACCATTCTACAACATCCAATTTGAGTGTTATAGCCGCCAGCCTTTATATAGTAACTCTACAAGCTGCTGAAACCATTCTACAGCCGTTATTTTGAATTTTATAGGAGCAAGCATTTATATAGTACCTCTACGCGCTGCTGGAACCATTCTACAGCCTCCATTTAGAGCGTTATAGCCGCCAGCCTTTATATAGTAGCTCTACAAGCTGCTGGAACCATTCTACAGCCGTTATTTTGAGTTTTATAGCAGCCAGCATTTATATAGTACCTCTACAAGTTGCTGGAACCATTCTACAGCCTCCACTTTGAGTGTTATAGCCGCCAGCCTTCGTAAAGTAGCTCTGCAAGTTGCTGAAAACATTCTACAACCGCCATTTTGAGTTTTATTGCGGCCAGCCTTTATATAACAGCTATACAAGCTGCTGGAACCATTCTACAGCAGTTATTTCGAGTTTTATAGCCGCCAGCCAGTATATAGTAGCTCAACAAGCTGCTGGAACCATTCTACAGCATCCATTTTGAGTGTTATAGCCGCCAGCCTTTATATAGTAACTCTACAAGCTGCTGGAACCATTCTACAGCCGTTATTTTGAGTTTTATAGCAGCCAGCATTTATATAGTACCTCTACAAGTTGCTGGAACCATTCTACAGCCTCCATTTTGAGCGTTATAGCCGCCAGCCTTTATATAGTAGCTCTACAAGCTGCTGGAACCATTCTACAGCCGTTATTTTGAGTGTTATAGCCGTCATCTTTAATATAGTAGCTCTACAAGCTGCTCGAACCATTCTACAGCATCCAATTTGAGTGTTATAGCCGCCAGCCTTTATATAGTAGCTCTACAAGCTGCTGAAACCATTCTACAGCCGTTATTTTGAGTTTTATAGGAGCCAGCCTTTATATAGTAGCTCTACACGCTACTGGAACCATTCTACAGCCGTTATTTTGAGTGTTATAGCCGTCATCTTTAATATAGTAGCTCTACAAGCTGCTGGAACCATTCTACAGCATCCATTTTGAGTGTTATAGCCGCCAGCCTTTATATAGTAACTCTACAAGCTGCTGGAACCATTCTACAGCCGTTATTTTGAGTTTTATAGCAGCCAGCATTTATATAGTACCTCTACAAGTTGCTGGAACCATTCTACAGCCTCCATTTTGAGCGTTATAGTCGCCAGCCTTTATATAGTAGCTCTACAAGCTGCTGGAACCATTCTACAGCCGTTATTTTGAGTGTTATAGCCGTCATCTTTAATATAGTAGCTCTACAAGCTGCTGGAACCATTCTACAGCATCCAATTTGAGTGTTATAGCCGCCAGCCTTTATATAGTAGCTCTACAAGCTGCTGAAACCATTCTACAGCCGTTATTTTGAGTTTTATAGGAGCCAGCCTTTATATAGTAGCTCTACACGCTACTGGAACCATTCTACAGCCGTTATTTTGAGTGTTATAGCCGTCATCTTTAATATAGTAGCTCTACAAGCTGCTGGAACCATTCTACAGCATCCATTTTGAGTGTTATAGCCGCCAGCCTTTATATAGTAACTCTACAAGCTGCTGGAACCATTCTACAGCCGTTATTTTGAGTTTTATAGCAGCCAGCATTTATATAGTACCTCTACAAGTTGCTGGAACCATTCTACAGCCTCCATTTTGAGCGTTATAGTCGCCAGCCTTTATATAGTAGCTCTACAAGCTGCTGGAACCATTCTACAGCCGTTATTTTGAGTGTTATAGCCGTCATCTTTAATATAGTAGCTCTACAAGCTGCTGGAACCATTCTACAGCATCCAATTTGAGTGTTATAGCCGCCAGCCTTTATATAGTAGCTCTACAAGCTGCTGAAACCATTCTACAGCCGTTATTTTGAGTTTTATAGGAGCCAGCCTTTATATAGTAGCTCTACACGCTAATGGAACCATTCTACAGCCGTTATTTTGAGTGTTATAGCCGTCATCTTTAAAAAAGTAGCTCTACAAGCTGCTGGAACCATTCTACAGCATCCATTTTGAGTGTTATAGCCGCCAGCCTTTATATAGTAACTCTACACGTTGCTGGAACCATTCTACAGCCATTATTTTGAGTGTTATAGCCGCCAGCCTTTGTAGAGTAGCTCTGCAAGCTGCTGGAACCAATCTACAGCCGCCATTTTGAGTGTTATAGCAGCCAGCTTTTATATAGTAGCTCTGCAAGCTGCTGGAACCATTCTACAGCCGCCATTTTGATTGTTATAGCAGCAAGCATTTATACAGTAGCTCTACAAGCCGCTGGAACCATTCTACAGCCGTTATTTTGAGTTTTATAGCAGCCAGCATTTATATAGTACCTCTACAAGCTGCTGGAACCATTCTATAGCCTCCATTTTGAGTGTTATAGCCGCCAGCCTTTTTTATAGTAGCTCTTCAAGCTCCGAAAACCATTCTACAGCCGCTATTTTGAGTTTTATAGGAGCCAGCATTTATATAATACCTCTACAAGCTGCTGGAACCATTCTACAGCCTCCATTTTTAATGTTATAGCCGCCAGCTTTTATATAGTAGCTCTGCAAGCTGCTGGAACCATTCTACAGCCGCCATTTTGATTGTTATAGCAGCAAGCATTTATATAGTAGCTCTACAAGCCGCTGGAACCATTCTACAGCCGCTATTTTAAGTTTTATAGCAGCCAGCATTTATATAGTACCTCTACAAGCTGCTGGAACCATTCTATAGCCTCCATTTTGAGTGTTATAGCCGCCAGCCTTTTTTATAGTAGCTCTTCAAGCTCCGAAAACCATTCTACAGCCGCTATTTTGAGTTTTATAGGAGCCAGCATTTATATAATACCTCTACAAGCTGCTGGAACCATTCTACAGCCTCCATTTTTAATGTTATAGCCGCCAGCCAGTATATAGTAGCTCTACAAGCTGCTGGAACCATTCTACAGCCGCCATTTTGAGTGTCATAGCCGCCAGCCAGTATATAGTACCTCTACAAGTTGCTGGAACCATTCTACAGCCTCCATTTTGAGTGTTATAGCAGCCAGCCTTTTTATAGTAGCTCTGCAAGCTGCTGTAACCATTTTACAGCCGCTATTTTTATTGTTATAGCGGCCAGCCTTTATATAGCAACTTTACAAGCTGCTGGAACCATTTTACAGCCGCCATTCTGAGTGTTATAGCAGCCAGCATTTACATAGTACCTCTACAAGCTGCTGGAACCATTCTACAGCCGCCATTTTTATTGTTATAGCAGCCAGCTTTTATATAGTAGCTCTACAAGCTGCTGGAACCATTGTACAGCCGTTATTTTGAGTTTTATAGCAGCCAGCATTTATATAGTACCTCTACAAGCTGTTGGAACCATTCTACAGCCGCCATTTTGATTGTTATAGCAGCCAGCATTTATACAGTAGCTCTACAAGCCGCTGAAACCATTCTACAACCGTTATTTTGAGTTTTATAGCAGCCAGCATTTAAATAGTACCTCTACAAGCTGCTGGAACCATTCTATAGCCTCCATTTTGAGTGTTATAGTCGCCAGCCTTTTTTATAGTAGCTCTTCAAGCTCCTGAAACCATTCAACACCCGCCATTTTGAGTTTTATTGCAGCCAGCCTTTATATTACAGCTATACAAGCTGCTGGAACCATTCTACAGCCGTTATTTTGATTTTTATAGCAGCCAGCCAGTATATAGTAGCTCTACAAGCTGCTGGAACCATTCTACAGTCGCCATTTTGAGTGTTATAGCCGCCAGCCTTTATATAGTAGCTCTACAAGCTGCTGGAACCATTCTACAGCCGTTATTTCGCGTTTTATAGCAGCCAGCATTTACATAGTACCTCTACAAGCTGCTGGAACCGTTCTACAGCCGCCATTTTGATTGTTATAGCAGCCAGCATTTATATAGTAGCTCTACAAGCTGCTGGAACCATTCTAAAGCCGTTATTTTGAGTTTTTTAGCAGCCAGCATTTATATAGTACCTCTACAAGCTGCTGGAACCATTCTACAGCCTCCATTTTGAGTCTTATAGCCGCCAGCCTTTATATAGTTGCTCTACAAGCTGCTGGAACCATTCTACAGCCGTTATTTTGAGTTTGTAGAGTAGCTTTGCAAGCTGCTGGAACCATTCTACAGCCGCCATTTTGAGTGTTATAGCCGCCAGCCTTTATATAGTAGCTCTACAAGCTGCTGGAACAATTCTACAGCCGTTATTTTGAGTGTTATAGCCGTCATCTTTAATATAGTAGCTCTACAAGCTGCTGGAACCATTCTACAGCATCCAATTTGAGTGTTATAGCCGCCAGCCTTTATATAGTAACTCTACAAGCTGCTGAAACCATTCTACAGCCGTTATTTTGAGTTTTATAGGAGCAAGCATTTATATAGTACCTCTACGCGCTGCTGGAACCATTCTACAGCCTCCATTTAGAGCGTTATAGCCGCCAGCCTTTATATAGTAGCTCTACAAGCTGCTGGAACCATTCTACAGCCGTTATTTTGAGTTTTATAGCAGCCAGCATTTATATAGTACCTCTACAAGTTGCTGGAACCATTCTACAGCCTCCAATTTGAGTGTTATAGCCGCCAGCCTTTATATAGTAGCTCTACAAGTTGCTGGAACCATTCTACAGCCTCCATTTTGAGCGTTATAGTCGCCAGCCTTTATATAGTAGCTCTACACGCTAATGGAACCATTCTACAGCCGTTATTTTGAGCGTTATAGTCGCCAGCCTTTATATAGTAGCTCAACAAGCTGCTGGAACCATTCTACAGCATCCATTTTGAGTGTTATAGCCGCCAGCCTTTATATAGTAACTCTACAAGCTGCTGGAACCATTCTACAGCCGTTATTTTGAGTTTTATAGCAGCCAGCATTTATATAGTACCTCTACAAGTTGCTGGAACCATTCTACAGCCTCCATTTTGAGCGTTATAGCCGCCAGCCTTTATATAGTAGCTCTACAAGCTGCTGGAACCATTCTACAGCCGTTATTTTGAGTGTTATAGCCGTCATCTTTAATATAGTAGCTCTACAAGCTGCTCGAACCATTCTACAGCATCCAATTTGAGTGTTATAGCCGCCAGCCTTTATATAGTAGCTCTACAAGCTGCTGAAACCATTCTACAGCCGTTATTTTGAGTTTTATAGGAGCCAGCCTTTATATAGTAGCTCTACACGCTACTGGAACCATTCTACAGCCGTTATTTTGAGTGTTATAGCCGTCATCTTTAATATAGTAGCTCAACAAGCTGCTGGAACCATTCTACAGCATCCATTTTGAGTGTTATAGCCGCCAGCCTTTATATAGTAACTCTACAAGCTGCTGGAACCATTCTACAGCCGTTATTTTGAGTTTTATAGCAGCCAGCATTTATATAGTACCTCTACAAGTTGCTGGAACCATTCTACAGCCTCCATTTTGAGCGTTATAGTCGCCAGCCTTTATATAGTAGCTCTACAAGCTGCTGGAACCATTCTACAGCCGTTATTTTGAGTGTTATAGCCGTCATCTTTAATATAGTAGCTCTACAAGCTGCTGGAACCATTCTACAGCATCCAATTTGAGTGTTATAGCCGCCAGCCTTTATATAGTAGCTCTACAAGTTGCTGGAACCATTCTACAGCCTCCATTTTGAGCGTTATAGTCGCCAGCCTTTATATAGTAGCTCTACACGCTAATGGAACCATTCTACAGCCGTTATTTTGAGCGTTATAGTCGCCAGCCTTTATATAGTAGCTCTACAAGCTGCTGGAACCATTCTACAGCCATTATTTTGAGTGTTATAGCCGTCATCTTTAATATAGTAGCTCTACAAGCTGCTGGAACCATTCTACAGCATCCAATTTGAGTGTTATAGCCGCCAGCCTTTATATAGTAGCTCTACAAGCTGCTGAAACCATTCTACAGCCGTTATTTTGAGTTTTATAGGAGCCAGCCTTTATATAGTAGCTCTACACGCTAATGGAACCATTCTACAGCCGTTATTTTGAGTGTTATAGCCGTCATCTTTAAAAAGTAGCTCTACAAGCTGCTGGAACCATTCTACAGCATCCATTTTGAGTGTTATAGCCGCCAGCCTTTATATAGTAACTCTACACGTTGCTGGAACCATTCTACAGCCGTTATTTTGAGTGTTATAGCCGCCAGCCTTTGTAGAGTAGCTCTGCAAGCTGCTGGAACCATTCTACAGCCGCCATTTTGAGTGTTATAGCAGCCAGCTTTTATATAGTAGCTCTGCAAGCTGCTGGAACCATTCTACAGCCGCCATTTTGATTGTTATAGCAGCAAGCATTTATATAGTAGCTCTACAAGCCGCTGGAACCATTCTACAGCCGTTATTTTGAGTTTTATAGCAGCCAGCATTTATATAGTACCTCTACAAGCTGCTGGAACCATTCTATAGCCTCCATTTTGAGTGTTATAGCCGCCAGCCTTTTTTATAGTAGCTCTTCAAGCTCCGAAAACCATTCTACAGCCGCTATTTTGAGTTTTATAGGAGCCAGCATTTATATAATACCTCTACAAGCTGCTGGAACCATTCTACATACTCCATTTTTAATGTTATAGCCGCCAGCTTTTATATAGTAGCTCTGCAAGCTGCTGGAACCATTCTACAGCCGCCATTTTGATTGTTATAGCAGCAAGCATTTATATAGTAGCTCTACAAGCCGCTGGAACCATTCTACAGCCGCTATTTTAAGTTTTATAGCAGCCAGCATTTATATAGTACCTCTACAAGCTGCTGGAACCATTCTATAGCCTCCATTTTGAGTGTTATAGCCGCCAGCCTTTTTTATAGTAGCTCTTCAAGCTCCGAAAACCATTCTACAGCCGCTATTTTGAGTTTTATAGGAGCCAGCATTTATATAATACCTCTACAAGCTGCTGGAACCATTCTACAGCCTCCATTTTTAATGTTATAGCCGCCAGCCAGTATATAGTAGCTCTACAAGCTGCTGGAACCATTCTACAGCCGCCATTTTGAGTGTCATAGCCGCCAGCCAGTATATAGTACCTCTACAAGTTGCTGGAACCATTCTACAGCCTCCATTTTGAGTGTTATAGCAGCCAGCCTTTTTATAGCAACTTTACAAGCTGCTGGAACCATTTTACAGCCGCCATTCTGAGTGTTATAGCAGCCAGCATTTACATAGTACCTCTACAAGCTGCTGGAACCATTCTACATACTCCATTTTTAATGTTATAGCCGCCAGCTTTTATATAGTAGCTCTGCAAGCTGCTGTAACCATTTTACAGCCGCTATTTTTATTGTTATAGCGGCCAGCCTTTATATAGCAACTTTACAAGCTGCTGGAACCATTTTACAGCCGCCATTCTGAGTGTTATAGCAGCCAGCATTTACATAGTACCTCTACAAGCTGCTGGAACCATTCTACAGCCGCCATTTTTATTGTTATAGCAGCCAGCTTTTATATAGTAGCTCTACAAGCTGCTGGAACCATTGTACAGCCGTTATTTTGAGTTTTATAGCAGCCAGCATTTATATAGTACCTCTACAAGCTGTTGGAACCATTCTACAGCCGCCATTTTGATTGTTATAGCAGCCAGCATTTATACAGTAGCTCTACAAGCCGCTGAAACCATTCTACAACCGTTATTTTGAGTTTTATAGCAGCCAGCATTTAAATAGTACCTCTACAAGCTGCTGGAACCATTCTATAGCCTCCATTTTGAGTGTTATAGTCGCCAGCCTTTTTTATAGTAGCTCTTCAAGCTCCTGAAACCATTCAACACCCGCCATTTTGAGTTTTATTGCAGCCAGCCTTTATATTACAGCTATACAAGCTGCTGGAACCATTCTACAGCCGTTATTTTGATTTTTATAGCAGCCAGCCAGTATATAGTAGCTCTACAAGCTGCTGGAACCATTCTACAGTCGCCATTTTGAGTGTTATAGCCGCCAGCCTTTATATAGTAGCTCTACAAGCTGCTGGAACCATTCTACAGCCGTTATTTCGCGTTTTATAGCAGCCAGCATTTACATAGTACCTCTAAAAGCTGCTGGAACCGTTCTACAGCCGCCATTTTGATTGTTATAGCAGCCAGCATTTATATAGTAGCTCTACAAGCTGCTGGAACCATTCTAAAGCCGTTATTTTGAGTTTTTTAGCAGCCAGCATTTATATAGTACCTCTACAAGCTGCTGGAACCATTCTACAGCCTCCATTTTGAGTCTTATAGCCGCCAGCCTTTATATAGTTGCTCTACAAGCTGCTGGAACCATTCTACAGCCGTTATTTTGAGTTTTATAGCAGACAGCATTTATATAGTACCTCTACAAGCTGTTGGAACCATTCTACAGCCTCCACTTTGAGTGTTATAGCCGCCAGCCTATGTAAAGTAGCTCTGCAAGTTGCTGAAACCATTCTACAGCCGCCATTTTGAGTTTTATTGCGGCCAGCCTTTATATAACACCTATATAAGCTGCTGGAACCATTCAACAGCCGTTATTTCGAGTGTTATAGCCGCTAGACAGTATATAGTAGCTCTACAAACTGTTGGAACCATTCGACAGCCGCCATTTTGAGCGTTATAGCCGCCAGCCTTTATATAGTAGCTCTACAAGCAGCCAGCATTTATATAGTACCTCTACAAGCTGCTGGAACCATTCTACAGCCTCCACTTTGAGTGTTATAGCCGCCAGCCTATGTAAAGTAGCTCTGCAAGTTGTTGGAACCATTCTGCAGCCGCCATTTTGAGTTTTATTGCGGCCAGCCTTTATATAACATCTATACAAGCTGCTGGAACCATAATACAGCCTCCACTTTGAGTGTTATAGCAGCCAGCATTTATATAGAACCTCTACAAGCTGCTGGAACCATTCTACAGCCGCCATTTTGAGTGTTAAAGCAGCCAGCATTTATATAATACCTCTACAAGCTGCTGGAACCATTCTACAGCCGCCATTTTGAGTTTTATTGCGGCCAGCCTTTATATAACAGCTACACAAGCTGCTGGAACCATTCTACAGCTGTTATTTTGAGTGTTATAGACGCCAGCCAGTATATAGTACCCCTACAAGCTGCTGGAACCTTTCTACAGCCGCCATTTTGAGTGTCATAGCCGCCAGCCAGTATATAGTAGCTCTACAAGCTGCTGGAACTATTCTACAGCCGTTATTTTGAGTGTTATAGCCGCCAGCCTTTGTATAGTAGCTCTGCAAGCTGCTGGAACCATTCTACAGCTGCTATTTTGAGTGTTATAGCGGCCAGCTTTTATATAGCAGCTGTACAAGCTGCTGGAACCATTCTACAGCCGCCATTTTGAGTGTTATAGCAGCCAGCATTTATATAGTAGCTCTACAAGCTGCTGGAACCATTCTACAGCCGTTATTTTGAGTGTTATAGCCGCCAGCCTTTGTAGAGTAGCTCTACAAGCTGCTGGAACCATTCTACAGCCGTTATTTTGAGTGTTATAGCCGCCAGCCTTTGTAGAGTAGCTCTGCAAGCTGCTGGAACCATTCTACAGCCGCCATTTTGAGTGTTATAGCCGCCAGCCTTTATATAGTAGCTCTACAAGCTGCTGGAACAATTCTACAGCCGTTATTTTGAGTGTTATAGCCGTCATCTTAAATATAGTAGCTCTACAAGCTGCTGGAACCATTCTACAGCATCCAATTTGAGTGTTATAGCCGCCAGCCTTTATATAGTAACTCTACAAGCTGCTGAAACCATTCTACAGCCGTTATTTTGAGTTTTATAGGAGCAAGCATTTATATAGTACCTCTACACGCTGCTGGAACCATTCTACAGCCTCCATTAAGAGCGTTATAGCCGCCAGCCTTTATATAGTAGCTCTACAAGCTGCTGGAACCATTCTACAGCCGTTATTTTGAGTTTTATAGCAGCCAGCATTTATATAGTACCTCTACAAGCTGTTGGAACCATTCTACAGCCTCCACTTTGAGTGTTATAGCCGCCAGCCTTCGTAAAGTAGCTCTGCAAGTTGCTGAAAACATTCTATAACCGCCATTTTGAGTTTTATTGCGGCCAGCCTTTATATAACAGCTATACAAGCTGCTGGAACCATTCTACAGCAGTTATTTCGAGTTTTATAGCCGCCAGCCAGTATATAGTAGCTCAACAAGCTGCTGGAACCATTCTACAGCATCCATTTTGAGTGTTATAGCCGCCAGCCTTTATATAGTAACTCTACAAGCTGCTGGAACCATTCTACAGCCGTTATTTTGAGTTTTATAGCAGCCAGCATTTATATAGTACCTCTACAAGTTGCTGGAACCATTCTACAGCCTCCATTTTGAGCGTTATAGCCGCCAGCCTTTATATAGTAGCTCTACAAGCTGCTGGAACCATTCTACAGCCGTTATTTTGAGTGTTATAGCCGTCATCTTTAATATAGTAGCTCTACAAGCTGCTGGAACCATTCTACAGCATCCAATTTGAGTGTTATAGCCGCCAGCCTTTATATAGTAGCTCTACAAGCTGCTGAAACCATTCTACAGCCGTTATTTTGAGTTTTATAGGAGCCAGCCTTTATATAGTAGCTCTACACGCTACTGGAACCATTCTACAGCCGTTATTTTGAGTGTTATAGCCGTCATCTTTAATATAGTAGCTCTACAAGCTGCTGGAACCATTCTACAGCATCCATTTTGAGTGTTATAGCCGCCAGCCTTTATATAGTAACTCTACAAGCTGCTGGAACCATTCTACAGCCGTTATTTTGAGTTTTATAGCAGCCAGCATTTATATAGTACCTCTACAAGTTGCTGGAACCATTCTACAGCCTTCATTTTGAGCGTTATAGTCGCCAGCCTTTATATAGTAGCTCTACAAGCTGCTGGAACCATTCTACAGCCGTTATTTTGAGTGTTATAGCCGTCATCTTTAATATAGTAGCTCTACAAGCTGCTGGAACCATTCTACAGCATCCAATTTGAGTGTTATAGCCGCCAGCCTTTATATAGTAGCTCTACAAGATGCTGAAACCATTCTACAGCCGTTATTTTGAGTTTTATAGGAGCCAGCCTTTATATAGTAGCTCTACACGCTAATGGAACCATTCTACAGCCGTTATTTTGAGTGTTATAGCCGTCATCTTTAATATAGTAGCTCTACAAGCTGCTGGAACCATTCTACAGCATCCATTTTGAGTGTTATAGCCGCCAGCCTTTATATAGTAACTCTACACGTTGCTGGAACCATTCTACAGCCGTTATTTTGAGTGTTATAGCCGCCAGCCTTTGTAGAGTAGCTCTGCAAGCTGCTGGAACCATTCTACAGCCGCCATTTTGAGTGTTATAGCAGCCAGCTTTTATATAGTAGCTCTGCAAGCTGCTGGAACCATTCTACAGCCGCCATTTTGATTGTTATAGCAGCAAGCATTTATATAGTAGCTCTACAAGCCGCTGGAACCATTCTACAGCCGTTATTTTGAGTTTTATAGCAGCCAGCATTTATATAGTACCTCTACAAGCTACTGGAACCATTCTATAGCCTCCATTTTGAGTGTTATAGCCGCCAGCCTTTTTTATAGTAGCTCTTCAAGCTCCGAAAACCATTCTACAGCCGCTATTTTGAGTTTTATAGGAGCCAGCATTTATATAATACCTCTACAAGCTGCTGGAACCATTCTAAAGCCTCCATTTTTAATGTTATAGCCGCCAGCTTTTATATAGTAGCTCTGCAAGCTGCTGGAACCATTCTACAGCCGCCATTTTGATTGTTATAGCAGCAAGCATTTATATAGTAGCTCTACAAGCCGCTGGAACCATTCTACAGCCGTTATTTTGAGTTTTATAGCAGCCAGCATTTATATAGTACCTCTACAAGCTGCTGGAACCATTCTATAGCCTCCATTTTGAGTGTTATAGCCGCCAGCCTTTTTTAAAGTAGCTCTTCAAGCTCCGAAAACCATTCTACAGCCGCTATTTTGAGTTTTATAGGAGCCAGCATTTATATAATACCTCTACAAGCTGCTGGAACCATTCTACAGCCTCCATTTTTAATGTTATAGCCGCCAGCCAGTATATAGTAGCTCTACAAGCTGCTGGAACCATTCTACAGCCGCCATTTTGAGTGTCATAGCCGCCAGCCAGTATATAGTACCTCTACAAGTTGCTGGAACCATTCTACAGCCTCCATTTTGAGTGTTATAGCAGCCAGCCTTTTTATAGTAGCTCTGCAAGCTGCTGTAACCATTTTACAGCCGCTATTTTTATTGTTATAGCGGCCAGCCTTTATATAGCAACTTTACAAGCTGCTGGAACCATTTTACAGCCGCCATTCTGAGTGTTATAGCAGCCAGCATTTACATAGTACCTCTACAAGCTGCTGGAACCATTCTACAGCCGTTATTTTGGTTTTTATAGCAGCCAGCCAGTATATAGTAGCTCTACAAGCTGCTGGAACCATTCTACAGTCGCCATTTTGAGTGTTATAGCCGCCAGCCTTTATATAGTAGCTCTACAAGCTGCTGGAACCATTCTACAGCCGTTATTTCGCGTTTTATAGCAGCCAGCATTTACATAGTACCTCTACAAGCTGCTGGAACCGTTCTACAGCCGCCATTTTGATTGTTATAGCAGCCAGCATTTATATAGTAGCTCTACAAGCTGCTGGAACCATTCTAAAGCCGTTATTTTGAGTTTTTTAGCAGCCAGCATTTATATAGCACCTCTACAAGCTGCTGGAACCATTCTACAGCCTCCATTTTGAGTCTTATAGCCGCCAGCCTTTATATAGTTGCTCTACAAGCTGCTGGAACCATTCTACAGCCGTTATTTTGAGTTTTATAGCAGACAGCATTTATATAGTACCTCTACAAGCTGTTGGAACCATTCTACAGCCTTCACTTTGAGTGTTATAGCCGCCAGCCTATGTAAAGTAGCTCTGCAAGTTGCTGAAACCATTCTGCAGCCGCCATTTTGAGTTTTATTGCGGCCAGCCTTTATATAACACCTATACAAGCTGCTGGAACCATTCTACAGCCGTTATTTCGAGTGTTATAGCCGCTAGACAGTATATAGTAGCTCTACAAACTGTTGGAACCATTCGACAGCCGCCATTTTGAGTGTTATAGCCGCCAGCCTTTATATAGTAGCTCTACAAGCTGCTGGAACCATTCTACAGCCGTTATTTTGAGTTTTATAGCAGCCAGCATTTATATAGTACCTCTACAAGCTGCTGGAACCATTCTACAGCCTCCACTTTAAGTGGTTTAGCCGCCAGCCTTTGTAAAGTAGCTCTGCAAGTTGTTGGAACCATTCTCCAGCCGCCATTTTGAGTTTTATTGCGGCCAGCCTTTATATAACAGCTATACAAGCTGCTTGAACCATTCTACAGCCGCCATTTTGAGTCTTACAGCAGCAAGCATTAATATAGTACCTCTACAAGCTGCTGGAACCATTCTACAGCCGCCATTTTGAGTGTTATAGCCGCCAGCCTTTATATAGTAGCTCTACAAGCTGCTGGAACCATTCTACAGCCGTCATTTTGAGTGTTATAGCAGCCAACATTTATATAGTACCTCTACAAGCTGTTAAAACCATTCTATAGCCTCCACTTTGAGTGTTATAGCAGCCAGCCTTTGTAAAGTACCACTGCAAGCTGCTGGAACCATTCTACAGCCGCCATTTTGAGTGTTATATCAGCAAGCATTTATATACTACCTCTACAAGCTGCTGGAACCATTCCACAGACTTCATTTTTGAGACTTATAGCCGCCAACCTTTATATAGTAGCTCTACAAGCTGCTGGAACCATTCTACAGCCGCCATTGTGAGTGTTATGGCAGCCAGCCTTTGTAAAGTAGCTCTGCAAGCTGCTGGAACCATTCTACAGCTTCCATTTTGAGTGTTATAGCCGCCAGCCTTTATATAGCAGCTATACAAGCTGCTGGAACCATTCTACAGCCGCCATTCTGAGTGTTATAGCAGCCAGCATTTACATAGTACCTCTACAAGCTGCTGGAACCATTCTACAGCCGCCATTTTGCGTGTTATAGCAGCCAGCATTTATATAGTTGCTCTACAAGCTGCTGGAACCATTCTACAGCCGCCATTTTGAGTGTCATAGCCGCAAGCCAGTATATAGTAGCTCTACAAGCTGCTGGAACCATTCTACAAACATTATTTTGAGTGTTATAGCCGCCATCCTTTGTAGAGTAGCTCTGCAAGCTGCTGGAACCATTCTACAGCCGCCATTTTGAGTGTTATAGCCGCTAGCCTTTATATAGTAGCTCTACAAGCTGCTGGAACCATTCTTCTGCCGTTATTTTGAGTGTTATAGCCGTCATCTTTAATGTAGTAGCTCTACAAGCTGCTGGAACCATTCTACAGCTTCCATTTTGAGTGTTATAGCCGCCAGCCTTTATATAGTAGCTCTACAAACTGCTGGAACCATTATACAGCCGTTATTTTGAGTTTTATAGGAGCCAGCATTTATATAGTACCTCTACAAGCTGCTGGAATTATTCTACAGCCACCATTTTGAGTGTTATAACCGCCAGCCTTTATATAGGAGCTCTACAAGCTGCTGGAACCATTCTACAGCCGTTATTTTGAGTTTTATAGCAGCCAGGAATTATATAGTACCTCTACAAGCTGTTGAAACCATTCTATAGCCTCCACTTTGAGTGTTATGGCAGCCAGCCTTTGTAAAGTAGCTCTGCAAGCTGCTGGAACCATTCTACAGCCGTTATTTTGAGTTTTATAGCCGCCAGCCTTTGTAAAGTACCTCTACAAGCTGTTGGAACCATTCTACTGCCACCATTTTGAGTGTTATAGCCGCCAGAGTTTTATAGGAGCCAGCATTTATATAGTACCTTTACAAGCTGCTGGAACCATTCCACAGACTCCATTTTAAAACTTATAGCCGCCAACCTTTATATAGTAGCTCTACAAGCTGCTGGAACCATTCTACAGCCGCCATTTTGTGTGTTATAGCAGCCAGCATTTAAATAGTACCTCTACAAGCTGCTGGAACCATTCTATAGCCTCCATTTTGAGTGTTATAGTCGCCAGCCTTTTTTATAGTAGCTCTTCAAGCTCCTGAAACCATTCAACACCCGCCATTTTGAGTTTTATTGCAGCCAGCCTTTATATAACAGCTATACAAGCTTCTGTAACCATTCTACAGCCGTTATTTTGAGTGTTATAGCCGCCAGCCTTTATATAGTAGCTCTGCAAGCTGCTGGAACCATTCTACAGCCTCCATTTTGAATGTTATAGCAGCCAGCATTTATATAGTTGCTCTACAAGCTGCTGGAACCATTCTACAGCCTCCATTTTGAATGTTATAGCAGCCAGCATTTATATAGTTGGTCTACAAGCTGATGGAACCATTCTTCAGCCGTTATTTTGAGTGTTATAGCCGGCAGCCTTTGTAGAGTAGCTCTGCAAGCTGCTGGAACCATTCTACAGCCGCCATTTTGAGTGTTATAGCCGGCAGCCTTTGTAGAGTAGCTCTGCAAGCTGCTGGAACCATTCTACAGCCGCCATTTTGAGTGTTATAGACGCCAGCATTTATATAGTAGCTCTACAAGCTGCTGAAACCATTCTACAGCCGTTATTTTGAGTGTTATAGCCGCCAGCCTTTGTAGAGTAGCTCTGCAAGCTGCTGGAACCATTCTACAGCCGCCATTTTGAGTGTTATAGTCGTCAGCCTTTATATAGTAGCTCTACAAGCTGCTGGAACCATTCTACAGCCGTTATTTCGAGTGTTATAGCGTCATCTTTAATATAGTAGCTCTACAAGCTGCTGGAACCATTCTACAGCATCCATTTTGAGTGTTATAGCCGCCAGCCTTTATATAGTAGCTCTACAAGCTGCTGGAACCATTCTACAGCCGTTATCTTGAGTTTTATAGCAGCCGGCATTTATATATGTAATAGGTTGACTTGTTTAAATTGTTTAGTATATATGTATTTATTACAAGCAAGTGTGCGCTTATTCTATGATTCTTATTCTCGTTAGCACGACCGATTCGCAAACTCGTTCAACCCAGACTGACTCGACGCTCTCTCGTATTTCGCTCTTGTTTAGAGACGAGCATGTTCTCTCTCTGAGATGATGAGTACTACCGTCTTTAGTGAGCAAGCCTGCTACAATTCGGCCGTCCTGACAAAATAAGATCTCCTGATCTTGGGTGGTATACATTTCTTTTTCATATCTTACGAGCTATACATATTTTGTTCATATTTTACAACTTGTATCAATTATTGAAAAGAAAGTTTATGATTACATCGAAGTTCTTAACCAGGGCTTAATATTTTGGCCACACCATACTCCCTGATAAGGGTTACGGGAAAGTTGAAATCCCTCTACATCTTTAAGTAAAAATCTGTTGTTTAATATCTTTCATTGTATGCTTGTGATTTTTGCTGGTTTAACGCTGCCTTCTTTTTTATCATCTCAAGGTTTATTTGATTATCTGTATTTCTTAACTCTTTGATCTCTTCTTTCAGTTAGTCTATGACTACTCCTCTTTGTTCTATGCCAAATAACATTATACTGGGGTACTGTTTTATACTTTTATGAATTGTATTATTTAATGCGTACTCTACGTTTTCGACAACCGTATCCCAGTAATTCCTCTTATCTGGATCTGTCAACTTTGCCAGCATAGGCCCTAGACTCCTGTTTATTCTTTCAACTTGTCCATTTGCCTGAGGGGAACCCGTTGCTATTTTAACGTGCTGTACCTTTTGTTCAACCAAAAAAGATTCGAATTCAGACGAAGTAAAACAACTCCCTCTGTCGGATATTATGCATTTCGGTCGGCTATAACTTCTGAAATACATTTTTAACGCATCTATTGCTTCTTTTGTTTTTGTGGTTTTTGTTGTATATAGCCTAACGAATTTCGTAAAACCGTCTACTTCAGCAAGTATGTGTTTTTTAGACCTTCCGGCTTCTATTGGTCCATAGTGATCGATATGAATTAATTCGAAAGGTTTATCGCCTTTCGGTATACTGTTCAGAAATCATTTAGGTGAGAATGCTATGCATCTGAGACAATTTTCTATATGTCTCGTTGCTTTATCCTTAAGACTTGGGAACCAGTAGTTTTTGCCTATTGCGTCCAACATTTTGTCTCTACCTACATGGCCTAATTCGTCGTGGTATTTGTATAAATCGTGATTTTCCATTTCTTTTGGAACGTAGAACAATATTTTCTTGTCATTGGACTTTCGGTATAATATTCCGTTTCTCATTTCAAACAATTTGTGCTCTGATTTTTCTAGCATTTCCTTTAGTTTTTTCAGTTCTATGTCTTTTCCTTGACAAATAACCAGGTTGTGTTCGAAGCTATTCGGTTCTATTACCATGATATTGGTGCATCTGCTTAACGCGTCTACGTGCTGCATTTGCTTCCCTGATCTATGCGCTAACTCGTAATCGTACTCTTGAAGATCAAGGGCCCATCTCGCAATCCTAGGGTTTAATTCTATCTTATTTAGCGTAAGAGTTAGAGAAGTCAGTCAGTTAAAATTTTTAAATTCTTTCCTTGGACATAAATCCTAAATCTGCGCAGGGCATACACAATCGCTAACGTTTCGAGTTCAAAACTGTGATACTTCGACTCAACCTCACTTGTCCTCTTTGAAAAATAAAATTTTGGATGTAGTTTTTTATCCGCTTTCTTTTGCCATAAGGCCGCTCCAAAACCTAATGCGCTTGCATCACAATGAAGCTCTGTATCGTCTCTGGGGTCATATATCGCCAATACTGGTGCTTCCAATAGTTTTTGCTTCAAGTTGAGAAAGCATTCTAATTCCTCTTTTCCGAATTGAAATTCTTTGTCTTTTTTCATCAAGTCATACAAAGGTTTAGCGATTATGGAGAAGTTTTTTATAAATCTTCTAAAGTAGGAGCACAAACCTAAGAAACTTTTCAATGCGTGTGCATTGCCTGGCACTGGAAAGTTTTTTACTGCCTCCATACCTTTATCGTCAGCGCATATTTTGTTTTCTGTGATTTTATATCCCAGGTATTTTATACTTGACATGAAAAATTCGCATTTGTCCATTCGTAGTCTTAATTTGTTTCTTACTAACCTATCAAAAACTTCTTCTAGAGTCTGTAGGTGCTCGGTTGTATCTGCACTGGCTATCATTATATCGTCAATGTATACTAGGACCTGCCCTTTTCTGATCATGTCTTCAAAAATTCGATTTATAAACCTTTGGAAAACATGTGATGCATTCTTGATCCCCATTGGCATTCTTAGGAACTCGAATTGACCAAGCGGCGTGGTGAAAGACGTATATTTTACTGACTCTTTATGGACGAATACATGGAAATATCCATTTTTAAGATCTAATTTGGAAAAAACACGTTTGTTGACTAGTCTGTCTAATAGGTCGTCTATCAGTGGAAACGGATAGTTGTCCTTTATATTCATCTTGTTCAGTTTTCGGAAATCTATGCATAATCTGATGTCTCCTGTTTTCTTTTTCACTAAAACTACTGGAGACGCGAACTCCGAATCGCTTGATCTGATAATGTCTTGTCTTATATATTCATCTAACAAGTTCTGTAGTTTTTCCTTTTCAGAATATGATTACCGTCTTGGCGCGTAACTAAATGGTTTGCAATTTTCTAGGTTTAATTTCATTTCACATCTGATATTCGGTTTATCCGGTCTTTGCGCATTCACATACCTATCCCTGACTAGCTTATCAAAACTCTGAACCGTTTTATAATCTATGTTTTCACCGATCGCGTATTCTAGCTCTGGGTTTTCATTATCTATGTAACAAATTTCTAACATTCTCCTCTCAAAGTTATCTTCCATATTTGCTTCACACTCACTACGGGGTTCCTTTAATTTAATTTCTTCAATCTTATACTTTTCCTCATTTGTACCTCTGATTATATTCTCTTCAAACTCTAAAGTAATTTCTTTATCTATGCATGTTCTTTTGTCAATAACACTGTATTCAATAATTTCCTTATCTACATTAACATTTTCTGTATTATTATTACCATTTGCATTAATATTTTCGTTTTCTGTATAACCCGTTACACTTATGTTAACAATTTCATTTTCCATTAATTCTGACATCAAAATTCCAATTTCTTTAAAATTGACTTTTCTTACGTTTTCGTGGCTCTGAGAAGTTAATCGCGTACTTTTTTCAAAAGAATATAAATCTAGTTTTAGATTGCATGATGTCAAAAAATCCCTTCCAAAAATTACATCGCGACTCATAGATTCGTCTGGGATAACGAGTAAATAAAAGTAAATCTTTATTGAATTTTTCACAACGTAACATTGTAGTTTTCCAAATGTAATGAGAGGACTTCCTTTTAGCCCTTGATAAGATTGCTCAACGGAATAAAGATATGAATGATTAGGTAAATGTTTCTTCTTGATTAAGGAAACTGGACTTCCCGAATCTATGAGGCACGCTGCAATAAAGGAATTATTTGGGAAGTCTACAAAATGTATAATAAATTCTCTTACAAAATTGTTGCTGCTCTGGTTCGTGCGGTTGAGTCCATTAGTTTCACGATTGCCCTTCCTATCTGGACATTTGGCCGCCCAATGCTCCATGGATCCACAAATGAAACAAGAGCCTGGTACACGATCCGGCCTGTTGCAGTCCTTCACTAGGTGTCCTCTAATGTTGCATCTACGACAGCGCATCTCTCGGAGCTTGTTTGGTTTGCCAGCTTCGTTTTCATCTTTAGCTGCGCTTCGAAAGTCCTCTAGATGTATCTCAGCGAAAGCAGCTAACATCTGCTTGGGGTTGGCGAAACATTGGATCCGTGCTTGAGTTCGCAATCCCTTGTCAGGTATGCCCTCGATAACCTTATCAAGGAGCTCCTCTTCATCGATGTTAATGCTGTTGGCTAACATTAGTTTGTCGTCCAGATAAGCTGCAAACTTTTCGTCAAACTTCCAATTACGCTGTTCGAAATGACGACGCATTTCTGACTTGGACATCTTCTCTCCAAAAGCTGCCATTAACTGTTCGCATAATACTGCTACTGGCTCGCGAATGCGTGTAACCTCCGAATGAAGCCATGAATGCGCCTTGCCTTTCATCTTGTAAATGAAGAGCATTCGTAAGTGTTGCCTATGTTATACAGTTCACCGATACTTTCAAGCTGAGCCACCCACTTTTTGGAGCCCGACTCGCCGTTGAAGTCCATCAATACTTCCTTCGCCAGTGAAAAAGCTATGCCCGGAGATTCGCCGTTTGAGTTGCCAGAGTGTTGGTTGGTGGCTTCGACTGTGGCGTTGCCACTGATGGGAATGCTGCTGTCATCGATATTTGCATTGTTATCGATACCATTGTCAATGGCGTTGCCATTGTTTTCCAAATTCTGGAAAGATCTGCTCAAATCGTGACCACGCTCGATTCTAGGAATCAGCACTTGAAGTTGTTGTAGCTATTGTTGAACCAACGCGACATCGTTGTTGTTGTTGAAATTGGAGTTCGCCGCTTCTTGTTGTACGCTTCTCGGAATCGCGTCGCCAATTGACGCTTCATTTAATTGGTCTGGGTTAGGCTGCATCAATTGAATGTCGTCTAAATTATGATCTGAATTATCATGTTCGTTCCAACCAGGTGGGGCATGACCACGTGTTTCGACTGGTACGCTATACAGGCGGAGCACTAATTCATTTCTTGAGCCGTTAGTTGGCATGTTTAAAGTTGCTAGCCATTGTTTTAGTTGATCTAGGGTTAAATCGGATATTTGAGCTGCGTTACTCATGGTTTCGGGTTAGGACCACTTCTGATATTGTAATAGGTTGACTTGTTTAAATTGATTAGTATATATGTATTTATTACAAGCAAGTGTGCTCTTATTCTATGATTCTTATTCTCGTTAGCACGACCGATTCGCAAACTCGTTCAAGCCAGACTGACTCGACGCTCTCTCGTACTTCCCTCTCATTTAGAGACGAGCATGTTCTCTCTCTGAGAGGATGAGTACTACCGTCTTTAGTGAGCAAGCCTGCTACATATAGTACCTCTACAAGCTGCTGAAACCATTCTACAGCCTCCATTTTGAGCGTTATAGCCGCCAGCCTTTATATAGTAGCTCTACAAGCTGCTGAAACCATTCTACAGCCGTTATTTTGAGTTTTATAGGAACCAGCATTTATATAGTACCTCTACACGCTGCTGGAACCATTCTACAGCCTCCATTTTGAGTGTTATAGCAGCCAGCCTTTATATAGTAGCTCTACAAGCTGCTGGAACCATTCTACAGCCGTTATTTTGAGTGTTATAGCCGTCATCTTTAATATAGTAGCTCTACAAGCTACAGCATCCATTTTGAGTGTTATAGCCGCCAGCCCTTATATAGTAACTCTACAAGCTGCTGGAACCATTCTACAGCCGTTATTTTGAGTTTTATAGCAGCCAGCATTTATATAGTACCTTTACAAGTTGCTGGAACCATTCTACAGCCTCCGTTTTGAGCGTTATAGCCGCCAGCCTTTATATAGTAGCTCTACAAGCTGCTGAAACCATTCTACAGCCGCCATGTTGAGTGTTATAGCGGCCAGCCTTTAAATAGCAGCTATACAAGCTGCTGGAACCATTCTACAGCCGCCATTCTTAGTGTTATAGCAGCCAGCACTTACATAGTACCTCTACAAGCTGCTGGAACCATTCTACAGCCGCCATTTTGAGTGTTATAGCCGCCAGCCTTTATATAGTAACTCTACAAGCTGCTGGAACCATTCTACAGCCCTTATTTTGAGTTTTATAGGAGCCAGCATTTATATAGTACCTCTACACGCTGCTGGAACCATTCTACAGCCTCCATTTTGAGTGTTATAGCCGCCAGCCTTTATATAGTAGCTCGACAAGCTACTGGAACCATTCTACAGCCGTTATTTTGAGTGTTATAGCCGTCATCTTTAATATAGTAGCTCTACAAGCTGCTGGAACCATTCTGCAGCATCGATTTTGAGTGTTATAGCCGCCAGCCTTTATATAGTAACTCTTCAAGCTGCTGGAACCATTTAGTGAGCAAGCCTGCTACATATAGTACCTCTACAAGCTGCTGGAACCATTCTACAGCCTCCATTTTGAGCGTTATAGCCGATAGCCTTTATATAGTAGCTCTACAAGCTGCTGAAACCATTCTACAGCCGTTATTTTGAGTTTTACAGGAGCCAGCATTTATATAGTACCTCTACACGCTGCTGGAACCATTCTACAGCCTCCATTTTGAGTGTTATAGCAGCCAGCCTTTATATAGTAACTCTACAAGCTGCTGGAACCATTCTACAGCCGTTATTTTGAGTATTATAGCCGTCATCTTTAATATAGTAGCTCTACAAGCTGCTGAAACCATTCTACAGCATCCATTTTGAGTGTTATAGCCGCCAGCCCTTATATAGTAACTCTACAAGCTGCTGGAACCATTCTACAGCCGTTATTTTGAGTGTTATAGCAGCCAGCATTTATATAGTACCTCTTCAAGTTGCTGGAACCATTCTACAGCCTCCGCTTTGAGCGTTATAGCCGCCAGCCTTTATATAGTAGCTCTACAAGCTGCTAAAACCATTCTACAGCCGCCATTTTGGGTGTTATAGCGGCCAGCCTTTATATAGCAGCTATACTCGCTGCTGGAACCATTCTACAGCCTCCATTTTGAGTGTTATAGCCGCCAGCCTTTATACAGTAGCTCGACAAGCTACTGGAACCATTCTACAGCCGTTATTTTGAGTATTACAGCCGTCATCTTTAATATAGTAGCTCTACAAGCTGCTGGAACCATTCTACAGCATCCATTTTGAGTGTTATAGCCGCCAGCCTTTATATACTAACTCTACAAGTTGCTGGAACCATTCTACAGCCTCTTTTTTGAGTGTTATAGCCGCCAGCCTTTATATAGTAGCTCTACAAGCTCCTGAAACCATTCTACAGCCGTTATTTTGAGTTTTATAGGAGCCAGCATTTATATAGTATCTCTACAAGCTGCTGGAACCATTCTACAGCCTCCATTTTGAGTGTTATAGCCGCCAGCCTTTATATAGTAACTCTACAAGCTGCTGGAACCATTCTACAGCCGCCATTTTGAGTGTTATGGCAGCCAGCCTTTGTAAAGTAGCTCTGCAAGCTGCTGGAACCATTCTACAGCCTCCATTTTGAGTTTTATAGCCGCCAGCATTTATATAGTACCTCTACAAGTTGTTGGAACCATTCTACAGCCTCCACTTTGAGTGTTATAGCCGCCAGCCTTTGTAACGTAGCTCTGCAAGTTGCTGGAACCATTCTAGGAGCCATTTTATAGGAGCCTGCATTTATATAGTACCTCTACAAGCTGCTGGAACCATTCTACAGCCTCCATTTTGAGCGTTATAGCCGCCAGCCTTTATATAGTAGCTCTACAAGCTGCTGAAACCATTCTACAGCCTTTATTTTGAGTTTTATAGGAGCCAGCCTTTATATAGTAGCTCGACAAGCTACTGGAACCATTCTACAGCCGTTATTTTGAGTGTTATAGCCGTCATCTTTAATATAGTAGCTCTACAAGCTGCTGGAACCATTCTACAGCATCCATTTTGAGAGTTATAGCCGCCAGCCTTTATAAAGTAACTCTACAAGCTGCTGGAACCATTTAGTGAGCAAGCCTGCTACATATAGTACCTCTACAAGCTGCTGGAACCATTCTACAGCCTCCATTTTGAGCGTTATAGCCGCCAGCCTTTATATAGTAGCTCGACAAGCTACTGGAACCATTCTACAGCCGTTATTTTGAGTATTACAGCCGTCATCTTTAATATAGTAGCTCTACAAGCTGCTGGAACCATTCTACAGCCTCCATTTTGAGTGTTATAGCCGCCAGCTTTTATATAGTAGCTCTACAAGCTCCTGAAACCATTCTACAGCCGTTATTTTGAGTTTTATAGGAGCCAGCATTTATATAGTATCTCTACAAGCTGCTGGAACCATTCTACAGCCTCCATTTTGAGTGTTATAGCCGCCAGCTTTTATATAGTAGCTCTACAAGCTCCTGAAACCATTCTACAGCCGTTATTTTCAGTTTTATAGCAGCCAGCATTTATATAGTACCTCTACAAGCTGCTGGAACCATTCTACAGCATCCATTTTGAGTGTTATAGCCGCCAGCCTTTATATAGTAACTCTACAAGCTGCTGGAACCATTTAGTGAGCAAGCCTGCTACATATAGTACCTCTACAAGCTGCTGGAACCATTCTACAGCCTCCATTTTGAGCGTTATAACCGCCAGCCTTTATACAGTAGCTCGACAAGCTACTGGAACCATTCTACAGCCGTTATTTTGAGTATTACAGCCGTCATCTTTAATATAGTAGCTCTACAAGCTGCTGGAACCATTCTACAGCATCCATTTTGAGTGTTATAGCCGCCAGCCTTTATATAGTAACTCTACAAGCTGCTGGAACCATTTAGTGAGCAAGCCTGCTACATATAGTACCTCTACAAGCTGCTGGAACCATTCTACAGCCTCCATTTTGAGCGTTATAGCCGCCAGCCTTTATATAGTACCTCGACAAGCTACTGGAACCATTCTACAGCCGTTATTTTGAGTATTACAGCCGTCATCTTTAATATAGTAGCTCTACAAGCTGCTGGAACCATTCTACAGCCTCCATTTTGAGCGTTATAGCCGCCAGCCTTTATATAGTAGCTCGACAAGCTACTGGAACCATTCTACAGCCGTTATTTTGAGTATTACAGCCGTCATCTTTAATATAGTAGCTCTACAAGCTGCTGGAACCATTCTACAGCCTCCATTTTGAGTGTTATAGCCGCCAGCCTTTATATAGTAGCTCTACAAGCTCCTGAAACCATTCTACAGCCGTTATTTTCAGTTTCATAGCAGCCAGCATTTATATAGTACCTCTACACGCTGCTGGAACCATTCTTCAGCCGTTATTTTGAGTGTTATTGCCGCCAGTCTTTATATAGTAGCTCCACAAGCTCCTAAAACCATTCTACAGCCGTTATTTTGAGTTTTTTAGGAGCCAGCATTTATATAGTACCTCTACAAGCTGCTGGAACCATTCTACAGCCTCCATTTTGAGTGTTATTGCCGCCAGTCTTTATATAGTAGCTCCACAAGCTCCTAAAACCATTCTACAGCCGTTATTTTGAGTTTTTTAGGAGCCAGCATTTATATAGTACCTCTACAAGCTGCTGGAACCATTCTACAGCCTCCATTTTGAGTGTTATAGCCGCCAGCCCTTATATAGTAACTCTGCAAGATGCTGGAACCGTTTTACACCCGCTTTTTTGAGTGTTATAGCGGCCAGCCTTTATATAACAGCTATACAAGGTGCTGGAACGATTCTACAGCCTCCATTTTGAGTGTTATAGCCGCCAGCCTTTATATAGTAACTCTACAAGCTGCTGGAACCATTCTACAGCCGTTATTTTGAGTTTTATAGCAGCCAGCATTTATATAGTACCTCTACAAGTTGCTGGAACCATTCTACAGGCTCCATTTTGAGTGTTATTGCCGCCAGTCTTTATATAGTAGCTCCACAAGCTCCTATAACCATTCTACAGCCGTTATTTTGAGTTTTTTAGGAGCCAGCATTTATATAGTACCTCTACAATCTGCTGGAACCATTCTACAGCCTCCATTTTGAGTGTTATAGCCGCCAGCCTTTATATAGTAGCTCTACAACCTCCTGAAACCATTCTACAGCCGTTATTTTGAGTTTTATAGCAGCCAGCATTTATATAGTACCTCTACAAGCTGCTGGAACAATTCTACAGCCGCCATTTTGAGTTTTATGGCAGCCAGCCTTTGTTAAGTAGCTCTGCAAGCTGCTGGAACCATTCTACAGCCGTTATTTTGAGTTTTATAGCCGCCAGCATTTATATAGTACCTCTACAAGCTGTTGGAACCATTCTACAGCCTCCAGTTTTAGTGTTATAGCCGCCAGCCTTTGTAAAGTAGCTTTGCAAGATGCTGGAACCGTTTTACAGCCGCTTTTTTGAGTGTTATAGCGGCCAGCCTTTATATAACATCTATACAAGCTGCTGGAACCATTCTAAAGCCATTATTTTAAGTGTTATAGCCGCCAGCCTTTATATAGTAGCTCTGCAAGATGCTGGAACCGTTTTACAGCCGCTTTTTTGAGTGTTATAGCGGCCAGCCTATATAACAGCTATACAAGCTGCTGGAACGATTCTACAGACTCCATTTTGAGTGTTATTGCCGCCAGCCTTTATATAGTAACTCTACAAGCTGCTGGAACCATTCTACAGCCGTTATTTTGAGTTTTATAGCAGCCAGCATTTATATAGTACCTCTACAAGTTGCTGGAACCATTCTACAGCCTCCATTTTGAGTGTTATTGCCGCCAGCCTTTATATAGTAGCTCCACAAGCTCCTGAAACCATTCTACAGCCGTTACTTTGAGTTTTTTAGGAGCCAGCATTTATATAGTACCTCTACAAGCTGCTGGAACCATTCTACAGCCTCCATTTTGAGTGTTATAGCCGCCAGCCTTTATATAGTAGCTCTACAACCTCCTGAAACCATTCTACAGCCGTTATTTTGAGTTTTATAGCAGCCAGCATTTATATAGTACCTCTACAAGCTGCTGGAACCATTCTACAGCCGCCATTTTGAGTGTTATGGCAGCCAGCCTTTGTAAAGTAGCTCTGCAAGCTGCTGGAACCATTCTACAGCCGTTATTTTGAGTTTTATAGCCGCCAGCATTTATATAGTACCTCTACAAGCTGTTGGAACCATTCTACAGCCTCCAGTTTTAGTGTTATAGCCGCCAGCCTTTGTAAAGTAGCTCTGCAAGTTGCTGGAACCATTCTACAGCCACCATTTTGAGTGTTATAGCCGCCAGCCTGTATATAGTAGCTCTGCAAGCTGCTGGAATCATTCTACAGCCGCCATTTTGAGTGTTATAGCAGCCAGAGTTTTATAGGAGCCTGCATTTATATAGTACCTCTACAAGCTGCTGGAACCATTCCACAGACTCCATTTTGGGACTTATAGCCGCCAACCTTTATATAGTAGCTCTACAAGCTGCTGGAACCATTCTACAGCCGCCATTTTGAGTGTTATAGCAGCCAGCATTTATATAGTACCTCTACAAGTTGCTGGAACCATTTTACAGCCGCCATTTTGAGTGTTATAGCAGCCAGCATTTATATAGTACCTCTACAATCTGCTGGAATCATTCTACAGCCGCCATTTTGAGTGTTATAGCGGCCAGCCTTTATATAACATCTATACAAGCTGCTGGAACCATTCTAAAGCCGTTATTTTGAGTGTTATAGCCGCCAGCCTTTATATAGTAGATCTGCAAGATGCTGGAACCCTTTTACAGCCGCTTTTTTAAGTGTTATAGCGGCCAGCCTTTATATAACAGCTATACAAGCTGCTGGAACCATTCTACAGCCACCATTTTGAGTGTTATAGCCGCCAGCCTTTATATAACAGCTATACAAGCTGCTGGAACCATTCAACAGCCGTTATTTTGAGTGTTATAGCAGCCAGCATTTATATAGTACCTCTACAATCTGCTGGAACCATTCTAAAGCCGCCATTTTGAGTGCTATAGCGGCCAGCCTTTATATAACATCTATACAAGCTGCTGGAACCATTCTAAAGCCGTTATTTTGAGTGTTATAGTCGCCAGCCTTTATATAGTAGCTCTGCAAGATGCTGGAACCATTCCATAGACTCCATTTTGAGACTTATAACCGCCAACCTTTATATGGTACCTCTACAAGCTGCTGGAACCATTCTACAGCCGTTATTTTGAGTGTTATAGCAGCCAGCATTTATATAGTACCTCTACAAGCTGCTTGAATCATTCTACAGCCGCCATTTTGAGTGTTATAGCGGCCAGCCTTTATATAACATCTATACAAGCTGCTGGAACCATTCTAAAGCCGTTATTTTGAGTGTTATAGCCGCCAGCCTTTATATAGTAGCTCTACAAGATGCTGGAACCGTTTTACAGCCGCTTTGTTGAGTGTTATAGCGGCCAGCCTTTATATAACAGCTATACAAGCTGCTGGAACCATTCTACAGCCACCATTTTGAGTGTTATTGCCGCCAGCCTTTATATAACAGCTATACAAGCTGCTGGAACCATTCTACAGCCTCCATTTTGAGACTTATAGCCGCCAACCTATATATAGTAGCTCTACAAGCTGCTGGAACCATTCTACAGCCGCCATTTTGAGTGTTATAGCAGCCAGCATTTATATAGTACCTCTTCAAGCTGCTGGAACCATTCTACAGCCTCCATTTTGAGACTTATAGCCGCCAACCTATATATAGTAGCTCTACAAATTGCTGGAACCATTCTACAGCCGCCATTTTGAGTGTTATACCAGCCAGCATTTATATAGTACCTCTACAATCTGCTGGAACCATTCTACAGCCTCCATTTTGAGACTTATAGCCGCCAACCTATATATAGTAGCTCTACAAGCTGCTGGAACCATTCTACAGCCGTTATTTTGAGTTTTATAGCAGCCAGCATTTATATAGTACCTCTACAAGCAGCTGGAACCATTCTACAGCCTCCATTTTGAGCGTTATAGCCGCCAGCTTTTATTTAGTAGCTCTACAAGCTGCTGAAACCAATCTACAGCCGTTATTTTGAGTTTTATCGCAGCCGGCATTTATATAGTACCTCTACAAGCTGCTGGAACCATTCTACAGCCGCCATTTTGAGTGCTATAGCAGACAGCATTTATATAGTACAAGCTTTATATAGTACAAGCAGCTCTACAAGCTGCTGGAACCATTTTTCAGCCGTTATTTTGAGTGTTATAGCCGCCAGCCTTTATAGAGTAGCTCTGCAAGCTGCTGGAACCATTCTACAGCCTCCATTTTGAGTGTTATAGCCGCCAGCCTTTATATAGTAGCTCTACAAGCTGCTGGAACCATTCTACAGCCGTTATTTTGAGTGTTATAGCCGCCAGCCTTTATAGAGTAGCTCTGCAAGCTGCTGGAACCATTCTACAGCCGTTATTTTGAGTGTTATAGCCGCCAGCCTTTATATAGTAGCTCTACAAGCTGCTGGAACCATTCTACAGCCGTTATTTCGAGTGTTATAGCCGTCATCTTTAATATAGTAGCTCTACAAGCTGCTGGAACCATTCTACAGCCGTTATTTCGAGTGTTATAGCCGTCATCTTTAATATAGTAGCTCTACAAGCTGCTGGAACCATTCTACAGCCGTTATTTTGAGTTTTATAGCCGCCAGCCTTTATATAGTAACTCTACAAGCTGCTGGAACCATTCTACAGCCGTTATTTTGAGTTTTATAGCAGCCAGCATTTATATAGTACCTCTACAAGTTGCTGAAACCATTCTACAGCCTCCATTTTGAGCGATATAGCCGCCAGCCTTTTTATAGTAGCTCTACAAGCTGCTGAAACCATTCTGCAGCCGCCATTTTGAGTGTTATAGCGGCCAGCCTTTATATAACAGCTATACAAGCTGCTGGAATCATTCTACAGCCGCCATTTTGAGTGTTATAGCCAACAGCCTGTATATAGTAGCTCTGCAAGTTGCTGGAACCATTCAACAGCCGCTATTTTAAGTGTTTTAGCCAACAGCCTGTATATAGTAGCTCTGCAAGCTGCTGGAACCATTCAACAGCCGTTATTTTGAGTGTAAAGCCTCCAGCCTTTATATAACAGCTATACAAGCTGCTGGAACCATTCTACAGCCGTTATTTTGAGTGTTAAAGCCTCCAGCCTTTATATAACAGCTATACAAGCTGCTGGAACCATTCTACAGCCACCATTTTGAGTGTTATAGCCGCCAGCCTTTATATAACAGCTATACAAGCTGCTGGAACCATTCTACAGCCGCCATTCTGAGTTTTATAGCAGCCAGCATTTACATAGTACCTCTACAAGCTGATGGAACCATTCTACAGTCGCCATTTCGAGTGTTATAGCAGCCAGCCTTTATGTAGCAGCTATACAAGCTGCTGGAACTATTCTACAGCCGCTATTCTGAGTGTTATAGCAGCCAGCATTTACATAGTACCTCTACAAGCTGCTGGAACCATTCTACAGCCGTTATTTTAAGTGTTATAGCCGCCAGCTTTTATATAACAGCTCTACAAGCTGCTGGAACCATTCTACAGCCGTTATTTTGAGTTTTATAGCCGCCAGCTTTTATACAACAGCTCTACAACCTGCTAGAACCATTCTACAGCCGCCATTTTGAGTGTTATAGCCGCCAGCCTTTATATAGTAGCTCTGCAAGATGCTGGAACCGTTTTACAGCCGCTTTTTTGAGTGTTATAGCCGCCAGCCTTTATATAACAGCTATACAAGCTGCTGGAACCATTCTACAGCCACCATTTTGAGTGTTATTGCCGCCAGCCTTTATATAACAGTTATACAAACTGCTGGAACCATTCTACAGCCATCATTTTGAGTGTTATAGCCAACAGCCTGTATATAGTAGCTCTGCAAGCTGCTGGAACCATTCAACAGCCGCTATTTTGAGTGTTTTAGCCGCCAGCCTTTATATAGTAGCTCTACAAGCTGCTGGAACCATTTTCAGCCGTTATTTTGAGTGTTATAGCCGTCATCTTTAATTTAGTAGCTCTGCAAGCTGCTGGAACCATTCTACAGCCTCCATTTTGAGTGTTATAGCCGCCAGCCTTTATATAGTAGCTCTACAAGCTGCTGGAACCATTCTAGAGCCTCCATTTTGAGTGTTATAGCCGCCAGCCTTTATATAGTACCTCTACAAGCTGCTGGAACCATGCTACAGCCGTTATTTTGAGTTTTATAGCAGCCAGCATTTATATAGTACCTCTACAAGCTGCTGGAACGATTCTACAGCCTCCATTTTGAGCATTATAGCCGCCAGCCTTTATATAGGAACTCTACAAGCTGCTGGAACCATTCTACAGCCGTTATTTTGAGTGTTATAGCCGTCATTTTTATAATAGTAGCTCCACAAGCTGCTGGAACCATTCTACAGCATCCATTTTGAGTGTTATAGCCGCCAGCCTTTATATAGTAACTCTACAAGCTGCTGGAACAATTCTACAGCCGTTATTTTGAGTTTTATAGCAGCCAGCATTTGTATAGTACCTCTACAAGTTGCTGGAACCATTTTACAGCCTCCATTTTGAGCGATATAGCCGCCAGCCTTTATATAGTAGCTCTACAAGCTGCTGGAACCATTCTACAGCCGTTATTTTGAGTGTTATAGCCGCCAGCCTTTATAGAGTAGCTCTGCAAGCTGCTGGAACCATTCTACAGCCGTTATTTTGAGTGTTATAGCCGCCAGCCTTTATATAGTAGCTCTACAAGCTGCTGGAACCATTCTACAGCCGTTATTTCGAGTGTTATAGCCGTCATCTTTAATATAGTAGCTCTACAAGCTGCTGGAACCATTCTACAGCCGTTATTTCGAGTGTTATAGCCGTCATCTTTAATATAGTAGCTCTACAAGCTGCTGGAACCATTCTACAGCCGTTATTTTGAGTTTTATAGCCGCCAGCCTTTATATAGTAACTCTACAAGCTGCTGGAACCATTCTACAGCCGTTATTTTGAGTTTTATAGCAGCCAGCATTTATATAGTACCTCTACAAGTTGCTGAAACCATTCTACAGCCTCCATTTTGAGCGATATAGCCGCCAGCCTTTATATAGTAGCTCTACAAGCTGCTGAAACCATTCTGCAGCCGCCATTTTGAGTGTTATAGCGGCCAGCCTTTATATAACAGCTATACAAGCTGCTGGAACCATTCTACAGCCGCCATTTTGAGTGTTATAGCCAACAGCCTGTATATAGTAGCTCTGCAAGTTGCTGGAACCATTCAACAGCCGCTATTTTAAGTGTTTTAGCCAACAGCCTGTATATAGTAGCTCTGCAAGCTGCTGGAACCATTCAACAGCCGTTATTTTGAGTGTAAAGCCTCCAGCCTTTATATAACAGCTATACAAGCTGCTGGAACCATTCTACAGCCGTTATTTTGAGTGTTAAAGCCTCCAGCCTTTATATAACAGCTATACAAGCTGCTGGAACCATTCTACAGCCACCATTTTGAGTGTTATAGCCGCCAGCCTTTATATAACAGCTATACAAGCTGCTGGAACCATTCTACAGCCGCCATTCTGAGTTTTATAGCAGCCAGCATTTACATAGTACCTCTACAAGCTGATGGAACCATTCTACAGTCGCCATTTCGAGTGTTATAGCAGCCAGCCTTTATGTAGCAGCTATACAAGCTGCTGGAACTATTCTACAGCCGCTATTCTGAGTGTTATAGCAGCCAGCATTTACATAGTACCTCTACAAGCTGCTGGAACCATTCTACAGCCGTTATTTTGAGTGTTATAGCCGCCAGCTTTTATATAACAGCTCTACAAGCTGCTGGAAGCATTCTACAGCCGTTATTTTGAGTTTTATAGCCGCCAGCTTTTATACAACAGCTCTACAACCTGCTAGAACCATTCTACAGCCGCCATTTTGAGTGTTATAGCCGCCAGCCTTTATATAGTAGCTCTGCAAGATGCTGGAACCGTTTTACAGCCGCTTTTTTGAGTGTTATAGCCGCCAGCCTTTATATAACAGCTATACAAGCTGCTGGAACCATTCTACAGCCACCATTTTGAGTGTTATTGCCGCCAGCCTTTATATAACAGTTATACAAACTGCTGGAACCATTCTACAGCCATCATTTTGAGTGTTATAGCCAACAGCCTGTATATAGTAGCTCTGCAAGCTGCTGGAACCATTCAACAGCCGCTATTTTGAGTGTTTTAGCCGCCAGCCTTTATATAGTAGCTCTACAAGCTGCTGGAACCATTTTTCAGCCGTTATTTTGAGTGTTATAGCCGTCATCTTTAATTTAGTAGCTCTGCAAGCTGCTGGAACCATTCTACAGCCTCCATTTTGAGTGTTATAGCCGCCAGCCTTTATATAGTAGCTCTACAAGCTGCTGGAACCATTCTAGAGCCTCCATTTTGAGTGTTATAGCCGCCAGCCTTTATATAGTACCTCTACAAGCTGCTGGAACCATGCTACAGCCGTTATTTTGAGTTTTATAGCAGCCAGCATTTATATAGTACCTCTACAAGCTGCTGGAACGATTCTACAGCCTCCATTTTGAGCATTATAGCCGCCAGCCTTTATATAGGAACTCTACAAGCTGCTGGAACCATTCTACAGCCGTTATTTTGAGTCTTATAGCCGTCATTTTTATAATAGTAGCTCCACAAGCTGCTGGAACCATTCTACAGCATCCATTTTGAGTGTTATAGCCGCCAGCCTTTATATAGTAACTCTACAAGCTGCTGGAACAATTCTACAGCCGTTATTTTGAGTTTTATAGCAGCCAGCATTTGTATAGTACCTCTACAAGTTGCTGGAACCATTTTACAGCCTCCATTTTGAGCGATATAGCCGCCAGCCTTTATATAGTAGCTCTACAAGCTGCTGAAACCATTCTGCAGCCGCCATTTTGAGTGTTATAGCGGCCAGCCTTTATATAGTAGCTCTGCAAGCTGCTGGAACCATTTTACAGCCGCTATTTTGAGTGTTATAGCGGCTATACAAGCTGCTGGAACCATTCTACAGCCGCCATTCTGAGTGTTATAGCAGCAAGCATTTACATAGTACCTCTACAAGCTGCTGGAACCATTCTACAGCCGCCAATTTGAGTGTTATAGCAGCCAGCATTTATATAGTAGCTCTACAAGCTGCTGGAACTATTCTACAGCCGTTATTTTGAGTTTTATAGCAGCCAATATTTATATAGTACCTCTACAAGCTGCTGGAACCATTCTACAGCCTCCATTTTGAGTGTTATAGCCGCCAGCCTTTATATAGTAGCTCTACAAGCTCCTGAAACAATTCTACAGCCGTTATTTTGAGTTTTATAGGAGCCAGTATTTATATACAGCCGCCATTTTGAGTTTTATTGCGGCAAGCCTTTATATAACAGCTATACAAGCTGCTGGAACCATTCTACAGCCGTTATTTTGAGTGTTATATCCGCCAGCCAGTATATAGTAGCTCTACAAGCTGCTGGAACCATTCTACAGCCGCCATTTTGAGTGTTATAGCCGCCAGCCTTTATATAGTAGCTCTACAAGCTGCTGGAACCATTCTACAGCCGTTATTTTGAGTTTTATAGCCGCCAGCCTTTATATAGTAGCTCTACAAGCTGCTGGAACCATTCTACAGCCGCCATTTTGAGTGTTATAGCAGCCAGCATTTATATAGTACCTCTACAAGCTGCTGGAACCATTCTACAGCCGCCATTTTGAGTGTTATAGCGGCCAGCCTTTATATAACAGCTATACAAGCTGCTGGAACCATTCTACAGCATCCATTTTGAGTGTTATAGCCGCCAGCCTTTATATAACAGCTCTACAAGCTGCTGGAACCATTCTACAGCCGCCATTCTGAGTGCTATAGAAGCCAGCATTTATATAGTAGCTCTACAAGCTGCTGGAAGCATACTACAGCCGCCATTTTGAGTGTTATAGCAGCCACCATTTATATAGTACCTCTACAAGCTGTTGGAACCATTCTACAGCCGCCATTTTGAGTGTTATAGCGGCCAGCCTTTATATAACAGCTTTACAAGCTGCTGGAACCATTCTACAGCCGTTATTTTGAGTGTTAAAGCCTCCAGCCTTTATATAACAGCTATACAAGCTGCTGGAACCATTCTACAGCCACCATTTTGAAGGTTATAGCAGCCTTTATATAGCAGCTATACAAGCTGCTGGAACCATTCTACAGCCGCCATTCTGAGTGTTAAAGCAGCCAGCATTTACATAGTACCTCTACAAGCTGCTGGAACCATTCTACAGTCGCCATTTCGAGTGTTATAGCAGCCAGCATTTATATAGTTGCTCTACAAGATGCTGGAACCATTCTACAGCCGTTATTTTGAGTGTTATAGCGGCCAGCCTTTATATAACAGCTATACAAGCTGCTGGAACCATTCTACAGCCACCATTTTGAGTGTTATTGCCGCCAGCCTTTATATAGTAGCTCTACAAGCTGCTGGAACCATTCTACAGCCGTTATTTAGAGTGTTATAGCCGTCATCTTTAATGTAGTACCTCTACAAGCTGCTGGAACCATTCTACAGCCTCCATTTTGAGTGTTATAGCCGCCAGCCTTTATATAGTAGCTCTACAAGCTCCTGAAACAATTCTACAGCCGTTATTTTGAGTTTTATAGGAGCCAGTATTTATATACAGCCGCCATTTTGAGTTTTATTGCGGCAAGCCTTTATATAACAGCTATACAAGCTGCTGGAACCATTCTACAGCCGTTATTTTGAGTGTTATATCCGCCAGCCAGTATATAGTAGCTCTACAAGCTGCTGGAACCATTCTACAGCCGCCATTTTGAGTGTTATAGCCGCCAGCCTTTATATAGTAGCTCTACAAGCTGCTGGAACCATTCTACAGCCGTTATTTTGAGTTTTATAGCCGCCAGCCTTTATATAGTAGCTCTACAAGCTGCTGGAACCATTCTACAGCCGCCATTTTGAGTGTTATAGCAGCCAGCATTTATATAGTACCTCTACAAGCTGCTGGAACCATTCTACAGCCGCCATTTTGAGTGTTATAGCGGCCAGCCTTTATATAACAGCTATACAAGCTGCTGGAACCATTCTACAGCATCCATTTTGAGTGTTATAGCCGCCAGCCTTTATATAACAGCTCTACAAGCTGCTGGAACCATTCTACAGCCGCCATTCTGAGTGCTATAGAAGCCAGCATTTATATAGTAGCTCTACAAGCTGCTGGAAGCATACTACAGCCGCCATTTTGAGTGTTATAGCAGCCACCATTTATATAGTACCTCTACAAGCTGTTGGAACCATTCTACAGCCGCCATTTTGAGTGTTATAGCGGCCAGCCTTTATATAACAGCTTTACAAGCTGCTGGAACCATTCTACAGCCGTTATTTTGAGTGTTAAAGCCTCCAGCCTTTATATAACAGCTATACAAGCTGCTGGAACCATTCTACAGCCACCATTTTGAAGGTTATAGCCGCCAGCCTTTATATAGCAGCTATACAAGCTGCTGGAACCATTCTACAGCCGCCATTCTGAGTGTTAAAGCAGCCAGCATTTACATAGTACCTCTACAAGCTGCTGGAACCATTCTACAGTCGCCATTTCGAGTGTTATAGCAGCCAGCATTTATATAGTTGCTCTACAAGATGCTGGAACCATTCTACAGCCGTTATTTTGAGTGTTATAGCGGCCAGCCTTTATATAACAGCTATACAAGCTGCTGGAACCATTCTACAGCCACCATTTTGAGTGTTATTGCCGCCAGCCTTTATATAGTAGCTCTACAAGCTGCTGGAACCATTCTACAGCCGTTATTTAGAGTGTTATAGCCGTCATCTTTAATGTAGTACCTCTACAAGCTGCTGGAACCATTCTACAGCCTCCATTTTGAGTGTTATAGCCGCCAGCCTTTATATAGCAGCTATATAAGCTGCTGGAACCATTCTACAGCCGCCATTCTGAGTGTTATAGCCGCTAGCCTTTATATAGTAGCTCTACAAGCTGCTGGAACCATTCTACAGCCGTTATTTAGAGTGTTATAGCCGTCATCTTTAATGTAGTACCTCTACAAGCTGCTGGAACCATTCTACAGCCACCATTTTGAGTGTTATAGCCGCCAGCCTTTATATAGCAGCTATATAAGCTGCTGGAACCATTCTACAGCCGCCATTCTGAGTGTTATAGCCGCCAGCTTTTATATAACAGCTCTACAAGCTGCTGGAACCATTCTACAACCGTTATTTTGAGTTTTATAGCAGCCAGCATTTATATAGTACCTCTACAAGCTGCTGGAACGATTCTACAGCCTCCATTTTGAGCATTATAGCCGCCAGCCTTTATATAGTAGCTCTACAAGCTGCTGGAACCATTCTACAGCCGTTATTTTGAGTCTTATAGCCGTCATCTTTAATATAGTAGCTCTACAAGCTGCTGGAACCATTCTACAGCATCCATTTTGAGTGTTATAGCCGCCAGCCTTTATATAGTAACTCTACAAGCTGCTGGAACAATTCTACAGCCGTTATTTTGAGTTTTATAGCAGCCAGCATTTATATAGTACCTCTACAAGTTGCTGGAACCATTTTACAGCCTCCATTTTGAGCGATATAGCCGCCAGCCTTTATATAGTAGCTCTACAAGCTGCTGAAACCATTCTGCAGCCGCCATTTCGAGTGTTATAGCAGCCAGCCTTTATATACTAGCTCTGCAAGCTGCTGGAACCATTTTACAGCCGCTATTTTGAGTGTTATAGCGGCCAGCCTTTATATAGCAGCTATACAAGCTGCTGGAACCATTCTACAGTCGCCATTTCGAGTGTTATAGCAGCCAGCATTTATATAGTTGCTCTACAAGCTGCTGGAACCATTCTACAGCCGTTATTTTGAGTGTTATAGCCGCCATTCTTTGTAGAGTAGCTCTGTAAGCTGCTGGAACCATTCTACAGCCGCCATTTTGAGTGTTATAGCCGCTAGCCTTTATATAGTAGCTCTACAAGCTGCTGGAACCATTCTACAGCCGCCATTCTGAGTGTTATAGCAGCCAGCATTTACATAGTACCTCTACAAGCTGCTGGAACCATTCTACAGTCGCCATTTCGAGTGTTATAGCAGCCAGCCTTTATATACTAGCTCTGCAAGCTGCTGGAACCATTTTACAGCCGCTATTTTGAGTGTTATAGCGGCCAGCCTTTATATAGCAGCTATACAAGCTGCTGGAACCATTCTACAGCCGCCATTCTGAGTGTTATAGCAGCCAGCATTTACATAGTACCTCTACAAGCTGCTGGAACCATTCTACAGCCGCCATTTTGAGTGTTAAAGCAGCCAGCATTTATATAGTAGCTCTACAAGCTGCTGGAACTATTCTACAGCCGTTATTTTGAGTTTTATAGCAGCCAACATTTATATAGTACCTCTACAAGCTGCTGGAACCATTCTACAGCCTCCATTTTGAGTGTTATAGCCGCCAGCCTTTATATAGTAGCTCTACAAGCTCCTGAAACCATTCTACAGCCGTTATTTTGAGTTTTATAGGAGCCAGTATTTATATACAGCCGCCATTTTGAGTTTTATTGCGGCAAGCCTTTATATAACAGCTATACAAGCTGCTGGAACCATTCTACAGCCGTTATTTTGAGTATTATATCCGCCAGCCAGTATATAGTAGCTCTACAAGCTGCTGGAACCATTCTACAGCCGCCATTTTGAGTGTTATAGCCGCCAGCCTTTATATAGTAGCTCTACAAGCTGCTGGAACCTTTCTACAGCCGTTATTTTGAGTGTTATAGCGGCCAGCCTTTATATAATAGCGATACAAGCTGCTGGAACCATTCTACAGCCGCCATTTTGAGTGTTATAGCCGCCAGCCTTTATATAGTAGCTCTACAAGCTGCTGCAACCATTCTACAGCCGCCATTCTGAGTGCTATAGAAGCCAGCATTTATATAGTAGCTCTACAAGCTGCTGGAAGCATACTACAGCCGCCATTTTGAGTGTTATAGCAGCCAGCATTTATATAGTACCACTACAAGCTGCTGGAACCATTCTACAGCCGTTATTTCGAGTGTTAAAGCCTCCAGCCTTTATATAACAGCTATACAAGCTGCTGGAACCATTCTACAGCCACCATTTTGAGTGTTATAGCCGCCAGCCTTTATATAGCAGCTATACAAGCTGCTGGAACCATTCTACAGCCGCCATTCTGAGTGTTATAGCAGCCAGCATTTACATAGTACCTCTACAAGCTGCTGGAACCATTCTACAGTCGCCATTTCGAGTGTTATAGCAGCCAGCATTTATATAGTTGCTCTACAAGCTGCTGGAACCATTCTACAGCCGTTATTATGAGTGTTATAGCCGCCAGCCTTTGTAGAGTAGCTCTGTAAGCTGCTGGAACCATTCTACAGCCGCCATTTTGAGTGTTATAGCCGCCAGCCTTTATATAGTAGCTCTGCAAGATGCTGGAACCGTTTTACAGCCGCTTTTTTGAGTGTTATAGCCGCCAGACTTTATATAACAGCTTTACAAGCTGCTGGAACCATTCTACAGCCGCCATTTTGAGTGTTATAGCCGCCAGCCTTTATATAGTAGCTCTGCAAGATGCTGGAACCGTTTTACAGCCGCTTTTTTGAGTGTTATAGCGGCCAGCCTTTATATAACAGCTATACAAGCTGCTGGAACCATTCTACAGCCACCATTTTGAGTGTTATTGCCGCCAGCCTTTATGTAACAGTTATACAAACTGCTGGAACCATTCTACAGCCACCATTTTGAGTGTTATAGCCAACAGCCTGTATATAGTAGCTCTGCAAGCTGCTGGAACCATTCAACAGCCGCCATTTTGAGTGTTATAGCCGCCAGCCTTTATATAGTAGCTCTACAAGCTGCTGGAACCATTCTTCAGCCGTTATTTTGAGTGTTATAGCCGTCATCTTTAATGTAGTAGCTCTACAAGCTGCTGGAAGCATTCTACAGCCGCCATTTTGAGTGTTATAGCCGCCAGCCTTTATATAGCAGCTATACAAGCTGCTGGAACCATTCTACAGCCGCCATTCTGAGTGTTATAGCAGCCAGCATTTACATAGTACCTCTACAAGCTGCTGGAACCATTCTACAGCCGCCATTTTGAGTGTTATAGCAGCCATCATTTATATAGTAGCTCTACAAGCTGCTGGAACTATTCTACAGCCGTTATTTTGAGTTTTATAGCAGCCAACATTTATGTAGTACCTCTACAAGCTGCTGGAACGATTCTACAGCCTCCATTTTGAGCATTATAGCCGCCAGCCTTTATATAGTAGCTCTACAAGCTGCTGGAACCATTCTACAGCCGTTATTTTGAGTCTTATAGCCGTCATTTTTAATATAGTAGCTCTACAAGCTGCTGGAACCATTCTACAGCATCCATTTTGAGTGTTATAGCCGCCAGCCTTTATATAGTAACTCTACAAGCTGCTGGAACAATTCTACAGCCGTTATTTTGAGTTTTATAGCAGCCAGAATTTATATAGTACCTCTACAAGTTGCTGGAACCATTTTACAGCCTCCATTTTGAGCGATATAGCCGCCAGCCTTTATATAGTAGCTCTACAAGCTGCTGAAACCATTCTGCAGCCGCCATTTTGAGTGTTATAGCAGCCAGCCTTTATATAACAGCTATACAAGCTGCTGGAACCATTCTACAGCCGCCATTTTGAGCATTATAGCCGCCAGCCTTTATATAGTAGCTCTACAAGCTGCTGGAACCATTCTACAGCCGTTATTTTGAGTCTTATAGCCGTCATTTTTAATATAGTAGCTCTACAAGCTGCTGGAACCATTCTACAGCATCCATTTTGAGTGTTATAGCCGCCAGCCTTTATATAGTAGCTCTACAAGCTACTGAAACCATTCTGCAGCCGCCATTTTGAGTGTTATAGCAGCCAGCCTTTATATAGTAACTCTACAAGCTGCTGGAACTATTCTACAGCCGTTATTTTGAGTTTTATAGCAGCCAGCATTTATATAGTACCTCTACAAGTTGCTGGAACCATTTTACAGCCTCCATTTTGAGCGATATAGCCGCCAGCCTTTATATAGTAGCTCTACAAGCTACTGAAACCATTCTGCAGCCGCCATTTTGAGTGTTATAGCAGCCAGCCTTTATATAGTAGCTCTGCAAGCTGCTGGAACCATTTTACAGCCGCTATTTTGAGTGTTATAGCGGCCAGCCTTTATATAGCAGCTATACAAGCTGCTGGAACCATTCTACAGCCGCCATTCTGAGTGTTATAGCAGCCAGCATTTACATAGTACCTCTACAAGCTGCTGGAACCATTCTACAGCCGCCATTTTGAGTGTTATAGCAGCCAGCCTTTATATAGTAGCTCTACAAGCTGCTGGAACTATTCTACAGCCGTTATTTTGAGTTTTATAGCAGCCAACATTTATATAGTACCTCTACAAGCTGCTGGAACCATTCTACAGCCTCCATTTTGAGTGTTATAGCCGCCAGCCTTTATATAGTAGCTCTACAAGCTCCTGAAACCATTCTACAGCCGTTATTTTGAGTTTTATGGGAGCCAGTATTTATATACAGCCGCCATTTTGAGTTTTATTGCGGCAAGCCTTTATATAACAGCTATACAAGCTGCTGGAACCATTCTACAGCCGTTTTTTGAGTGTTATATCCGCCAGCCAGTATATAGTAGCTCTACAAGCTGCTGGAACCATTCTACAGCCGTCATTTTGAGTGTTATAGCCGCCAGCCTTTATATAGTAACTCTACAAGCTGCTGGAACCATTCTACAGCCGTTATTTTGAGTGTTATAGCCGCCAGCCTTTATATAGTAGCTCTACAAGCTGCTGGAACCATTCTACAGCCGCCATTTTGAGTGTTATAGCAGCCAGCATTTATATAGTACATCTACAAGCTGCTGGAACCATTCTACAGCCGCCATTTTGAGTGTTATAGCGGCCAGCCTTTATATAACAGCGATACAAGCTGCTGGAACCATTCTACAGCCGCCATTTTGAGTGTTATAGCCGCCAGCCTTTATATAGTAGCTCTACAAGCTGCTGAAACCATTCTACAGCCGCCATTCTGAGTGCTATAGAAGCCAGCATTTATATAGTAGCTCTACAAGCTGCTGGAAGCATACTACAGCCGCCATTTTGAGTGTTATAGCAGCCAGCATTTATATAGTACCTTTACAAGCTGCTGGAACCATTCTACAGCCGTTATTTTGAGTGTTAAAGCCTCCAGCCTTTATATAACAGCTATACAAGCTGCTGGAACCATTCTACAGCCTCCATTTTGAGTGTTATAGCCGCAAGCCTTTATATAGTACCTCTACAAGCTGCTGGAACCATTCTACAGCCGTTATTTTGAGTTTTAAAGCCTCCAGCCTTTATATAACAGCTATACAAGCTGCTGGAACCATTCTACAGCCTCCATTTTGAGTGTTATAGCCGCCAGCCTTTATATAGCAGCTATACAAGCTGCTGGAACCATTCTACAGCCGCCATTCTGAGTGTTATAGCAGCCAGCACTTACATAGTACCTCTACAAGCTGCTGGAACCATTCTACAGCCGCCATTTCGAGTGTTATAGCAGCCAGCATTTATATAGTTGCTCTACAAGCTGCTGGAACCATTCTACAGCCGTTATTTTGGGTGTTATAGCCGCCAGCCTTTGTAGAGTAGCTCTGTAAGCTGCTGGAACCATTCTACAGTCGCCATTTTGAGTGTTATAGCCGCTTGCCTTTATAAAGTAGCTCTACAAGCTGCTGGAACCATTCTACAGCCGTTATTTAGAGTGTTATAGTCGTCATCTTTAATGTAGTACCTCTACAAGCTGCTGGAACCATTCTACAGCCTCCATTTTGAGTGTTATAGCCGCCAGCCTTTATATAGCAGCTATATAAGCTGCTGGAACCATTCTACAGCCGCCATTCTGAGTGTTATAGCGGCCAGCCTTTATATAACAGCGATACAAGCTGTTGGAACCATTCTACAGCCGCCATTTTGAGTGTTATACCCGCCAGCCTTTATATAGTAGCTCTACAAGCTGCTGGAACCATTCTACAGCCGCCATTCTGAGTGCTATAGAAGCCAGCATTTATATAGTAGCTCTACAAGCTGCTGGAACCATTCTACAGCCGTTATTTTGAGTGTTATAGCCGCCAGCCAGTATACAGTAGCTCTACAAGCTGCTAGAACCATTCTACAGCCGCCATTTTGAGTGTTATAGCCGCCAGCCTTTATATAGTCGCTCTACAAGCTGCTGGAACCATTCTACAGCCACCATTTTGAGTGTTATAGCCGCCAGCCTTTATATAGTAGCTCTACAAGCTGCTGGAACCATTCCACAGCCGCCATTTTGAGTGTTATATCCGCCAGCTTTTATATAACAGCTCTACAAGCTGCTGGAACCATTCTGCAGCCGTTTTTTTGAGTGTTATAGCCGCCAGCTTTTATACAACAGCTCTACAACCTGCTGGAACCATTCTACAGCCGCCATTTTGAGTGTTATAGCCGCCAGCCTTTATATAGTAGCTCTACAAGCTGCTAGAACCATTCTACAGCCGTTATTTTGAGTTTTATAGCAGCCAGCATTTATATAGTACCTCTACAAGCTGCTGGAACGATTCTACAGCCTCCATTTTGAGCACTATAGCCGCCAGCCTTTATATAGTAGCTCTACAAGCTGCTGGAACCATTCTACAGCCGTTATTTTGAGTGTTATAGCCGCCAGCCAGTATATAGTAGCTCTACAAGCTGCTGGAACCATTCTACAGCCGCCATTTTGAGTGTTATAGCCGCCAGCCTTTATATAGTAGCTCTACAAGCTGCTGGAACCATTCTACAGCCGTTATTTTGAGTGTTATAGCCGCCAGCCTTTATATAGTAGCTCTACAAGCTGCTGGAACCATTCTACAGCCACCATTGTGAGTGTTATAGCCGCCAGCCTTTATATAGTAGCTCTACAAGCTGCTGGAACCATTCTACAGCCGCCATTTTGAGTGTTATAGCCGCCAGCATTTATATAGTACCTCTACAAGCTGCTGGAACCATTCTACAGCCGCCATTTTGAGTGTTATAGCGGCCAGCCTTTATATAACAGCGATACAAGCTGCTGGAACCATTCTACAGCCGCCATTTTGAGTGTTATAGCCGCCAGCCTTTATATAGTAGCTCTACAAGCTGCTGGAACCATTCTACAGCCGCCATTCTGAGTGCTATAGAAGCCAGCATTTATATAGCAGCTCTACAAGCTGCTGGAAGCATACTACAGCCGCCATTTTGAGTGTTATAGCAGCCAGCATTTATATAGTACCTCTACAAGCTGCTGGAACCATTCTACAGCCGTTATTTTGAGTGTTAAAGCCTCCAGCCTTTATATAACAGCTATAGAAGCTGCTGGAACCATTCTACAGCCACCACTTTGAGTGTTATAGCCGCCAGCCTTTATATAGCAGTTATACAAGCTGCTGGAACCATTCTACAGTCGCCATTCTGAGTGTTATAGCAGCCAGCATTTACATAGTACCTCTACAAGCTGCTGGAACCATTCTACAGTCGCCATTTCGAGTGTTATAGCAGCCAGCATTTATATAGTTGCTCTACAAGCTGCTGGAACCATTCTTCAGCCGTTATTTTGAGTGTTATAGCCGCCAGCCTTTGTAGAGTAGCTCTGTAAGCTGCTGGAACCATTCTATAGCCGCCATTTTGAGTGTTATAGCCGCTAGCCTTTATATAGTAGCTCTACAAGCTGCTGGAACCATTCTACAGCCGTTATTTAGAGTGTTATAGCCGTCATCTTTGATGTAGTACCTCTACAAGCTGCTGGAACCATTGTACAGCCTCCATTTTGAGTGTTATAGCCGCCAGCCTTTATATAGCAGCTATATAAGCTGCTGGAACCATTCTACAGCCGCCATTTTGAGTGTTATAGCCGCCAGCTTTTATATAACAGCTCTACAAGCTGCTGGAACCATTCTACAGCCGTTATTTTAAGTGTTATAGCCGCCAGCTTTTATATAACAGCTCTACAAGCTGCTGGAACCATTCTACAGCCGCCATTTTGAGTGTTATAGCCGCCAGCCTTTATATAGTAGCTCTGCAAGATGCTGGAACCGTTTTACAGTCGCTTTTTTGCGTGTTATAGCCGCCAGCCTTTACATAACAGCTATACAAGCTGCTGGAACCATTCTACAGCCGCCATTTTGAGTGTTATAGCCGCCAGCCTTTATATAGTAGCTCTGCAAGATGCTGGAACCATTTTACAGCCGCTTTTTTGAGTGTTATAGCGGCCAGCCTTTATATAACAGGTATACAAGCTGCTGGAACCATTCTACAGCCACCATTTTGAGTGTTATTGCCGCCAGCCTTTATATAACAGTTATACAAGCTGCTGGAACCAATCTACAGCCGCCATTTTAAGTGTTATAGCCGCCAGCATTTATATAGTACCTCTACAAGCTGCTGGAACGATTCTACAGCCTCCATTTTGAGCATTATAGCCGCCAGCCTTTATATAGTAGCTCTACAAGCTGCTGGAACCATTCTACAACCATTATTTTGAGTGTTATAGCCGTCATATTTAATATAGTAGCTCTAGAAGCTGCTGGAACCATTCTACAGCATCCATTTTGAGTGTTATAGCCGCCAGCCTTTATATAGTAACTCTACAAGCTGCTGGAACAATTCTACAGCCGTTATTTTGAGTTTTATAGCAGCCAGCATTTATATAGTACCTCTACAAGTTGCTGGAACCATTTTACAGCCTCCATTTTGAGCGATATAGACGCCAGCCTTTATATAGTAGCTCTATAAGCTGCTGAAACCATTCTGCAGCCGCCATTCTGAGTGTTATAGCAGCCAGCATTTACATAGTACCTCTACAAGCTGCTGGAACCATTCTTCAGCATCCATTTTGAGTGTTATAGCAGCCAGCATTTATAGCTGCTCTGCAAGCTGCTGGAACTATTCTACAGCCGTTATTTTGAGTTTTATAGCAGCCAACATTTATATAGTACCTCTACAAGCTGCTGGAACCATTCTACAGCCTCCATTTTGAGTGTTATAGCCGCCAGCCTTTATATAGTAGCTCTACAAGCTCCTGAAACCATTCTACAGCCGTTATTTTGAGTTTTACAGGAGCTAGTATTTATATACAGCCGCCATTTTGAGTTTTATTGCGGCAAGCCCTTATATAACAGCTTTACAAGCTGCTGGAACCATTCTACAGCCGTTATTTTGAGTGTTATATCCGCCAGCCAGTATATAGTAGCTCTACAAGCTGCTGGAACCATTCTACAGCCGTTATTTTGAGTGTTATAGCCGCCAGCCTTTATATAGTAGCTCTACAAGCTGCTGGAACCATTCTACAGCCGCCATTTTGAGTGTTATAGCAGTCAGCATTTATATAGTACCTCTACAAGCTGCTGGAACCATTCTACAGCCGCCATTTTGAGTGTTATAGCGGCCAGCCTTTATATAACAGCTATACAACAGCTATATAGCCGCCAGCCTTTATATAGTAGCTCTACAAGCTGCTGGAACCATTCTACAGCCGCCATTCTGAGTGCTATAGAAGCCAGCATTTATGTAGTAGCTCTACAAGCTGCTGGAAGCATACTACAGCCGCCATTTTGAGTGTTATAGCAGCCAGCATTTATATAGTAGCTCTACAAGCTGTTGGAACCATTCTACAGCCGCCATTTTGAGTGTTATAGCGGCCAGCCTTTATATAACAGCTTTACAAGCTGCTGGAACCATTCTACAGCCGTTGTTTTGAGTGTTAAAGCCTCCAGCCTTTATATAACAGCTATACAAGCTGCTGGAACCATTCTACAGCCACCATTTTGAGTGTTATAGCCGCCAGCCTTTATATAGCAGCTATACAAGCTGCTGGAACCATTATACAGCCGCCATTCTGAGTGTTATAGCAGCCAGCATTTACATAGTATCTCTACAAGCTGCTGGAACCATTCTACAGTCGCCATTTCGAGTGTTATAGCAGCCAGCATTTATATAGTTTAGAGCTACTATACTCTACAAGCTGCTGGAACCATTCTTCAGCCGTTATTTTGAGTGTTATAGCCGTCATCTTTAATGTAGTAGCTCTACAAGCTGCTGGAACCATTCTACAGCCTCCATTTTGAGTGTTATAGCCGCCAGCCTTCAAATAGTAGCTCTACAAGCTGCTGGAACCATTCTACAGCCGTTATTTTGAGTTTTATAGCACCCAGCATTTATATAGTACCTCTATAAGCTTCTGGAACGATTCTACAGCCGCCGTTTTGAGCATTATAGCCGCCAGCCTTTATTTAGTAGCTCTACAAGCTGCTGGAACCATTCTACAGCCGTTATTTTGAGTTTTATAGCAGCCAGCATTTATATAGTACCTCTACAAGCTGCTGGAACCATTCTACAGCCTCCATTTTGAGTGTTATAGCCGCCAGCCTTTATATAGTAGCTCTACAAGCTGCTGGAACCATTCTACAGCCGTTATTTTGAGTTTTATAGCAGCCAGCATTTATATAGTAGCTCTACAAGCTGCTTAAACCATTCTACAGCCGTTATTTTGAGTCTTATAGCCGTCATCTTTAATATAGTAGCTCTACAAGCTGCTGGAACCATTCTACAGCCTCCATTTTGAGTGTTATAGCCGCCAGCCTTTATATAGTAGCTCTACAAGCTGCTGGAACCATTCTACAGCCGTTATTTTGAGTTTTATAGCAGCCAGCATTTATATAGTACCTCTACAAGCTGCTGGAACCATTCTACAGCCTCCATTTTGAGTGTTATAGCCGCCAGCCTTTATATGGTAGCTCTACAAGCTGCTGGAACCATTCTACAGCCGTTATTTTGAGTTTTATAGCAGCCAGCATTTATATAGTAGCTCTACAAGCTGCTTAAACCATTCTACAGCCGTTATTTTGAGTCTTATAGCCGTCATCTTTAATGTAGTAGCTCTACAAGCTGCTGGAACCATTCTACAGCCTCCATTTTGAGTGTTATAGCCGCCAGCTTTTATATAGTAGCTCTACAAGCTGCTGGAACCATTCTACAGCCGTTATTTTGAGTTTTATAGCAGCCAGCATTTATATAGTACCTCTACAAGCTGCTGGAACCATTCTACAGCCACCATTTTGAGTGTTATAGCCGCCAGCCTTTATATAGTAACTCTACAAGCTGCTGGAACAATTCTACAGCCGTTATTTTGAGTTTTATAGCAGCCAGCATTTATATAGTACCTCTACAAGTTGCTGGAACCATTTTACAGCCTCCATTTTGAGCGATATAGCCGCCAGCCTTTATATAGTAGCTCTACAAGCTGCTGAAACCATTCTGCAGCCGCCATTTTGAGTGTTATAGCAGCCAGCCTTTATATAGTAGCTCTGCAAGCTGCTGGAACCATTTTACAGCCGCTATTTTGAGTGTTATAGCGGCCAGCCTTTATATAGCAGCTATACAAGCTGCTGGAACCATTCTACAGCCGCCATTCTGAGTGTTATAGCAGCCAGCATTTACATAGTACCTCTACAAGCTGCTGGAACCATTCTACAGCCGCCATTTTGAGTGTTATAGCAGCCAGCCTTTATATAGTAGCTCTACAAGCTGCTGAAACTATTCTACAGCCGTTATTTTGAGTTTTATAGCAGCCAACATTTATATAGTACCTCTACAAGCTGCTGGAACCATTCTACAGCCTCCGTTTTGAGTGTTATAGCCGCCAGCCTTTATATAGTAGCTCTACAAGCTCCTGAAACCATTCTACAGCCGTTATTTTGAGTTTTATAGAAGCCAGTATTTATATACAGCCGCCATTTTGAGTTTTACTGCAGCAAGCCTTTATATAACAGCGATAAAAGCTGCTGGAACCATTCTACAGCCGTTATTTTGAGTGTTATATCCGCCAGCCAGTATATAGTAGCTCTACAAGCTGCTGGAACCATTCTACAGCCGCCATTTTGAGTGTTATAGCCGCCAGCCTTTATATAGTAACTCTACAAGCTGCTGGAACCATTCTACAGCCGTTATTTTGAGTGTTATAGCCGCCAGCCTTTATATAGTAGCTCTACAAGCTGCTGGAACCATTCTACAGCCGCCATTTTGAGTGTTATAGCAGCCAGCATTTATATAGTACCTCTACAAGCTGCTGGAACCATTCTACAGCTGCCATTTTGAGTGTTATAGCGGCCAGCCTTTATATAACAGCGATACAAGCTGCTGGAACCATTCTACAGCCGCCATTTTGAGTGTTATAGCCGCCAGCCTTTATATAGTAGCTCTACAAGCTGCTGGAACCATTCTACAGCCGCCATTCTGAGTGCTATAGAAGCCAGCATTTATATAGTAGCTCTACAAGCTGCTGGAAGCATACTACAGCCGCCATTTTGAGTGTTAAAACAGCCAGCATTTATATAGTACCTCTACAAGCTGCTGGAACCATTCTACAGCCGTTATTTTGAGTGTTAAAGCCTCCAGCCTTTATATAACAGCTATACAAGCTGCTGGAACCATTCTACAGCCTCCATTTTGAGTGTTATAGCCGCCAGCCTTTATATAGCAGCTCTACAAGCTGCTGGAACCATTCTACAGCCGCCATTCTGAGTGCTATAGAAGCCAGCATTTATATAGTAGCTCTACAAGCTGCTGGAAGCATACTACAGCCGTTATTTTGAGTTTTATAGCAGCCAGCATTTATATAGTACCTCTACAAGCTGCTGGAACGATTCTACAGCCTCCATTTTGAGCACTATAGCCGCCAGCCTTTATATAGTAGCTCTACAAGCTGCTGGAACCATTCTACAGCCGTTATTTTGAGTGTTATAGCCGCCAGCCAGTATATAGTACCTCTACAAGCTGCTGGAACCATTCTACAGCCGCCATTTTGAGTGTTATAGCCGCCAGCCTTTATATAGTAGCTCTACAAGCTGCTGGAACCATTCTACAGCCGTTATTTTGAGTGTTATAGCCGCCAGCCTTTATATAGTAGCTCTACAAGCTGCTGGAACCATTCTACAGCCACCATTGTGAGTGTTATAGCCGCCAGCCTTTATATAGTAGCTCTACAAGCTGCTGGAACCATTCTACAGCCGCCATTTTGAGTGTTATAGCCGCCAGCATTTATATAGTACCTCTACAAGCTGCTGGAACCATTCTACAGCCGCCATTTTTGAGTGTTATAGCGGCCAGCCTTTATATAACAGCGATACAAGCTGCTGGAACCATTCTACAGCCGCCATTTTGAGTGTTATAGCCGCCAGCCTTTATATAGTAGCTCTACAAGCTGCTGGAACCATTCTACAGCCGCCATTCTGAGTGCTATAGAAGCCAGCATTTATATAGCAGCTCTACAAGCTGCTGGAAGCATACTACAGCCGCCATTTTGAGTGTTATAGCAGCCAGCATTTATATAGTACCTCTACAAGCTGCTGGAACCATTCTACAGCCGTTATTTTGAGTGTTAAAGCCTCCAGCCTTTATATAACAGCTATACAAGCTGCTGGAACCATTCTACAGCCACCATTTTGAGTGTTATAGCCGCCAGCCTTTATATAGCAGTTATACAAGCTGCTGGAACCATTCTACAGCCGCCATTCTGAGTGTTATAGCAGCCAGCATTTACATAGTACCTCTACAAGCTGCTGGAACCATTCTACAGTCGCCATTTCGAGTGTTATAGCAGCCAGCATTTATATAGTTGCTCTACAAGCTGCTGGAACCATTCTACAGCCGTTATTTTGAGTGTTATAGCCGCCAGCCTTTGTAGAGTAGCTCTGTAAGCTGCTGGAACCATTCTATAGCCGCCATTTTGAGTGTTATAGCCGCTAGCCTTTATATAGTAGCTCTACAAGCTGCTGGAACCATTCTACAGCCGTTATTTTGAGTGTTATAGCCGTCATCTTTGATGTAGTAACTCTACAAGCTGCTGGAACCATTCTACAGCCGCCATTTTGAGTGTTATAGCCGCCAGCCTTTATATAGCAGCTATATAAGCTGCTGGAACCATTCTACAGCCGCCATTCTGAGTGTTATAGCCGCCAGCTTTTATATAACAGCTCTACAAGCTGCTGGAACCATTCTACAGCCGTTATTTTAAGTGTTATAGCCGCCAGCTTTTATATAACAGCTCTACAAGCTGCTGGAACCATTCTGCAGCCGTTATTTTGAGTGTTATAGCCGCCAGCTTTTATACAACAGCTTTACAACCTGCTGGAACCATTCTACAGCCGCCATTTTGAGTGTTATAGCCGCCAGCCTTTATATAGTAGCTCTGCAAGATGCTGGAACCGTTTTACAGTCGCTTTTTTGCGTGTTATAGCCGCCAGCCTTTATATAACAGCTATACAAGCTGCTGGAACCATTCTACTGCCGCCATTTTGAGTGTTATAGCCGCCAGCCTTTATATAGTAGCTCTGCAAGATGCTGGAACCGTTTTACAGCCGCTTTTTTGCGTGTTATAGCGGCCAGCCTTTATATAACAGGTATACAAGCTGCTGGAACCATTCTACAGCCACCATTTTGAGTGTTATTGCCGCCAGCCTTTATATAACAGTTATACAAGCTGCTGGAACCATTCTACAGCCGCTATTTTAAGTGTTATAGCCGCCAGCATTTATATAGTACCTCTACACGCTGCTGGAATGATTCTACAGCCTCCATTTTGAGCATTATAGCCGCCAGCCTTTATATAGTAGCTCTACAAGCTGCTGGAACCATTCTACAGCCGTTATTTTGAGTTTTATAGCCGTCATCTTTAATATAGTAGCTCTACAAGTTGCTGGAACCATTTTACAGCCTCCATTTTGAGCGATATAGCCGCCAGCCTTTATATAGTAGCTCTACAAGCTGCTGAAACCATTCTGCAGCCGACATTTTGAGTGTTATAGCAGCCAGCCTTTATATAGCAGCTATACAAGCTGCTGGAACCATTCTACACCCGCCATTCTGAGTGCTATAGCAGCCAGCATTTACATAGTACCTCTACAAGCTGCTGGAACCATTCTTCAGCATCCATTTCGAGTGTTATAGCAGCCAGCATTTATATAGTTTAGAGCTACTATACTCTACAAGCTGCTGGAACCATTCTTCAGCCGTTATTTTGAGTGTTATAGCCGTCATCTTTAATGTAGTAGCTCTACAAGCTGCTGGAACCATTCTACAGCCTCCATTTTGAGTGTTATAGCCGCCAGCCTTTATATAGTAGCTCTACAAGCTGCTGGAACCATTCTACAGCCGTTATTTTGAGTTTTATAGCAGCCAGCATTTATATAGTACCTCTACAAGCTGCTGGAACCATTCTACATCCGCCATTTTGAGTGTTATAGCAGCCAGCATTTATATAGTAGCTCTACAAGCTGCTGGAACCATTCTACAGCCGTTATTTTGAGTTTTATAGCAGCCAGCATTTATATAGTACCTCTACAAGCTGCTGGAACCATTCTACAGCCTCCGTTTTGAGTGTTATAGCCGCCAGCCTTTATATAGTAGCTCTACAAGCTGCTGGAACCATTCTACAGCCGTTATTTTGAGTTTTATAGCAGCCAGCATTTATATAGTAGCTCTACAAGCTGCTTAAACCATTCTACAGCCGTTATTTTGAGTCTTATAGCCGTCATCTTTAATATAGTAGCTCTACAAGGTGCTGGAACCATTCTACAGCATCCATTTTGAGTGTTATAGCCGCCAGCCTTTATATAGTAACTCTACAAGCTGCTGGAACAATTCTACAGCCGTTATTTTGAGTTTTATAGCAGCCAGCATTTATATAGTACCTCTACAAGTTGCTGGAACCATTTTACAGCCTCCATTTTGAGCGATATAGCCGCCAGCCTTTATATAGTAGCTCTACAAGCTGCTGAAACCATTCTGCAGCCGCCATTTTGAGTGTTATAGCAGCCAGCCTTTATAAAGTAGCTCTGCAAGCTGCTGGAACCATTTTACAGCCTCCATTTTGAGTGTTATAGCCGCCAGCCTTTATATAGTAGCTCTACAAGCTCCTGAAACCATTCTACAGCCGTTATTTTGAGTTTTATAGGAGCCAGTATTTATATACAGCCGCCATTTTGAGTTTTATTGCGGCAAGCCTTTATATAACAGCTATACAAGCTGCTGGAACCATTCTACAGCCGTTATTTTGAGTGTTATATCCGCCAGCCAGTATATAGTAGCTCTACAAGCTGCTGGAACCACTCTACAGCCGTTATTTTGAGTTTTATAGCCGTCATCTTTAATATAGTAGCTCTACAAGTTGCTGGAACCATTTTACAGCCTCCATTTTGAGCGATATAGCCGCCAGCCTTTATATAGTAGCTCTACAAGCTGCTGAAACCATTCTGCAGCCGACATTTTGAGTGTTATAGCAGCCAGCCTTTATATAGCAGCTATACAAGCTGCTGGAACCATTCTACACCCGCCATTCTGAGTGCTATAGCAGCCAGCATTTACATAGTACCTCTACAAGCTGCTGGAACCATTCTTCAGCATCCATTTCGAGTGTTATAGCAGCCAGCATTTATATAGTTTAGAGCTACTATACTCTACAAGCTGCTGGAACCATTCTACAGCCGTTATTTTGAGTGTTATAGCCGTCATCTTTAATGTAGTAGCTCTACAAGCTGCTGGAACCATTCTACAGCCTCCATTTTGAGTGTTATAGCCGCCAGCCTTTATATAGTAGCTCTACAAGCTGCTGGAACCATTCTACAGCCGTTATTTTGAGTTTTATAGCAGCCAGCATTTATATAGTACCTCTACAAGCTGCTGGAACCATTCTACATCCGCCATTTTGAGTGTTATAGCAGCCAGCATTTATATAGTAGCTCTACAAGCTGCTGGAACCATTCTACAGCCGTTATTTTGAGTTTTATAGCAGCCAGCATTTATATAGTACCTCTACAAGCTGCTGGAACCATTCTACAGCCTCCGTTTTGAGTGTTATAGCCGCCAGCCTTTATATAGTAGCTCTACAAGCTGCTGGAACCATTCTACAGCCGTTATTTTGAGTTTTATAGCAGCCAGCATTTATATAGTAGCTCTACAAGCTGCTTAAACCATTCTACAGCCGTTATTTTGAGTCTTATAGCCGTCATCTTTAATATAGTAGCTCTACAAGCTGCTGGAACCATTCTACAGCATCCATTTTGAGTGTTATAGCCGCCAGCCTTTATATAGTAACTCTACAAGCTGCTGGAACAATTCTACAGCCGTTATTTTGAGTTTTATAGCAGCCAGCATTTATATAGTACCTCTACAAGTTGCTGGAACCATTTTACAGCCTCCATTTTGAGCGATATAGCCGCCAGCCTTTATATAGTAGCTCTACAAGCTGCTGAAACCATTCTGCAGCCGCCATTTTGAGTGTTATAGCAGCCAGCCTTTATAAAGTAGCTCTGCAAGCTGCTGGAACCATTTTACAGCCTCCATTTTGAGTGTTATAGCCGCCAGCCTTTATATAGTAGCTCTACAAGCTCCTGAAACCATTCTACAGCCGTTATTTTGAGTTTTATAGGAGCCAGTATTTATATACAGCCGCCATTTTGAGTTTTATTGCGGCAAGCCTTTATATAACAGCTATACAAGCTGCTGGAACCATTCTACAGCCGTTATTTTGAGTGTTATATCCGCCAGCCAGTATATAGTAGCTCTACAAGCTGCTGGAACCACTCTACAGCCGCCATTTTGAGTGTTATAGCCGCCAGCCTTTATATAGTAGCTCTACAAGCTGCTGGAATCATTCTACAGCCGTTATTTTGAGTGTTATAGCCGCCAGCCTTTATATAGTAGCTCTACAAGCTGCTGGAACCATTCTACAGCCGTTATTTTGAGTTTTATAGCAGCCAGCATTTATATAGTAGCTCTACAAGCTGCTTAAACCATTCTACAGCCGTTATTTTGAGTCTTATAGCCGTCATCTTTAATATAGTAGCTCTACAAGCTGCTGGAACCATTCTACAGCATCCATTTTGAGTGTTATAGCCGCCAGCCTTTATATAGTACCTCTACAAGCTGCTGGAACAATTCTACAGCCGTTATTTTGAGTTTTATAGCAGCCAGCATTTATATAGTACCTCTACAAGTTGCTGGAACCATTCTACAGCCGCCATTTTGAGTGTTATAGCGGCCAGCCTTTATATAACAGCTATACAAGCTGCTGGAACCATTCTACAGCCGCCATTTTGAGTGTTATAGCCGCCAGCCTTTATATAGTAGCTCTATAAGCTGCTGGAACCATTCTACAGCCGCCATTCTGAGTGTTATAGAAGCCAGCATTTATATAGTAGCTCTACAAGCTGCTGGAAGCATACTACAGCCGCCATTTTGAGTGTTATAGCAGCCAGCATTTATATAGTACCTCTACAAGCTGTTGGAACCATTCTACAGCCGCCATTTTGAGTGTTGTAGCGGCCAGCCTTTATATAATAGCTTTACAAGCTGCTGGAAACATTCTACAGCCGTTATTTTGAGTGTTAAAGCCTCCAGCCTTTATATAACAGCTATACAAGCTGCTGGAACCATTCTACAGCCACCATTTTGAGTGTTATATCCGCCAGCCAGTATATAGTAGCTCTACAAGCTGCTGGAACCATTCTACAGCCGTTATTTTGAGTGTTACAGCCGCCAGCCTTTATATAGTAGCTCTGCAAAATGCTGGAACCATTTTGCAGCCGCTATTTTGAAAGTTATAGCGGCCAGCCTTTATATAACAGCTATACAAGCTGCTGGAACCATTCTACAGCCATCATTTTAAGTGTTATAGCCGCCAGCCTTTATATAACAGTTATACAAGCTGCTGGAACCATTCTACAGCCACCATTTTGAGTGTTATAGCCAACAGCCTGTATATAGAAGCTCTGCAGGCTGCTGGAACCATTCTACAGCCGCTATTTTGAGTGTTTTAGCCGCCAGCCTTTATATAACAGCTATACAAGCTGCTGGAACCATTCTAGTGCCGCCATTTTGAGTGTTATTGCAGCTAGAGTTTTATAGGAGCCAGCATTTATATAGTACCTCTACAAGCTGCTGGAACCATTCTACAGCCTCCATTTTGAGACTTATAGCCGCCAACCTATATATAGTAGCTCTACAAGCTGCTGGAACCATTCTACAGCCGCCATTTTGAGTGTTATAGCAGCCAGCATTTATATAGTACCTCTACAATCTGCTGGAACCATTCTACAGCCTCCATTTTGAGACTTATAGCCGCCAACCTATATATAGTAGCTCTACAAGCTGCTGGAACCATTCTACATCCGCCATTTTGAGTGTTATAGCAGCCAGCATTTATATAGTACCTCTACAATCTGCTGGAACCATTCTACAGCCGCCATTTTGAGTGTTATAGCGGCCAGCCTTTATATAACAGCTATACAAGTTGCTGGAACCATTCTACAGCCCTTATTTTGAGTGTTATAGCCGGCAGCCTTTGTAGAGTAGCTATACAAGCTGCTGGAACCATTCTACAGCCGTTATTTCGAGTGTTATAGCAGCCAGCCTATATATAGTAGCTCTGCAAGCTGCTGGAACCATTTTATAGCCGCTATTTTGAGTGTTATAGCGGCCAGCATTTATATAGCAGCTATACAAGCTGCTGGAACCATTCCACAGCCGCCATTCTGAGTGTTATAGCAGCCAGCATTTACATAGTACCTCTACAAGCTGCTGGAACCATTCTACAGCCGCCATTTTGAGTGTTATAGCCGCCAGCCTTTATATACCAGCTATACAAGTTGCTGGAACCATTCTACAGCCGTTATTTTGAGTGTTATAGCCGGCAGCCTTTGTAGAGTAGCTATACAAGCTGCTGGAACCATTCTACAGCCGTTATTTCCAGTGTTATAGCAGCCAGCCTATATATAGTAGCTCTGCAAGATGCTGGAACCGTTTTACAGCCGCTTTTTTGAGTGTTATAGCGGCCAGCCTTTATATAACAGCTATACAAGCTGCTGGAACCATTCTACAGCCACCATTATGAGTGTTATTGCCGCCAGCCTTTATATAACAGTTATACAAACTGCTGGAACCATTCTACAGCCACCATTTTGAGTGTTATAGCCAACAGCCTGTATATAGTAGCTCTGCAAGCTGCTGGAACCATTCAACAGCCGCTATTTTGAGTGTTATAGCCGCCAGCCTTAGTATAGTAGCTCTACAAGCTGCTGGAACCATTCTTCAGCCGTTATTTTGAGTGTTATAGCCGTCATCTTTAATGTAGTAGCTCTACAAGCTGCTGGAACCATTCTACAGCCGCCATTTTGAGTGTTATAGCCGCCAGCCTTTATATAGTAGCTCTACAAGCTGCTGGAACCATTCTACAGCCGTTATTTTGAGTTTTATAGCAGCCAGCATTTATACAGTACCTCTACAAGCTGCTGGAACCATTCTACAGCCTCCATTTTGAGCATTATAGCCGCCAGCCTTTATATAAAAGCTCTACAAGCTGCTGGAACCATTCTACAGCCGTTATTTTGAGTCTTATAGCCGTCATCTTTAATATAGTAGCTCTACAAGCTGCTGGAACCATTCTACAGCATCCATTTTGAGTGTTATAGCCGCCAGCTTTTATACAACAGCTCTATCACCTGCTGGAACCATTCTACAGCCGCCATTTTGAGTGCTTTAGCCGCCAGCCTTTATGTAATAGCTCTGCAAGATGCTGGAACCGTTTTACAGCCGCATTTTTGAGTGTTATAGCCGCCAGCCTTTATATAGCAGCTATACAAGCTGCTGGAACCATTCTAAAGCCGTTATTTTGAGTGTTATAGCAGCCAGCCTTTATATAGTAGCTCTGCAAGATGCTGGAAACATTCCACAGATTCCATTTTGAGACTTTTAACCGCCAACCTTTATATAGTACCTTTACAATCTGCTGGAATCATTCTACAGCCGCCATTTTGAGTGTTATAGCGTCTAGCCTTTATATAACATCTATACAAGCTGCTGGAACCATTCTAAAGCCGTTATTTTGAATGTTATAGCCGCCAGCCTTTATATAGTAGCTCTGCAAAATGCTGGAACCATTTTGCAGCCGCTATTTTGAGAGTTATAGCGGCCATCCTTTATATAACAGCTATACAAGCTGCTGGAACCATTCTACAGCCATCATTTTGAGTGTTATAGCCGCCAGCCTTTATATAACAGTTATACAAGCTGCTGGAACCATTCTACAGCCACCATTTTGAGTGTTATAGCCAACAGCCTGTATATAGAAGCTCTGCAGGCTGCTGGAACCATTCTACAGCCGCTATTTTGAGTGTTTTAGCCGCCAGCCTTTATATAACAGCTATACAAGCTGCTGGAACCATTCTAGTGCCGCCATTTTGATTGTTATTGCAGCTAGAGTTTTATAGGAGCCAGCATTTATATAGTACCTCTACAAGCTGCTGGAACCATTCTACAGCCTCCATTTTGAGACTTATAGCCGCCAACCTATATATAGTAGCTCTACAAGCTGCTGGAACCATTCTACAGCCGCCATTTTGAGTGTTATAGCAGCCAGCATTTATATAGTACCTCTACAATCTGCTGGAACCATTCTACAGCCTCCATTTTGAGACTTATAGCCGCCAACCTATATATAGTAGCTCTACAAGCTGCTGGAACCATTCTACAGCCGCCATTTTGAGTGTTATAGCGGCCAGCCTTTATATAACAGCTATACAAGTTACTGGAACCATTCTACAGCCCTTATTTTGAGTGTTATAGCCGGCAGCCTTTGTAGAGTAGCTATACAAGCTGCTGGAACCATTCTACTGCCGTTATTTCGAGTGTTATAGCAGCCAGCCTATATATAGTAGCTCTGCAAGCTGCTGGAACCATTTTATAGCCGCTATTTTGAGTGTTATAGCGGCCAGCATTTATTTAGCAGCTATACAAGCTGCTGGAACCATTCTACAGCCGTTATTTTGAGTGTTATAGCCGGCAGCCTTTGTAGAGTAGCTATACAAGCTGCTGGAACCATTCTACAGCCGTTATTTCCAGTGTTATAGCAGCCAGCCTATATATAGTAGCTCTGCAAGCTGCTGGAACCATTTTATAGCCGCTATTTTGAGTGTTATAGCGGCCAGCATTTATATAGCAGCTATACAAGCTGCTGGAACCATTCCACAGCCGCCATTCTGAGTGTTATAGCAGCCAGCATTTACATAGTACCTCTACAAGCTGCTGGAACCATTCTACAGCCGCCATTTTGAGTGTTATAGCGGCCAGCCTTTATATAACAGCTATACAAGCTGCTGGAACCATTCTACAGCCGCCATTTTGAGTGTTATAGCCGCCAGCCTTTATAGTAGCTCTACAAGCTGCTGGAACCATTCTACAGCCGCCATTCTGAGTGCTATAGAAGCCAGCATTTATATAGTAGCTCTACAAGCTGCTGGAAGCATACTACAGCCGCCATTTTGAGTGTTATATCAGCCAGCAATTATATAGTACCTCTACAAGCTGCTGGAACCATTCTACAGCCGTTATTTTGAGTGTTAAAGCCTCCAGCCTTTATATAACAGCTACACAAGCTGCTGGCACCATTCTACAGCCGCCATTTTGAGTGTTATAGCGGCCAGCCTTTATATAGCAGCTATACAAGCTGCTGGAACCATTCTACAGCCGCCATTTTGAGTGTTATAGCAGCCAGCATTTACAAAGTACCTCTACAATCTGCTGGAACCATTCTACAGTCGCCATTTCGAGTGTTATAGCAGCCAGCATTTATATAGTTGCTCTACAAGCTGCTGAAACCATTCTACAGCCGTTATTTTGAGTGTTATAGCCGCCAGCCTTTGTAGAGTAGCTCTGTAAGCTGCTGGAACCATTCTACAGCCGCCATTTTGAGTGTTGTAGCCGCTAGCCTTTATATAGTAGCTCTACAAGCTGCTGGAACCATTCTACAGCCGTTATTTAGAGTGTTATAGCCGTCATCTTTAATGTAGTACCTCTACAAGCTGCTGGAACCATTCTACAGGCTCCATTTTGAGTGTTATAGCCGCCAGCCTTTATATAGCAGCTATATAAGCTGCTGGAACCATTCTACAGCCGCCATTATGAGTGTTATAGCCGCCAGCTTTTATATAACAGCTCTACAAGCTGCTGGAACCATTCTACAGCCGTTATTTTAAGTGTTATAGCCGCCAGCTTTTATATAACAGCTCTACAAGCTGCTGGAACCATTCTACAGCCGTTATTTTGAGTGTTATAGCCGCCAGCTTTTATACAACAGCTCTACAACCTGCTGGAACCATTCTACAGCCGCCATTTTGAGTGTTATAGCCGCCAGCCTTTATATAGTAGCTCTGCAAGATGCTGGAACCATTCTACAGCCGCCATTCTGAGTGCTATAGAAGCCAGCATTTATATAGTAGCTCTACAAGCTGCTGGAAGCATACTACAGCCGCCATTTTGAGTGTTATATCAGCCAGCAATTATATAGTACCTCTACAAGCTGCTGGAACCATTCTACTGCCGCCATTTTGAGTGTTATAGCGGCCAGCCTTTATATAACAGCTTTACAAGCTGCTGGAACCATTCTACAGCCGTTATTTTGAGTGTTAAAGCCTCCAGCCTTTATATAACAGCTACACAAGCTGCTGGAACCATTCTACAGCCACCATTTTGATTGTTATAGCCGCCAGCCTTTATATAGCAGCTATACAAGCTGCTGGAACCATTCTACAGCCGCCATTCTGAGTGTTATAGCAGCCAGCATTTACAAAGTACCTCTACAATCTGCTGGAACCATTCTACAGTCGCCATTTCGAGTGTTATAGCAGCCAGCATTTATATAGTTGCTCTACAAGCTGCTGAAACCATTCTACAGCCGTTATTTTGAGTGTTATAGCCGCCAGCCTTTGTAGAGTAGCTCTGTAAGCTGCTGGAACCATTCTACAGCCGCCATTTTGAGTGTTGCAGCCGCTAGCCTTTATATAGTAGCTCTACAAGCTGCTGGAACCATTCTACAGCCGTTATTTAGAGTGTTATAGCCGTCATCTTTAATGTAGTACCTCTACAAGCTGCTGGAACCATTCTACAGGCTCCATTTTGAGTGTTATAGCCGCCAGCCTTTATATAGCAGCTATATAAGCTGCTGGAACCATTCTACAGCCGCCATTATGAGTGTTATAGCCGCCAGCTTTTATATAACAGCTCTACAAGCTGCTGGAACCATTCTACAGCCGTTATTTTAAGTGTTATAGCCGCCAGCTTTTATATAACAGCTCTACAAGCTGCTGGAACCATTCTACAGCCGTTATTTTGAGTGTTATAGCCGCCAGCTTTTATACAACAGCTCTACAACCTGCTGGAACCATTCTACAGCCGCCATTTTGAGTGTTATAGCCGCCAGCCTTTATATAGTAGCTCTGCAAGATGCTGGAACCGTTTTACAGCCGCTTTTTTGAGTGTTATAGCAGCCAGCCTTTATATAACAGCTATACAAGCTGCTGGAACCATTCTACAGCCATCATTTTGAGTGTTATAGCCGCCAGCCTTTATATAACAATTATACAAGCTGCTGGAACCATTCTACAGCCACCATTTTGAGTGTTATAGCCAACAGCCTGTATATAGTAGCTCTGCAAGCTGCTGGAACCATTCAACAGCCGCTATTTTGAGTGTTTTAGCCGCCAGCCTTTATATAGTAGCTCTACAAGCTGCTGGAACCATTCTTCAGCCGTTATTTTGAGTGTTATAGCCGTCATCTTTAATGTAGTAGCTCTACAAGCTGCTGGAACCATTCTACAGCCTCCATTTTGAGTGTTATAGCCGCCAGCCTTTATATAGCAGCTATACAAGCTGCTGGAACCATTCTAAAGCCGTTATTTTGAGTGTTATAGCAGCCAGCCTTTATATAGTAGCTCTGCAAGATGCTGGAAACATTAAACAGACTCCATTTTGAGACTTATAACCGCCAACCTTTATATAGTACCTCTACAATCTGCTGGAATCATTCTACAGCCGCCATTTTGAGTGTTTTAGCGGCTAGCGTTTATATAATATCTATACAAGCTGCTGGAACCATTCTAAAGCCGTTATTTTGAGTGTTATAGCCGCCAGCCTTTATATAGTAGCTCTGCAAAATGCTGGAACCATTTTGCAGCCGCTATTTTGAAAGTTATAGCGGCCAGCCTTTATATAACAGCTATACAAGCTGCTGGAACCATTCTACAGCCATCATTTTGAGTGTTATTGCCGCCAGCCTTTATATAACAGGTTTACAAGCTGCTGGAACCATTCTACAGCCACCATTTTGAGTGTTATAGCCAACAGCCTGTATATAGAAGCTCTGCAGGCTGCTGGAACCATTCTACAGCCGCTATTTTGAGTGTTTTAGCCGCCAGCCTTTATATAACAGCTATACAAGCTGCTGGAACCATTCTAGTGTCGCCATTTTGAGTGTTATTGCAGCCAGAGTTTTATAGGAGCCAGCATTTATATAGTACCTCTACAAGCTGCTGGAACCATTCTACAGCCTCCATTTTGAGACTTATAGCCGCCAACCTATATATAGTAGCTCTACAAGCTGCTGGAACCATTCTACATCCGCCATTTTGAGTGTTATAGCAGCCAGCATTTATATAGTACCTCTACAATCTGCTGGAACCATTCTACAGCCGCCATTTTGAGTGTTATAGCGGCCAGCCTTTATATAACAGCTATACAAGTTGCTGGAACCATTCTACAGCCCTTATTTTGAGTGTTATAGCCGGCAGCCTTTTAATAGTAGCTCTGCAAAATGCTGGAACCATTTTGCAGCCGCTATTTTGAGAGTTATAGCGGCCAGCCTTTATATAACAGCTATACAAGCTGCTGGAACCATTCTACAGCCATCATTTTGAGTGTTATAGCCGCCAGCCTTTATATAACAGTTATACAAGCTGCTGGAACCATTCTACAGCCACCATTTTGAGTGTTATAGCCAACAGCCTGTATATAGAAGCTCTGCAGGCTGCTGGAACCATTCTACAGCCGCTATTTTGAGTGTTTTAGCCGCCAGCCTTTATATAACAGCTATACAAGCTGCTGGAACCATTCTAGTGCCGCCATTTTGAGTGTTATTGTAGGTAGAGTTTTATAGGAGCCAGCATTTATATAGTACCTCTACAAGCTGCTGGAACCATTCTACAGCCTCCATTTTGAGACTTATAGCCGCCAACCTATATATAGTAGCTCTACAAGCTGCTGGAACCATTCTACAGCCGCCATTTTGAGTGTTATAGCAGCCAGCATTTATATAGTACCTCTACAATCTGCTGGAACCATTCTACAGCCTCCATTTTGAGACTTATAGCCGCCAACCTATATATAGTAGCTCTACAAGCTGCTGGAACCATTCTACATCCGCCATTTTGAGTGTTAAAGCAGCCAGCATTTATATAGTACCTCTACAATCTGCTGGAACCATTCTACAGCCGCCATTTTGAGTGTTATAGCGGCCAGCCTTTATATAACAGCTATACAAGTTGCTGGAACCATTCTACAGCCACCATTTTGAGTGTTATTGCCGCCAGCCTTTATATAACAGTTAAACAAACTGCTGGAACCATTCTACAGCCACCAATTTGAGTGTTATAGCCAACAGCCTGTATATAGTAGCTCTGCAAGCTGCTGGAACCATTCAACAGCCGCTATTTTGAGTGTTTTAGCCGCCAGCCTTAGTATAGTAGCTCTACAAGCTGCTGGAACCATTCTTCAGCCGTTATTTTCAGTGTTATAGCCGTCATCTTTAATGTAGTAGCTCTACAAGCTGCTGGAACCATTCTACAGCCGCCATTTTGAGTGTTATAGCCGCCAGCCTTTATATAGTAGCTCTACAAGCTGCTGGAACCATTCTACAGCCGTTATTTTGAGTTTTATAGCAGCCAGCATTTATACAGTACCTCTACAAGCTGCTGGAACCATTCTACAGCCTCCATTTTGAGCATTATAGCCGCCAGCCTTTATATAGTAGCTCTACAAGCTGCTGGAACCATTCTACAGCCGTTATTTTGAGTCTTATATAGTTATATAGTCATCTTTAATATAGTAGCTCTACAAGCTGCTGGAACCATTCTACTGCCGCCATTCTGAGTGTTATAGCAGCCAGCATTTACATAGTACCTCTACAAGCTGCTGGAACCATTCTACAGCCGCCATTTTGAGTGTTATAGCGGCCAGCCTTTATATAACAGCTATACAAGCTGCTGGAACCATTCTACAGCCGCCATTTTGAGTGTTATAGCCGCCAGCCTTTATAGTAGCTCTACAAGCTGCTGGAACCATTCTACAGCCGCCATTCTGAGTGCTATAGAAGCCAGCATTTATATAGTAGCTCTACAAGCTGCTGGAAGCATACTACAGCCGCCATTTTGAGTGTTATATCAGCCAGCAATTATATAGTACCTCTACAAGCTGCTGGAACCATTCTACAGCCGCCACTTTGAGTGTTATAGCGGCCAGCTCTTTATATAACAGCTTTACAAGCTGCTGGAACCATTCTACAGCCGTTATTTTGAGTGGTAAAGCCTCCAGCCTTTATATAACAGCTACACAAGCTGCTGGAACCATTCTACAGCCACCATTTTGATTGTTATAGCCGCCAGCCTTTATATAGCAGCTATACAAGCTGCTGGAACCATTCTACAGCCGCCATTCTGAGTGTTATAGCAGCCAGCATTTACAAAGTACCTCACAATCTGCTGGAACCATTCTACAGTCGCCATTTCGAGTGTTATAGCAGCCAGCATTTATATAGTTGCTCTACAAGCTGCTGGAACCATTCTACAGCCGTTATTTTGAGTGTTATAGCCGCCAGCCTTTGTAGAGTAGCTCTGTAAGCTGCTGGAACCATTCTACAGCCGCCATTTTGAGTGTTGTAGCCGCTAGCCTTTATATAGTAGCTCTACAACCTGCTGGAACCATTCTACAGCCGTTATTTAGAGTGTTATAGCCGTCATCTTTAATGTAGTACCTCTACAAGCTGCTGGAACCATTCTACAGGCTCCATTTTGAGTGTTATAGCCGCCAGCCTTTATATAGTAGCTCTACAACCTGCTGGAACCATTCTACAGCCGTTATTTAGAGTGTTATAGCCGTCATCTTTAATGTAGTACCTCTACAAGCTGCTGGAACCATTCTACAGGCTCCATTTTGAGTGTTATAGCCGCCAGCCTTTATATAGCAGCTCTACAAGCTGCTGGAACCATTCTACAGCCGTTATTTTAAGTGTTATAGCCGCCAGCTTTTATATAACAGCTCTACAAGCTGCTGGAACCATTCTACAGCCGTTATTTTGAGTGTTATAGCCGCCAGCTTTTATACAACAGCTCTACAACCTGCTGGAACCATTCTACAGCCGCCATTTTGAGTGTTATAGCCGCCAGCCTTTATATAGTAGCTCTGCAAGATGCTGGAACCGTTTTACAGCCGCTTTTTTGAGTGTTATAGCGGCCAGCCTTTAAATAACAGCTATACAAGCTGCTGGAACCATTCTACAGCCACCATTTTGAGTGTTATTGCCGCCAGCCTTTATATAACAGTTATACAAACTGCTGGAACCATTCTACAGCCACCATTTTGAGTGTTATAGCCAACAGCCTGTATATAGTAGCTCTGCAAGCTGCTGGAACCATTCAACAGCCGCTATTTTGAGTGTTTTAGCCGCCAGCCTTTATATAGTAGCTCTACAAGCTGCTGGAACCATTCTTCAGCCGTTATTTTGAGTGTTATAGCCGTCATCTTTAATGTAGTAGCTCTACAAGCTGCTGGAACCATTCTACAGCCTCCATTTTGAGTGTTATAGCCGCCAGCCTTTATATAGCAGCTATACAAGCTGCTGGAACCATTCTAAAGCCGTTATTTTGAGTGTTATAGCAGCCAGCCTTAATATAGTAGCTCTGCAAGATGCTGGAAACATTAAACAGACTCCATTTTGAGACTTATAACCGCCAACCTTTATATAGTACCTCTACAATCTGCTGGAATCATTCTACAGCCGCCATTTTGAGTGTTTTAGCGGCTAGCGTTTATATAATATCTATACAAGCTGCTGGAACCATTCTACAGCCATCATTTTGAGTGTTATTGCCGCCAGCCTTTATATAACAGGTTTACAAGCTGCTGGAACCATTCTACAGCCACCATTTTGAGTGTTATAGCCAACAGCCTGTATATAGAAGCTCTGCAGGCTGCTGGAACCATTCTACAGCCGCTATTTTGAGTGTTTTAGACGCCAGCCTTTATATAACAGCTATACAAGCTGCTGGAACCATTCTAGTGTCGCCATTTTGAGTGTTATTGCAGCCAGAGTTTTATAGGAGCCAGCATTTATATAGTACCTCTACAAGCTGCTGGAACCATTCTACAGCCTCCATTTTGAGACTTATAGCCGCCAACCTATATAAAGTAGCTCTACAAGCTGCTGGAACCATTCTACAGCCGCCATTTTGAGTGTTATAGCGGCCAGCCTTTATATAACAGCTATACAAGTTGCTATAACCATTCTACAGCCGTTATTTTGAGTGTTATAGCCGGCAGCCTTTGTAGAGTAGCTCTGCAAGCTGCTGGAACCATTTTATAGCCGCTATTTTAAGTGTTATAGCGGCCAGCATTTATATAGCAGCTATACAAGCTGCTGGAACCATTCCACAGCCGCCATTCTGAGTGTTATAGCAGCCAGCATTTACATAGTACCTCTACAAGCTGCTGGAACCATTCCACAGCCGCCATTTTGAGTGCTATAGCAGCCAGCATTTATATAGTAGCTCTACAAGCTGCTGGAACCATTCTACAGCCGTTATTTTGAGTGTTATAGCCGCCAGCCTTTGTAGAGTAGCTCTGCAAGCTGCTGGAACCATTCTACAGCCGTTATTTTGAGTGTTATAGCCGCCAGCCTTTATATAGAAGCTCTACAAGCTGCTGGAACCATTCTACAGTTATTTTGAGTTTTATAGCAGCCACCATTTATATAGTACCTCTACAAGCTGCTGGAACCATTCTACAGCCTCCATTTTGAGCGTTATAGCCGCCAGCCTTTATATAGTAGCTCTACAAGCTGCTGAAACCATTCTACAGCCGTTATTTTGAGTTTTATAGCCGTCATCTTTAATGTAGTAGCTCTACAAGCTGCTGGAACCATTCTACAGCCATCATTTTGAGTGTTATTGCCGCCAGCCTTTATATAACAGTTATACAAGCTGCTGGAACCATTCTACAGCCACCATTTTGAGTGTTATAGCCAACAGCCTGTATATAGAAGCTCTGCAGGCTGCTGGAACCATTCTACAGCAGCTATTTTGAGTGTTTTAGCCGCCAGCATTTATATAGTACCTCTACAAGCTGCTGGAACCATTCTACAGCCTCCATTTTGAGCGTTATAGCCGCCAGCCTTTATATAGTAGCTCTACAAGCTGCTGAAACCATTCTACAGCCATCATTTTGAGTGTTATTGCCGCTAGCCTTTATATAACAGCTATACAAGCTGCTGGAACCATTCTACAGCCGCCATTTTGAGTGTTATAGCAGCCAGAGTTTTATAGGAGCAAGCATTTATATAGTACCTCTACAAGCTGCTGGAACCATTCTACAGCCGCCATTTTGAGTGTTATAGCAGCAAGCATTTATACAGTACCTCTACAATCTGCTGGAACCATTCTACAGCCGCCATTTTGAGTGTTATTGCCGCCAGCCTTTATATAACAGCTATACAAGCTGCTGGAACCATTCTACAGCCGCCATTTTGAGTGTTATAGCAGCCAGAGTTTTATAGGAGCAAGCATTTATATAGTACCTCTACAAGCTGCTGGAACCATTCTACAGCCTCCATTTTGAGCGTTATAGCCGCCAACCCTTATATAGTAGCTCTACAAGCTGCTGGAACCATTCTACAGCCGCCATTTTGAGTGTTATAGCAGCCAGCATTTATATAGTACCTCTACAATCTGCTGGAACCATTCTACAGCCTCCATTTTGAGACTTATAGCCGCCAACCTATATATAGTAGCTCTACAAGCTGCTGGAACCATTCTACAGCCGCCATTTTGAGTGTTATAGCAGCAAGCATTTATACAGTACCTCTACAATCTGCTGGAACCATTCTACAGCCGCCATTTTGAGTGTTATAGCGGCCAGCCTTTATATAACAGCTATACAAGTTGCTGGAACCATTCAACAGCCGCCATTTTGAGTGTTATAGCAGCCAGCATTTATATAGTACCTCTACTATCTGCTGGAACCATTCTACAGCCGCCATTTTAGTGTTATAGCGGCCAGCCTTTATATAACAGCTATACAAGTTGCTGGAACCATTCTACAGCCGCCATTTTGAGTGTTATAGCCGCCAGCCTTTATATAGTAGCTCTATAGGCTGCTGGAACCATTCTGCAGCCGCCATTTTGAGTGTTATAGCAGCCAGCCTTTATATAGTAGCTCTACAAGCTCCTGAAACCATTCTACAGCCGTTATTTTGAGTTTTATAGGAGCCAGCATTTATATAGTACCTCTACAAGCTGCTGGAACCATTCTACAGCCTCCATTTTGAGCGTTATAGCCGCCAGCCTTTATATAGTAGCTCTACAAGCTGCTGGAACCATTCTACAGCCGCCATTTTGAGTGTTATAGCAGCCAGCATTTATATAGTACCTCTACAATCTGCTGGAACCATTCTACAGCCTCCATTTTGAGACTTATAGCCGCCAACCTATATATAGTAGCTCTACAAGCTGCTGGAACCATTCTACAGCCGCCATTTTGAGTGTTATAGCAGCAAGCATTTATACAGTACCTCTACAATCTGCTGGAACCATTCTACAGCCGCCATTTTGAGTGTTATTGCCGCCAGCCTTTATATAACAGCTATACAAGCTGCTGGAACCATTCTACAGCCGCCATTTTGAGTGTTATAGCAGCCAGAGTTTTATAGGAGCAAGCATTTATATAGTACCTCTACAAGCTGCTGGAACCATTCTACAGCCTCCATTTTGAGCGCTATAGCCGCCAACCCTTATATAGTAGCTCTACAAGCTGCTGGAACCATTCTACAGCCGCCATTTTGAGTGTTATAGCAGCCAGCATTTATATAGTACCTCTACAATCTGCTGGAACCATTCTACAGCCTCCATTTTGAGACTTATAGCCGCCAACCTATATATAGTAGCTCTACAAGCTGCTGGAACCATTCTACAGCCGCCATTTTGAGTGTTATAGCAGCAAGCATTTATACAGTACCTCTACAATCTGCTGGAACCATTCTACAGCCGCCATTTTGAGTGTTATAGCGGCCAGCCTTTATATAACAGCTATACAAGTTGCTGGAACCATTCAACAGCCGCCATTTTGAGTGTTATAGCAGCCAGCATTTATATAGTACCTCTACAATCTGCTGGAACCATTCTACAGCCGCCATTTTAGTGTTATAGCGGCCAGCCTTTATATAACAGCTATACAAGTTGCTGGAACCATTCTACAGCCGCCATTTTGAGTGTTATAGCCGCCCGCCTTTATATAGTAGCTCTATAGGCTGCTGGAACCATTCTGCAGCCGCCATTTTGAGTGTTATAGCAGCCAGCCTTTATATAGTAGCTCTACAAGCTCCTGAAACCATTCTACAGCCGTTATTTTGAGTTTTATAGGAGCCAGCATTTATATAGTACCTCTACAAGCTGCTGGAACCATTCTACAGCCTCCATTTTGAGCGTTATAGCCACCAGCCTTTATATAGTAGCTCTACAAGCTGCTGGAACCATTCTACAGCCGTTATTTTGAGTTTTATTGCAATCAGCATTTATATAGTAGCTCTACAAGCTGCTGGAACCATTCTACAGCCGTTATTTTGAGTGTTATAGCCGCCAGCCTTTGTAGAGTAGCTCTGCAAGCTGCTGGAACCATTCTACAGCCGTTATTTTGAGTGTTCCAGCCGCCAGCCTTTATATAGTAGCTCTACAAGCTGCTGGAACCATTCTACAGCCGCCATTTTAAGTGTTATAGCCGCCAGCCTTTATATAGTAGCTCTACAAGCTGCTGGAACCTTTCTACAGCCGTTATTTTGAGTGTTATAGCGGCCAGCCTTTATATAACAGCTTTACAAGCTCGTGGAACCATTCTTCAGCCTCCATTTTGAGCGTTATAGCCGCCAGCCTTTATATAGTAGCTCTACAAGCTGCTGCAACCATTCTACAGCCGCCATTTTGAGTGTTATAGCAGCCAGCACTTATAAATATAGTAGCTCTACAAGCTGCTGGAACCATTCTACAGCCGCCATTTTGAGTGTTATAGCGGCCAGCCTTTATATAACAGCTATACAAGCTGCTGGAACCATTCTACAGCCGCCATTTTGAGTGTTATAGCGGCCAGCCTTTATATAGTAGCTCTACAAGCTGCTGGAACCATTCTACAGCCGCCATTTTGAGTGTCATAGCAGCCAGCATTTATAAATATAGTAGCTCTACAAGCTGCTGGAACCATTCTACAGCCGTTATTTTGAGTGTTATAGCCGCCAGCCTTTGTAGAGTAGCTCTGCAAGCTGCTGGAACCATTCTACAGCCGTTATTTTGAGTGTTATATCCGCCAGCCAGTATATAGTAGCTCTACAAGCTGCTGGAACCATTCTACAGCCACCATTTTGAGTGTTATAGCCGCCAGCCTTTATATACTAGCTCTACAAGCTGCTGGAACCATTCTACAGCCGTTATTTTGAGTTTTATAGCAGCCAGCATTTATATAGTACCTCTACAAGTTGCTGGAACCATTCTACAGCCTCCATTTTGAGCGTTATAGCCGCCAGCCTTTATATAGTAGCTCTACAAGCTGCTGAAACCATTCTGCAGCCGCCATTTTGAGTGTTATAGCAGCCAGCATTTATATAGTAGCTCTACAAGCTGCTGGAACTATTCTACAGCATCCATTTTGAGTGTTATAGCAGCCAGGCTTTATATAGTAACTCTACAAGCTGCTGGAACCATTCTACAGCCGTTATTTTGAGTTTTATAGCAGCCAGCATTTATATAGTACCTCTACAAGTTGCTGGAACCATTCTACAGCCTCCATTTTGAGCGTTATAGCCGCCAGCCTTTATATAGTAGCTCTACAAGCTGCTGAAACCATTCTGCAGCCGCCATTTTGAGTGTTATAGCAGCCAGCATTTATATAGTAGCTCTACAAGCTGCTGGAACTATTCTACAGCCGTTATTTTGAGTGTTATAGCAGCCAGCATTTATATAGTACCTCTACAAGCTGCTGGCACCATTCTACAGCCTCCATTTTGAGTGTTATAGCCGCCAGCCTTTATATAGTAGCTCTACAAGCTCCTGAAACCATTCCACAGCCGTTATTTTGAGTTTTATAGGAGCCAGCATTTATATAGTACCTCTACAAGCTGCTGGAACCATTCTACAGCCGTTATTTTGAGTTTTATAGCAGCCAGCATTTATATAGTACCAATACAAGCTGCTGGAAGCATACTACAGCCGCCATTTTGAGTGTTATAGCAGCCAGCATTTATATAGTACCTCTACAAGCTGTTGGAACCATTCTACAGCCGCCATTTTGAGTGTTATAGCGGCCAGCCTTTATATAACAGCTTTACAAGCTGCTGGAACCATTCTACAGCCGACATTCTGAGTGTTATAGCAGCCAGCATTTACATAGTATCTCTACAAGCTGCTGGAACCATTCTACAGTCGCCATTTCGAGTGTTATAGCAGCCAGCATTTATATAGTTGCTCTACAAGCTGCTGGAACCATTCTACAGCCGTTATTTTGAGTGCTCTAGCCGCCAGCCTTTGTAGAGTAGCTCTGTAAGCTGCTGGAACCATTCTACAGCCGCCATTTTGAGTGTTATAGCCGCTAGCCTTTATATAGTAGCTCTACAAGCTGCTGGAACCATTCTTCAGCCGTTATTTTCAGTGTTATAGCCGTCATCTTTAATGTAGTAGCTCTACAAGCTGCTGGAACCATTCTACAGCCTCCATTTTGAGTGTTATAGCCGCCAGCCTTTATATAGCAGCTATATAAGCTGCTGGAACCATTCTACAGCCGCCATTCTGAGTGTTATAGCCGCCAGCTTTTATATAACAGCTCTACAAGCTGCTGGAACCATTCTACAGCCGCTATTTTAAGTGTTATAGCCGCCAGCTTTTATATAACAGCTCTACAAGCTGCTGGAACCATTCTACAGCCGTTATTTTGTGTGTTATAGCCGCCAGCTTTTATACAACAGCTCTACAACCTGCTGGAACCATTCTACAGCCGCCATTTTGAGTGTTATAGCCGCCAGCCTTTATATAGTAGCTCTGCAAAATGCTGGAACCGTTTTACAGCCGCTTTTTTGAGTGTTATAGCGGCCAGCCTTTACATAACAGCTATACAAGCTGCTGGAACCATTCTACAGCCACCATTTTGAGTGTTATTGCCGCCAGCCTTTATATAACAGTTATACAAACTGCTGGAACCATTATACAGCCGTTATTTTGAGTGTTATAGCCGTCATCTTTAATGTAGTGGCTCTACAAGCTGCTGGAACCATTCTACAGCCTCCATTTTGAGTGTTATAGCCGCCAGCCTTTATATAGTAGCTCTACAAGCTGCTGGAACCATTCTTCAGCCGTTATTTTGAGTGTTATAGCCGTCATCTTTAATGTAGTGGCTCTACAAGCTGCTGGAACCATTCTACAGCCTCCATTTTGAGTGTTATAGCCGCCAGCCTTTATATAGCAGCTATACAAGCTGCTGGAACCATTCTAAAGCCGTTATTTTGAGTGTTATAGCAGCCAGCCTTTATATAGTAGCTCTGCAAGATGCTGGAACCATTCTACAGCCGCTATTTTAAGTGTTATAGCCGCCAGCTTTTATATAACAGCTCTACAAGCTGCTGGAACCATTCTACAGCCGTTATTTTGTGTGTTATAGCCGCCAGCTTTTATACAACAGCTCTACAGCCTGCTGGAACCATTCTACAGCCGCCATTTTGAGTGTTATAGCCGCCAGCCTTTATATAGTAGCTCTGCAAGATGCTGGAACCGTTTTACAGCCGCTTTTTTGAGTGTTATAGCGGCCAGCCTTTACATAACAGCTATACAAGCTGCTGGAACCATTCTACAGCCACCATTTTGAGTGTTATTGCCGCCAGCCTTTATATAACAGTTATACAAACTGCTGGAACCATTATACAGCCGTTATTTTGAGTGTTATAGCCGTCATCTTTAATGTAGTGGCTCTACAAGCTGCTGGAACCATTCTACAGCCTCCATTTTGAGTGTTATAGCCGCCAGCCTTTATATAGTAGCTCTACAAGCTGCTGGAACCATTCTTCAGCCGTTATTTTGAGTGTTATAGCCGTCATCTTTAATGTAGTGGCTCTACAAGCTGCTGGAACCATTCTACAGCCTCCATTTTGAGTGTTATAGCCGCCAGCCTTTATATAGCAGCTATACAAGCTGCTGGAACCATTCTAAAGCCGTTATTTTGAGTGTTATAGCAGCCAGCCTTTATATAGTAGCTCTGCAAGATGCTGGAAACATTCCACAGACTCCATTTTGAGACTTATAACCGCCAACCTTTATATAGTACCTCTACAATCTGCTGGAATCATTCTACAGCCGCCATTTTGAGTGTTATAGCGGCTAGCCTTTATATAACATCTATACAAGCTGCTGGAACCATTCTACAGCCTCCATTTTGAGTGTTATAGCCGCCAGCTTTTATATAACAGCTCTACAAGCTGCTGGAACCATTCTTCAGCCGTTATTTTGAGTGTTATAGCCGTCATCTTTAATGTAGTGGCTCTACAAGCTGCTGGAACCATTCTACAGCCTCCATTTTGAGTGTTATAGCCGCCAGCCTTTATATAGCAGCTATACAAGCTGCTGGAACCATTCTAAAGCCGTTATTTTGAGTGTTATAGCAGCCAGCCTTTATATAGTAGCTCTGCAAGATGCTGGAAACATTCCACAGACTCCATTTTGAGACTTATAACCGCCAACCTTTATATAGTACCTCTACAATCTGCTGGAATCATTCTACAGCCGCCATTTTAAGTGTTATAGCCGCCAGCCTTTATATAGTAGCTCTGCAAAATGCTGGAACCATTTTGCAGCCGCTATTTTGAGAGTTACAGAGGCCAGCCTTTACATAACAGCTATACAAGCTGCTGGAACCATTCTACAGCTATCATTTTGAGTGTTATTGCCGCCAGCCTTTATATAACAGGTTTACAAGCTGCTGGAACCATTCTACAGCCACCATTTTGAGTGTTATAGCCAACAGCCTGTATATAGAAGCTCTGCAGGCTGCTGGAACCATTCTACAGCCGCTATTTTGAGTGTTTTAGCCGCCAGCCTTTATATAGTAGCTCTACAAGCTGCTGGAACCATTCTACAGCCGCCATTTTGAGTGTTATAGCGGCCAGCCTTTATATAACAGCTATACAAGTTGCTGGAACTATTCTACAGCCGTTATTTTGAGTGTTATAGCCGGCAGCCTTTGTAGAGTAGCTATACAAGCTGCTGGAACCATTCTACAGCCGTTATTTCGAGTGTTATAGGAGCCAGCCTTTATATAGTAGCTCTGCAAGCTGCTGGAACCATTTTATAGCCGCTATTTTGAGTGTTATAGCGGCCAGCATTTATATAGCAGCTATACAAGCTGCTGGAACCATTCCACAGCCGCCATTCTGAGTGTTATAGCAGCCAGCATTTACATAGTACCTCTACAAGCTGCTGGAACCATTCTACAGCCGCCATTTTGAGTGTTATAGCGGCCAGCCTTTATATAACAGCTATACAAGCTGCTGGAACCATTCTACAGCCGCCATTTTGAGTGTTATAGCCGCCAGCCTTTATAGTAGCTCTACAAGCTGCTGGAACCATTCTACAGCCGCCATTCTGAGTGCTATAGAAGCCAGCATTTATATAGTAGCTCTACAAGCTGCTGGAAGCATACTACAGCCGCCATTTTGAGTGTTATATCAGCCAGCAATTATATAGTACCTCTACAAGCTGCTGGAACCATTCTACAGCCGTTATTTTGAGTGTTAAAGCCTCCAGCCTTTATATAACAGCTACACAAGCTGCTGGCACCATTCTACAGCCACCATTTTGATTGTTATAGCCGCCAGCCTTTATATAGCAGCTATACAAGCTGCTGGAACCATTCTACAGCCGCCATTCTGAGTGTTATAGCAGCCAGCATTTACAAAGTACCTCTACAATCTGCTGGAACCATTCTACAGTCGCCATTTCGAGTGTTATAGCAGCCAGCATTTATATAGTTGCTCTACAAGCTGCTGAAACCATTCTACAGCCGTTATTTTGAGTGTTATAGCCGCCAGCCTTTGTAGAGTAGCTCTGTAAGCTGCTGGAACCATTCTACAGCCGCCATTTTGAGTGTTGTAGCCGCTAGCCTTTATATAGTAGCTCTACAAGCTGCTGGAACCATTCTACAGCCGTTATTTAGAGTGTTATAGCCGTCATCTTTAATGTAGTACCTCTACAAGCTGCTGGAACCATTCTACAGGCTCCATTTTGAGTGTTATAGCCGCCAGCCTTTATATAGCAGCTATATAAGCTGCTGGAACCATTCTACAGCCGCCATTATGAGTGTTATAGCCGCCAGCTTTTATATAACAGCTCTACAAGCTGCTGGAACCATTCTACAGCCGTTATTTTAAGTGTTATAGCCGCCAGCTTTTATATAACAGCTCTACAAGCTGCTGGAACCATTCTACAGCCGTTATTTTGAGTGTTATAGCCGCCAGCTTTTATACAACAGCTCTACAACCTGCTGGAACCATTCTACAGCCGCCATTTTGAGTGTTATAGCCGCCAGCCTTTATATAGTAGCTCTGCAAGATGCTGGAACCGTTTTACAGCCGCTTTTTTGAGTGTTATAGCAGCCAGCCTTTATATAACAGCTATACAAGCTGCTGGAACCATTCTACAGCCATCATTTTGAGTGTTATAGCCGCCAGCCTTTATATAACAATTATACAAGCTGCTGGAACCATTCTACAGCCACCATTTTGAGTGTTATAGCCAACAGCCTGTATATAGTAGCTCTGCAAGCTGCTGGAACCATTCAACAGCCGCTATTTTGAGTGTTTTAGCCGCCAGCCTTTATATAGTAGCTCTACAAGCTGCTGGAACCATTCTTCAGCCGTTATTTTGAGTGTTATAGCCGTCATCTTTAATGTAGTAGCTCTACAAGCTGCTGGAACCATTCTACAGCCTCCATTTTGAGTGTTATAGCCGCCAGCCTTTATATAGCAGCTATACAAGCTGCTGGAACCATTCTAAAGCCGTTATTTTGAGTGTTATAGCAGCCAGCCTTTATATAGTAGCTCTGCAAGATGCTGGAAACATTAAACAGACTCCATTTTGAGACTTATAACCGCCAACCTTTATATAGTACCTCTACAATCTGCTGGAATCATTCTACAGCCGCCATTTTGAGTGTTTTAGCGGCTAGCGTTTATATAATATCTATACAAGCTGCTGGAACCATTCTAAAGCCGTTATTTTGAGTGTTATAGCCGCCAGCCTTTATATAGTAGCTCTGCAAAATGCTGGAACCATTTTGCAGCCGCTATTTTGAAAGTTATAGCGGCCAGCCTTTATATAACAGCTATACAAGCTGCTGGAACCATTCTACAGCCATCATTTTGAGTGTTATTGCCGCCAGCCTTTATATAACAGGTTTACAAGCTGCTGGAACCATTCTACAGCCACCATTTTGAGTGTTATAGCCAACAGCCTGTATATAGAAGCTCTGCAGGCTGCTGGAACCATTCTACAGCCGCTATTTTGAGTGTTTTAGCCGCCAGCCTTTATATAACAGCTATACAAGCTGCTGGAACCATTCTAGTGTCGCCATTTTGAGTGTTATTGCAGCCAGAGTTTTATAGGAGCCAGCATTTATATAGTACCTCTACAAGCTGCTGGAACCATTCTACAGCCTCCATTTTGAGACTTATAGCCGCCAACCTATATATAGTAGCTCTACAAGCTGCTGGAACCATTCTACATCCGCCATTTTGAGTGTTATAGCAGCCAGCATTTATATAGTACCTCTACAATCTGCTGGAACCATTCTACAGCCGCCATTTTTAAGTGTTATAGCGGCCAGCCTTTATATAACAGCTATACAAGTTGCTGGAACCATTCTACAGCCCTTATTTTGAGTGTTATAGCCGGCAGCCTTTTAATAGTAGCTCTGCAAAATGCTGGAACCATTTTGCAGCCGCTATTTTGAGAGTTATAGCGGCCAGCCTTTATATAACAGCTATACAAGCTGCTGGAACCATTCTACAGCCATCATTTTGAGTGTTATAGCCGCCAGCCTTTATATAACAGTTATACAAGCTGCTGGAACCATTCTACAGCCACCATTTTGAGTGTTATAGCCAACAGCCTGTATATAGAAGCTCTGCAGGCTGCTGGAACCATTCTACAGCCGCTATTTTGAGTGTTTTAGCCGCCAGCCTTTATATAACAGCTATACAAGCTGCTGGAACCATTCTAGTGCCGCCATTTTGAGTGTTATTGCAGCTAGAGTTTTATAGGAGCCAGCATTTATATAGTACCTCTACAAGCTGCTGGAACCATTCTACAGCCTCCATTTTGAGACTTATAGCCGCCAACCTATATATAGTAGCTCTACAAGCTGCTGGAACCATTCTACAGCCGCCATTTTGAGTGTTATAGCAGCCAGCATTTATATAGTACCTCTACAATCTGCTGGAACCATTCTACAGCCTCCATTTTGAGACTTATAGCCGCCAACCTATATATAGTAGCTCTACAAGCTGCTGGAACCATTCTACATCCGCCATTTTGAGTGTTAAAGCAGCCAGCATTTATATAGTACCTCTACAATCTGCTGGAACCATTCTACAGCCGCCATTTTGAGTGTTATAGCGGCCAGCCTTTATATAACAGCTATACAAGTTGCTGGAACCATTCTACAGCCACCATTTTGAGTGTTATTGCCGCCAGCCTTTATATAACAGTTAAACAAACTGCTGGAACCATTCTACAGCCACCAATTTGAGTGTTATAGCCAACAGCCTGTATATAGTAGCTCTGCAAGCTGCTGGAACCATTCAACAGCCGCTATTTTGAGTGTTTTAGCCGCCAGCCTTAGTATAGTAGCTCTACAAGCTGCTGGAACCATTCTTCAGCCGTTATTTTCAGTGTTATAGCCGTCATCTTTAATGTAGTAGCTCTACAAGCTGCTGGAACCATTCTACAGCCGCCATTTTGAGTGTTATAGCCGCCAGCCTTTATATAGTAGCTCTACAAGCTGCTGGAACCATTCTACAGCCGTTATTTTGAGTTTTATAGCAGCCAGCATTTATACAGTACCTCTACAAGCTGCTGGAACCATTCTACAGCCTCCATTTTGAGCATTATAGCCGCCAGCCTTTATATAGTAGCTCTACAAGCTGCTGGAACCATTCTACAGCCGTTATTTTGAGTCTTATATAGTTATATAGTCATCTTTAATATAGTAGCTCTACAAGCTGCTGGAACCATTCTACTGCCGCCATTCTGAGTGTTATAGCAGCCAGCATTTACATAGTACCTCTACAAGCTGCTGGAACCATTCTACAGCCGCCATTTTGAGTGTTATAGCGGCCAGCCTTTATATAACAGCTATACAAGCTGCTGGAACCATTCTACAGCCGCCATTTTGAGTGTTATAGCCGCCAGCCTTTATAGTAGCTCTACAAGCTGCTGGAACCATTCTACAGCCGCCATTCTGAGTGCTATAGAAGCCAGCATTTATATAGTAGCTCTACAAGCTGCTGGAAGCATACTACAGCCGCCATTTTGAGTGTTATATCAGCCAGCAATTATATAGTACCTCTACAAGCTGCTGGAACCATTCTACAGCCGCCACTTTGAGTGTTATAGCGGCCAGCCTTTATATAACAGCTTTACAAGCTGCTGGAACCATTCTACAGCCGTTATTTTGAGTGGTAAAGCCTCCAGCCTTTATATAACAGCTACACAAGCTGCTGGAACCATTCTACAGCCACCATTTTGATTGTTATAGCCGCCAGCCTTTATATAGCAGCTATACAAGCTGCTGGAACCATTCTACAGCCGCCATTCTGAGTGTTATAGCAGCCAGCATTTACAAAGTACCTCACAATCTGCTGGAACCATTCTACAGTCGCCATTTCGAGTGTTATAGCAGCCAGCATTTATATAGTTGCTCTACAAGCTGCTGGAACCATTCTACAGCCGTTATTTTGAGTGTTATAGCCGCCAGCCTTTGTAGAGTAGCTCTGTAAGCTGCTGGAACCATTCTACAGCCGCCATTTTGAGTGTTGTAGCCGCTAGCCTTTATATAGTAGCTCTACAACCTGCTGGAACCATTCTACAGCCGTTATTTAGAGTGTTATAGCCGTCATCTTTAATGTAGTACCTCTACAAGCTGCTGGAACCATTCTACAGGCTCCATTTTGAGTGTTATAGCCGCCAGCCTTTATATAGTAGCTCTACAACCTGCTGGAACCATTCTACAGCCGTTATTTAGAGTGTTATAGCCGTCATCTTTAATGTAGTACCTCTACAAGCTGCTGGAACCATTCTACAGGCTCCATTTTGAGTGTTATAGCCGCCAGCCTTTATATAGCAGCTCTACAAGCTGCTGGAACCATTCTACAGCCGTTATTTTAAGTGTTATAGCCGCCAGCTTTTATATAACAGCTCTACAAGCTGCTGGAACCATTCTACAGCCGTTATTTTGAGTGTTATAGCCGCCAGCTTTTATACAACAGCTCTACAACCTGCTGGAACCATTCTACAGCCGCCATTTTGAGTGTTATAGCCGCCAGCCTTTATATAGTAGCTCTGCAAGATGCTGGAACCGTTTTACAGCCGCTTTTTTGAGTGTTATAGCGGCCAGCCTTTAAATAACAGCTATACAAGCTGCTGGAACCATTCTACAGCCACCATTTTGAGTGTTATTGCCGCCAGCCTTTATATAACAGTTATACAAACTGCTGGAACCATTCTACAGCCACCATTTTGAGTGTTATAGCCAACAGCCTGTATATAGTAGCTCTGCAAGCTGCTGGAACCATTCAACAGCCGCTATTTTGAGTGTTTTAGCCGCCAGCCTTTATATAGTAGCTCTACAAGCTGCTGGAACCATTCTTCAGCCGTTATTTTGAGTGTTATAGCCGTCATCTTTAATGTAGTAGCTCTACAAGCTGCTGGAACCATTCTACAGCCTCCATTTTGAGTGTTATAGCCGCCAGCCTTTATATAGCAGCTATACAAGCTGCTGGAACCATTCTAAAGCCGTTATTTTGAGTGTTATAGCAGCCAGCCTTAATATAGTAGCTCTGCAAGATGCTGGAAACATTAAACAGACTCCATTTTGAGACTTATAACCGCCAACCTTTATATAGTACCTCTACAATCTGCTGGAATCATTCTACAGCCGCCATTTTGAGTGTTTTAGCGGCTAGCGTTTATATAATATCTATACAAGCTGCTGGAACCATTCTACAGCCATCATTTTGAGTGTTATTGCCGCCAGCCTTTATATAACAGGTTTACAAGCTGCTGGAACCATTCTACAGCCACCATTTTGAGTGTTATAGCCAACAGCCTGTATATAGAAGCTCTGCAGGCTGCTGGAACCATTCTACAGCCGCTATTTTGAGTGTTTTAGACGCCAGCCTTTATATAACAGCTATACAAGCTGCTGGAACCATTCTAGTGTCGCCATTTTGAGTGTTATTGCAGCCAGAGTTTTATAGGAGCCAGCATTTATATAGTACCTCTACAAGCTGCTGGAACCATTCTACAGCCTCCATTTTGAGACTTATAGCCGCCAACCTATATAAAGTAGCTCTACAAGCTGCTGGAACCATTCTACAGCCGCCATTTTGAGTGTTATAGCGGCCAGCCTTTATATAACAGCTATACAAGTTGCTATAACCATTCTACAGCCGTTATTTTGAGTGTTATAGCCGGCAGCCTTTGTAGAGTAGCTCTGCAAGCTGCTGGAACCATTTTATAGCCGCTATTTTAAGTGTTATAGCGGCCAGCATTTATATAGCAGCTATACAAGCTGCTGGAACCATTCCACAGCCGCCATTCTGAGTGTTATAGCAGCCAGCATTTACATAGTACCTCTACAAGCTGCTGGAACCATTCCACAGCCGCCATTTTGAGTGCTATAGCAGCCAGCATTTATATAGTAGCTCTACAAGCTGCTGGAACCATTCTACAGCCGTTATTTTGAGTGTTATAGCCGCCAGCCTTTGTAGAGTAGCTCTGCAAGCTGCTGGAATCATTCTACAGCCGTTATTTTGAGTGTTATAGCCGCCAGCCTTTATATAGAAGCTCTACAAGCTGCTGGAACCATTCTACAGCCGTTATTTTGAGTTTTATAGCAGCCACCATTTATATAGTACCTCTACAAGCTGCTGGAACCATTCTACAGCCTCCATTTTGAGCGTTATAGCCGCCAGCCTTTATATAGTAGCTCTACAAGCTGCTGAAACCATTCTACAGCCGTTATTTTGAGTTTTATAGCCGTCATCTTTAATGTAGTAGCTCTACAAGCTGCTGTAACCATTCTACAGCCATCATTTTGAGTGTTATTGCCGCCAGCCTTTATATAACAGTTATACAAGCTGCTGGAACCATTCTACAGCCACCATTTTGAGTGTTATAGCCAACAGCCTGTATATAGAAGCTCTGCAGGCTGCTGGAACCATTCTACAGCAGCTATTTTGAGTGTTTTAGCCGCCAGCATTTATATAGTACCTCTACAAGCTGCTGGAACCATTCTACAGCCTCCATTTTGAGCGTTATAGCCGCCAGCCTTTATATAGTAGCTCTACAAGCTGCTGTAACCATTCTACAGCCATCATTTTGAGTGTTATTGCCGCTAGCCTTTATATAACAGCTATACAAGCTGCTGGAACCATTCTACAGCCGCCATTTTGAGTGTTATAGCAGCCAGAGTTTTATAGGAGCAAGCATTTATATAGTACCTCTACAAGCTGCTGGAACCATTCTACAGCCGCCATTTTGAGTGTTATAGCAGCAAGCATTTATACAGTACCTCTACAATCTGCTGGAACCATTCTACAGCCGCCATTTTGAGTGTTATTGCCGCCAGCCTTTATATAACAGCTATACAAGCTGCTGGAACCATTCTACAGCCGCCATTTTGAGTGTTATAGCAGCCAGAGTTTTATAGGAGCAAGCATTTATATAGTACCTCTACAAGCTGCTGGAACCATTCTACAGCCTCCATTTTGAGCGTTATAGCCGCCAACCCTTATATAGTAGCTCTACAAGCTGCTGGAACCATTCTACAGCCGCCATTTTGAGTGTTATAGCAGCCAGCATTTATATAGTACCTCTACAATCTGCTGGAACCATTCTACAGCCTCCATTTTGAGACTTATAGCCGCCAACCTATATATAGTAGCTCTACAAGCTGCTGGAACCATTCTACAGCCGCCATTTTGAGTGTTATAGCAGCAAGCATTTATACAGTACCTCTACAATCTGCTGGAACCATTCTACAGCCGCCATTTTGAGTGTTATAGCGGCTAGCCTTTATATAACAGCTATACAAGTTGCTGGAACCATTCAACAGCCGCCATTTTGAGTGTTATAGCAGCCAGCATTTATATAGTACCTCTACTATCTGCTGGAACCATTCTACAGCCGCCATTTTAGTGTTATAGCGGCCAGCCTTTATATAACAGCTATACAAGTTGCTGGAACCATTCTACAGCCGCCATTTTGAGTGTTATAGCCGCCAGCCTTTATATAGTAGCTCTATAGGCTGCTGGAACCATTCTGCAGCCGCCATTTTGAGTGTTATAGCAGCCAGCCTTTATATAGTAGCTCTACAAGCTCCTGAAACCATTCTACAGCCGTTATTTTGAGTTTTATAGGAGCCAGCATTTATATAGTACCTCTACAAGCTGCTGGAACCATTCTACAGCCTCCATTTTGAGCGTTATAGCCGCCAGCCTTTATATAGTAGCTCTACAAGCTGCTGGAACCATTCTACAGCCGCCATTTTGAGTGTTATAGCAGCCAGCAATTATATAGTACCTCTACAATCTGCTGGAACCATTCTACAGCCTCCATTTTGAGACTTATAGCCGCCAACCTATATATAGTAGCTCTACAAGCTGCTGGAACCATTCTACAGCCGCCATTTTGAGTGTTATAGCAGCAAGCATTTATACAGTACCTCTACAATCTGCTGGAACCATTCTACAGCCGCCATTTTGAGTGTTATTGCCGCCAGCCTTTATATAACAGCTATACAAGCTGCTGGAACCATTCTACAGCCGCCATTTTGAGTGTTATAGCAGCCAGCATTTATATAGTACCTCTACTATCTGCTGGAACCATTCTACAGCCGCCATTTTAGTGTTATAGCGGCCAGCCTTTATATAACAGCTATACAAGTTGCTGGAACCATTCTACAGCCGCCATTTTGAGTGTTATAGCCGCCAGCCTTTATATAGTAGCTCTATAGGCTGCTGGAACCATTCTGCAGCCGCCATTTTGAGTGTTATAGCAGCCAGCCTTTATATAGTAGCTCTACAAGCTCCTGAAACCATTCTACAGCCGTTATTTTGAGTTTTATAGGAGCCAGCATTTATATAGTACCTCTACAAGCTGCTGGAACCATTCTACAGCCTCCATTTTGAGCGTTATAGCCGCCAGCCTTTATATAGTAGCTCTACAAGCTGCTGGAACCATTCTACAGCCGCCATTTTGAGTGTTATAGCAGCCAGCATTTATATAGTACCTCTACAATCTGCTGGAACCATTCTACAGCCTCCATTTTGAGACTTATAGCCGCCAACCTATATATAGTAGCTCTACAAGCTGCTGGAACCATTCTACAGCCGCCATTTTGAGTGTTATAGCAGCAAGCATTTATACAGTACCTCTACAATCTGCTGGAACCATTCTACAGCCGCCATTTTGAGTGTTATTGCCGCCAGCCTTTATATAACAGCTATACAAGCTGCTGGAACCATTCTACAGCCGCCATTTTGAGTGTTATAGCAGCCAGAGTTTTATAGGAGCAAGCATTTATATAGTACCTCTACAAGCTGCTGGAACCATTCTACAGCCTCCATTTTGAGCGCTATAGCCGCCAACCCTTATATAGTAGCTCTACAAGCTGCTGGAACCATTCTACAGCCGCCATTTTGAGTGTTATAGCAGCCAGCATTTATATAGTACCTCTACAATCTGCTGGAACCATTCTACAGCCTCCATTTTGAGACTTATAGCCGCCAACCTATATATAGTAGCTCTACAAGCTGCTGGAACCATTCTACAGCCGCCATTTTGAGTGTTATAGCAGCAAGCATTTATACAGTACCTCTACAATCTGCTGGAACCATTCTACAGCCGCCATTTTGAGTGTTATAGCGGCCAGCCTTTATATAACAGCTATACAAGTTGCTGGAACCATTCAACAGCCGCCATTTTGAGTGTTATAGCAGCCAGCATTTATATAGTACCTCTACAATCTGCTGGAACCATTCTACAGCCGCCATTTTAGTGTTATAGCGGCCAGCCTTTATATAACAGCTATACAAGTTGCTGGAACCATTCTACAGCCGCCATTTTGAGTGTTATAGCCGCCCGCCTTTATATAGTAGCTCTATAGGCTGCTGGAACCATTCTGCAGCCGCCATTTTGAGTGTTATAGCAGCCAGCCTTTATATAGTAGCTCTACAAGCTCCTGAAACCATTCTACAGCCGTTATTTTGAGTTTTATAGGAGCCAGCATTTATATAGTACCTCTACAAGCTGCTGGAACCATTCTACAGCCTCCATTTTGAGCGTTATAGCCACCAGCCTTTATATAGTAGCTCTACAAGCTGCTGGAACCATTCTACAGCCGTTATTTTGAGTTTTATTGCAATCAGCATTTATATAGTACCAATACAAGCTGTTGGAACAATTCTACAACCTCCACTTTGAGTGTTATAGCGGCCAGCCTTTATATAACAGCTATACAAGTTGCTGGAACCATTCTACAGCCGCCATTTTGAGTGTTATAGCCGCCCGCCTTTATATAGTAGCTCTATAGGCTGCTGGAACCATTCTGCAGCCGCCATTTTGAGTGTTATAGCAGCCAGCCTTTATATAGTAGCTCTACAAGCTCCTGAAACCATTCTACAGCCGTTATTTTGAGTTTTATAGGAGCCAGCATTTATATAGTACCTCTACAAGCTGCTGGAACCATTCTACAGCCTCCATTTTGAGCGTTATAGCCACCAGCCTTTATATAGTAGCTCTACAAGCTGCTGGAACCATTCTACAGCCGCCATTTTGAGTGTCATAGCAGCCAGCATTTATAAATATAGTAGCTCTACAAGCTGCTGGAACCATTCTACAGCCGTTATTTTGAGTGTTATAGCCGCCAGCCTTTGTAGAGTAGCTCTGCAAGCTGCTGGAACCATTCTACAGCCGTTATTTTGAGTGTTCCAGCCGCCAGCCTTTATATAGTAGCTCTACAAGCTGCTGGAACCATTCTACAGCCGCCATTTTAAGTGTTATAGCCGCCAGCCTTTATATAGTAGCTCTACAAGCTGCTGGAACCTTTCTACAGCCGTTATTTTGAGTGTTATAGCGGCCAGCCTTTATATAACAGCTTTACAAGCTCGTGGAACCATTCTTCAGCCTCCATTTTGAGCGTTATAGCCGCCAGCCTTTATATAGTAGCTCTACAAGCTGCTGCAACCATTCTACAGCCGCCATTTTGAGTGTTATAGCAGCCAGCATTTATAAATATAGTAGCTCTACAAGCTGCTGGAACCATTCTACAGCCGCCATTTTGAGTGTTATAGCGGCCAGCCTTTATATAACAGCTATACAAGCTGCTGGAACCATTCTACAGCCGCCATTTTGAGTGTTATAGCGGCCAGCCTTTATATAGTAGCTCTACAAGCTGCTGGAACCATTCTACAGCCGCCATTTTGAGTGTCATAGCAGCCAGCATTTATAAATATAGTAGCTCTACAAGCTGCTGGAACCATTCTACAGCCGTTATTTTGAGTGTTATAGCCGCCAGCCTTTGTAGAGTAGCTCTGCAAGCTGCTGGAACCATTCTACAGCCGTTATTTTGAGTGTTATATCCGCCAGCCAGTATATAGTAGCTCTACAAGCTGCTGGAACCATTCTACAGCCACCATTTTGAGTGTTATAGCCGCCAGCCTTTATATACTAGCTCTACAAGCTGCTGGAACCATTCTACAGCCGTTATTTTGAGTTTTATAGCAGCCAGCATTTATATAGTACCTCTACAAGTTGCTGGAACCATTCTACAGCCTCCATTTTGAGCGTTATAGCCGCCAGCCTTTATATAGTAGCTCTACAAGCTGCTGAAACCATTCTGCAGCCGCCATTTTGAGTGTTATAGCAGCCAGCATTTATATAGTAGCTCTACAAGCTGCTGGAACTATTCTACAGCATCCATTTTGAGTGTTATAGCAGCCAGGCTTTATTTAGTAACTCTACAAGCTGCTGGAACCATTCTACAGCCGTTATTTTGAGTTTTATAGCAGCCAGCATTTATATAGTACCTCTACAATTTGCTGGAACCATTCTACAGCCTCCATTTTGAGCGTTATAGCCGCCAGCCTTTATATAGTAGCTCTACAAGCTGCTGAAACCATTCTGCAGCCGCCATTTTGAGTGTTATAGCAGCCAGCATTTATATAGTAGCTCTACAAGCTGCTGGAACTATTCTACAGCCGTTATTTTGAGTGTTATAGCAGCCAGCATTTATATAGTACCTCTACAAGCTGCTGGCACCATTCTACAGCCTCCATTTTGAGTGTTATAGCCGCCAGCCTTTATATAGTAGCTCTACAAGCTCCTGAAACCATTCTACAGCCGTTATTTTGAGTTTTATAGGAGCCAGCATTTATATAGTACCTCTACAAGCTGCTGGAACCATTCTACAGCCGTTATTTTGAGTTTTATAGCAGCCAGCATTTATATAGTACCAATACAAGCTGCTGGAAGCATACTACAGCCGCCATTTTGAGTGTTATAGCAGCCAGCATTTATATAGTACCTCTACAAGCTGTTGGAACCATTCTACAGCCGCCATTTTGAGTGTTATAGCGGCCAGCCTTTATATAACAGCTTTACAAGCTGCTGGAACCATTCTACAGCCGACATTCTGAGTGTTATAGCAGCCAGCATTTACATAGTATCTCTACAAGCTGCTGGAACCATTCTACAGTCGCCATTTCGAGTGTTATAGCAGCCAGCATTTATATAGTTGCTCTACAAGCTGCTGGAACCATTCTACAGCCGTTATTTTGAGTGCTCTAGCCGCCAGCCTTTGTAGAGTAGCTCTGTAAGCTGCTGGAACCATTCTACAGCCGCCATTTTGAGTGTTATAGCCGCTAGCCTTTATATAGTAGCTCTACAAGCTGCTGGAACCATTCTACAGCCGTTATTTAGAGTGGTATAGCCGTCATCTTTAATGTAGTACCTCTACAAGCTGCTGGAACCATTCTACAGCCTCCATTTTGAGTGTTATAGCCGCCAGCCTTTTATATAGCAGCTATATAAGCTGCTGGAACCATTCTACAGCCGCCATTCTGAGTGTTATAGCCGCCAGCTTTTATATAACAGCTCTACAAGCTGCTGGAACCATTCTACAGCCGCTATTTTAAGTGTTATAGCCGCCAGCTTTTATATAACAGCTCTACAAGCTGCTGGAACCATTCTACAGCCGTTATTTTGTGTGTTATAGCCGCCAGCTTTTATACAACAGCTCTACAACCTGCTGGAACCATTCTACAGCCGCCATTTTGAGTGTTATAGCCGCCAGCCTTTATATAGTAGCTCTGCAAGATGCTGGAACCGTTTTACAGCCGCTTTTTTGAGTGTTATAGCGGCCAGCCTTTACATAACAGCTATACAAGCTGCTGGAACCATTCTACAGCCACCATTTTGAGTGTTATTGCCGCCAGCCTTTATATAACAGTTATACAAACTGCTGGAACCATTATACAGCCGTTATTTTGAGTGTTATAGCCGTCATCTTTAATGTAGTGGCTCTACAAGCTGCTGGAACCATTCTACAGCCTCCATTTTGAGCGTTATAGCCGCCAGCCTTTATATAGTAGCTCTACAAGCTGCTGAAACCATTCTGCAGCCGCCATTTTGAGTGTTATAGCAGCCAGCATTTATATAGTAGCTCTACAAGCTGCTGGAACTATTCTACAGCATCCATTTTGAGTGTTATAGCAGCCAGGCTTTATATAGTAACTCTACAAGCTGCTGGAACCATTCTACAGCCGTTATTTTGAGTTTTATAGCAGCCAGCATTTATATAGTACCTCTACAAGTTGCTGGAACCATTCTACAGCCTCCATTTTGAGCGTTATAGCCGCCAGCCTTTATATAGTAGCTCTACAAGCTGCTGAAACCATTCTGCAGCCGCCATTTTGAGTGTTATAGCAGCCAGCATTTATATAGTAGCTCTACAAGCTGCTGGAACTATTCTACAGCCGTTATTTTGAGTGTTATAGCAGCCAGCATTTATATAGTACCTCTACAAGCTGCTGGCACCATTCTACAGCCTCCATTTTGAGTGTTATAGCCGCCAGCCTTTATATAGTAGCTCTACAAGCTCCTGAAACCATTCTACAGCCGTTATTTTGAGTTTTATAGGAGCCAGCATTTATATAGTACCTCTACAAGCTGCTGGAACCATTCTACAGCCGTTATTTTGAGTTTTATAGCAGCCAGCATTTATATAGTACCAATACAAGCTGCTGGAAGCATTCTACAGCCGCCATTTTGAGTGTTATAGCAGCCAGCATTTATATAGTACCCTCTACAAGCTGTTGGAACCATTCTACAGCCGCCATTTTGAGTGTTATAGCGGCCAGCCTTTATATAACAGCTTTACAAGCTGCTGGAACCATTCTACAGCCGACATTCTGAGTGTTATAGCAGCCAGCATTTACATAGTATCTCTACAAGCTGCTGGAACCATTCTACAGTCGCCATTTCGAGTGTTATAGCAGCCAGCATTTATATAGTTGCTCTACAAGCTGCTGGAACCATTCTACAGCCGTTATTTTGAGTGCTCTAGCCGCCAGCCTTTGTAGAGTAGCTCTGTAAGCTGCTGGAACCATTCTACAGCCGCCATTTTGAGTGTTATAGCCGCTAGCCTTTATATAGTAGCTCTACAAGCTGCTGGAACCATTCTACAGCCGTTATTTAGAGTGGTATAGCCGTCATCTTTAATGTAGTACCTCTACAAGCTGCTGGAACCATTCTACAGCCTCCATTTTGAGTGTTATAGCCGCCAGCCTTTATATAGCAGCTATATAAGCTGCTGGAACCATTCTACAGCCGCCATTCTGAGTGTTATAGCCGCCAGCTTTTATATAACAGCTCTACAAGCTGCTGGAACCATTCTACAGCCGCTATTTTAAGTGTTATAGCCGCCAGCTTTTATATAACAGCTCTACAAGCTGCTGGAACCATTCTACAGCCGTTATTTTGTGTGTTATAGCCGCCAGCTTTTATACAACAGCTCTACAACCTGCTGGAACCATTCTACAGCCGCCATTTTGAGTGTTATAGCCGCCAGCCTTTATATAGTAGCTCTGCAAGATGCTGGAACCGTTTTACAGCCGCTTTTTTGAGTGTTATAGCGGCCAGCCTTTACATAACAGCTATACAAGCTGCTGGAACCATTCTACAGCCACCATTTTGAGTGTTATTGCCGCCAGCCTTTATATAACAGTTATACAAACTGCTGGAACCATTATACAGCCGTTATTTTGAGTGTTATAGCCGTCATCTTTAATGTAGTGGCTCTACAAGCTGCTGGAACCATTCTACAGCCTCCATTTTGAGTGTTATAGCCGCCAGCCTTTATATAGTAGCTCTACAAGCTGCTGGAACCATTCTTCAGCCGTTATTTTGAGTGTTATAGCCGTCATCTTTAATGTAGTGGCTCTACAAGCTGCTGGAACCATTCTACAGCTTCCATTTTGAGTGTTATAGCCGCCAGCCTTTATATAGCAGCTATACAAGCTGCTGGAACCATTCTAAAGCCGTTATTTTGAGTGTTATAGCAGCCAGCCTTTATATAGTAGCTCTGCAAGATGCTGGAAACATTCCACAGACTCCATTTTGAGACTTATAACCGCCAACCTTTATATAGTACCTCTACAATCTGCTGGAATCATTCTACAGCCGCCATTTTGAGTGTTATAGCGGCTAGCCTTTATATAACATCTATACAAGCTGCTGGAACCATTCTACAGCCTCCATTTTGAGTGTTATAGCCGCCAGCTTTTATATAACAGCTCTACAAGCTGCTGGAACCATTCTTCAGCCGTTATTTTGAGTGTTATAGCCGTCATCTTTAATGTAGTGGCTCTACAAGCTGCTGGAACCATTCTACAGCCTCCATTTTGAGTGTTATAGCCGCCAGCCTTTATATAGCAGCTATACAAGCTGCTGGAACCATTCTAAAGCCGTTATTTTGAGTGTTATAGCAGCCAGCCTTTATATAGTAGCTCTGCAAGATGCTGGAAACATTCCACAGACTCCATTTTGAGACTTATAACCGCCAACCTTTATATAGTACCTCTACAATCTGCTGGAATCATTCCACAGCCGCCATTTTAAGTGTTATAGCCGCCAGCCTTTATATAGTAGCTCTGCAAAATGCTGGAACCATTTTGCAGCCGCTATTTTGAGAGTTACAGAGGCCAGCCTTTACATAACAGCTATACAAGCTGCTGGAACCATTCTACAGCTATCATTTTGAGTGTTATTGCCGCCAGCCTTTATATAACAGGTTTACAAGCTGCTGGAACCATTCTACAGCCACCATTTTGAGTGTTATAGCCAACAGCCTGTATATAGAAGCTCTGCAGGCTGCTGGAACCATTCTACAGCCGCTATTTTGAGTGTTTTAGCCGCCAGCCTTTATATAGTAGCTCTACAAGCTGCTGGAACCATTCTACAGCCGCCATTTTGAGTGTTATAGCGGCCAGCCTTTATATAACAGCTATACAAGTTGCTGGAACTATTCTACAGCCGTTATTTTGAGTGTTATAGCCGGCAGCCTTTGTAGAGTAGCTATACAAGCTGCTGGAACCATTCTACAGCCGTTATTTCGAGTGTTATAGGAGCCAGCCTTTATATAGTAGCTCTGCAAGCTGCTGGAACCATTTTATAGCCGCTATTTTGAGTGTTATAGCGGCCAGCATTTATATAGCAGCTATACAATCTGCTGGAACCATACCACAGCCGCCATTCTGAGTGTTATAGCAGCCAGCATTTATATAGTAGCTCTACAAGCTGCTGGAACCATTCTACAGCCGCCATTTTGAGTGTTATAGCGGCCAGCCTTTATATAACAGCTATACAAATTGCTGGAACCATTCTGCAGCCGCCATTTTGAGTGTTATAGCAGCCAGCATTTATATAGTACCTCTACAATCTGCTGGAACCATTCTACAGCCGCCATTTTAGTGTTATAGCGGCCAGCCTTTATCTAACAGCTATACAAGTTGCTGGAACCATTCTACAGCCGTTATTCTGAGTGTTATAGCAGCCAGCATTTATATAGTAGCTCTACAAGCTGCTGGAACCATTCTACAGCCGCCATTTTGAGTGTTATAGCGGCCAGCCTTTATATAACAGCTATACAAGTTGCTGGAACCATTTTATAGCCGCTATTTTGAGTGTTATAGCGGCCAGCATTTATATAGCAGCTATACAAGCTGCTGGAACCATTCCACAGCCGCCATTCTGAGTGTTATAGCAGCCAGCATTTATATAGTAGCTCTACAAGCTGCTGGAACCATTCTACAGCCTCCATTTTGAGACTTATAGCCGCCAACCTACATATAGTAGCTCTGCAAGCTGCTGGAACCATTCTACAGCCGCCATTTTGAGTGTTATAGCAGCCAGCATTTATATAGTACCTCTACAATCTGCTGGAACCATTCTTCAGCCGCCATTTTGAGTGTTATAGCGGCCAGCCTTTATATAACAGCTATACAAGTTGCTGGAACCATTTTATAGCCGCTATTTTGAGTGTTATAGCGGCCAGCATATATATAGCAGCTATACAAGCTGCTGGAACCATTCCACAGCCGCCATTTTGAGTGTTATAGCAGCCAGCATTTATATAGTAGCTCTACAAGCTGCTGGAACCATTCTACAGCCGTTATTTTGAGTGTTATAGCCGCCAGCCTTTGTAGAGTAGCTCTGCAAGCTGCTGAAACCATTCTACAGCCGTTATTTTGAGTGTTATAGCCGCCAGCCTTTATATAGAAGCTCTACAAGCTGCTGGAACCATTCTACAGCCTCCATTTTGAGCGTTATAGCCGCCAGCCTTTTTATAGTAGCTCTACAAGCTGCTGAAACCATTCTACAGCCGTTATTTCGAGTTTTATAGCCGTCATCTATAATGTTGTAGCTCTACAAGCTGCTGGAACTATTCTACAGCCATCATTTTGAGTGTTATTGCCGCCAGCCTTTATATAACAGTTATACAAGCTGCTGGAACCATTCAACAGCCACCATTTTGAGAGTTATAGCCAACAGCCTGTATATAGAAGCTCTGCAGGCTGCTAGAACCATTCTACAGCCGCTATTTTGAGTGTTTTAGCCGCCAGCCTTTATATAACAGCTATACAAGCTGCTGGAACCATTCTACAGCCGCCATTTTGAGTGTTATAGCAGCCAGAGTTTTATAGGAGCCAGCATTTATATAGTACCTCTACAAGCTGCTGGAACCATTCTACAGCCTCCATTTTGAGACTTATAGCCACCAACCTATATATAGTAGCTCTACAAGCTGCTGGAACCATTCTACAGCCGCCATTTTGAGTGTTATAGCAGCCAGCATTTATATAGTACCTCTACAATCTGCTGCAACCATTCTACAGCCTCCATTTTGAGACTTATAGCCGCCAAGCTCTACAAGCTGCTGGAACCATTCTACAGACGCCATTTTGAGTGTTATAGCAGCCAGCATTTATATAGTACCTCTACAATCTGCTGGAATCATTCTACAGCCGCCATTTTGAGTGTTATAGCGGCCAGCCTTTATATAACAGCTATACAAGTTGCTGGAACCATTCTGCAGCCGCCATTTTGAGTGTTATAGCGGCCAGCATTTATATAGTACCTCTACACGCTGCTGGAACGATTCTACAGCCTCCATTTTGAGCATTATAGCCGCCAGCCTTTATATAACAGCTATACAAGTTGCTGGAACCATTCAACAGCCGCCATTTTGAGTGTTATAGCAGCCAGCATTTATATAGTACCTCTACAATCTGCTGGAACCATTCTACAGCCGCCATTTTAGTGTTATAGCGGCCAGCCTTTATATAACAGCTATACAAGTTGCTGGAACCATTCTACAGCCGTTATTTTGAGTGTTATAGCCGCCAGCCTTTATATAGTAGCTCTACAAGCTGCTGAAACCATTCTGCAGCCGCCATTTTGAGTGCTATAGCAGCCAGCCTTTATATAGTAGCTCTGCAAGCTGCTGGAACCATTTTACAGCCGCCATTCTGAGTGTTATAGCAGCCAGCATTTACATAGTACCTCTACAAGCTGCTGGAACCATTCTACAGACGCCATTTTGAGTGTTATAGCAGCCAGCATTTATATAGTAGCTCTACAAGCTGCTGGAACTATTCTACAGCCGTTATTTTGAGTTTTATAGCAGCCAGCATTTATATAGTACCTCTACAAGCTGCTGGCACCATTCTACAGCCTCCATTTTGAGTGTTATAGCCGCCAGCCTTTATATAGTAGCTCTACAAGCTCCTGAAACCATTCTACAGCCGTTATTTTGAGTTTTATAGGAGCCAGCATTTATATAGTACCTCTACAAGCTGCTGGAACCATTCTACAGCCTCCATTTTGAGCGTTATAGCCGCCAGCCTTTATATAGTAGCTCTACAAGCTGCTGGAACCATTCTACAGCCGTTATTTTGAGTTTTATAGCAGCCAGCATTTATATAGTACCAATACAAGCTGTTGGAACTATTCTACAACCTCCACTTTGAGTGTTATAGCCGCCAGTCTTGGTAAAGTAGCTCTGCAAGTTGCTAGAACCATTCTACAGCCGCCATTTTGAGTTTTATTGAGGCCAGCCTTTATATAACAGCTATACAAGCTGCTGGAACCATTTTACAGCCGTTATTTTGAGTGTTATATCCGCCAGCCAGTATATACTAGCTCTACAAGCTGTTGGAACCATTCTACAGCCGCCATTTTGAGTGTTATAGCAGCCAGCATTTATATAGTACCAATACAAGCTGTTGGAACCATTCTACAACCTCCACTTTGAGTGTTATAGCCGCCAGTCTTGGTAAAGTAGCTCTGCAAGCTGCTGGAACCATTCTACAGCCTCCATTTTGAGCGTTATAGCCGCCAGCCTTTATATAGTAGCTCTACAAGCTGCTGGAACCATTCTACAGCCGTTATTTTGAGTTTTATAGCAGCCAGCATTTATATAGTACCAATACAAGCTGTTGGAACCATTCTACAACCTCCACTTTGAGTGTTATAGCCGCCAGTCTTGGTAAAGTAGCTCTGCAAGTTGCTAGAACCATTCTACAGCCGCCATTTTGAGTTTTATTGAGGCCAGCCTTTATATAACAGCTATACAAGCTGCTGGAACCATTCTACAGCCGTTATTTTGAGTGTTATAGCCGCCAGCCAGTATATACTAGCTCTACAAGCTGCTGGAACCATTCTACAGCCTCCATTTTGAGCGTTATAGCCGCCAGCCTTTATATAGTAGCTCTACAAGCTGCTGGAACCATTCTACAGCCGTTATTTTGAGTTTTATAGCAGCCAGCATTTATATAGTACCAATACAAGCTGTTGGAACCATTCTACAACCTCCATTTTGAGTGTTATAGCCAACAGCCTGTATATAGAAGCTCTGCAGGCTGCTGGAACCATTCTACAGCCGCTATTTTGAGTGTTTTAGCCGCCAGCCTTTATATAGTAGCTCTACAAGCTGCTGGAACCATTCTACAGCCGCCATTTTGAGTGTTATAGCGGCCAGCCTTTAGATAACAGCTATACAAGTTGCTGAAACCATTCTACAGCCGTTATTTTGAGTGTTATAGCCGCCAGCCTTTATATAGTAGCTCTACAAGCTGCTGGAACCATTCTACAGCCGCCATTTTGAGTGTTATAGCGGCCAGCCTTTATATAACAGCTATACAAGTTGTTGAAACCATTCTACAGCCGTTATTTTGAGTGTTATAGCCGGCAGCCTTTATATAACAGCTATACAAGCTGCTGGAACCATTCTACAGCCGTTATTTCGAGTGTTATAGCAGCCAGCCTTTATATAGTAGCTCTGCAAGCTGCTGGAACCATTTCATAGCCGCTATTTTGAGTGTTATAGCGGCCAGCATTTATATAGTAGCTCTACAAGCTGCTGGAACCATTCTACACCCTCCATTTTGAGTGTTATAGCGGCCAGCCTTTATATAGTAGCTCTACAAGCTGCTGGAACCATTCTACAGACGCCATTTTGAGTGTTATAGCAGCCAGAGTTTTATAGGAGCCAGCATTTATATAGTACCTCTACAAGCTGCTGGAACCATTCTACAGCCTCCATTTTGAGACTTATAGCCACCAACCTATATATAGTAGCTCTACAAGCTGCTGGAACCATTCTACAGCCGCCATTTTGAGTGTTATAGCAGCCAGCATTTATATAGTACCTCTACAATCTGCTGGAACCATTCTACAGCCTCCATTTTGAGACTTATAGCCGCCAAGCTCTACAAGCTGCTGGAACCATTCTACAGCCGCCATTTTGAGTGTTATAGCGGCCAGCCTTTATATAACAGCTATACAAGTTGCTGGAACCATTCTGCAGCCGCCATTTTGAGTGTTGTAGCAGCCAGCATTTATATAGTACCTCTACAATCTGCTGGAACCATTCTACAGCCGCCATTTTAGTGTTATAGCGGCCAGCCTTTATATAACAGCTATACAAGTTTCTGGAACCATTCTACAGCCGTTATTTTGAGTGTTATAGCCGCCAGCCTTTATATAGTAGCTCTACAAGCTGCTGAAACCATTCTGCAGCCGCCATTTTGAGTGTTATAGCAGCCAGAGTTTTATAGGAGCCAGCATTTATATAGTACCTCTACAAGCTGCTGGAACCATTCTACAGCCTCCATTTTGAGCGTTATAGCCGCCAGCCTTTATATAGTAGCTCTACAAGCTGCTGGAACCATTCTACAGCCGTTATTTTGAGTTTTATAGCAGCCAGCATTTATATAGTACCAATACAAGCTGTTGGAACCATTCTACAACCTCCACTTTGAGTGTTATAGCCGCCAGCCTTTATATAGTAGCTCTGCAGGCTGCTGGAACCATTCTACAGCCGCTATTTTGAGTGTTTTAGCCGCCAGCCTTTATATAACAGCTATACAAGCTGCTGGAACCATTCTACAGACGCCATTTTGAGTGTTATAGCAGCCAGAGTTTTATAGGAGCCAGCATTTATATAGTACCTCTACAAGCTGCTGGAACCATTCTACAGCCTCCATTTTGAGACTTATAGCCACCAACCTATATATAGTAGCTCTACAAGCTGCTGGAACCATTCTACAGCCTCCATTTTGAGACTTATAGCCACCAACCTATATATAGTAGCTCTACAAGCTGCTGGAACCATTCTACAGCCGTTATTTTGAGTGTTATAGCCGCCAGCCTTTGTAGAGTAGCTCTGCAAGCTGCTGAAACCATTCTACAGCCGTTATTTTGAGTGTTATAGCCGCCAGCCTTTATATAGAAGCTCTACAAGCTGCTGGAACCATTCTACAGCCTCCATTTTGAGCGTTATAGCCGCCAGCCTTTATATAGTAGCTCTACAAGCTGCTGGAACCATTCTACAGCCGTTATTTTGAGTTTTATAGCAGCCAGCATTTATATAGTACCAATACAAGCTGTTGGAACCATTCTACAACCTCCACTTTGAGTGTTATAGCCGCCAGCCTTTATATAGTAGCTCTGCAGGCTGCTGGAACCATTCTACAGCCGCTATTTTGAGTGTTTTAGCCGCCAGCCTTTATATAACAGCTATACAAGCTGCTGGAACCATTCTACAGACGCCATTTTGAGTGTTATAGCAGCCAGAGTTTTATAGGAGCCAGCATTTATATAGTACCTCTACAAGCTGCTGGAACCATTCTACAGCCTCCATTTTGAGACTTATAGCCACCAACCTATATATAGTAGCTCTACAAGCTGCTGGAACCATTCTACAGCCGCCATTTTGAGTGTTATAGCAGCCAGCATTTATATAGTACCTCTACAATCTGCTGGAACCATTCTACAGCCTCCATTTTGAGACTTATAGCCGCCAAGCTCTACAAGCTGCTGGAACCATTCTACAGCCGCCATTTTGAGTGTTATAGCAGCCAGCATTTATATAGTACCTCTACAATCTGCTGGAACCATTCTACAGCCGCCATTTTGAGTGTTATAGCGGCCAGCCTTTATATAACAGCTATACAAGTTGCTGGAACCATTCTGCAGCCGCCATTTTGAGTGTTGTAGCAGCCAGCATTTATATAGTACCTCTACAATCTGCTGGAACCATTCTACAGCCGCCATTTTAGTGTTATAGCGGCCAGCCTTTATATAACAGCTATACAAGTTTCTGGAACCATTCTACAGCCGTTATTTTGAGTGTTATAGCCGCCAGCCTTTATATAGTAGCTCTACAAGCTGCTGAAACCATTCTGCAGCCGCCATTTTGAGTGTTATAGCAGCCAGCCTTTATATAGTAGCTCTGCAAGCTGCTGGAACCATTTTACAGCCGCCATTCTGAGTGTTATAGCAGCCAGCATTTACATAGTACCTCTACAAGCTGCTGGAACCATTCTACAGATGCCATTTTGAGTGTTATAGCAGCCAGCATTTATATAGTAGCTCTACAAGCTGCTGGAACTATTCTACAGCCGTTATTTTGAGTTTTATAGCAGCCAGCATTTATATAGTACCTCTAGAAGCTGCTGGCACCATTCTACAGCCTCCATTTTGAGTGTTATAGCCGCCAGCCTTTATATAGTAGCTCTACAAGCTCCTGAAACCATTCTACAGCCGTTATTTTGAGTTTTATAGGAGCCAGCATTTATATAGTACCTCTACAAGCTGCTGGAACCATTCTACAGCCTCCATTTTGAGCGTTATAGCCGCCAGCCTTTATATAGTAGCTCTACAAGCTGCTGGAACCATTCTACAGCCGTTATTTTGAGTTTTATAGCAGCCAGCATTTATATAGTACCAATACAAGCTGTTGGAACTATTCTACAACCTCCACTTTAAGTGTTATAGCCGCCAGTCTTGGTAAAGTAGCTCTGCAAGTTGCTGGAACCATTCTACAGCCGCCATTTTGAGTTTTATTGCGGCCAGCCTTTATATAACAGCTATACAAGCTGCTGGAACCATTCTACAGCCGTTATTTTGAGTGTTATATCCGCCAGCCAGTATATACTAGCTCTACAAGCTGCTGGAACCATTCTATAGCCGCCATTTTGAGTGTTATAGCAGCCAGCATTTATATAGTACCTCTACAATCTGCTGGAACCATTCTACAGCCTCCATTTTGAGACTTATAGCCGCCAACCTATATATAGTAGCTCTACAAGCTGCTGGAACCATTCTACAGCCGCCATTTTGAGTGTTATAGCAGCCAGCATTTATACAGTACCTCTACAATCTGCTGGAACCATTCTACAGCCGCCATTTTGAGTGTTATAGCGGCCAGCCTTTATATAACAGCTATAAAAGTTGCTGGAACCATTCAACAGCCGCCATTTTGAGTGTTATAGCAGCCAGCATTTATATAGTACCTCTACAATCTGCTGGAACTATTCCACAGCCGCCATTCTGAGTGTTATAGCAGCCAGCATTTATATAGTAGCTCTACAAGTTGCTGGAACCATTCTACAGCCGCCATTTTGAGTGTTATAGCGGCCAGCCTTTATATAACAGCTATACAAGTTGCTGGAACCATTCTGCAGCCGCCATTTTGAGTGTTATAGCAGCCAGCCTTTATATAGTAGCTCTGCAAGCTGCTGGAACCATTTTACAGCCGCCATTCTGAGTGTTATAGCAGCCAGCATTTACTTAGTACCTCTACAAGCTGCTGGAACCATTCTACAGACGCCATTTTGAGTGGTATAGCAGCCAGCATTTATATAGTAGCTCTACAAGCTGCTGGAACTATTCTACAGCCGTTATTTTGAGTTTTATAGCAGCCAGCATTTATATAGTACCTCTACAAGCTGCTGGCACCATTCTACAGCCTCCATTTTGAGTGTTATAGCCGCCAGCCTTTATATAGTAGCTCTACAAGCTCCTCAAACCATTCTACAGCCGTTATTTTGAGTTTTATAGGAGCCAGCATTTATATAGTACCTGTACAAGCTGGTGGAACCATTCTACAGCCTCCATTTTGAGCGTTATAGCCGCCAGCCTTTATATAGTAGCTCTACAAGCTGCTGGAACCATTCTACAGCCGTTATTTTGAGTTTTATAGCAGCCAGCATTTATATAGTACCAATACAAGCTGTTGGAACCATTCTACAACCTCCACTTTGAGTGTTATAGCCGCCAGTCTTGGTAAAGTAGCTCTGCAAGTTGCTGGAACCATTCTACAGCCGCCATTTTGAGTTTTATTGCGGCCAGCCTTTATGTAACAGCTATACAAGCTGCTGGAACCATTCTACAGCCGTTATTTTGAGTGTTATATCCGCCAGCCAGTATATAGTAGCTCTACAATCTGCTGGAACCATTCTACAGCCACCGTTTTGAGTGTTATAGCGGCCAGCCTTTATATAACAGCTATACAAGTTGCTGGAACCATTCTGCAGCCGCCATTTTGAGTGTTATAGCAGCCAGCATTTATATAGTACCTCTACAATCTGCTGGAACCATTCTACAGCCGCCATTTTGAGTTTTATTGCGGCCAGCCTTTATATAACAGCTATACAAGCTGCTGGAACCATTCTACAGCCGTTATTTTGAGTGTTATATCCGCCAGCCAGTATATAGTAGCTCTACAAGCTGCTGGAACCATTCTACAGCCACCATTTTGAGTGTTATAGCGGCCAGCATTTATATAGCAGCTATACAAGCTGCTGGAACCATTCCACAGCCGCCATTCTGAGTGTTATAGCAGACGGCGTTTATATAGTAGCTCTACAAGTTGCTGGAACCATTCTACAGCCGCCATTTTGAGTGTTATAGCGGCCAGCCTTTATATAACAGCTATACAAGTTGCTGGAACCATTCTGCAGCCGCCATTTTGAGTGTTATAGCAGCCAGCATTTATATAGTACCTCTACAATCTGCTGGAACCATTCTACAGCCGCCATTTTAGTGTTATAGCGGCCAGCCTTTATATAACAGCTATACAAGTTGCTGGAACCATTCTACAGCCGTTATTCTGAATGTTATAGCAGCCAGCATTTATATAGTAGCTCTACAAGCTGCTGGAACCATTCTACAGCCGTTATTTTGAGTGTTATAGCGGCCAGCATTTATATAGTACCTCTACAATCTGCTGGAACCATTCTACAGCCTCCATTTTGAGACTTATAGCCGCCAACCTACATATAGTAGCTCTACAAGCTGCTGGAACCATTCTACAGCCGCCATTTTGAGTGTTATAGCAGCCAGCATTTATATAGTACCTCTACAATCTGCTGGAACCATTCTACAGCCGCCATTTTGAGTGTTAAAGCGGCCAGCCTTTATATAACAGCTATACAAGTTGCTGGAACCATTCTGCAGCCGCCATTTTGAGTGTTATAGCAGCCAGCATTTATATAGTACCTCTACAATCTGCTGGAACCATTCTACAGCCGCCATTTTAGTGTTATAGCGGCCAGCCTTTATATAACAGCTATACAAGTTGCTGGAACCATTCTACAGCCGTTATTCTGAATGTTATAGCAGCCAGCATTTATATAGTAGCTCTACAAGCTGCTGGAACCATTCTACAGCCGTTATTTTGAGTGTTATAGCGGCCAGCATTTATATAGTACCTCTACAATCTGCTGGAACCATTCTACAGCCTCCATTTTGAGACTTATAGCCGCCAACCTACATATAGTAGCTCTACAAGCTGCTGGAACCATTCTACAGCCGCCATTTTGAGTGTTATAGCAGCCAGCAATTATATAGTACCTCTACAATCTGCTGGAACCATTCTACAGCCGCCATTTTGAGTGTTAAAGCGGCCAGCCTTTATATAACAGCTATACAATCTGCTGGAACCATTCTACAGCCGTTATTTCGAGTGTTATAGCCTTTATATAACAGTGTTATAGCGGCCAGCCTTTATATAACAGCTATACAAGTTGCTGAAACCATTCTGCAGCCGCCATTTTGAGTGTTATAGCAGCCAGCCTTTATATAAGAGCTCTGCAAGCTGCTGGAACCATTTTACAGCCGCCATTCTGAGTGTAATAGCAGCCAGCATTTACATAGTACCTCTACAAGCTGCTGGAACCATTCTACAGCCGCCATTTTGAGTGTTATAGCAGCCAGCATTTATATAGTAGCTCTACAAGCTGCTGGAACTATTCTACAGCCGTTATTTTGAGTTTTATAGCAGCCAGCATTTATATAGTACCTCTACAAGCTGTTGGAACCATTCTACAACCTCCACTTTGAGTGTTATAGCCGCCAGTCTTGGTAAAGTAGCTCTGCAAGTTGCTGGAACCATTCTACAGCCGCCATTTTGAGTTTTATTGCGGCCAGCATTTATATAACAGCTATACAAGCTGCTGGAACCATTCTACAGCCGTTATTTTGAGTGTTATATCCGCCAGCCAGTATATAGTAGCTCTACAGCTGCTGGAACCATTCTACAGCCGTTATTTTGAGTGTTATAGCCGCCAGCCTTTATATAGTAGCTCTACAAGCTGCTGGAACCATTCTACAGCCGCCATTTTGAGTGTTATAGCAGCCAGCATTTATATAGTACCTCTACAAGCTGCTGGAACCATTCTACAGCCGCCATTTTGAGTGTTATAGCGGCCAGCCTTTATATAACAGCTATACAAGCTGCTGGAACCATTCTTCAGCCGCCATTTTGAGTGTTATAGCCGCCAGCCTTTATATAGTAGCTCTACAAGCTGCTGGAACCATTCTACAGCCGCCATTTTGAGTGTTATAGCAGCCAGCATTTATAAATATAGTAGCTCTACAAGCTGCTGGAACCATTCTACAGCCGTTATTTTGAGTGTTATAGCCGCCAGCCTTTGTAGAGTAGCTCTGCAAGCTGCTGGAACCATTCTACAGCCGTTATTTTGAGTGTTATAGCCGCCAGCCTTTATATAGTAGCTCTACAAGCTGCTGGAACCTTTCTTCAGCCGTTTTTTTGAGTGTTATAGCCGCCAGCCTTTGTTGAGTAGCTCTGCAAGCTGCTGGAACCATTCTACAGCCGTTATTTTGAGTGTTATAGCCGCCAGCCAGTATATAGTAGCTCTACAAGCTGCTGGAACCATTCTACAGCCACCATTTTGAGTGTTATAGCCGCCAGCCTTTATATAGTTGCTCTACAAGCTGCTGGAACCATTCTACAGCCGTTTTTTTGAGTGTTATAGCCGCCAACCTTTATATAGTAGCTCTACAAGCTGCTGGAACCATTCTACAGCCGTTATTTTGAGTCTTATAGCCGTCATCCTTAATATAGTAGCTCTACAAGCTGCTGGAACCATTCTACAGCATCCATTTTGAGTGTTATAGCCGCCAGGCTTTATATAGTAACTCTACAAGCTGCTGGAACCATTCTACAGCCGTTATTTTGAGTTTAATAGCAGCCAGCATTTATATAGTACCTCTACAAGTTGCTGGAACCATTCTACAGCCTCCATTTTGAGCGTTATAGCCGCCAGCCTTTATATAGTAGCTCTACAAGCTGCTGAAACCATTCTGCAGCCGCCATTTTAAGTGTTATAGCAGCCAGCATTTATATAGTAGCTCTACAACCTGCTGGAACTATTCTACAGCCGTTATTTTGAGTTTTATAGCAGCCAGCATTTATATAGTACCTCCACAAGCTGCTGGCACCATTCTACAGCCTCCATTTTGAGTGTTATAGCCGCCAGCCTTTATATAGTAGCTCTACAAGCTCCTGAAACCATTCTACAGCCGTTATTTTGAGTTTTATAGGAGCCAGCATTTATATAGTACCTCTACAAGCTGCTGGAACCATTCTACAGCCTCCATTTTGAGCGTTATAGCCGCCAGCCTTTTTATAGTAGCTCTACAAGCTGCTGGAACCATTCAACGGCCGTTATTTTGAGTTTTATAGCAGCCAGCATTTATATAGTACCTCTACAAGCTGCTGGAAGCATACTACAGCCGCCATTTTGAGTGTTATAGCAGCCAGCATTTATATAGTACCTCTACAAGCTGTTGGAACCATTCTACAGCCGCCATTTTGAGTGTTATAGCGGCCAGCCTTTATATAACAGCTTTACAAGCTGCTGGAATCATTCTACAGCCGACATTCTGAGTGTTATAGCAGCCAGCATTTACATAGTACCTCTACAAGCTGCTGGAACCATTCTACAGCCGCCATTTTGAGTGTTATAGCGGCCAGCCTTTATATAACAGCTATACAAGTTGCTGGAACCATTCTACAGCCGTTATTTTGAGTGTTATAGCCGGCAGCCTTTGTAGAGTAGCTATACAAGCTGCTGGAACCATTCTACAGCCGTTATTTCGAGTGTTATAGCAGCCAGCCTTTATATAGTAGCTCTGCAAGCTGCTGGAACCATTTTGTAGCCGCTATTTTGAGTGTTATAGCGGCCAGCATTTATATAGCAGCTATACAAGCTGCTGGAACCATTCCACAGCCGCCATTCTGAGTGTTATAGCAGCCAGCATTTATATAGTAGCTCTACAAGCTGCTGGAACCATTCTACAGCCGTTATTTTGAGTGTTATAGCCGCCAGCCTTTGTAGAGTAGCTCTGCAAGCTGCTGGAACCATTCTACAGCCGTTATTTTGAGTGTTATAGCCGCCAGCCTTTATATAGTAGCTCTACAAGCTGCTGGAACCATTCTACAGCCATCATTTTGAGTGTTATTGCCGCCAGCCTTTATATAACAGTTATAGAAGCTGCTGGAACCATTCTACAGCCACCATTTTGAGTGTTATAGCAGCCAGAGTTTTATAGGAGCCAGCATTTATATAGTACCTCTACAAGCTGCTGGAACCATTCTACAGCCTCCATTTTGAGACTTATAGCCACCAACCTATATATAGTAGCTCTACAAGCTGCTGGAACCATTCTACAGCCGCCACTTTGAGTGTTTTAGCAGCCAGCATTTATATAGTACCTCTACAATCTGCTGGAACCATTCTACAGCCTCCATTTTGAGACTTATAGCCGCCAAGCTCTACAAGCTGCTGGAACCATTCTACAGCCGCCATTTTGAGTGTTATAGCAGCCAGCCTTTATATAGTAGCTCTACAAGCTGCTGAAACTATTCTGCAGCCGCCATTTTGAGTGTTATAGCAGCCAGCCTTTATATAGTAGCTCTGCAAGCTGCTGGAACCATTGTACAGCCGCCATTCTGGGTGTTATAGCAGCCAGCATTTACATAGTACCTCTACAAGCTGCTGGAACCATTCTACAGACGCCATTTTGAGTGTTATAGCCGCCAGCATTTATATTGTAGCTCTACAAGCTGCTGGAACTATTCTACAGCCGTTATTTTGAGTTTTATAGCAGCCAGCATTTATATAGTACCTCTACAAGCTGCTGGCACCATTCTACAGCCTCCATTTTGAGTGTTATAGCCGCCAGCCTTTATATAGTAGCTCTACAAGCTGCTGAAACCATTCTACAGCCGTTATTTTGAGTTTTATAGGAGCCAGCATTTATATAGTACCTCTACAAGCTGCTGGAACCATTCTACAGCCTCCATTTTGAGCGTTATAGCCGCCAGCCTTTATATAGTAGCTCTACAAGCTGCTGGAACCATTCTACAGCCGTTATTTTGAGTTTTATAGGAGCCAGCATTTATATAGTACCTCTACAAGCTGCTGGAACCATTCTACAGCCTCCATTTTGAGCGTTATAGCCGCCAGTCTTGGTAAAGTAGCACTGCAAGTTGCTGTAACCATTCTACAGCTGCCATTTTGAGTGTTATAGCAGCCAGCATTTATAAATATAGTAGCTCTACAAGCTGCTGGAACCATTCTACAGCCGTTATTTTGAGTTTTATAGCAGCCAGCATTTATATAGTACCAATACAAGCTGTTGGAACCATTCTACAACCTCCACTTTGAATGTTATAGCCGCCAGTCTTGGTAAAGTAGCTCTGCAAGTTGCTGTAACCATTCTACAGCCGCCATTTCGAGTGTTATAGCAGCCAGCATTTATAAATATAGTAGCTCTACAAGCTGCTGGAACCATTCTACAGCCGTTATTTTGAGTGTTATAGCCGCCAGCCTTTGTAGAGTAGCTCTGCAAGCTGCTGAAACCATTCTACAGCCGTTATTTTGAGTGTTATAGCCGCCAGCCTTTATATAGTAGCTCTACAAGCTGCTGGAACCATTCTACAGCCGCCATTTTGAGTGTAATAGCAGCCAGCATTTATATAGTAGCTCTACAAGCTGCTGGAACCATTCTACAGCCTCCATTTTGAGTGTTATAGCCGCCAGCCTTTATATAACAGCTTTACAAGCTCGTGGAACCATTCTTCAGCCTCCATTTTGAGCGTTATAGCCGCCAGCCTTTATATAGTAGCTCTACAAGCTGCTGGAACCATTCTACAGCCGCCATTTTGAGTGTTATAGCAGCCAGCATTTATAAATATAGTAGCTCTACAAGCTGCTGGAACCATTCTACAGCCGTTATTTTGAGTGTTATAGCCGCCAGCCTTTGTTGAGTAGCTCTGCAAGCTGCTGGAACCATTCTACAGCCGTTATTTTGAGTGTTATATCCGCCAGCCAGTATATAGTAGCTCTACAAGCTGCTGGAACCATTCTACAGCCACCATTTTGAGTGTTATAGCCGCCAGCCTTTATATAGTTGCTCTACAAGCTGCTGGAACCATTCTGCAGCTGTTTTTTTGAGTGTTATAGCCGCCAACCTTTATATAGTGGCTCTACAAGCTGCTGGAACTATTCTACAGCCGTTATTTTGAGTCCTATAGTCGTCATCTTTAATATAGTAGCTCTACAAGCTGCTGGAACCATTCTACAGCATCCATTTTGAGTGTTATAGCCGCCAGGATTTATATAGTAACTCTACAAGCTGCTGGAACCATTCTACAGCCGTTATTTTGAGTTTTATAGCAGCCAGCATTTATATAGTACCTCTACAATCTGCTGGCACCATTCTACAGCCTCCATTTTGAGTGTTATAGCCGCCAGCCTTTATATAGTAGCTCTACAAGCTCCTGAAACTATTCTACAGCCGTTATTTTGAGTTTTATAGGAGCCAGCATTTATATAGTACCTCTACAAGCTGCTGGAACCATTCTACAGCCTCCATTTTGAGCGTTATAGCCGCCAGCCAACCATTCTACAGCCGTTATTTTGAGTTTTATAGCAGCCAGCATTTATATAGTACCTCTACAAGCTGCTGGTACCATTCTACAGCCTCCATTTTGAGTGTTATAGCCGCCAGCCTTTATATAGTAGCTCTACAAGCTCCTGAAACTATTCTACAGCCGTTATTTTGAGTTTTATAGGAGCCAGCATTTATATAGTACCTCTACAAGCTGCTGGAACCATTCTACAGCCTCCATTTTGAGCGTTATAGCCGCCAGCCTTTATATAGTAGCTCTACAAGCTGCTGGAACCATTCTACGGCCGTTATTTTGAATTTTATAGCAGCCAGCATTTATATAGTACCAATACAAGCTGCTGGAAGCATACTACAGCCGCCATTTTTAGTGTTATAGCAGCCAGCATTTATATAGTACCTCTACAAGCTGTTGGAACCATTCTACAGCCGCCATTTTGAGTGTTATAGCGGCCAGCCTTTATATAACAGCTTTACAAGCTGCTGGAACCATTCTACAGCCGACATTCTGAGTGTTATAGCAGCCAGCATTTACATAGTACCTCTACAAGCTGCTGGAACCATTCTACAGTCGCCATTTCGAGTGTTATAGCAGCCAGCATTTATATAGTTGCTCTACAAGCTGCTGGAACCATTCTACAGCCGTTATTTTGAGTGTTATAGCCGCTAGCCTTTATATAGTAGCTCTACAAGCTGCTGGAACTATTCTACAGCCGTTATTTTGAGTTTTATAGCAGTCAGCATTTATATAGTATCTCTACAAGCTGCTGGCACCATTCTACAGCCTCCATTTTGAGTGTTATAGCCGCCAGCCTTTATATAGTAGCTCTACAAGCTCCTGAAACCATTCTACAGCCGTTATTTTGAGTTTTATAGGAGCCAGCATTTATATAGTACCTCTACAAGCTGCTGGAACCATTCTACAGCCTCCATTTTGAGCGTTATAGCCGCCAGCCTTTATATAGTAGCTCTACAAGCTGCTGGAACCATTCTACAGCCGTTATTTTGAATTTTATAGCAGCCAGCATTTATATAGTACCAATACAAGCTGCTGGAAGCATACTACAGCCGCCATTTTGAGTGTTATAGCAGCCAGCATTTATATAGTACCTCTACAAGCTGTTGGAACCATTCTACAGCCGCCATTTTGAGTGTTATAGCGGCCAGCCTTTATATAACAGCTTTACAAGCTGCTGGAACCATTCTACAGCCGACATTCTGAGTGTTATAGCAGCCAGCATTTACATAGTACCTCTACAAGCTGCTGGAACCATTCTACAGTCGCCATTTCGAGTGTTATAGCAGCCAGCATTTATATAGTTGCTCTACAAGCTGCTGGAACCATTCTACAGCCGTTATTTTGAGTGTTATAGCCGCTAGCCTTTATATAGTAGCTCTACAAGCTGCTGGAACCATTCTACAGCCGTTATTTAGAGTGTTATAGCCGTCATCTTTAATGTAGTACCTCTACAAGCTGCTGAAACCATTCTACAGCCTCCATTTTGAGTGTTATAGCCGCCAGCCTTTTTATAGCAGCTATATAAGCTGCTGGAACCATTCTACAGCCACCATTTTGAGTGTTATAGCCAACAGCCTGTATATAGTAGCTCTGCCAGCTGCTGGAACCATTCAACAGCCGCTATTTTGAGTGTTTTAGCCGCCAGCCTTTATATAGTAGCTCTACAAGCTGCTGGAACCATTCTACAGCCGTTATTTTGAGTGTTATATCCGCCAGCCAGTATATAGTAGCTCTACAAGCTGCTGGAACCATTCTACAGCCGCCATTTTGAGTGTTATAGCAGCCAGCATTTATATAGTAGCTCTACAAGCTGCTGGAACCATTCTACAGCCGTTATTTTGAGTGTTATAGCGGCCAGCCTTTATATAACAGCTTTACAAGCTGATGGAACCATTCTACAGCCTCCATTTTGAGCGTTATAGCCGCCAGCCTTTATATAGTAGCTCTACAAGCTGCTGGAACCATTCTACAGCCGCCATTTTGAGTGTTATAGCAGCCAGCATTTATAAATATAGTAGCTCTACAAGCTGCTGGAACCATTCTACAGCCGCCATTTTGAGTGTTATAGCAGCCAGCATTTATATAGTAGCTCTACAAGCTGCTGGAACCATTCTACAGCCGTTATTTTGAGTGTTATAGCGGCCAGCATTTATATAACAGCTTTACAAGCTGCTGGAACCATTCTACAGCCTCCATTTTGAGCGTTATAGCCGCCAGCCTTTATATAATAGCTCTACAAGCTGCTGGAACCATTCTACAGCCGCCATTTTGAGTGTTATAGCAGCCAGCATTTATAAATATAGTAGCTCTACAAGCTGCTGGAACCATTCTACAGCCGTTATTTTGTGTGTTATAGCCGCCAGCCTTTGTAGAGTAGCTCTGCAAGCTGCTGGAACCATTCTACAGCCGTTATTTTGAGTGTTATAGCCGCCAGCCTTAATATAGTAGCTCTACAAGCTGCTGGACCCATTCTACAGCCGTTAGTTCGAGTGTTATAGCCGTCATCTTTAATATAGTAGCTCTACAAGCTGCTGGAACCATTCTACAGCATCCATTTTGAGTGTTATAGCCGCCAGCCTTTATATAGTAGCTCTACAAGCTGCTGGAACCATTCTACAGCCGTTATTTTGAGTTTTATAGCAGCCAGCAATTATAACGTACCTCTACAAGTTGCTGGAACCATTCTACAGCCTCCATTTTGAGCGTTATAGCCGCCAGCCTTTATATAGTAGCTCTACAAGCTGCTGAAACCATTCTGCAGCCGCCATTTTGAGTGTTATAGCAGCCAGCATTTATATAGTAGCTCTACAAGCTGCTGGAACTATTCTACAGCCGTTATTTTGAGTTTTATAGCAGCCAGCATTTATATAGTACCTCTACAAGCTGCTGGCACCATTCTACAGCCTCCATTTTGAGTGTTATAGCCGCCAGCCTTTATATAGTAGCTCTACAATCTCCTGAAACCATTCTACAGCCGTTATTTTGAGTTTTATAGGAGCCAGCATTTATATAGTACCTCTACAAGCTGCTGGCACCATTCTACAGCCTCCATTTTGAGAGTTATAGCCGCCAGCCTTTATATAGTAGCTCTACAAGCTCCTGAAACCATTCTACAGCCGTTATTTTGAGTTTTATAGGAGCCAGCATTTATATAGTACCAATACAAGCCTTTGGAACCATTCTACAACCTCCACTTTGTGTGTTATAGCCGCCAGTCTTGGTAAAGTAGCTCTGCAAGTTGCTGGAACCATTCTACAGCCGCCATTTTGAGTTTTATTGCGGCCAGCCTTTATATAACAGCTATACAAGCTGCTGGAACCATTCTACAGCCGTTATTTTGAGTGTTATATCCGCCAGCCAGTATATAGTAGCTCTACAAGCTGCTGGAACCATTCTACAGCCACCATTTTGAGTGTTATGGCCGCCAGCCTTTATATAGTAGCTCTACAAGCTGCTGGAACCATTCTACAGCCGTTATTTTGAGTGTTATAGCCGCCAGCCTTTATATAGTAGCTCTACAAGCTGCTGGAACCATTCTACAGCCGCCATTTTGAGTGTTATAGCAGCCAGCATTTATATAGTACCTCTTCAAGCTGCTGAAACCATTCTACAGCCGCCATTTTGAGTGTTATAGCGGCCAGCCTTTATATAACAGCTATACAAGCTGCTGGAACCATTCTACAGCACCATTTTGAGTGTTATGGCCGCCAGCTTTTATATAGTAGCTCTACAAGCTGCTGGAACCATTCTACAGCCGTTATTTTGAGTGTTATAGCCGCCAGCCTCTATATAGTAGCTCTGCAAGCTGCTGGAACCATTCTACAGCCTCCATTTTGAGTGTTATAGCCGTTAGCCTTTATATAGTAGCTCTGCAAGCTGCTGGAACCATTCTACAGCCGCCATTTTGAGTGTTATAGCCGCCAGCCTTTATATAGTAGCTCAACAATTCGCCAGCCTTTGTAGAGTAGATCTGCAAGCTGCTGGAACCATTCTACAGACGCCATTTTGAGTGTTATAGCCGCTAGCCTTTATATAGTTGCTCTACAAGCTGCTGGAACCATTCTACAGCCGCCATTTTGAGTGTTATAGCCGCTAGCCTTTATATAGTAGCTCAACAAGTCGCCAGCCTTTGTAGAGTAGATCTACAAGCTGCTGGAACCATTCTTCAGCCGTTATTTGGAGTGTTATAGCCGTCATCTTTAATGTAGTAGCTCTACAAGCGGCTGGAACCATTCTAAAGCCTCCATTTTGAGTTTTATAGCAGGCAGCATTTATATAGTACCTCTACAAGATGCTGGAACCATTCTACAGCCTCCGTTTTGAGTGTTACAGCCGCCAGACTTTATATAGTAGCTATACAAGCTGCTGGAACCATTCTACAGCCGCCATTCTGAGTGTTATAGCAGCCAGCATTTATATAGTTGCTCTACAAGCTGCTGGAACCATTCTACAGCCGCCATTTTGAGTGTCATAGCCGCCAGCCAGAATATAGTAGCTCTACAAGCTGCTGGAACCATTCTACAGATGCCATTTTGAGTGTTATAGCCGCTAGCCTTTATATAGTAGCTCTACAAGCTGCTGGAACCATTCTTCAGCCGTTATTTTGAGTGTTATAGCCGTCATCTTTAATGTAGTAGCTCTACAAGCTGCTGGAACCATTCTAGAGCCTCCATTTTGAGTGTTATAGCCGCCAGCCTTTATATAGTAGCTATACAAGCTGCTGGAACCATTCTACAGCCGCCATTCTGAGTGTTATAGCAGCCAGCATTTATATAGTTGCTCTACAAGCTGCTGGAACCATTCTACAGCCGCCATTTTGAGTGTCATAGCCGCCAGCCAGAATATAGTAGCTCTACAAGCTGCTGGAACCATTCTACAGCCGCCATTTTGAGTGTTATAGCCGCTAGCCTTTATATAGTAGCTCTACAAGCTGCTGGAACCATTCTTCAGCCGTTATTTTGAGTGTTATAGCCGTCATCTTTAATGTAGTAGCTCTACAAGCGGCTGGAACCATTCTAAAGCCTCCATTTTGAGTTTTATAGCAGGCAGCATTTATATAGTACCTCTACAAGATGCTGGAACCATTCTACAGCCGCCATTTTGAGTGTTATAGCAGCCAGCATTTATATAGTTGCTCTACAAGCTGCTGGAACCATTCTACAGCCGCCATTTTGAGTGTCATAGCCGCCAGCCAGAATATAGTAGCTCTACAAGCTGCTGGAACCATTCTACAGCCGCCATTTTGAGTGTTATAGCCGCTAGCCTTTATATAGTAGCTCTACAAGCTGCTGGAACCATTCTTCAGCTGTTATTTTGAGTGTTATAGCCGTCATCTTTAATGTAGTAGCTCTACAAGCTGCTGGAACCATTCTACAGCCTCCATTTTGAGTGTTATAGCCGCCAGCCTTTATATAGCAGCTATACAAGCTGCTGGAACCATTCTACAGCCGCCATTCTGAGTGGTAAAGCAGCCAGCCAGAATATAGTGGCTCTACAAGCTGCTGGAACCATTCTACAGCCGCCATTTTGAGTGTTATAGCCGCTAGCCTTTATATAGTAGCTCTACAAGCTGCTGGAACCATTCTTCAGCTGTTATTTTGAATGTTATAGCCGTCATCTTTAATGTAGTAGCTCTACAAGCTGCTGGAACCATTCTACAGCCTCCATTTTGAGTGTTATAGCCGCCAGCCTTTATATAGCAGCTATACAAGCTGCTGGAACCATTCTACAGCCGCCATTCTGAGTGGTATAGCAGCCAGCCAGAATACAGTGGCTCTACAAGCTGCTGGAACCATTCTACAGCCGCCATTTTGAGTGTTATAGCCGCTAGCCTTTATATAGTAGCTCTACAAGCTGCTGGAACCATTCTTCAGCCGTTATTTTGAATGTTATAGCCGTCATCTTTAATGTAGTAGCTCTACAAGCTGCTGGAACCATTCTACAGCCTCCATTTTGAGTGTTATAGCCGCCAGCCTTTATATAGCAGCTATACAAGCTGCTGGAACCATTCTACAGCCGCCATTTTGAGTGTCATAGCCGCCAGCCAGAATATAGTAGCTCTACAAGCTGCTGGTACCATTCTACAGCCGCCATTTTGAGTGTTATAGCCGCTAGCCTTTATATAGTAGCTCTACAAGCTGCTGGAACCATTCTTCAGCCGTTATTTTGAGTGTTATAGCCGTCATCTTTAATGTAGTAGCTCTACAAGCTGCTGGAACCATTCTACAGCCTCCATTTTGAGTGTTATAGCCGCCAGCCTTTATATAGCAGCTATACAAGCTGCTGGAACCATTCTACAGCCGCCATTCTGAGTGGTATAGCAGCCAGCCAGAATATAGTGGCTCTACAAGCTGCTGGAACCATTCTACAGCCGCCATTTTGAGTGTTATAGCCACTAGCCTTTATATAGTAGCTCTACAAGCTGCTGGAACCATTCTTCAGCCGTTATTTTGAATGTTATAGCCGTCATCTTTAATGTAGTAGCTCTACAAGCTGCTGGAACCATTCTACAGCCTCCATTTTGAGTGTTATAGCCGCCAGCCTTTATATAGCAGCTATACAAGCTGCTGGAACCATTCTACAGCCGCCATTTTGAGTGTCATAGCCGCCAGCCAGAATATAGTAGCTCTACAAGCTGCTGGAACCATTCTACAGCCGCCATTTTGAGTGTTATAGCCGCTAGCCTTTATATAGTAGCTCTACAAGCTACTGGAACCATTCTTCAGCCGTTATTTTGAGTGTTATAGCCGTCATCTTTAATGTAGTAGCTCTACAAGCTGCTGGAACCATTCTACAGCCTCCATTTTGAGTGTTATAGCCGCCAGCCTTTATATAGCAGCTATACAAGCTGCTGGAACCATTCTACAGCCGCCATTCTGAGTGGCATAGCAGCCAGCCAGAATATAGTGGCTCTACAAGCTGCTGGAACCATTCTACAGCCGCCATTTTGAGTGTTATAGCCGCTAGCCTTTATATAGTAGCTCTACAAGCTGCTGGAACCATTCTTCAACCGTTATTTTGAATGTTATAGCCGTCATCTTTAATGTAGTAGCTCTACAAGCTGCTGGAACCATTCTACAGCCTCCATTTTGAGTGTTATAGCCGCCAGCCTTTATATAGCAGCTATACAAGCTGCTGGAACCATTCTACAGCCGTTATTTTAAGTGTTATAGCCGTCATCTTTAATGTAGTAGCTCTACAAGCTGCTGGAACCATTCTACTGCCTCCATTTTGAGTGTTATAGCCGCCAACCAGTATATAGTACCTCCACAAGCTGCTGTGTTATGCCAGCCAGCCTTTATATAACAGCTATACAAGCTGCTGGAACCATTCTACAGCCGTTATTTTGAGTGTTATAGCGGCCAGCCTTTATATAACAGCTATGAAAGCTGCTGGAACCATTCTACGCCACCATTTTTTGTGTTATAGCCGCCAGCCTTTATATAACAGCTATTCAAGCTGCTGGAACCATTCTACAGCCGTTATTTTGAGTGTTATAGCCGCCAGCCTTTATATAACAGCTATACAAGCTGCTGGAACCATTCTACAGCAGTTATTGTGAGTGTTGTAGCCGCCAGCCTTTATATAACAGCTATACAAGCTGCTGGAACCATTCTACAGCCGCCATTTTGAGTCTTATAGCAGCCAGAGTTTTATAGGAGCCAGCATTTATATAGTAGCTCTACAAGCTGCTGGAACCATTCTACAGCCGCCATTTTGAGTGTTATAGCGGCCAGCCTTTATATAACAGCTAAACAAGCTGCTGGAACCATTCTACAGCCGTTATTTTGAGTGTTATAGCCGCCAGCCTTTATATAACAGCTATACAAGCTGCTGGAACCATTCTACAGCCACCATTTTGAGTGCTATAGCCGCCAGCCTTTATATAACAGCTATACAAGCTGCTGTAACCATTCTACAGCCGCCATTTTGAGTGTTATAGCAGCCAGAGTTTTATAGAAGCCAGCATTTATATAGTAGCTCTACAAGCTGCTGGAACCATTCTACAGCCGCCATTTTGAGTGTTATAGCGGCCAGCCTTTATATAGTAGCTCTACAAGCTCCTGAAACCATTCTACAGCCGCCATTCTGAGTGTTATAGCAGCCAGCCAGAATATAGTGGCTCTACAAGCTGCTGGAACCATTCTACAGCCGCCATTTTGAGTGTTATAGCCGCTAGCCTTTATATAGTAGCTCTACAAGCTGCTGGAACCATTCTTCAGCCGTTATTTTGAATGTTATAGCCGTCATCTTTAATGTAGTAGCTCTACAAGCTGCTGGAACCATTCTACAGCCTCCATTTTGAGTGTTATAGCCGCCAGCCTTTATATAGCAGCTATACAAGCTGCTGGAACCATTCTACAGCCGTTATTTTGAGTGTTATAGCGGCCAGCCTTTATATAACAGCTATAAAAGCTGCTGGAACCATTCTACAGCCACCATTTTTTGTGTTATAGCCGCCAGCCTTTATATAACAGCTATACAAGCTGCTGGAACCATTCTACAGCCGTTATTTTGAGTGTTATAGCCGCCAGCCTTTATATAACAGCTATACAAGCTGCTGGAACCATTCTACAGCAGCTATTGTGAGTGTTGTAGCCGCCAGCCTTTATATAGTAGCTCTAAAAGCTATTGGAACCATTCTTCAGCCGTTATTTTAAGTGTTATAGCCGTCATCTTTAATGTAGTAGCTCTACAAGCTGCTGGAACCATTCTACAGCCTCCATTTTGAGTGTTATAGCCGCCAGCCTTTATATAGCAGCTATTGCTGGAACCATTCTACAGCAGTTATTGTGAGTGTTGTAGCCGCCAGCCTTTCTATAGTAGCTCTACAAGCTATTGGAACCATTCTTCAGCCGTTATTTTAAGTGTTATAGCCGTCATCTTTAATGTAGTAGCTCTACAAGCTGCTGGAACCATTCTACTGCCTCCATTTTGAGTGTTATAGCCGCCAACCAGTATATAGTACCTCCACAAGCTGCTGTGTTATGTCAGCCAGCCTTTATATAACAGCTATACAAGCTGCTGTAACCATTCTACAGCCGCCATTTTGAGTGTTATAGCAGCCAGAGTTTTATAGGAGCCAGCATTTATATAGTAGCTCTACAAGCTGCTGGAACCATTCTACAGCCGCCATTTTGAGTGTTATAGCCGCTAGCCTTTATATAGTAGCTCTACAAGCTGCTGGAACCATTCTTCAGCCGTTATTTTGAGTGTTATAGCCGCTAGCCTTTAGATAGTAGCTCTACAAGCTGCTGGAACCATTCTTCAGCGGTTATTTTGAATGTTATAGCCGTCATCTTGAATGTAGTAGCTCTACAAGCTGCTGGAACCATTCTACAGCCTCCATTTTGAGTGTTATAGCCGCCAGCCTTTATATAGCAGCTATACAAGCTGCTGGAACCATTCTACAGCCGCCATTCTGAGTGTTATAGCAGCCAGAATTTACATAGTACTTCTACAAGCTGCTGGAACCATTCTACAGTCGCCATTTTGAGTGTTATAGCCGCTAGCCTTTATATAGTAGCTCTACAAGCTATTGGAACCATTCTTCAGCCGTTATTTTAAGTGTTATAGCCATCATCTTTAATGTAGTAGCTCTACAAGCTGCTGGAACCATTCTACTGCCTCCATTTTGAGTGTTATAGCCGCCAGCCTTTATATAACAGCTATACAAGCTGCTGGAACCATTCTACAGCCGTTATTTTGAGTGTTATAGCCGCCAGCCTTTATATAACAGCTATACAAGCTCCTGGAACCATTCTACAGCAGTTATTGTGAGTGTTGTAGCCGCCAGCCTTTATATAGTAGCTCTACAAGCTATTGGAACCATTCTTCAGCCGTTATTTTAAGTGTTATAGCCGTCATCTTTAATGTAGTAGCTCTACAAGCTGCTGGAACCATTCTACTGCCTCCATTTTGAGTGTTATAGCCGCCAACCAGTATATAGTACCTCCACAAGCTCCTGTGTTATGTCAGCCAGCCTTTATATAACAGCTATACAAGCTGCTGGAACCATTCTACAGCCGTTATTTTGAGTGTTATAGCGGCCAGCCTTTATATAACAGCTATAAAAGCTGCTGGAACCATTCTACGCCACCATTTTTTGTGTTATAGCCGCCAGCCTTTATATAACAGCTATACAAGCTGCTGGAACCATTCTACAGCCGTTATTTTGAGTGTTATAGCCGCCAGCCTTTATATAACAGCTATACAAGCTGCTGGAACCATTCTACAGCAGTTATTGTGAGTGTTGTAGCCGCCAGCCTTTATATAACAGCTATACAAGCTGCTGGAACCATTCTACAGCCACCATTTTGAGTGCTATAGCCGCCAGCCTTTATATAACAGCTATACAAGCTGCTGGAACCATTCTACAGCCGCCATTTTGAGTGTTATAGCAGCCAGAGTTTTATAGGAGCCAGCATTTATATAGTAGCTCTACAAGCTGCTGGAACCATTCTACAGCCGCCATTTTGAGTGTTATAGCGGCCAGCCTTTATATAACAGCTAAACAAGCTGCTGGAACCATTCTACAGCCGTTATTTTGAGTGTTATAGCCGCCAGCCTTTATATAACAGCTATACAAGCTGCTGGAACCATTCTACAGCCACCATTTTGAGTGCTATAGCCGCCAGCCTTTATATAACAGCTTTACAAGCTGCTGTAACCATTCTACAGCCGCCATTTTGAGTGTTAAAGCAGCCAGAGTTTTATAGGAGCCAGCATTTATATAGTAGCTCTACAAGCTGCTGGAACCATTCTACAGCCGCCATTTTGAGTGTTATAGCGGCCAGCCTTTATATAGTAGCTCTACAAGCTCCTGAAACCATTCTACAGCCGTTAGTTTGAGTTTTATAGGAGCCAGCATTTATATAGTACCTCTAGAAGCTGCTGGAACCATTCTACAGCCTCCATTTTGAGTGTTATAGTCGCCAGCCTTTATATAGCAGCTATACAAGCTGCTGGAACCATTCTACAGCCGCCATTCTGAGTGTTATAGCAGCCAGCCAGAATATAGTGGCTCTACAAGCTGCTGGAACCATTCTACATCCGCCATTTTGAGTGTTATAGCCGCTAGCCTTTATATAGTAGCTCTACAAGCTGCTGGAACCATTCTTCAGCCGTTATTTTGAATGTTATAGCCGTCATCTTTAATGTAGTAGCTCTACAAGCTGCTGGAACCATTCTACAGCCTCCATTTTGAGTGTTATAGCCGCCAGCCTTTATATAGCAGCTATACAAGCTGCTGGAACCATTCTACAGCCGCCATTCTGAGTGTTATAGCAGCCAGAATTTACATAGTACTTCTACAAGCTGCTGGAACCATTCTACAGCCGCCATTTTGAGTGTTATAGCCGCTAGCCTTTATATAGTAGCTCTACAAGCTATTGGAACCATTCTTCAGCCGTTATTTTAAGTGTTATAGCCGTCATCTTTAATGTAGTAGCTCTACAAGCTGCTGGAACCATTCTACTGCCTCCATTTTGAGTGTTATAGCCGCCAACCACTATATAGTACCTCCACAAGCTGCTGTGTTATGTCAGCCAGCCTTTATATAACAGCTATACAAGCTGCTGGAACCATTCTACAGCCGTTAGTTTGAGTGTTATAGCGGCCAGCCTTTATATAACAGCTATAAAAGCTGCTGGAACCATTCTACAGCCACCATTTTTTGTGTTATAGCCGCCAGCCTTTATATAACAGCTATACAAGCTGCTAAAACCATTCTACAGCCGCCATTTTGAGTGTTATAGCAGCCAGAGTTTTATAGGAGCCAGCATTTATATAGTAGCTCTACAAGCTGCTGGAACCATTCTACAGCCGCCATTTTGAGTGTTATAGCGGCCAGCCTTTATATAGTAGCTCTACAAGCTCCTGAAACCATTCTACAGCCGTTATTTTGAGTTTTATAGGAGCCAGCATTTATATAGTACCTCTACAAGCTGCTGAAACCATTCTACAGCCTCCATTTTGAGTGTTATAGCCGCCAGCCTTTATATAGTAGCTCTACATGCTGCTGGAACCATTCTACAGCCGTTATTTTGAGTTTTATAGCAGCCAGCATTTATATAGTACCAATACAAGCTGTTGGAACCATTCTACAACCTCCACTTTGAGTGTTATAGCCGCCAGTCTTGGTAAAGTAGCTCTGCAAGTTGCTGGAACCATTCTACAGCCGCCATTTTGAGTTTTATTGCGGCCAGCCTTTATATAACAGCTATACAAGCTGCTGGAACCATTCTACAGCCGTTATTTTGAGTGTTATATCCGCCAGCCAGTATATAGTAGCTCTACAAGCTGCTGGAACCATTCTACAGCCGCCATTTTGAGTGTTATAGCAGCCAGCCTTTATATAACAGCTATACAAGCTGCTGGAACCATTCTACAGCCGTTATTTTGAGTGTTATAGCCGCCAGCCTTTATATAACAGCTATACAAGCTGCTTGAACCATTCTACAGCCGTTATTGTGAGTGTTATAGCAGCCAGCCTTTATATAACAGCTATACAAGCTGCTGTAACCATTCTACAGCCGACATTTTGAGTGTTATAGCAGCCAGAGATTTATAGGAGCCAGGATTTATATAGTAGCTCTACAAGCTGCTGGAACCATTCTACAGCCGCCATTTTGAGTGTTATAGCGGCCAGCCTTTATGTGATAGCTCTACAAGCTCCTGAAACCATTCTAAAGCCGTTATTTTGAGTTTTATAGGAGCCAGCATTTATATAGTACCTCTACAAGCTGCTGGAACCATTCTACAGCCTCCATTTTGAGTGTTATAGCCGCCAGCCTTTATATAGTAGCTCTACAAGCTGCTGGAACCATTCTACAGCCGTTATTTTGAGTTTTATAGCAGCCAGCATTTATAGTACCAATACAAGCTGTTGGAACCATTCTACAACCTCCACTTTGAGTGTTATAGCCGCCAGTCTTGGTAAAGTAGCTCTGCAAGTTGCTGGAACCATTCTACAGCCGCCATTTTGAGTTTTATTGCGGCCAGCCTTTATATAACAGCTATACAAGCTGCTGGAACCATTCTACAGCCGTTATTTTGAGTGTTAAAGCCTCCAGCCTTTATATAACAGCTATACAAGCTGCTGGAACCATTCTACAGCCACCATTTTGAGTGTTATAGCCGCCAGCCTTTATATAGCAGCTATACAAGCTGCTGGAACCATTCTACAGCCGCTATTTTGAGTGTTATAGCAGCCAGCATTTACATAGTACCTTTACAAGCTGCTGGAACCATTCTACAGCCGCCATTTTGAGTGTTATAGACGCTAGCCTTTATATAGTAGCTCTACAAGCTTCTGGAACCATTCTACAGCCGTTATTTAGAGTGTTATAGCCGTCATCTTTAATGTAGTACCTCTACAAGCTGCTGGAACCATTCTACAGCCTCCACTTTGAGTGTCATAGCCGCCAGCCTTTATATAGCAGCTATATAAGCTGCTGGAACCATTCTACAGCCGCCATTCTGAGTGTTATAGAAGCCAGCATTTATATAGTACCTCTACAAGCTGCTGGAACCATTCTTCAGCCGTTATTTTGAGTGTTATAGCCGTCATCTTTAATGTAGTAGCTCTACAAGCTGCTGGAACCATTCTAAAGCCGTTATTTTAAGTTTTATATGAGCCAGCATTTATAAAGTACCTCTACAAGCTGCTGGAACCATTCTACAGCCTCTATTTTGAGTGTTATAGCCGCCAGCCTATATATAGTAGCTCTAGAAGCTACTGGAAGCATTCTACAACCGTTATTTTGAGTTTTATAGCAGCCAGCATTTATATAATATCTCAACAAGCTGCTGGAACCATTCTACAGCGTCCACTTTGAGTGTTATAGCCGCCAGCCTTTGTAAAGTACCTCTACAAGCTGCTGGAACCATTCTACAGCCTCTATTTTGAGTGTTATAGCCGCCAGCCTTTATATAGTAGCTCTACAAGCTGCTGGAACCATTCTACAGCCGTTATTTTGAGTTTTATAGCAGCCAGCATTTATATAGTATCTCAACAAGCTGCTGAAACCATTCTAAAGCCTCCACTTTGAGTGTTATAGCCGCTAGCCTTTGTAAAGTAGCTCTGCAAGCTACTGGAACCATTCTACAGCCGCCATTTTGAGTTTAATAGCGGCCAGCCTTTATATATTTGAGTGTTATAGCCGCCAGCGTTTATATAACAGCTATACAAGCTGCTGGAACCATTCTACAGCCGTTATTTTGAGTGTTATAGCCGTCATCTTTAATGTAGTAGCTCTACAAGCTGCTGGAACCATTCTACAGCCGTTATTTTAAGTTTTATATGAGCCAGCATTTATATAGTACCTCTACAAGCTGCTGGAACCATTCTACAGCCTCTATTTTGAGTGTTATAGCCGCCAGCCTATATATAGTAGCTCTACAAGCTGCTGGAAACATTCTACAGCCGTTATTTTGAGTTTTATAGCAGCCAGCATTTATATAGTATCTCAACAAGCTGCTGGAACCATTCTACAGCGTCCACTTTGAGTGTTATAGCCGCCAGCCTTTGTAAAGTACCTCTACAAGCTGCTGGAACCATTCTACAGCCTCTATTTTGAGTGTTATAGCCGCCAGCCTTTATATAGTAGCTCTACAAGCTGCTGGAACCATTCTACAGCCGTTATTTTGAGTTTTATAGCAGCCAGCATTTATATAGTATCTCAACAAGCTGCTGAAACCATTCTAAAGCCTCCACTTTGAGTGTTATAGCCGCTAGCCTTTGTAAAGTTGCTCTGCAAGCTACTGGAACCATTCTACAGCCGCCAATTTGAGTGTTATAGCAGTCAGCATTTATATAGTACCTCTACAATTTGCTGGAACCATTCTACAGCCGCCATTTTGAGTTTAATAGCGGCCAGCCTTTATATATTTGAGTGTTATAGCCGCCAGCGTTTATATAACAGCTATACAAGCTGCTGGAACCATTCTACAGCCGTTATTTTGAGTGTTATAGCCACCAGCCTGTATATAGTAGCTCTGCAAGATGCTGGAACCATTCTACAGCCGCCATTTTGAGTGTTATAGCAGCCAGCATTTATATGGTAGCTCTACAAGCTGCTGAAACCATTCTACAGCCGCCATTTTGAGTGTTATAGCCGCCAGCATTTATATAGTACCTCTACAAGCTGTTGGAACCATTCTACAGCCGCCATTTTGAGTGTTATAGCCGCCAGCCTTTATATAACAGCTATACAAGCTGCTGGAACCATTCTACAGCCGCCATTTTGAGTGTTATAGCCGCCAGCCTTTATATAGCAGCTATACAAGCTGCTGGAACCATTCTACAGCCACCACTTTGAGTGTTATAGCAGCCAGCATTTATATAGTACCTAAACAAGCTGTTGGAACCATT